>CADWAE010000467.1:1911952-2549270 GCA_902982915.1 Phalloptychus januarius
TTACAAAGCTGTCCGTCTACATCGATTTGGCGTCAAACGGAATTCTCAGGTGAAACGCAAACTGTGTAATGAATGAAGGCTTAAGTGGATGTCTATAACATTAATGCGCAACATGATATTCGCGTGTGTGCACTCTCTGAAGCCATTTAGTCAGCTACCTTTAATATCTCTGTGGATCTTCTTCTCTGAGTGCAAGTACTCCAGACCCTTTAGGATCTCTCTGAGGATTGTAGCAATCTGAGTCTCATCTAATGCGCCGGGCTCCATCTGTGACAGGAAAACAAACAGAGGCACATGGCCATTGGGAACTGTACTCGTTTCACTAAACGGTGGCAATATGTGTAGATAAAACTCTAAGCTAGCTTGGATTTGTTTGAAATGGCCTGCTGATATACAGGACTTAAATAGAAATGGATTAATCTGCATGGATTAATACATCCAATATGGTGGAATGTATTTATAGTAGTGGGCATAAAAAGTTATTACCCACTTGCAGATTTAATTGCTTTGGTGTTTTTTGACACACCTAAATGTTTAAGATGATCAAACAATGTAAAAAAGACAAAGATTACCAGAGTCCAATTTCCAATAAACAACACCATGCCCTGAACTAAAGAAATTCAAGTTGAGAACAAAGTCACACATGTGTAGGTACAACCCAAAGAGAAAAGAACTGGATGGTTTCCTTGGTTCAAAGTACTCTTTGACTTTGACTAATGACCAGCCTAGGCATGGTAGTCACTAGTCTCTCCAAAGCTAACCCAAGTGAGTTTGCTCACTTGAGTTAGTTACTGATCTGAACTTTCTTTCAGACCAGTAGTTGGCTATGCAATGGACAAAGCCTCCTGCGACAAAGACATAACACTAGGTGCACAATACTCTCAATTCTGGCTAGAAATTGAGATTTGAGATATAAATATTGAAGTTTTTATATTCCAATATTTTTGGAATAAACCTACATTCCAATATTTGGAATGTAGGTTTGCTAGGAACTTAAAGCAGCAAGACTATAGACCCTTCTTTTATCTTTAGGTTATAACACGCAGCCCTCCCTATTTGTAACAACTTCCTAATGTCTTTGAAGCACAAACTTCTGTAAGTAGCTTTACACTGTCACTAATCTGTCATCTTGAGTTTTGTTGAAGTTCAATAAAAAGAAACGAGGCATAAAGACGAGCAAAGCAGACGTTTTGTGTGTACAGAAAAATCACTTACCAAATCTAGGGCAGAGCCCCCACCCAAATACTCCATGATGATCCATAGTTTTGTGTCCTGCATTGATGGAGACAGAAAAAGAACAGAGGCTCTTTACTGCTTGGCTGCATGCAAGAAGAAAACACACAGCCTCCCAAATCCAGATGCTTAACACAAAACTCCCAACAAGCCAGTGAAAGCTTGAATAAGTTTTGATGACCCTATTAACAGTCTGGGAGTCAGGTGGGTGTTTCAAATCATCTGAGGCAAATCCTTTTTTTAATTTGGGATTATTCACAAGGAAGAAGTGGGTTAGGGCCGAAAATCTCATTCCATCAGCTCATTTAAGATATTGCTGTGCCAGCTAAAAAAAGGTACATTATATGTCCAGCGCTTTGGAAAAAACAGTTGTTTATCTTTTTTTCCCCCCACACTTTGTAATGGTTACAATCATAAACTTTAATATCCTACATTTGGATTTCATTGGTGTGCGTATTTCACCAATACGCACATAAAATACAGTTAAAATAAAGTACATGGTTACGATGTAGCAAAATTCGAACAGTTCCTTGAGGATATTTTGAATTTGTAATTGGGTGGCTACCTTCAGGTAGGAGCCATAGTACTTGGTAACAAACGGACTGTCGCATTGGCTCAGCACAGTGATCTCCTGCTGGATGTCTTCAATCTCGTCCTCTGCTTCCTCCAAGTCTATGATCTTAATGGCCACCACCTTCTGCGTGCGATTGTCAATGCCCTTGAACACCTCGCCAAAGGAACCCTTTCCGATGCGCTCCAACTTGGTGAACAGTTCCTCGGGGTCCACTCGGACATTCTGGTCGTTGACGGGAAGAAGCGAGGGAAAGGGACAGGGAAGGCGGATTGAAATAAAAATCATAATAAACAGAACGAAAGAACGGTTGGGAGTAAGTCAGAAACACTGGCAGGGTGGCATTCTTTCACTCATTGCAACGCTTGGTTTATGTAAAGAGAGAAAGACACGGGAGAGGTAAAAAGGGGAAGAGTAATGACTGGATAACGTGCAGGTTGAAAATAAAAGTAATAAAATTAAAACCAACTGCTAGATTTTACTCTGTTTAATCCCTAGATAGACCTTTAGTACGTTGATGACAGTATAAAGAATCACTAATCAGCTAAAGGCTACAACTTAACCTATAAAACAGCCATCGCTGACTTCAAACATGACATTCAACGGAAAAACTGAACCAGGAAATTAATTTTCCACAATGTTCCATAGGCTACTTCTCTGTGGCATTCATATCATAGAGCGAAAAGGGGAGAAAACAACTTGTGTACCACAGGAAGTGAACTAAAATGACTTAACTCTCCAGAGGCTGTTATGTGGAAAACACTAGAGTAGGCGCTGACAAAAAAAACAACTTCCTTTTATGAGCTCTTTTGGTCAGAGAAATGCTCATTACATCCACTTTAAGGCAGAAGGCTTTTTGAAAAGAGAGACCCACAAAAAGCATTAAGAGAGGGATTTATTTTTTCAGCCCTGTCAATTTAAAACCGGGGTCCTTTTTCCAACTTACCTGAACCAAATAGTGTAATTACCTCCTCAGTGTGCAGTATAGTTTCCCAGCTAATGACCTCATTATTTGACTGAGATGTAGAAGCACGGATGCATTTAAAAGTTGCATTACACCAGCTGTAGATGACTGAGTTTGAGAACACCTGGTTTAGGTGATTGGTGGTGTCTACGAAGGTTCAATGTTGTTCTGAACTCTATTTAAAGATGATAAATTCAGCATATCTGAGTGTTTAATATGTAACCCGATCCTGCTTTAAACTTAAGAACTTTCCCTCTACCTTTCTGATGCTGCTTGCTCACCAAATTCTTTAACAAACCTATCAAGTCTTAAATGAACAGCTGCATCCCTACTGAGATTAAATGACTCAGTTGTATCCTTCTTCTGGTTTAATTGTCTTCTTTAGGCAATTTGTTCCTCTGAATCCTGCTAAAGAAAAAGGGGAATACAAATGTTTTTGTGTATCCAAAAACTAGCATTCTACATGTTTTAGATGAGACACTGCTCGAACACAGGTTTTAGAAATGGCTGGATTACTTCCTTGGGTTCTGCAGAACCTACTAACAAACAATTTTATCAAGGTGTGCTGGATCAGCGGAACAGCAATAATTTTCAGGGCTGGAGTTGGGAACCCCTGATGTCATGTCAACTCTTGTGCATAGTGCAGCATCTCCAACATCTCTCGGGGTTTCAGTTGGATCGCGTGGCACTTTTAGAATTTAAAATCCAGAGGTGTCTCGTGAGAATTTCCGAGCCGTACGAAGGTCCTTAAACGCCTCATCTCACTAAGCTGTTTAGGTGCACAGCATTAACCCTCGACAGGGACTCAGTGTACAGTATGTTCTAGTGCCCTCCGCTGCATAAAGTAAAACAAGCCCATTAAAAGCCTTTCTTACCTGCATCCCCGGCAGGTTACCCTGAACGGGAGAATGGGCCATGATGAAGCAGACTGGGTTTGCTCCTCGTCCTGTAACGCAGGGGCTTAGATCGCCCCGGCTGTGATGCTTTCAACCCTATTAATCCTGTAGGACTCCTGGCTATCCAGATCTGAAGAGAACAGTTCCCGCTGTTTTTAAACTGTGACGCCACCGTCCTCCCAACACGCACTTTACAGTCACAGAACAGCCAAAAGACTGCAAAATCAGCTGAGCCCACTAACTGACGTCTGCTAACGCAGATGCTAGCTGCGAAGCTGCAAACAAGAAATCCGCAATGTTAGCATGCTAACCTGTTAGCTAAGCGTTAAATCCAATTTGTCGCTTTAGAAAGTTGAGCTGCTGTAACTAACCTTATCTCCGATAACTTATTTAGAAGCAACCGCTCTTTATGTTGGGACGACCCCAAGTGTCACTTTGTAATTGCACAACGTCTCAGTAAAGATGCTGTCAGCTAGCAAACATTGTTAGCAGGTTAGCTCCCAGAAGACCCGATAAACGGTCCTTGCGCGCGCCGCCGCGGAGCGCACTGTGTCTGCATCCGGCAAGAACAAGAGCCGGAGTCCGGGGTGCACCCAGCCTATATCTCCGCCCCGACCAGTCCTCAGCACCGCTTAAAACCTGGCGTCTTCAACAGGGGGGGCAGCTCACAGATGTTTTTGTTTCCTCCCTCACTTTCGACCCGTAATCTCGGCCATCTTGTCGGTGCCGTGACGCCGAGCTGGGCGGATCCGGATCATCAGCAGCAACATCCTGACATCTCAACAGTCTCGGTGCTGATGCCGCCGCAGACTGATATTCCCATAGCTTTTCAGAAAGCTTCCAGCAACTCAGTCGCATTAAAGTACAAGTTGCAAAAATGATCAAAACAATGATGCAAAATGAATGACACAACCATTCGTCATGGATGGATTATTATTCTGACCAACATTGGTAAAGCCCCTCTTATTTCTTCATCTGCTTACATCTCTTCATCATGAGTTTACATACAGGGCTTTGCAAAGACATTCAAATCTCTTAAGATTTTTCACATTTGACCTTTTTACAACTACAAACTTCAGTGTATTTCACTGGTATTTTATGACATGGTAATTATATATTATTAGGGGGAGAAACATATGTGCACAATAAATGGTTTTACAAAAAAAAAGTAAAGTAAATGCCTATTACTACTGTGTATGTCTCAGTGATGTTATTATACATGCATATTTTGTTGCTGGTTTTTTAATGGCGTTTTTTTTTTTTTTTTTTTCATTTTTCACATGTAGAAACATGTGAATAACCAGTTTCTACATGTTAAAGCTGCATTGCGTGGGAGACAACCCTTCTTCCCCTTCTCTACCTCTAGACGGTTTTTGGACCAGGTAATTTCTGTGCGTCAGATTTCCAGATGATACTCAAACACCACCCCTGAAGGATTGTCTCTTATTTCCAGCGCTTTGGATCCGGTCACTTAGACAGGACAGCCATGTCCTCCTTTTGTGGACAGCTTTGGGATTCTCCTTGACTGAGTTGGACAGGCAGTTGCTAAATTGGATCTGCAGCTTCAGAATTGATGTCCCTCTTGTCTTGTAGAGCATCTGGAAGAAGTCTCCTATTGTATATTTCCCAACCTTCTCCAACAGATCTTGAACCATTTTCAGAAAAGACTTGGAGGGGGAAAAAATGTGCAGCTTTTCAAATTGAGTTATTTAAGCAGATTAACTGCGCCAGTGAGCTAAACTCTGACGAGACCAATGTGATGCACCAACGATGCTGCTGATGCAAAATACATTTAAGAGGATGTGAAGTTTGGGATGACCTATCCTCATTTGAACAAAGCCACAGATGTAGGACTGTGAAGTATAAAGCTGTTTTAGACAGCTTCCAAAAGCTCAACTTCCCAGTCAGTCACCAAGTAGGAACCAAAGGTAAGATGAACGTCAGAACGAGAAAAAATATAAATATCGATGAACACTGTTGCTTCAATAAAGACTAAAGATGGAAAAAGATCACTGTCTTCCTGTGAATAGTTTGTATGCAATCATAGATGGTTTGTGTCTTTTTTTGGTGGCACTCGGTCTTACCCATAGCTTCTTTAACTTCTAAGGCTTAATGTTACTAATCAAGCGGAACAGTTTACACAAAATGTAACCAATTCTACTAATAAGTTTAGGGCTTGTCTGAGTTTGTCCTTGAGCACAGTTTCTTTGTTCTGGAACATGGTACTGGAAATGTTTCTCTTCAGCAGAAACAAGGCAACTGGTCAAAGCCTCTCAGAAGACAGGAAACCTGAATCACATCACAGCCTAAGAACCCCGTCACCTGTGATGACACCCGCAGCTTGCTGACGTCCACAACAGCTTCTTCTGCAGGTTTGCAAAGCAGACATTCACACCTCCAACACACTCACCCACACAAAAGGACGAACCGCACACCATCACAGGGTCAAAAGAGAACCGACCTGTCACCCTGATAGGCAGGATCTGACAGAGGGATCCTCATCTCTGCAAACCCCACACATACTGGACACAAACCTTTACCTTCAGGTTGGCACTATGAAGCGCTATTTGCAGAAACCATATGCCACAAAGTCTGTTTCTGTTGTTTGTGCAAAATCTTGGCCAATGCAGCTGATTCTGAAGATTGATGGAACTAAATCCAGTGCAGTCCTGGGAAAAAAATGATTAAAGACGTGGTACTGGTGCAGAGGAGGATGGCCTGTCATGATCGGAGGAGTGTTGTCAGCCAGTTTGGCTATGAATTTTGTGTGGTGACCATTTCTTTTGGTATTCTATATTTATATTCTCCTTCAGTTTATAGATTCTAGGAATTTTTTACTGTTCTTTCAGTATTCTCACGTGTATAATGTTTTGTTGCTATTCTAGTTTTCTGTTTAGTTCCCTCAGATTACTATATAATAATTTGATGTTAATTTGACAATTTGTCTTCAGTCCACCAGCCATGTTCCGCCATTTCTTCAGTTTCATCTGGTCTTTGTTAACCACTTACTTCCCCAGAGTCTTCTGTTCCTTCATTCCTCATCTTTCCTGCCCTCTAGCTGTCTTGTCTATTGCTCTCCCTGCCTTCCTGAACACAATCCTTAGCTCAGTTTTCCTGCCCCTTTTGTGTCTCTGCCATGGCTGCAAGTTTTGTTTTGTCTTTGTTTTCAATAAGCCTCTCCAAACAGGATCTTGGTGTCTTCCACCACAACTAAACAAGACAAGGCTGCCAGCCCAGCGATGGTCAAAGAGTAAATGATGGAAATTGAGTTATAAATTATTTCCTTTCTTTTGGGCTTGTATAAACCTGACAATTTTACTGAAGTAGAAGAGCCATTGACAATAGTAGTGAGATTTTTAACTTTACCACAACAGCTATATAAACCCTGGAAAACCAGCTGGCTCAAATAATCTTAAACTGCTCTACCTAAAGATGGCAATTTAAATTACAACTATTACTGTGTCATTTTTAACCTTGACTTTAAATGAGATGCCCCTGGATTGGAAATCTGTCCTTGCTACTCTTTTAAAAGAAAGTGACCTCTGTATTTCAAACACTTACAGAGCAATCTCTAAATCTATCTGGTCATAAACTCACATTTTTTTTTCTCCATTTCAGTCAGGTTTCTGCAAAAATCACAACATTGTTACCTTTACTTTTATAACTGTAATTGATTGATTACTGTAATCAAATGTCTTTCAGGTTTTGGAAAGCTTCTTCCTAGTAGAATCCAGGCTGTTCAGATAGAGGGCTATTCTACAAAAAAAGGTGTTCCTCAAGGCTTTGTGCTCAGTCCATTACAATTCATTATTTGTACAAATACTGGATGTATCATTGCAATCTTAGCTCTATGGATGTTCTGCAATCTGTAGTCCCCAAATTAGTCGAGACCTAAAAAAAAACTATTTGGTAATATGACCGTGAAGTCCACATAATACTGTAGTCATAGTGGTAATTTATTTTTTCTTCCTTTCTTTTTGTGTCAGTTTTTAAGTCTAATAATTAAGTGATGGTCTCGTCTGACAACAACGCCTTTTTCCAACATGTTATCCATGTCAAACTTCATAGATAATGTAGATATTTGTCCATGAACAGTAAAAAAAAAAAAAAAAAAAAGCATAATTCTGGTTCGGTTGACAAGTGGCCAGAAGAGGGCGCCATTGCGTTAACTTGAACCCAGCAGCATCCGGGGGCTGATTTGGATGCCAGTTGCCGGTGGAACATTGCGTGCCGCAACAAGAAGCAGAGATGCGATTGACAGAAGCCCGCATGTTGACGGGAATAATAATACAACCAACACGAAGAGCTGAAAACGATCTTTAGGAAAACAAGCCATTACGATCGGCGGATTTCCCCCCTGTCATGCAAACACGAAAGCGGTCCAACATGGCTGTTATTCTTTCCGTTCCGTTTCTGTCTCATTACCCACGATCCACACATGAGCCCGCTGTATTTTACATCTTCTGGTGAAGGGCTGAATTAGAAACCAAAACGCCTTTCCTGTAGCTCACGCACACGACTGAAAACATGGAGGCATGAGCCCCCGCTGGCAGAAGAAACCCCCGCATAAGAAGTGTGCGCTCTAAATGGGAAGCGCAGCCTCCCCTCCTTTGTGCGTAAACGGTGCGGGGCCAGGACGGGAACGCTTTGCTGCCTTTATCTGAGAAAACCCGGCCGGTGAAAGCTCAGTAGTAGAGGGGAGAAGGATAAAACCTGAGGAGGAGGAAGAAGAAGAAGAAGAAAAAAAAAAACGCCAACATCAAGAGAGGGTCTCTTTCCAAAGCAGCGGTCTGCGGAGGAGGAGCGCAGCGTCGCCACCTGGTTCTATTCTGAGGCCGAGGCAGAGGAGAGGGAAAGATGGACATCACCGACCAAGGAGCCCAAATGGAGCCGCTCTTACCCACGGTAAGCACACACCGATCTGGATGTTCAGCTTAACACGGGAGCATAGTTTATTTCCTCTTTGGAATATATATATATATATATTTTTTTTTAAATCAGGCGAACGATTTTTCACCTTGCAGTCGTGACAGACATCACATCATGATCACACGGTGAAGGAATACAGTCTTTAATGTGCCACATTTCAGCTTTGAGTCCACGCAGCAAAATCCAGATGCCCTCAATTACAGAAGTGGCGCACAGGTGGGATACACAGCAACAGTTCTGCTTTGTATTGTAAATTGGCTTCCCTGCACATGTCATATAGCGTGGATCATATGGTTAACATGGGTTTATACACCGCAGACGGTGGAACCTGCTGTCAAAGCTGGGATCAAGATGTTCCAGGAGCTGGAAGTGTTTGATCCCAGCAGGGTGGTGCCATAGGCTGGATGCACTGTTACCAGCTTCCTTTTAATCTGACAGAAAGATGGCACAGACATTTATGATGTGGCTCATCTATATGAGTCAGTACAAGCACAAGGAGTCATCTTTTTTGATCTGCTGCTGGAGTTTAGAGTAATAATTTGAAAAAAAAAAAAGAATGTTAATTCAACCAGCAGTGTGAAACATGTAGAGCGCCTTAAAAACTATGAATACTCACGTTTTGTCATGTTGCACCCACAAACTTTTGTGTGTTTTTATTGGAATTGTATGTAATGGAGCAACACAAAGTGGTGCATCATTCTGAGGTGGAAGGAGTATGATGCACAGGTTTCTAAGCTTGTATATAAAAAAAATATTCTGAAAATGTGCATGTTTTCACCCCCTTTACCATGATGCCTCTAAAACAAGTCCACCAAACTTTAATACTTTTTAGAGTCAACTTTAGCTACTTCAAGTCTTGAAATTATTTCAAAATAACTCAGACTCTGAATAGGCGATGAACATCTCTGAACATCAATCTTGTCATAAATTGAAAAGTTAGATTAAAAAAAAAAAAATCCACTGCAGCCCTGCCTGTATGTTTAGTGTAGTTTTCCTGTTCGAAGGTGGCGAACCCGCAGGTTAATTCCAGAACAGCTCCGTATGAATTGTCATCCGGCTTCCTTGTTTATGCTGAATAAAAGCGTTCCCACACTTTTGTACGCCAGACATTTCTTGTTCTTTTTTCAACATTGCCTTTTTTCTTGGCACAGACAAGAAAAAAAGTTGTGAAATTATAAATTAGTGCAACTAGTAGTTGTGCTCCAATCAGACTCCACCACCTGAGCCGCGGGTCTTGCAGCTCTTCCCGAGCTACCGTAAGCTTCCTGGTTGCTTCTCTGATTAATGTTCTTGCTACTCACCCTTTCATTTTCAGCATTCAGCTGCATCTTGGTAGGTTAGTATTTAGAAAGAGACCGAGTTGCACACAGATTCACTTAATTTTCTAATTAAATTCCTCCCAAAGCCAACTGGTGCATTGGATTTCATCATAAAAAAAAAAAAAGGGATTAAAACATTTCTGATTTTTGTGTTCAGTTTTCTTCCACTTCACACGTGTGCTCTTCCCAATAAAACACAGTAACGTCCATGTCAAAACGCATTGTCAGAAAGCACTGCTGCATGCATTGGTACTCAGGTGAGACTATACCATTTAAAATAATAAGAAAAGACGGCCACTCCATTGCATGCAGTTTCAGTGCGAGAGCAGGAAGATAGCATCCATTGTTTTGTGCGGACCAGTAGTAAAAAGCGCTGATTGCTCTGGAGGCCAATCAATAGTCTGACTACTCTATGTGGGGTGGTGTTATGTGAGGACGTGGTTTTCTAGCATAAGGTGAAGCCTGTAACGCAGCTCCCCCCAGCCACCCCCATAGCGCACTCAGTGCAGCATGGCTGCTTCCTTGTCATTGTAAGTCATTGCTGTCTCCCCCTGCAAGCTGCAGGCGTTGCCATAGTTTCACTCTGATGTGTATGACTATGTGAGGTATTAGTTTGGTGAGCATCTCAAGGGATCTATGTACCAGCTCGCTTCACCACGTTTCTGGGTTCCCAAGGTCAAACATGAAAGTACGACTGACTAATATCTCGAGAGATTGCTTTTGAGTTTCTCAAATTATTTACAGTACAGCTTAAAGTATTAATACACTTCACACTGTTGCATAAAATCCTATTGAAATACATTGAGGTTTGTGGTTTCATTAGGAACGTATGATTATTTCAGAGTATTTAAATACTTAACTCCATTTCTATGTTCAATTTATGTTCAATAATTGGTTCATACAGTTTAACTTGTCTCGTTGTTCTTTGACTTTCAGGAACAAAGTTCTCAAGAAAGTAAAGATGTGGTGAGTAGACTCCATCTGTATTCACTCAAGTAAGACAGATTTGTTTTAATAACCCTTTATTTATCTGTATTTATATAGGTATTGGAAATGACATAGTGGTAATGGTAGTTTCTCTTAAATCAATGTGTTGGATATTTTTTTGTGCCATCTTTAACTTTGAGGTTGGTCCACCACTGCCTTTCAACTAGGTTGAGGTCTGTATTTTGACTAAGCCCTCAGTTCTGCTATAGATTTGTTGGTGTATTTGGCATTATTGTCTAATTCATGATCTGTGTCTTTTGACTGAAACACAGGCCCAAACCATCACCCTGCCAGCCCATGCTGGACAGGTGGTGTGATGTATTTGTGCTCATACAGTGTGTTTAGCTTCAACAGGGTAACATTGAATTACAGACGAATAATTCAGTGTTATTATATAGGTGTAATCAAAAATAGGTTGTTTTGTTTCGTTTAAATGTTGCCATGTTCTTTAGAGAAACAAAAGGCTCTAAGAAGCCATATTGGTTCACTCTTTCTTCTGACTGTGCTAACTGAAGCTTGTTGAATCGGTTATGGATTTCTTTTGTTTGTTTCTCTGAGCAGTTCACTCTTGGGAAGAACAGATCCTCCCGTCTCAAATGTCTTCCTCTTGTGAATAATTGTTCACTCCACAAGGGTGGATTTGAATTGAATTCTTGTTTTTCACCTCAGCGCATTCCTATTTTTGAAGTTCACTTTGCCAGTTGAAGGGACGTGACGTTGTGAGGTTGTTTAATTTGAATAACTCCAGAGGTGAATTAACTGTAGTTATTTTTCAATGGCATCCAATCCTTTATTATTAAGAACAACGCCACAAGTATCATATTTCTATTTTAATGGTGTTATGTCCGTCGTTTGTTCCCAGTGTAAAAATACTGGAATTAAACTTAATATCCCACATCTACAGCTGGCTAACTGTGATTAGCCAGCTTGCTTAGCAGATGTCCTGTATTATTGGATCCGAGTTGCGACACATGCCACGATGCATCTGGAATCCTCAGCAGGCTGTCTTCAATCAATAACAGGAATTAAGTGGAGTTGAAGCTTTCAACGCATTAAACGCTTTGAGGAGCTCCCCGGGTGAGAGTCGAAGCAGGCCTCCGAGCCAGTTCTGCAGGACAGTTATGAAGCGTGTTCTGCGTTGTATGACATCCACTCTGATGAAATATTGCTTATGCAACTGATGGCTCACAGCCACGCCGAGGATAGGACGAGGCATAAAGTGGCAGACATTGGAAAAATGTTGAATCCTCCACTTAGATGAGGTCAAGGGTTCAGCAGAGCAGAACGTATGGGGCGCTTGAAGCTGGGAGCTCCAGAAAAAAAGTTTAATTTGTTTTATTTTTCAGGAAAGATATGTTAGAGATAGAGTAATGTCCTCTGGCTGAGTTTTTAATGAGCAGATTTTCTTTGTGTAGAAATGTTTTGCATTACTTTATCTGAACAGAGTTCTGCTTAAATGCACTAACATTGTAAAAAGAAACTTATTTATTTACACTGACCCAAAATAGTATTAAATTGACTCTAACTAAACATAATTGAACTACAATGAATTAAAATGAATTTAATTGATTGAAATTGAATTGCATGAACTTAAGGTAATTATATGAACTGAACACAATTGAATTCAGCTTTACATAATTGAACTGAACCACCTTATAAAGCATAGTAATTGCAGTCCATAAAAACTCGTGAATATACAGAAAGGGACACTAGGTGTGTCATTATTTGGAAAATGAGTAATAAGAAACTAATTTTGTTCGCCTACCTGACCTAAATAGGTAAGGCTTTATCTGATTTTTATGTCAGTCTGTGAGACAAATAGTTTCACTTGTTTTTTACAGTGCAGGTAAATATCTGCTTTCAACTGAGCCTGAACAGAGTTAAATTGGAGATACGTTTTGGGTAACCACTTAACCAAGTAAAAGTATTCCATGATGTAAAGGATGGTAGTTTAAATCACTGTCATATTTAACCATCCGTTGCACAGTTCTAGAAAACTGGGATCATGTAAAGTTGGCATTAATGAACTGAAATGGTTTGGCATCACTCCCATCTAGCGGCTAGTGATTCAGTTGGAAGGTCAGGATTTATGTTTGTTTTGAGATGATGGTCATCTGGTGCTTGAATAGAGGTCTGCCAGCTATGAGGCAAAGGAATTTGTCATGAGAAGGAAATCTAAGCAAACGGTACAGTCCACTATAAAATCCCAACGGTACGCGGACAATTCACGCACGACTCTGATTACGTACGCACAATAGGTCAAAATATGTGGGAATCTAAAGTAGTAGATTTTGGTCTGCTCCTGGAAGCAACGCTTGGATGACTCTGTCCTGGTATGGCAGGACATATCTCCGGCTTGTAGAGAATCAGCAGGGACGGTCAGAGGACGTGCGCTTATGTTGCCCGGGCTTATTCTTTGGAATGTTGTGTTCTTCTCAGACCAGTGAAAACGTTGTACAGGTAGGAATTTTGATGTTGAACGATTGCAGCACAGCAGAAGAATCATCCTCTTTTCCCTCTCTGCTCTGCTGACGATGCAGTTTAGCCAGAGAGCAGCTTCTTTACCTGAGGTAGGCTCAGCCGACACACATACATACACAAGCATCTAAATGTGCACATGCAGTGATCAGTGGCACTGCAGCAACTACAGCATGCACCGCTCCCCGCCTGCTGTGTTCAAGATGCACCGTGACTTGTAGTCGGGAAGTGTAGCAGGACTTCCCCTTTGCAGGATGGTGTTTTTGGCTCCCTGTGACCTAAGACTCTTCTCTTGGGTAATGCTACACAGCCCTATAGCTCAGGGAGTCAGCGGAGCAGAACGGTGCACAGCGCAGCATCGGTGATGTCAGAGCGCTAATCTCTCTGGGGGATTGGCGGACGGACGCTTGTCAGAAGCATTTGATGCTGCCCTGGATGAAAGCCTTGGGAGGCAGAGCGAGAGACAGACACTGGAGCTGTGCTACTTTTCTTTTCGAATGCTGCTTTTGTGGAGCCTTTGGAAGCGGGGCTGCTTCCGCGTTCCAGCATGGGAAGAGTGACTGACGAGAGCGGCCGAGGGAAGGAGAGGTTCTGACCGAGATGAGCCGACAGATGAGCTGACTCTGTCCTTCTCTGAGGCTTCCTCTCACTTTCTGTCCAACTCGCACAAACGTCCTGAGCTCAGAGTCAGGCCTTGAGCCTTTGCTTTCCATTTTCTACCACTGCTGCAAGCACAAGGGGAGTTAGTGGGCCACCTTTCATGAACACCATGATCTCAGTGGATCTCAATCAGGGATTGGTTTATCAGGTATGTTCCTTTGTTTTTTTTTATGTTCCTTTCCTGTTGTTGAAATTGATTTTTTGGCTAGACAGTCTCTGTCAAGTTTCAAAGTACCCTAAAGCAGTATTTCTGTGACATATTTTTGTAACTTTGTGGGACTTGGCTGGAATCAGGTTGCCATGTCTAGGCTGCATCATCGTAATGCAGGTAAAGGCTGGGCTCTTGTTGTAAAATGAGAGCTAGTTCAGTTGATTTATGAGTGAATACTCCAGAGGACGTTGGCTGACAGATGGGGCTGTCATTCTGGAGCTTACACTGTACTTGCTACTCCATGCTCTATAACCCTCACCCTAATTTCTGATGCTGAAGACAAGCCGGGAATGCTAGATTGTTGCTGTGGATGTGGTTTTAGTCTTGTTTGATGGATATCTGACTTGCCTCTAGTTGATTGACCAGATCTATAGCCTGCACTGTGTATCCCGCTCTGTCCGAGAGAACAGGTGATGTAGCGATGTCCCGTGGGTACTTTGCGTACCGTGCTCTGTATGCCACCAGCGCTGATCCTGCTGCCATTGCCACGGTCACCACTGCCATCTGTGGGGATGAAAACCATGACAACAGAAGCTGTCGGCCAATCGCAGATCTTGTACTTTTGTCACAGATAATCCGTGTTCCCCGTTTGCGATCCACAACAATCACCGTAGCTCCTAACACTTGCAGAAAGTCCACTAAGGCAGATTGAGATTAAAGAGATTGACATTATGCAACTGTGTTTAGAGCGGGACGGGCCACTTGCATGGCTACTTCTACGTGCACGGTGAAGGACAAATGCCTCGTTTTGTATGATTTTTACTGCACTTTACCTGCCCTATTTCTCGGCGCCTGAAATTGTAAACATTCATCAACCTTGCTGCTGTGGGAGCCTCAGGAGAGATTGTTGAAGGGCACAGAAAGGAGGTCACATATCTTCTTCCCAGTGAGCACTGTTACTGAACACAGATTCCTGGAAGGTAGCCTGTAAGATACAGTGAACCTGGGATTTAAAAAATGCAATATGATAGTTGAAAACATCTTTGTTGTTGTTCATCTTTAGCATCTCCTGTTAGCTGCATTTAGGATCTTCTGCTCTGTACATCAAAAGGTTTAGTCTTCACTTGTGCAATGCACTTCTAACATAATCACGCCATTTGAATTTCAATGTATTATATTGGGACTTCATGGAATTTCTCAAAGTAGTGCATATTTGTAGACTGGAAACTGCTATCTATAGAGTCGAGGTGTGTGTAATTTAATCTGTGAATCCAGTTCTGGGAAGTTCCCCCCATGTTTGCTCGAGAATATTTGAGGACAAGAAGTACCATAAAGCAGAGAAACGCAGCCGACAGTTCAGAGAGAAAGTTCTGGAAAAGTTTAAAGCAGAGTTTCATTGTAAAACAACATCCGGAGCCTCGACTGTCTTATGAAACACTATTATCTGGAAATGGAAAGAGTAAACAACTGCACAAACCTACCAAGATGTGGTTGCCTACCTCAAATGACAGGTCCTGCAAAGATAACATTAAACAAAGAAGGAACTAAGATGCACATGATAACCCTCTGACGTTCAGGTGGGAGAATATGTTAACCCCTTAACTGTCACCCTCGATGGATTCATGAGGTTCAGAGGTTCAAAAAAGATCAGTATGTTTGCAGCATTGTCCATCGATCAGACGCAGCGGTTGGGTTTGTTTGCTAGAAAAGGGCAGGCGCGTACCTTTGTGTGCCTGATGCTGCTGGTGTGAACGGCCCTTTAGTTGTAAACTCAACATGAAAAAAGGAATTGTTTGACAAAAAACCATGAGAAGTGTTATTTACAGTTTATGTCAAGCCAGGTAGGAGACAGCAACAGTAGAAGAAGGTGCTGAGACTGAACACATCTGCATAATAGCACATACTGGTGACTGAGACAGTGACACTGGTCAGAGTGTAAGATGGAGATATATGCACCACTATTCAGAACAAAAATAGCTGCAACATTTAGTCTCACTAAAGTCTAATTTGGTCTAAATTTAGCTTCTCTTGTGGCTCACTATTTTTAGATTTAAAACCAACTCGAATCCAGTTGTTAGTCAGGATTCGACAAAACGTATACATTCACTGTATAAAAATATGTATGATAATGCAAAGCTAATGTATAGTTTATCAACACTGCAAAGCAAAGAACAGGGAATCTGATTTTCTTTAAAAATTGCCTGTTGGCTGCTGTGTATTAAAAGGCAAAATTATTGAACTTGCAAAACAAAAAATCTTTAAAGGTGAAAAGCAAATTCTTGTTTGTTGTCCTCTATTGTTCAACAAGGAGCTAGAAAGAGGATTAAAAAAGAGGTTTAAAGTGTTGGTGGTTTAGTGTCTATGGTAAATTGCTAAGGAGCTACATTAGCAATTACAAGCTACAAACCATGACTATTTGTATTTATATATTTTGCTACATAGGTTAAATATTCAATTTTGGTTTTACATGTTCTCTAACTTAACTCTGCTGCAATCCAACATCTAAACAATTCCAAAATATGGATTAGAAAGCTTCTTTTCCTCCCTTTTCATTTGCATAGACAGAACCATGTTTTATTCATGTGGACATCGAAAAGGGTGACAATTTTGACTGACAGTGGTTCAAAGCTGTTTTGAACCGCTATCTCATTACGGCTTGAACAAAGGTAGATAAGTTTTGAGATGTGACGGAACTGGAAGATCTGAAACTGCATGAAATGCTCAACTGCATGAAATGCTCAACAGCATTTTTGATCGCTAGCTTGCAAATTCATTCCTTACTAATCTCCAGCTAATACAACATGTGATGCTTCGGTTTCATATTGTGCAGATATAGGTGTAGAGAAAATTACGCTTGGTTTTTATGAAATGTGTAAAGTGATCAAAAGAAATTATCTTTAGTGGATCAGATGTGAATAAATGCACTTGTAGAGTTGTGTTCATTAGGATTTAGCTTCAACGGCAATTTAAGACAAAAAAATTGATCAGGAGGAGAGAGGATCAAACTATTCATCTTGCTCTGTATGTTAGTGTTTGGAAATACACATATGGGCCTAAATATGAACAAGGACTTTGTGAAACATCCAATACTGTCACTGAAGTATGCACTGCTTCTGATGCATTTCTTTTCAAAATGCTGCATGTATACTGGGATCAAGGATGTGGAACTCATAATATTGAGTACATTATTTTTCTATGATTTCACAATCTAGTTTGTCTATATATATATATATTCATATATATACACACAAGGATGTACATATTCTTAATGGACATTGCTTTATGTTCTTGTGCAGTCACATTGACACTTATGGGTTCATCACCTGTAGGTGATGTAGGTCCTACAAAGGTGAGAGCATAAAATTTATGGAGGGTTAAAAGGGACAAATTACACGAATAAATAGAATAAATACTTTACCTAGATCGTAATTAATTTATTAGAATTAGATTGTCTGTGATATTTGCCCGTCAAAGTTGAGGGGCGATTACGCTGATGTGTTAAACTCCACTAGTCTAGGTTAGATTTGAAATACATTAGATATCTCTTCTTTTTTTTCCTGTTCATCAGAGGCAGCTCAGTGTCAGTTTTCCTCAGGAAGTGATGACGCTCGGCTCCCATCATGGCACAGAACACGTTTCCACATGCATGTGCATCAACACACTCACACTTAACAATTTGTGACATTAGAGCTTCCAGAAGCCCGTGTTGCTCTCTCATCCACGCCGCTCCGCCCCATCACATCACCGCCTGCACGTATGAGCATGCATTAGATTGTCTGCCTCATGCATTCGTCACATCCTGATGAAGCGGTTTACGCTGAAATACACGAGCTGGTTGGAAAGAGAATGCGAAACATTGCAGAGTAAACAGTTGTGCACTTGAATTCGGTTCATGTTACATTCTGTTCATTGCAGCCCACCCTCTGCCCCTCCTGCCCTGCCCCCTTCCGCCCCCCCCAGGAGTCACGATCACGTGCCCAGTGCTCCCATTCGCTCTGAAATCTCCATCGCCGAGCGAACAGGAAAAGCAGCAGAATTAATTCTCCTCTCCGCATTGGGCCCTCCGCCGCCCATCTAGCGGTCGGAGACGAGCTTTTATCCCGTCATAACTGCTCACAGATTAATCTCAGCCCAGATTGGCGAGCCGGCACGCTGCTGGTCTGGGGTCAGCGGCGTTAGGCGGAGGAAACTGGTGCCTATAAATAGAAGCCGGGACCTGCAGGGAGGAGATTCTGGCTCATTTGTCAAAGCTTTGTGTGGGACAGAGAAGGGAAGGGTGCAACATCAGTCAGGGATATTGGATGTCAGTCTGTATTTCATTTAATGGGCGGTTACTAGGAGATGAGTAAATTATAAAAGAGACAAAAGAAAAAAGAAGGGAAGGAAGGAGTGGAAAATGTGAAGGTCCCATACAACTGGGAGTAGGTGGGATTTGTTGTCACATGTAGAAAGGGGGTGATTATCTTTTCACAAGAAGCGTCCATAGTAATCCAGTTTCTTTAATAACCAAACGTCTTCTTCACGAATAATAATACACTGATATTAAAGCTGACTAGTTGAGTTACTCAATAAGGGCAAAAGCTGCGTTTCCCTGACAAATGTGCACAAAACAAATGCAGAAAAAACAACAAAATAAGGAACGCAATTAAAATCACACAAGAAAAGGTTTGTTGACCAATAAGTTACTAAAAAAAGCCATTCTTTGGTTCTCTACTTTCTGTTGTCCTCCTCTCTGTGTTTTGTGCCGGTGGTAGAGTCCCGTTGTTGATCACGTGATTCATAAAAGCGCTTCTGTTGCAGTTTTTGCAAAATAAACCGATTTTGATCTGGCCCAAAAAAAAACACCTCAGCCTACCACCAAAACCTTTTATTGTCTTTTTTTTTAATTGGCGTTTTCATTAAGGACTTTTATGTTTGACATGTCAAATTGCACAATTTTATGGTCAGTGGAAATAAGATAATGTGATCATTTTATGCAAAGATTTTCAAGCTAAAGGCTAATTTGCAAACCCAGTCCTTAAGTGGATTTTTAGAAAATGCAACAAAAATGGCAAGAGCAGCATGTTAGAAATAACATGGTACTATCCAGAAACAGCAAAGTAGGCTGATTTGCATTCTTTAAAACCTCTAAAATCCGCAAACTTTTTTTTTTTTTTTTTTTTTTTTTTGCAGATGTTCCAAATCTGAGAACCAGGATGAAGTTTTATATTTTGGTGGTTAGCAGCCTCCATTAGCGTCTCCTCTTTTTGCATCTCCTGACTTTGAGCCCTTCTACTCACTAGCTCAAGCGAACTAGGCTCTAAATAAGAAATAATTGTTTCATAACAGGTTAAACTTATTCTCCGCACCAAGTAGTTTCATTGCAGTAAAATGCACTTGCAAAGTAGCAAAGCAGAGAATGAAACGTTTTAGAGGTTCTGGGCTAGATTTTACCATACCTTGGGAAAACACTTCTATCCTTTCAAATGTTTCAACCACAAACATTGTATTTTATGCGCTAGAACTCACAATGACTCATAATCACCAAGTGAGAGAAACATTTTACTTCAATTATTTCTGCAAGTCTTTCAGAGAATGTCTCAACTCTTCACACCTACATCAATATTTTTATTTTCTTAATTTTCCTTTGTAAAATAACTCCAGCTCAATCAGACTGGACAGAGAGAGAGTGTGAACTGTACGTTTTTAAGTTATGACTTAAAAGATTTTCATTTAGATTAGCATCTGGGCTTTGTTTGGGCCACAAAAACGTTCCTCCCTTGCTCCTTCCAGCCCTCTCTGTCTCTGCTATAGAGATGCACAATGCTGCCGTTACCATATCCCTCGGTTTCTAGTTGTAGGGTGACAAAATTTGAAAACAAAGCTGCCCTCTCATGTTGGCGCCATTGTTAGAATATTCTGTCCCCGCGTTCATGTTCCCATCTACAGTAAGTATGTCAGCATCTGCCCGCTCTCCTTTACAGCTCTGGCTTCATTCTCACATGTTTGTATTTTGTGCTTGTGTGTGTGTGTGTGTTTAGTTGTTCTATTTAGGACCACTTCTGGCATATTTACTACTCATCTGAAGACTCCAGGACTGATTTGAATTAGATTTTACTTAAAGTTAGAGTTAGGAATAGACTAGTAATAGTTAAGGTTATGGAAAATGTCTGATTTTGCATAAATCCAGTTACTAAAATACATAGAAGCTAATACAAAGTCCTAATATGGGTTGAAGTACAAACATAAGTACCATTAGGATCTTTCTGTGTTGGTAGTTGTTGCTATTGCTCATCTCATAAGACACACAAAGTCAAAAGAAAACATAGGAAAGCGATGTAGGTGATGTTACCATGACAACAGTTCATATCTGAGTACCTGGTCTGGAGATGCTGGCACTCAGTGGTCTGGGCTTAAAGGTTTTTAACATTATGAAAACAGTCAATAAACAGAACGTCATTGCTGCTGTAATTGCTGACATGACTGCAACTGCGTACAAATGATTCTGGATTTTTGCACATTTCTGTCTAAACGAATGAAAGGAAAACTCAGCGACAAGGAGGCAAGGCTCATTTTTACATATCAAATGGGACAGCAGCCTGTTTTTTCCTTCCTCCCAACCCCCCCTTTCTCTTTTTTTTTTTTTAAATCATAGCTATTTTTAACAAGAGCAATCAGGTAAACACAAAGCATCTCCCATTAGTGCTACTCCTTGCTACAGCCATTCGTCAAACGTTGCGAGAATTGAACTTGCGCGTCCTACTGTAAAGCGTCCGTCTATTCTGGTACTTCGAATATGAGCGTGACTCTTTCCATATCTCGGCTGGTTGTCCTTTGTTGCCGTGGCAACCGTGAATGTAAGCTTTATGTGGCAGGTTGTCTGGGTGGGTTGGGCCGAGACAGACGGACAGACTGGTGATTTTATATCTTTGTGTGTGTGTGGGGGGGGTGTGTGTGTGTGTGTGTGTGTGTGTGTGTGTGTGTGTGTGTGTGTAGGTAGTTTTATGTAAGCATCTTTCTGAAAATGTTTTCTTTTACTCGAATAAAGAAGGAAATCCATCTCTAAAGTAGTTATTTTTTTATTTTTGATAATTTTTTTGGGATGGGGAGAAATGCTACACGTCACTACATCCCGCGTATCAACAATAACGCAGGAGGTGTTGCATTATTAAAATGATTCATATGCTGAGTAATAACTTGAAGTTTGTGTCTCCTGCAGAGAACGGACGAGGAGGCGGTGTTGGACCGCGGGGGAACACGCTCGATGCTCAACACCAATTTTGAGAAGGAAGAACTCGAAGGTAACTGCCTTATAATATACATATTGTAACAAGGTTTACTAAATATATTTGTTTAGTAATTATTAAAAGCCGATCAGAAAATAACAAAGAGCAATAAAAGTTTGAAATGCTCTAGAACAAAAGGTTTTTCCTGGATGTATAGACGTTCCAGAAACAAATAGGAGAGCACAATTCTCATTTTAATTATTTTTAATCATAATGTGGAAAGTAAACAAAAAGAGTGAGGAAAGTTTTTTCCTCCGTACAATTTTCTTCCATTTTATTTTCCAGATCTTAAGACTTAAAGCTTGTGTCTGCAAATGTGCTGTAATGAATATTTTTGCTGCTAATGCAGTAACTGACGTCAAAGTGTACAAAAATAAACCAGCTCACAGCCGTCATAATTACTACCATGTGTCACTTTTAGCTTAAAATAGGATCACAGATTAATAAAAGCCTAAAAAGCAGCTTCTGTTTGTCTAGTTAAAGCCCCTCAGCTCATACTAAAGTATTGAGCTGTTTTCTTGTGTGTTTTTTTTTTATCACACGTTTCAGAGAACAAATCTTAATATCAAGGAAAGAAACTGAATAAACAAGTGCATTAATGAATCCAGATCTCAAGAGTCAGAACATCTACAGCACTGCATTAAATTATGATTTATTAATGTGTGCATCAAAAGCATGAAGTGTTTCTTAAAAAATGTTTTTTGAAAAAGCATAACAGCTTCAATATGAACATTCCTTAATTTTACTGAGTTTCCACAAATTAATTTAGATGCCATCCATTTCTAGTTGTTTAGTTAAAGGAATGCTGAAAATGCTGTATATTCATCTCAAGTGGTTGTAATCTCATCAAGCCACAAACTACGGTGTAATATGAAGCTGTGATGGACAAAAAGCTGCTTAGGCAGGGGGGGGGCAAAAAGGAAGAGACAAAAAAAGAAACCATCATATGACATCAGCAGTCGGTCATGCCTGGGAGAGGGAAGCTATTTTTATAAAGCCCACCACACACAAGTCTTGACTCACTCGCGTACAAAGCCCTCCCCTCTCGTCTCCTTCCTTTACATCACTTCTGATCTGGTTCATAGCTACATGGTGAGAAAAATTGGCTGCACATGCAGCAAATTTCCTATCGCTTCCCCACATGCATAATTTACTGAGCGCTAAGAGCAGTTTGCTCTGGACAGGTCCATCCACTGTAGGACATGCGCTGCCAGCGTCGAGCCTGACCGAGTGACAAATATATTTTGACGTCGTGCATAATCTCGCTTAACCTCTATTTCTGCCTTCCTGTTGGTTTCTGGAGTCTCCTGAGATTGTGAGGTAACAAGCAAGCAGAGACACAGTTTCACCGCGGAAAGTATTCTTGGTGAAGCAAGTATTAGAATTTAGCATAACATTTGGGAGAGTAGCTGCAAGTTTTTATAATTTATTCTTGTTTAAAACTCAGCAGGAAACCCTCTTTGCATTCTGAGCCAGTGATAAAACAAGAAGGTGGGGTGGCTTGTAAAATCTGGGTCAGGTAAACTCTAAACCTCTGCTTGAGGTCCTTTGCACTCAGTAATACCGTGTTACACCGTCTCATCATTTATTTAACACAAACGAAGCGCTAAATAAATCTTGCAAAACAGCAAGAGCAAAACTGTGGAAATTATTAGACTCAGACGGTGATCAAATGTCTTAACTAGCTGTTGTTGCAGCGCTTCCACAGTGCATTTGGCTTTTCTGCATTTTATGACGGTTCAACTAGAGCTGCACCAATCCAATATTATTTCTCAAAGTGTGGTGCAGAAGGTAATGTCTAGTGCCCTCGTTTTTGTCCAGACAGAGCCGAGGGCCGTCAGGAAAAACAAACGGTGGCCCCTGGAGCTCGACCGCAATAAAAGAAGAGAGAGTCGGCTCAGATTCTCTTCACGCTGACCCTGTGGACGCAAGCTCGTCTGCGCTTCCACATAGACACGAGAACGAGGCTGTAATCCTTTCAAAGCACGACGTTCATTATCTGTATTATGCCAAAATGAAAATGACTCCAATTACGTTCGTAATCTTCAAAATCAATTTCATTCTCTTGAAAGGGGACGGCAGGCTTTCATTACCAGCACAGCAGGCCTGAAGGCAGCCGTTGGTTCCTCTAATCGAGGCTTCACGGCTGCTTGCTAAATGACACGGCATCTACGGAAAGACATTACGAGGTTATTCAGAGCCTGTTTTTCCCTTCTTTGCATCTTTTCCCATCACTTTTTTCCAGTGGAGTTAGATTCTGTTTGGCTGCCAAAAATTCACGCACTTTCCTTGAGAAGTTATTCACGGTCAGTTGAAACTGCAGCAGATTGACAGCAATTTCACACGCTGAATGTGGGTGAATAGCACGACAGGCAACACATAGCTCCGGTTACAAATCGCAGCTGCTTTCCATTCAGGAAAAGGCCAACAAAATGTGCAAAATACTTGGACAATTTCCAGTCCAGAATATGACCTCTGACCTCTTCGTCCAATCAAAAATTAATTTTGAAAGACTGACTTTTCTTTTGAAGCTAAACTACAGAGTTATTGCTACATCCTCCCAAGAGAGGCTATATAGTTTTTAACAACATGGACTTTTAAGGAGGTAAGTGCAAAATCAGTGTGGGATTTGATAATATTGTAAAGACTGTTTGGAGTTTATGTCAAATAACATCTATTTTCTAGTATCTAAACGTAACAACCTCTGAGTTGGGCCGTCTTGGTTTCAGGTCACCGCACTCTCTACATCGGAGTCCACGTCCCCTTGGGTCGGAGGTCGCACCGTCGACACCGTCACCATGGACACAGACACAGGAAGAGGTCCAAGGAGAGGGACTCCACAGGGGAAGACGGGCGAGAATCCCCCTCATACAGTAAGTGACAGTGGCGAGAAGAGCTGAACTTCAGAAAACGATTTGACGATTAAGGAAGTCCTGGTGAAACTTTTTTTTACCCATCAACTTCTGCTGCACAGACACTCCAGCTCAGAGGGTGCAGTTCCTTCTGGGCACAGAGGATGGCGACGAAGAGCACATCCCACACGCCCTGTTCACTGAGATGGACGAAATCTGCCTCAGGGAGGGCGAGGACGCCGAATGGAAAGAGACAGCTAGGTGAACTTCTCTCATCCATCTGTCTAAAAATCGGTGAAAAGAGTTTTTTTTGTTTTTTGTGAAGCATCATTCAACTCTGAACTTGTTTCCAGGTGGCTGAAGTTTGAAGAGGATGTAGAGGACGGCGGCGAGCGGTGGAGTAAACCCTACGTGGCCACCCTGTCTCTGCACAGCCTGTTTGAGCTGCGGAGCTGCATCATGAACGGCATCGTGATGCTGGACATGCGGGCCAACTCGCTGGAGGAGATCGCAGGTGAACGCCACAGGCGGATGATCAGGCGCTTTCGCTCTTGAACCTCTTCACACGTTATCACGTCACAACCACAAATTACAGCGTGTCTAATTACGGCCACCTCAAAAATGTTATCAAAAAAACTTGAATTTTGTCAGAATTGCCGTGTTTCCATTAAGCTGAATTATTTCCGCAATTCCAATTTGCACCATTTTACGCAGCTGTTGATCCCTCGGCATTAAGCTACAAATAGAATATCTAAGATGAAAGCATGTCCATGTGTTAGGATGGTCTAGTCAAATCGAGAATGAACACTTAGACACTGATGTTCACAGACTTGATCCATTCAAATCAAATTAAATATTTTGCGGCAAAAATGAGGTTTGACAAAATATTTAGAAACGGAGAACACAAATACTTATTTTTATTTGTAAAGCGTGTATAGTTAGTAATTCTTTGTATTTGCCTTTCACATAAAATACCAACTAAATACAATGTTGCAAGTGGAGCCAATAGCGTCTTTGCTGCAGCTACATGTCAGCAGGGTTTCACTGTTGTTGCTCCTGTTTTTTCCCCCCCGATGCATTAACTCTGTTGATATAAGAATGATCTCACTTTTCAGTCAGAATGACCTAAATAAAATCAAAGCAGGAGACATCATGGAGCTGCTGGTGTGTTTTTGAGGTCAGTGTGGGGAGAGAACATTTATCTGTGCTGCTGCAGAAATCGCCTGAACAAAACCTGATCCGGCACAATTAAATCAGCCACAGTGGGTCAGTTTTTTATATTTTTTTTCCTTTGTTTGCTATTTTTTTTGGGCATGATCAGCTTAGCGTCGCTGGCTGTCATGCAGAGGCAGGAGGGGAAGATTTAAACCCCAGCTATAATTCATTTATTTTTCTCATGTAATGTGTGTGTCGTTATCTGTCAGATATGGTTTTGGATCAGCACGAGGGGTCCGGCTCCCTGGGTCCGGATGCCCGGAAGAGGATCCGCGAGGCCCTGCTCAAGCAGCACCATCACCAAAACCACAAGAAGCTGGCCAACCGCATCCCCATCGTACGCTCCTTCGCCGACATCGGCAAGAAGCAGTCCGAGCCTCACTCCATGGACAAGAACGGTAAACACACACACACACACACACACACACGCGGAGCTGTCAATAGTCAAATACCTGTTTTTTTTGTAGTTGTCACACTTCACGCCACATATGTCGATGGTTAGTTTATTGCAAATTTTCCGCAAAAATAGCCATAAGCATTGGGTTTAAGTGACTGCTAACTCCCACCTGCAGGTGGCAGTGCTTTTTACTTTTGCTGCACTGTTGCCTCAGCCTTCCTTGATGTCAAGTTGTATTATGGGATCGATTTGGCGAGAAACAAAAAGTCTTTTGTTATTAATATTTCTAAATCAACAACACAAAACCTGTGAGTTCCTGAAGGGACTAATTGATGTAAGAAGATGTTCAACATGATTTAATTTTACTTACCAGCTTCGGAGACGGCTGT
Organism: Phalloptychus januarius; assembly: GCA_902982915.1. NCBI lineage: Eukaryota > Metazoa > Chordata > Actinopteri > Cyprinodontiformes > Poeciliidae > Phalloptychus > Phalloptychus januarius. The sequence continues at coordinate 1,938,259 of CADWAE010000467.1, forward strand.
TTATTAATGTTTTAACAGTTTAACAGGATTTATCGATGTGTTCTGGCACAACCAATTCTTGAGAATATTCTTGAACTTTATTTGGCCCAAAATGAATCCGCCTGAATCCGCCTTGTGGCTGGATTCAGGCCCGCTTGGCATCTTATTACAGGGATTACTTGTTTGACCAAACTGCCACTCACAACATGGCAGCAACACTGATGTGCAAATTCATCATGTGATCATGCAGCATGTTTAAAGTCTACATTGTTCCTTAGGCCGTTGACCTCCACACTAACATGCTAGAAGATTTTATAAAAGGAACAAAACTTACTACAAGTTGTAAATCAGTATTTACCAGATAAATATTGGACTTTCTCACTAGTTTTCACCAGTAAGGATCCAGCAACAGCGAGGGTGAAATGTATCCACCTCCCAGAGGTCGTAACCGCAGCCGTGCCGTTTCCCAGCGTCGCCTCTGTTTGGGAAAGCGGTTCTCCTGAAAGCCGATATTATTTTCCTGCTCTCTGATAGGCCAGACGGTCTCACCGCAGTCCCAGCCGTCCAACAACGAGGCCAAACAGGACGTCAGCCGAGAAAACAGCGCCGTGGACTTCAGCAAGGTGAGCAGGCGGAACAACCGCTGCTCTTCTTGTTTGTCTTTGGCCGGTGAGAGCTGAACACAAAACAAGCGCTGTGTGTTTAACCAGTCTGGGGTTACGTGTGTGAAATAGTCACCACCAGCTTCTCACAAAGGTAACCTGACTGGCGTCAGACGGTGTTTTCTTTAGCCATGCCATTCGCCTGTGTTGATCACTTATCCAGCTCTCAGCCTGTAACTGATCTGTTTGCATCTCGCCGGTACAGATTGACCTCCATTTCATGAAGAAGATCCCTCCTGGAGCGGAGGCGTCCAATGTGCTGGTTGGGGAGCTGGAGTTCCTGGACCGCCCTGTGGTGGCCTTGGTCCGCTTGTCTCCTGCCGTGCTGCTCAACGGTCTGACCGAAGTTCCCATCACCACCAGGTGATCCAGGCGCAGGCTGGAAGTCCTGCAGTTTGGTTTCTCTTTTAGACTTTGTTTTTCATGTCAGACTTGAACGTGTTGCTTTTGTTGCTCAGGTTCTTGTTCATCCTCCTGGGGCCTCTGGGTAAAGGTCCCCAGTATCATGAAATTGGGCGATCGATTGCTACCCTGATGACTGACGAGGTGAGGCCAGAAACAAACTGAAGTCTTTATGGATGAAAGCGTATTATTTCTGCTTTATTATTCTCAGCAAAGCATTTCATAACAGAAACAGCAGCTCATAATCTATATTTCATAGTTTATAAGCTATAAAGATACATATTTTTGTTTTCATTTTCAGAATAAAGCCATAATACGACAAAGTTGTAATAATATGAGTAGAAAGTCGGAATTAGTCATGTTGTGAGAAAAAAGACGCAATAATATGAGAATAACATATTACCAAACAAACTAACAAATTAGAATAAGGTTATATATTGGGACAATAAAGTAGTAATTTTTTTGACAATTCGTCAGACATCGCACATTGCATCATCATCCTAAAGGTGTCCCACAGGGATGTAGCAGGACCCTGTGGAGTCCAGTCAGGTTCTTTGACACCAAACTCAGTTATCCATGTCTTCGTGCGGGGACAGCTTTGTTCTCTGGTGGACAGTCGTCTTACTGTCAGGAAGGGTTCGTCCCCAAACTGTTGTCGCCAAACCATCCTAAATGTCTTGGTGCGCTGCAGCGTTAAGGATTATTTCACTGGAACTAAGAAGCCCAGTCCAAATCCTGGAGAACAGCCCCACACCATAATCCCCTCTGCATCAAGATTTACTCTTGACACAACACAGTCAGATAAGTGTTGTTCCCCTGGCAACTGCCAAACCCTGACGCCTTCATCCGATTGCCAGATGGAGAGGCGTGATTTGGCCCTCCACTCGGATCCTGTCCAGTGGCGGCGTGCTCTGCACCACTGCATCCAGCGCTTTGCATTGATTCTGCTCGGTGACACAGCTGGACTTCCATGGAAACCCATTACATGAAGCTTTCTCTGTACTGTTAGTGTGTGAATAAAGTTTGGATGGTCTGAAGCTCTTAGCTGTAGAAAGTTGGTGACCTCTACGCTCTCGTTCCCTCGGCATCTCGTGACCCCACTTTAGGATTTTGCGTGGCCTGTAACTGCCTGGCATAGTTGCTGTTGTAATTCCTTCCACTAACAGTTGATGAAATATTCAGTAGAGAGATATATTGGACATGTAACATCTCTGGGCTCTGGAGAGAGACTCACTCTTTCACACCTGTGGCCATGAAAGGGATTGAAACGCATGAATTGAAAGATTTGGAGAGAGATCCAATCTAGTGATCCTCCCCGAATATTGTCCAATAACGTTTTAGATCAGTTCAACTTTATGGGACATAAATACATTAAAAGTTATGAAATGAGCCATTATGGTGACTATTTAAAGCTTAAAGGTCTGGAATTGTAACTCCGGTGTGTATATTTGTAAAAGCCAATGTACATTTAACATGATATGATAAATCTGCAACTTTTAATAAACTCCCATCTTTGTCCAGCGGGTAGTGATTTCATGAGAAGCGTTGCGGCTAATGCTAGCATGCTAACTCAGTTTTGATATAACTTGTTGATATTTTAAGTAGTAACACTTCAATGCATTTCCAGGTGAACTTGTGTGGACAAAAAGCTTGAATTTTGTTTCGATCAGGTGATATGTAATTGCGAAGCTCGTTTTCACATTAACCAAAATACGTATTTCATGTCAAAAATCCAGATTTTCCACGACGTCGCCTATAAGGCCAAAGACAGGAGCGACCTGGTGGCAGGCATCGACGAGTTTTTGGATCAGGTGACCGTGTTGCCCCCCGGCGAGTGGGACCCCTCCATCAGAATAGAGCCGCCGAAAAATGTTCCCTCTCAGGTAAATTCAAAATGTAGGGAGGCACTTTGAATATTTTCCATTTGTCTGCTGTTATCTGTGCGCTTAAAACTCTTTTGAGACCTCTTTAAACAGCTTACCAGGCTCAAAAGCAGTGACCATCTTCTTTCTGAAACAGAGTCACAACAAACGAAACGCCTTAGGGCAAACCTTCAAAACACAGCAATAATGCTGCAGCCTTTATATGTCCAGTTGAAATGCCCTGCTGTGCCTGTCTGTGTTTGTCATAGGACAAATTAGGCTGCACTTTAAAGCTGGCACGAACCCAGCGTTTGATTGACAGTGATGTTTATTGCACAGGAAAAGCGAAAGATCCCCCCAGTTCCCAACGGAGTGACGGATCTTGGAGAGTCTGAGGAGCACGGAGGACACGGTGGCCCTGAGCTCCAGCGCACGGGGAGGTGAGCGCCGGAGACCAACAGAATAATTTACCGTTTACACTCTGTCACTTCTTCACGCTGTCCTCTGTGCCTGTCTTCCTGTCGCCTATTAGCTGCTTCACTGCTCCCAAACTGTTAATTTAGCTCGTCTCGCGTTCAGACTCTCCTATTGGGGGAATGTCATTCTTCACTGCTCAAAATAGAAGTCTGTTGTTTTAGCAACACTTAGTTGCATATCGGTTGTGTTTATTAGGCCACAAAGGAAGAACGTTGCTTTTAGACGTTGACAGATTTCAGAGTTGAAGGTACATGTTTCTGCTTTCAGTTGTCTTCGCATCAGATCTGCTCTCATCCTTCAAAATAAAAGGCCTCTTAGCTTTTCAACCTAGAACAGCAAATCATGTAGAAGAAAATAACAATAAACTCTTCAAATATGGGAAACTGAAATCTGTCATCCTTTCCAAATTGAACATAAGCACAGCACCTCACCCAACGTTCTCACGGCGACCTGCTCTGATGGTACCTCACCGTTGCAGGTTGATGCAGCAGGACCAACTACACACTTGTCGGAGGCAAACCCAGCATGGGGTCACTTTGTGACTCCGGCTTTGTTTATCAATGTTTAATTTGGCGAATCAACTGAAAATGGAAGAGCTGGTGTTTGGCGACGACCACCTGCCGTGCGCTAACATGTCCACCAGCCACCACCGCTCATCTGATAGAGCACGGAATGGTAGAAGTCACTGATCGAGACAGTTTGTAGTGATGGTATGTTGTGATGATCTAAAGCAGGATAAGGTGATGGATTTTTGTTGGTGTGTTGTTGATCCCTAAAAAGGATCAACAACATAAAGCAGACATTATAGATGTATTATGCATTTACAAATTTCCATAAATGGGGGAAAAAATTACTTTATTTCGAATCAATATTGTCCTGATTACTGCTGATTTTAATGGTGTTTAATAATTGTGTCAAAACAGGAAACAACAGCCTGAAATCTCAACAAAAAAAAAATCATAATTATAACTTTCTGAATGGAGCCAGATCTTTTGGACTACTAGAATAACTCATTTGACCTTTAATTAATTAATTTTAAGGATGGAAGCTATCTGCTGATCTGGACATGAATGACATAAGTTTGTGAAAAATATTGCAAGTTACTTTATTGTTTTTGTAATCATATTTTTTTTTGCTGATAATGATTTTACATAGCTGGGCTCTGTCACTACATCAAGGTGTTTCTCATACAAAGAGAAACTGATTCATAATATGTCTGTCTCAATCTCGTGACTCCCCAACTAGGCTCCTTCAGACTAGCCAGGAGCAATTAGCAAACACCTGGTGGAACTGTAATCAGCCAAACTCATTATGTGAGCTTCCTCTCAGTGCAACACTGGTAAAAACGTAGTTAAAGGTTTAATAGAGGAGCCATGTTGTGATGACTTCCAGAAGGCAGAGTTTCAGAAAGAGCAGGAGTTCTTAAAGAGATAGAAACCCAATTTCAAGGCATGAAATTATAAAGTCAGTTTGTCTTTAGGTGGGACATTTGTAGCATTTTTAAATATGCTATATAATGCTGGAAAATGCTTTATCCTGCCCCTTTAACATGGCTGTGCCGTTGCAGGATATTCGGTGGGTTGATCTTGGACGTCAAGCGAAAAGCCCCTCACTACCTTTCAGACTACACAGACGCCATCAGCCTCCAGTGTCTGGCCTCCTTCCTCTTCCTGTACTGCGCCTGCATGTCACCTGTCATTACCTTCGGAGGACTCCTGGGCGAGGCCACAGAGGGCCGCGTGGTACGTTTCCAGTTTCAAAGACTATAAATTCGAGACGCACCAATCAGCGAGTTACCAAACTTCCAGCATGTTCAGAAAGATGAGTGGAAGGAAAATGTTTGCTAGGAAAAGGTGCATCAGCCAAAATATTGTTTTTCCTTAATCTCATGTCAGATTTAAAAACTTCATTGACTGCAAGTCGTAATCATCAAAACGACAAGAAATAAAGGCTTTAATCAGAACTCTGGTTCCGGTTCTTCCAGAGTGCCATCGAGTCTCTGTTTGGGGCTTCGATGACTGGGATAGCATACTCTCTCTTTGCCGGTCAGCCCCTCACCATCCTGGGCAGCACTGGGCCTGTTCTCGTCTTTGAGAAGATCCTTTTCAAGTTTTGCAAGTAGGCTTCTTTGTTGTTGATTTTTTTTCCTCTTTCTTCCTCTTTTTCCTTCAATCTTTCTTTGTTTCTTGCTCACTTTTGTTCTTCCTTTTCTTCATTTGGTAAAATACTGCATGTTAGTTTCTGCCTGTTCTTGAGTTTTATTCGTGTGTGTGTATGTGTGTGTGTGCGCGCCTCAGGGAATACGGCCTCTCCTACCTCTCCCTGAGGACCTGCATTGGCCTGTGGACGGCCTTCTTCTGCCTGCTGCTGGTGGCCACAGATGCCAGCTCGCTTGTCTGTTACATCACACGCTTCACCGAAGAGGCTTTCGCCGCACTAATCTGCATCATCTTCATCTACGAGGCCCTGGAGAAGCTGATTCACCTGGGGGTGCACTATCCGGTCAACAAACACAACGACCTGCAGAAGCTCACCCAGTACTGGCAAGTGTCTCTGTGTCTCTGTCCTACAGAAAACACACGATCCCAGTAATCTTCAGTTCTAAATCTTTACGGAGAGATTACATATGTCATCTGCAGAGTGTACTCAGCTCAGCATTTTTGGCCAAAACATGCTAAAGTGCCGCAGCTATGTCTTGGTTTAGTGGTAAAGGAGACAGTTTATGGTTGGTGCATTTCTAGTAAACAGGGATTTTAATGTGAGAAAATGACTTTTTAAAGCTTATGGGTTGTTTTATCTCAAACAGGTGTAGCTGTGTTGAGCCCACGAACCCGAGCAATGAGACCCTGCGACTTTGGGATGAGAGGAACATCACAGTGTCCCAGGTCAACTGGACCTCGCTGGAGGTCAAGGTAAAGAACCCATTTATTTGTAGGGTGAGCCAAATGCTTTCTCACACCACTGTAAATCGTTTTCCTCAACCACCGTCTTCTTCGTCTCTTTGCCCTTTGATTATTACCACATCCGTCATCGTCTCCATTCATCCCGGGGCCAGTAGGAGTGCGAGATGTTACACGGGGAGTTTCAGGGTCCCGCCTGCGGCCATCATGGCCCGTACATCCCGGACGTCCTCTTCTGGTGCGTGGTGCTCTTCTTCACCACAGTGTTCATGTCGGCCTTCTTGAAGGAGTTCAAGTTCAGCCGCTACTTCCCCACCAAGGTACGCAAACCGACAATCATTTTATATTTTTTCCAAGTGTCTGAGTTGAGTTTTATTCTCTGTGGCTTAGATAGTATGTTGGATTGATTTGCGATGCCTAAGCTGGTGTTGTATATCAATGGAGCAATCCTGCAACCTCTAAAACCTGATACCACTCCATTTTTGTTTACATGTTGTGAAAAAGGAAGTTGCGCTGGTCTTCTTCTGAAGTTTTGTCGTTTCTGTCAGTAGTTCTTGGTGCGGCGCCACCACAGGCGAGGAGGGGAACGTGTTTTTCAATTAGTTTGGATCATTTGAAACAGTTCAGTGTGAATGTGAACCAGACCAGCTGAAAATGTAACAAATGCTGCAATTTTGGTCCTCAGTCGAAGCAAGTCTACCGGACCATAAGGTGGGAAAACACCCAGTTAAGTCCGAGGTCTTAACTGTTCCACACAGGAACAGTATCTGATGGCAACATCTTAAGAAATGTGTAAAAAAACTGAAATTTCAGCTGAATATTTAATATATGCTATTAGTTTAAAATATTGTTTGAGATTTCAGAGCAGAATGGTAAGTAACACAACAGACAAGGACAACTTTGGCAATTTTATGTGAAGATAATCACATTTGGAGATCCTCAGGGCTCTGTTTTCGAGCCACTTTTATGAATTTTTTTCCCCTCAACCTTAAATTAAGTTTAAGTTCCCTTATAGTTCATTAGTAAGTAAAAGTACAGTTGAACATATATGGACATACTACATATCTAGTGAAATATTTCAAGCATTTGTATCTTGCAATAGTGAATTACAGAGAATAAAAAACGAAATTTTGTGAAAATTACACAGAATTACAATGTTAGGTAAATTAAAAAAATTGAGATGTGTTTAATTTTTCTTAGAAATGTGTTCATTTCTGTGCCATCTGGTGTCGCTCATCTTCCTCTCAACAATACTCCAGTGATTTTCTCAGGCCTGTTTGCTAGCTCTTCAACCACTAAAAGGGGCAGCTTTTAGTGCCCCTGGTAGTTTAGAGTATCAAGCCCTTTTGGAAATGAAATCAGCCTTGTCTGCAAAAAGACGCATGAAGACTTCAGAAAACCTGATGGCCCAGAACCAGCAGCTGACACGGCACATCAAGTCATCCACTGGACTTGTAGCAAAATGGATTCTGTGCCTCTCCGCTCTTTGTCTAAACTCTTGGACTTTGGTTTGCGAATAAAATACAAACTTTACTTTTACCTGAAAAATAGACTGCTCTCACCATTGCTTTAAAATATCTATTCTTTGTTCACACAACGTGTCTTTTTAAGGGCCTGCCAGCTGCAGAATGAAACCAACTTCACTTATTTATAATCCTCCATCTAGTTTTGAAATCTGCATAAGTAATAACACAGAAACAGCGTTGTTAGCATGCACTGCCATCTAGTGGCTGTTTGGGAGCAGAGCGCGTGCGCTGTAGTCTGTGTGGCCATTCTATGCTAAGTTTCTATGGGTTGTCATTGAGATGACACACAGCAGCTAATGTGTGGGGTGATGTTGGCTCACTACATCCTCTGATCGCCACCTTGTGGTGATGAATGTTACATTGCAGTAACACTGCAGATAGAATACTGATACCAGTTCAAATTGAGCGCTTCCTGTATATTTCTGCTGCAACATTGGGTTTTCTTGAATGTCCCTATTTTGATTTGAAAGAACAATTTTTTAAAATTTTTTTGGGGTGACTTTTTTTGTTTGTCTTACAAGAAAATTAAGAAGATGAAAAATGTCAAGAGCATCAGTACTGTACTATTAACAGTTAAAAATAAGTGTAATAAAGCAGATAGAATGACAACATTATAAAATAATTTTTTCAATTAATTTTCAGCTGAGAACTACGATGGCACATTGTAACTAGAAACATTTGTCAATAGAAAAAAAAAAGGAATAAACTTTTGCCAAAAAAAGAAAAACGCTGAAGTTTTGAGATAAATCAAAGATTTGCTAGAGGAGAAAAAAATACAGTATATACAGTGGCCCTGATACACCATCACAGACAACACATGGGTAACCAGAATAAATGCCCTTTTTGAAGATGGCCGGTTGTCTTGAATGGATCAAGACACCGTTTCTTGATGCTATATGTTTTTTTTACATATTTCTGTTTGAATTCAACATGGACATGTGTGTCTTTGTTCTGTCCAGGTGAGGTCTATCATCAGCGACTTTGCAGTCTTTATCACTATCCTCACTATGGTCCTTGTTGATTATGCCATAGGAATCCCATCGCCTAAATTACAAGTCCCCAACAAGTTCAAAGTAAGCCCCCATGACAGTCTTGTGTGTGAAATTCTGCACCTGTGTTTGTAGTAAAGTAGAAAAATAATGATCCGAATCCTATTGGAAGCATTTTGTTTGAGCATTGATGAATAAAATCTGGAGATAGACCGTCGCTTAAGAAAAATGTCCCACTCCACTCCCGGTAGCCAACTAGAGACGATCGGGGCTGGATCATAAACCCGGTCGGACCCAACCCGTGGTGGACCACCATCGTCACCTTTATTCCCGCTCTGCTCTGCACCATCCTCATCTTCATGGACCAGCAGATCACAGCGGTCATCATCAACAGGAAGGAGCACAAGCTGAAGGTTTGCATTCGCTCATCTCTCTTTGCCGACCCCCGCCGTCGCCGGGGCTGACGTCTGTCCCCGTCGGCCCCCTGCAGAAAGGCTGCGGCTACCACCTGGACCTGTTCGTGGTGGGGGTGATGCTGGGCGTGTGCTCGGTGATGGGCCTGCCGTGGTTCGTGGCGGCCACCGTGCTCTCCATCTCCCACGTGAACAGCCTGAAGCTGGAGTCGGAGTGCTCGGCTCCTGGAGAGCAGCCCAAGTTCCTGGGCATCCGCGAGCAGCGCTTCACCGGCCTCATGATCTTCACCCTGATGGGCTGCTCCGTCTTCATGACCTCCGTGCTGAAGGTCAGAGGAAACCTTCACAAAGCATTTTACTCAGCTCATGCCAAAAGGCGCTTGGAAATGCTTGTAGGATCACATAGAAATGACTATGCGATCCTACGCGTTGACTCAATAAAATTGAGTCAACTTTTTATCCAGTTGACTCAATTTTAGCCATGAAATTGAGTCAAGTGATCTAGATTGAATTTTAAAGTCCAGCCAAAAGTCATCAGGTTTTCCTCTCATACTTAAAAAGTCTTAAAATTGTCAGAATGAATGTTAATGATCAGTACGATCATGGCGCGACTATTTAATCTCTAAGTATAGTTTATTTTTCTCATGGAACTTTTCTGTCCAGCAAAAGTTTGAGTCGCACTCAAGACATTTTCATTACGTTCTCTGACTATTAGTTGCTAATATGCTCTTGCTAGCCAGCTAGCTAACTTTTTTTTGCATCTATCATTATCTAGTGGAAACTAGCACCAGCTGGCTAAATGGCATTGCTGACCTGTATGATGCTACATGCATTCTGTTAAAAAAAAAAAAACAAAGAAAAAACTTGGAACTACTATATAATATAATGTACAATTTTTCTTTTGGACATTTCAGTTGGTTTAGGTCTTAAATTGTATTTATAGTGGTCTTAAAAAGTCTCCAATTTGTGTTGAGGATAAAAGATATCAAAAAGTGACAATTTTAAACCAGCGACTTACATTAAAGTCGAAGCTCTTTGAACTGCCCTGCTGCTGAAAATGTGCTATATAAATACATCTTACCATGATCTAGTGGAACAAAGCTATCACTAAACTAGCATAGCTGTACGTGTCTCCATCCTGATCCTGAACTTTCTCCGGGTCTCTTCTCAGTTCATCCCGATGCCGGTCCTCTACGGCGTCTTTCTCTACATGGGGGCATCTTCCCTCAGAGGCATTCAGGTGAGCACAAGCAGAGTCCCCTCGGGGCCAGAGCCAAACCAGAAAACCGTCATTTATAAGTTTTGCTTGTATCTTGGAAGTTCTTTGATCGCTTGAAGCTGTTCGGCATGCCGGCCAAACACCAGCCCGACTTCATCTACCTTCGACATGTGCCGCTGAGGAAGGTCCACCTCTTCACCATCGTCCAGCTCAGCTGCTTAATCCTGCTGTGGGTCATCAAGACCTCCAGGGCGGCCATCGTTTTCCCCATGATGGTAACCTGACGCCGCGTCGGTGTTCGCGCCGCCTTCGCTCGCCCCGTACCTTCATCTTGCCGTTTGTCCAGGTCTTGGCGCTGGTGTTTATCCGTAAGCTGCTGGATTTCATCTTCACCAAGAGAGAACTGAGCTGGCTGGACGACCTGATGCCGGAGTGGAAGAAGAAGAAGCTGGAGGACGCGGCACAGGAGGTGCAGTAGAGGAGCGCGGCGACGGACGTTAGCTGCGTCGCAGTTTGCTGCAGGTTTTCTGTCTTTCGTCTCTTCCTGCAGGAGGAACACAGTATCATCGCAGAGGAGGAAGGGATCGTGCAAGTCCCACTGGAGGGCCACTACAGGTGAATGTTTTCCACCTTTACTTAAGCTTTGAGTCTTGATATTTTATTCGCACATGAAACAAAAAAAACAAACAATTTCTTAAGACTGAAACTTTATTCCTCTGATGTGTTTGAAGGAGCGACCCAGCCACGGTGAACATTACCGACGAAATGTCCAAAGGATCCTTCGGGAACGTGTGGAAGGGCGTCAGTCCTGCTGAGAGCGCTAAAAAGGAACCGGGATCGAAAAGGTACACACCTAACGTGTAACGTGCCACATAAGTACTTCTGCTATTGATGCAAAACCTAAACGCTTTTCTGCTGGAAAGACCTCCATGTTTCTGTGACCGACTGAACTGTTATTTTTCCAGCTAAAAAAGAAAAAAGAAAGATGCGTGTTTCAGAGCAGCTGTGCCCTTGCAGATTTCCCGCTGCGTAGACTAACGTAGTTTGTCCTGCCTGCTTCTCTCGCTCCATCCCGCCCCTAAGCTCCCCTTCCTAACCTCTCAGAAGCCGATACCCCAAAGGTAAGCTGTTCCCAGCAGTCCCCGTCGCCGTGCAGAGTCTCTCTTTGTGTTGCATGCTGGTACCGACAGTCTGTAGCACGGGTGTCTGACTCCAGTCCTCCAGAGCCACGTTACTGCTTCAGCAAACCTGAATTTAAATGTTTAGCTCATTAGCGGAACTCAACTGCGTCCTGAAGAGGCGACTCGGTCATTTGACTCAAATGTTTTGGACCAGGGAGACAAATAAAAGCTGCAGGACTGAAATTTGACGCCCCTGCTATAGTGTCTTGATCCGGTTAACTCTATGATATGAAGTGAGTCTATTGAACAGTTCATGTTGTCAGGTTGTGCATGCTAGTTTAACATTTTAATTCACACTCCTTCAACATTTTGTAGCGCTACAACCACATCAGGACTTTTAGAACCTATTTAGAGTCGCAAATGTTATAAAAGACGTCTTATTAATGCAGCTCTATATGTTCGTTAGGAAATTAGCAGTTTTAAAGAACCGCCATTTTAAATCTGTTTTTGAGGGTTTGAAATATTTTTTCTGTGCAATCGCTTGTTTGTTCGAAGACCGTCGTCGTAACATGATAAAGTTTAATCTGCACGAATGAAACTAGAAAGCGACATTTGCTCACGGAAACATAATCAGTCAGACATAATTGCATGTTTTTGTTGTTGCATGTCCCCTAACAATCATTTACCTTCATGTCATTCTAACATCACATTCGCTTAAATATTTTTTTTGGTTTTGCTTTTCTGAAGTTACGCCAGAAGCGGTGAAAAGCGACACAAGCGGAGGAGGCATGACAAGAGCCTGGACAGGGAGACGAGTTTGTGATGACACATGCTGGTGACGCCACTGCGCTGTCAGTCAGTAAATACAAATAAAAGAAAGAAAAAAAAAAAACAAATATACCGTGCCACACTCAACCACCTACGTACTGTGCTACACTGTGTTTTTAGTCATGTAAGTCTGTGTGCAAGTTCAGAGGAAAGACGTATTTGTTGGAAACCATAAGCAACATAGGAAAACTCACCAAGTTAGGCAAACAGAAGGAGGAACCAACTCTGGGCAGGATTTGATCCACATTCAGACCAGCAATGGGGACAGGAGGGATCAGTTAGTGAACAGCCAGCATGCTTTCAGAGCGTGTCTGTGAGGCGTTAAAGTAGAATGACAGTATCTAAACTCTATCAGGTGCTGAAGGAGGCTTTGCTCCACTATTGGCTGCTCTTCTTGTTCCCCTCAGTAGCTGCCTTTTCATTGCAAATGTGTGCAAAACTTCACCGACATTCCGCTAACATAGAAGAAAACCCCCACAATTTTGCAATTGCAGCATTTTCATTAAATAAGAAAAGCAACTGAAATCACACACAAATAAGTTTTCCCATTTCTGCCACTTCCTGCCTAGTCGTCTCTGGTTGTTGATCACATGACTCGTGGGACGCGAATAGTGTTTCCATTGCAGTTTTGCCACCTCATCCTTTCGACAAATTTATTTTCGTAATTCCGATTTGTGCGGTCAATTGAAATGCAGCTACTTTTTCAAATTCTAGCGCAAAAAACCTTATAGAAAAACGTGATTTAAAAAAACATTTTTTTAGTCACGTTTTTCGTCAAATTATTTGTCTTAATCCCAGTTGCGGCAACTGTATGCTCAACGGAAACGCAGCTACTGTTTCAAATACCCGCATGGCTACTTTGGCTTTGAATGATACCCCGGAAGAAATTTTTTGTATTTGTTTGGTAATTGCAAACAACCTGGATAATTTTGCAGTGATTCGAAACTGGAATCAGTACTGGATCTGGGAATGATATCAAATCCCAACATGACTATTGCTTGAAAATCAGTAGTAGTTAGATGTAAAATGATCCAAATGAATAGATAGAAATAGAAACCAGTGTATTTTTCTGCATTTTGTACTTTGAAGCTCTAACCGAGGCAGCACTCTCTGTGTGAACGATTTCAACACAAATGCAAAAAAGACAAAACAACTTTTCTACCACAACTTTCACCAAGTTTTATACGCAATAGATATTAATCCCGCTCCAAATTCCAACTTCTGCAACCACTGGATACGGATGTTTTTTTTTTTTTTAAAAGTCCTTTGGTGATAATCTGTTAAAATTGCTGACGGGGTTCTAGTTATAAAACATTTAAAGCCTCTGTCTTGCCACTCGAATCCTTCCTAGTCTGCACGCGGATCAAATCCCATCCAAATCGGACCTTTCCCGTCTCGGTGCCTAACTTGGTGCGGACCATTAAGTGTAAAGATGATACAGTACCAGCAAGTGAAGCCAGAATTATGACTCCAACGATATCGTAGCCACGAGGCCAATTCCTGACGGATTTTAAATACTTTTTAACATTTTCTTTCGTCGTATTTTGTATGTTTTTTATATTTTTTCCAAATAAAAAGACCAACAAACACCTGCCACAGCAAGAGCAAATGGATTTCATGCGGAGCAAGGAATGCTGCGGCAGAGTTTCGCACCTTAGAATAGCGGCTGATTAGACGTCCGCCAGGACTACTCCCACTCACACGAACCTAAGAGCGCTGGATATGTAACTTTCTGAAAGCATACATTTTATATATACTACAATGTAAATCTAAATGTCTATGTGTCAGTGGCTGTGTGACGTTGCACATGTAAGTGTTTCTCCTTCAGTCGAGCGTTTCCTCGGTTTACCTCCTGAGAAATGTCCATTTTAGCCTTCTTACTAAGAATGAACTGAGAAGATTGATTCCTCTGATCAGTCAATTCCCCCTCCACCAATTCATACCTGCATGTTACTACAAACACATTTTTGTAGCCATGTACTTCAACCATGATAAATAAGTCTTTTTTTTTTTTTTTTTCAAATTATAGAAATAAAAAATTTAATTCCCTCACATTATTGCAAAAAACCCGAAGCTAAAGTTACCAGGAGGTTGACAAAGACTGATACATGGAAACTGTTTATCTGGTCTGACTCAAGCGTAACACCTAATGCTGACATGCACTTTATATCTTTCAACAAAACGGGCCACAAAATCAGTCTTTGCTAGCATTAGCATTTCATTTATCGAAGAAATGTAAGAACCACACCAGAAAGTCAAATCCCTTGTTTCCCTGCTGCGGTTGGCGCAAAACATCTCCACTTCATATCGGAAAAAGTTGATTCATAAATGTTCAAAGCTACAACATTGCGAAATAAACATGAAGCTAAAGCTAATGGCAGGCTGGCTAGGCTAAGCATAAAGATTGTAAATGACCCAGATGAAGCGAAGAAGCACTTTATGTCTTGTTTCATTCCAGAAACTTCATACAACTGGTATTAAATTGGTCCTTGCAAGTATTAGCATACATTCACTCAATGAATATATGCTAATACTTTCATCTGAAATGTTCAAAACTATTAGGTACAAAATGGTGAGCAGATGCTGTACTTAGCACCTGTCTCATGTCATTTGCTTGGTTAAACACAGAGATTGTAAACGGTGAAACCCTTTCGTCTTTTCTCGAAAGTAGTTGCATTGCAATAAAAAAGTATCTCACCATTACGAATGTAGTCTTTTTTATTTTTGTTAATCTTTAACGTCAAATTTTAATAGCAGACAATGGTAAGTAATGTCAGGGAAAAAGTTATCCAAACAAACCTGGCCTTGAAAGAGTAATTTCTCTTCCCTTGTTAGATCATACAATAACTTTGATTTACCACAGTTTGATGATGCTAAGTGTGACAAAAAGTAAAAAAAAATAAAAGAAATGTGAAAGTGGAAAGCTGCTTTTTCATAACTTTGTAAAATGCCTAAAGCCGATAAGCACTTTTACGTCGCCTTTGTTTCATTCCAAAAAGCTTCTACAATGTAATTTGTTAAAAAAGAAATATCTAAATCCGTCCTAATGAAGAAATACCAGAGCCATATCAGTCTTTTCAATTTACTCTTCCAAAGTAAGAAAGTGAATGAGCTTATTTCCCAGTTATTTCTTTTTAGCGCACTCTTTTTTTTTTTTTCTGGGACGGCTTAAGTGAAAATGCTATTTTCAAGCTTGCATGGCAGCGTAGTTCGGTAACATGTAACTTTAGCGAACATTAGCGATCTTTTTTGCTTCAAAGTAACAGAGAGAAACTTAAATACTTAACTTTTGGGTGATTGTACAAATAGCTCAGTGTTTTCCAGCATACTCTTCACCATCTTGTCAGTAAGTGTCATCTTGAACATGTGATCTCCTCTGCAAACTGACCTTGTGTGTGTTAGCATCCAAAGCTAATTGTTCTTAAAAGAAAAATAATAAAGAAATCCTGCATGATGGTGAAATTATATCACTGCAGGATCATGGTTTCCTCTAGAGATGCAATAATCCTGTTCTTTTCTTCTGGTAAGGGCAAATGTAAATGGTAAAGAGTCTTAACACTGTATAATACATAGTATATTTTATTCATGTAAAATGTTACTAATATATTACTAATAAGAAATGTGTTGAATTCAGACTTTTGTTATCTTTCCTCTGCCCCACCCAACGTCCAACCGATGGTTCTTAGCTGATTAGAGAAACCAATGGTGGATCAAAATGGAATCAAAATCAGATATTTCGACCACTTCCGTGTGGAATTTCTGCCTTAAATTTGGTATTATTAGACGGGCACTTTCTGTTTAACAATTTAAGCCACCTTTTCGGAGAATTATAAGTTCAGATCTGTTGTGCAGTTGTAATTATGTGTCATGGGAATGAGAGTGTGTGTGCAAGACAACATAAATAAAGCTATAAAACAGCTGAAATTTCTTTGCTTTATATCTGTGCGTGTATGTTTTTATTTTAAATGCAGTTGTTTGTCTCAATACACCTGTTGGTCTGCGCTCTCTCAGGGCTATACTGCGAGTAATCTTTCACAACACATTGAAAGTGGCTGATAATCTTTGCGGAGGTAGATGATGTTGGTGGATAAGATTCGCATGCAAGTATTGGCCAATTGCCCATAATAATAATAATAATAAAAAAAAACACTGCATATTATTTATCAGTCCACCCCTAATCTGAATGCTTAAATTGAGGTTGGAAAAGGATTATTGTTGCTTTGCACAGTTCTGATTGTCTTTGCGTTGATTTTTCCAACTTAAAAACAAATGGGAACATTCGTGCACTCTAAGCAAAGGAGACAAAGAGATGAAATAAATGACAAGGTTTATTTGGCAAAGTAAAATATTCATTTGCGATGACAATCATGTGCTTCCCATAGGACTACCTGAGACAGAACCTTTGGTGTTCTTGTTTGCAGCTTAGAAATCTAGCATGTAATTGTCATTTGTAGAAAATTTCATGCCCCGAATTTCATTTCTTCCCTTGTGCACCTTTTGTCTGTGGAAGAATAGCATTTATTTGTATCTTTGCAATACATTCAAAGTAAAGTAAAAAATATGAACATAACATGCAGAGCGGTATGGCTTCCTGTTCCCGGAATATGGCTTTCGGTGGCGTTCAAAAAGACTCTCAGTGGTTGTCTTGCCGTTTGTTACTGCAAAAGACATGTTCATTAGGACAAATGGGGGAGCAAAACGAGCATCAGCATTTGCGCAATCAGCCGTGACGACTTAGCATTACCTTTCCCCTGAAGGTTTAGAGGTCATGACCCAGAGTAAGTATTCCTTGGCAGCCATGGAGTCCAGCACCTTATTCACGTCGCTGGTGAAGCTTCCATCTACATGCCTTCTGCTGATCGTTTGAGCCAAGCTGTCCATTTCCGATCTATGTACATAAGGACAGAATGTAAACAGTGTCCACTCAGGGTCAGCAACCCTCACATCTCCTATTCTAATGTTTGACCCGAAAGCCATCAGATGTTGCTATAGCTGCTGCAATCGTGTCATGCTAGCTTCACTGTCTGCTTGTGCGTTTTGTGATTCATTGCACCGTGTGCAAATAGATATATTAAATCAACACAGTGGAAAGGTTCATTGATTTATTTTAGCACAACGTTAAGAAGAAAGGAAAGGGAAAAACAGGACGACGGGGAAGGGCAACACAAAGGAGATGATTAGTTCAAGATCACTCTGGTTCCGGTGGTGGGTTCACGGTGGCAGCAAACAGCCAGGTGGGGTTTGGAGGCTTTGGAACTGAAAGATGGAGGATTGGCCTACTCTCTTTGGATCTGTCCAGACTTGAGCTGGGCAACGAAGTCTTTGATTGCTTGGTCCTTGAGGTAGGAGCTGACGTCGCTGGTGAAGGTCCCGTCTGCATGGCGCTTATCAGCACTGCGATAAAACAGACCAATACCCCATGAAGAACAGCAGACAATTTGAAATTTTCTCAAATAGCTTTTTTTGTTTTAAAAAAAAAAAAAAATCCTACACCAACCCGCTCCTCTTGTTACTCATCAACCACCGGACAAAGTCTTGGGCCTTCCTGTCCTCCAGGTATTTGCTGTAGTCATTGGAAAACGTTCCCTCTGAGTGCCTCTTGATGTTTGCCAGCTCCCGGGGCCCGCTGGCTAATAATCTGCTGTCTTCCTCAAAACTGCAAGAGATGCAGGGCATGTAAACAAATCATCTCAACTTATTCACAAAAATAGTTTGTGTACGTTTTTAAACCGTGCAGCTTTCTTCGAGTAAGCCCTATAGGAATAGCTCAAGATCGCTGAAGTGAAGTTCTGTGAGAAATTTGTAAGAAACTACTATATAGCACGGAATGTATTGGAAGCTTTTGACCACCATCTTGAAGTCAGGGTGCGAAATGCCTCTCCTTTGTAGTTTTGGAGTTTTAAGCTGTATTTAAAATCCATAAAGTATTGAAAGAATAACAACGATTTCACTAAAATGTATAGCAAATGAAATTCCAAAACGGTACCAATTCAATCATTTTCTCACTGTAGACTGAAAAATGTGTTATTTTCCTCAATTACTTGAGCAAAATAATTACATAATAGTAATTATTTAAATTAGTTATTAAATAATTACTTGTTTAAAAAGAAACAGTCTATTAGTTGTTACAGGAGATGGAGTTAGGAGGCTGTGCGCCACTGAGAATCCTCCTGTGAGAAACACGCACTAGAACACCTAATGTGTTTTATGGTCTGTAAAAGTAAAGTTTTGTCAAAGTTAAAAAAAAATATTAGGAAAAACCTTTCCTAATGTTTTTACACAATCTTTTTGTCTGATGAAAGGACTTTACAGGATTCATTCTCAGAGCACGAGTCTCACCAGATGATCTTTGGTGGCGCACCGCTACCTATTTAAATTTCCATTTGACTTCTGTGTAAATAACCATCCGATAAAAATGTGATGACAGTTAAGATGTATAAAATATTGCTGCCATTAACCACTATTATGGATTACATGCTGGATTTATTTTAGATGATAGAAGTCTGCTTTGGATTTGGTGCCCTTGGACCAGACATTCGCCCCACCAATCCTGGATGTGTACCAAATGAGGACTTCAACAGCGATATCTGCAGCAGGTAAAGTGTTTAGCTGCTCACAACCTTTAAGCTCAACATTGGTTTAAAAATTCTAATCAGGTTTAAGGACAAGGCAGTTCATCCTGCAACCTTAGCATGAAGCTCAGGAGGAATGAGGCAGATGACGCGGTCGGACAGCAGGGAGGGCGTTAGGGGTGTTCCATCAGTCCGTCAGTTCCAGAAACCACATACACACCAAAAAAAAAAACTCATAAAAGCGCACGCGGGGTCAGTGCCACCCCGCCAGACTGCGGAAGGGTTAGACAATGTTGCATATTAAAAACAAAGCAATTGTTCTTTTGTATGCCGATTTTCTTCCTACAGGACTTTTCTGGGGTAACATTTTTATTTCTGTTGTACTATTGTTCACGTTAGACCTTCTATTTATTGTACAGTTATTTTGTTAAAGTGCAAACTGTGTTGTGCAAGCTAGATAAATTTATAAGATCACACATTTATATCCTGTCTCCATACTCTTGTATGTCACAGACTGGAGTCTCTTGAGGTAAATCGCGCTAAACCTTGAGAACTTTACCTGGAGCTGTCCTCGGTGCCAAGTAGAGGAACCTGCCAGCTGACTTGCACGAACCCCAGGACCAAAAGGATGCCGGCCAAGCAGCGGATGCTTCTCATGGTTACAAGCTGCGGCACGAAACAAGGCATAAGCACGGACAGTTCATCAGCCGAAGGTAAGACGAAAGGCAAAAGGCGAGAAGAGTCAACTCACCTATTGTCGTTTCCTTCCAAACGGTGCTGGTAGTTCCTCTGCTTGGTGCTCCTGTGCAACCACCTGCTTCTGCCTTCCAGCTTTATATACTGGAAGAGGAGGTCCCATCTCCTCCGGCGGACCTGCTTTACGGTCCCATTACTCTCGACCCATTAGACCCAGGACCCCTCAGTGACGGGCAAGTAAACGAGCCATGCGTTTGTTCATTTGAAAGGTGCAGGTGGAACGGTGCAGTTCATGCGTGATGCCTGCTTGTACTTAGGTGTTAAGATCAAACAACTGCTGCTCATCCTGTCAAATAAGACAGTCAGGGAGACGCTCTAATGCGCTACTGTGTCATCACGACGAGAAGCGCTACGTGCGACGGTGTATTTGGACAGCGAGTCAGTATTTGAGGCTTCACGCCGATCAGACGCAGGGAATTGGAAATATTGATCAGTTTTTGCCTCGGCGGCAGTTCGAGTTTTACGACCAGGGCGCTCGGTAATGTTCAGGAAACGTTTCGATTCCTTCTGTTTTAGTTAGGTTTAAATACAAGCTGAAATAAGCTATTTATTGCAGTATGATGTAGCTCGAGATTAATATGTATAAAGTTATGACGAATTCCAGAATGATTTCTACTTTTGTTAGAAGGTACAAAAACGCAAAAAGATGCTCCTTATCATGAATCAAAACTGAAAATGTGACTCTAAGTAATTTAGCTGCTTTTTTGGTTTAGTTACAGCAGATGCAAAACTTCCACATTGTACCATAAAGTATAAAAGACGAAACACAAAAACCACCAAACACCAAAAATAGATCACAAAACGTCAATACTTTTTATATTTATATTTTTTATTTCTTTATTTTTTATGGAATCATATAAACAGCAATCTGTAAACTTATTCCAGAAAACATTTTAATTCAGTTTTCGTCTATGTATGGAGATAATTCAAGATAAAACAACTCAAAATAATTAACATACAAATTGAACAGAACGCAACACTTTACTCCCAAGTAAAACACTTACATGAATATTTTCAGATATCTTTCGGTGTTTCTCAGGTCATTATGCAGCCGCTGTAAGCAAACAGCAATGTAAAAACAGCTGCTTTTAGCAAAGTTATGACGCTCACAGTATGATAACCTCAGGCAAAAATATCACAATTTCATAGTATTCATACGTAATTTTATAGCAAAAATATATCATATATGGTCTAACTGAAACAAAAAATGGTGGAAATAGTGAATGTAAACTGTTGTGTCATTCTGCTTATGTCATAGAATAAGGCTAACAAGCTGACGTTAGCTCCAGCAGCTAGGCTAATCAGCTACTGGTAGCTAGAAATCTGCAGTTTTAGCCATCCTGATATCTTAAGAGATGTTTGTTTTTTTTTACCCTGTGCGCGGTCCGACAGGGTTGCACTGACCCCGCATGCGCTTTTACGAAATTTTACAAGATTTGTTTTTGTGGTTTGATTATTTTGTTTGTCATTGCTGTTCTGATGAGAAAGGGTTTTCTTTGTGTGCGAGTATATTCAGTGCGCATCTTTATTTATATTCTCTACTTTCGGGACATTAGATTTCTATTTGGTAAATACATTTTGGCAATGACCTTGTGGTTTAGCTCCTAAAGGGGGAGATGCGATAGTTTAGTGCAGTTTTTATTACAACAATATCTTATGCGCGCGAGAAAATGAAAACATACATAACCTTATTCAAAGCATTTTCTCAAGAATTTAGTCATGTGAATGTAGACGTGCATGTTGGCGAAGCCTGCCAGTCCGTGATCCTTGTCCGTGTACCACTGAAAAGAAAATAGAAAACAAAAGAACTTAAAGAACATATTTGGCGGCTTTGTTTGTTAAATAATATTTGGATTTTAAGGATTACTCACCATGGCATCAAAGTCCACCTGCTCATTTACCAAGGCCTCTGAGATCTCGGCAGCCTGCTGGAAGTGGACATTATCTAGAAAAATAATATCAAACACTAAAATAAATTCAGAGATACCACAATTGAACTTTGGCATAGCTATGTGCCAAAGATTTAAATAAGGCAGAGGCAGAGAGGGGAAAGACCAGCAGCAAATGGCTAGAGGCTAAAAACCAATGGCTGAATATTAATATCTACTTGAATGTAGATATTTACATTGACAAATAAGGTAATTGTTCAAAATGTTTCTTGTGGTCTTATGAAACTTAAATTGAAATGGAACCATAAGCCAGACTGCAGCTTGTAGATATAAATTACCTTAATTGTTAGAGACATGTTCTATAGGCTAGTTACGTTTGTTTTTACGATAGAATCATTTTTGCATGTTTTTTTTTTATAACAAAGGGGATGAAAATGTACGTTTTCGTTGCCCAAGACTACTCCGATCTTGACAGTTGCGGCCCTAGTTGCAAAACATTTGGACACCCGTGGGGTCAGAACAACCGTAGGAACTCACCGTCGGCTGTTCCGTGAACCAGAAGGTACTGCACCGACTGGAAATTCTTGGCTCTGGCCGTTACCGTGGAGTTCTAAACACAGCCAGATTTATGGTTAGGCGATGAGATAACGGACGCGACGACCGATAAGGGACGGCGAAGCTTACGTTGTATCCGTCACTGTTCTCTGAGGGCTGCATCATGTAGCGCTCTGTGTAGATGGAGTCTGGAACAAACAGATCAATGCGGATCTTGTAACGTCCCGTTATTACAGCGGCCCGGAGTAGGACGACTATCGACACCAATAAAAATACCATAATATTCCCATTTGGACACCGGCGCCACTGCCATCCCACATTTGAAAACGCCGCTGTTAGAGCCCAAGACCATGGAAGACACATATCCACCATAGGACTGTGGAAGATAAGACGTCTCATTACATCAGCTCATCCGCACTATAAAACACGCTGACGTCAAAGTGGAACATTAACTTATTTTTAGAGCCACGACTTGGCCTTTGTACTACAAAATATTACACATCAACAGATCCAATTCTATTCTTACACGGTCCACGCGTGCTTTCTAAGTCTTGACTACTTACCCATCCCCATATAGCAACCCTGTCTTTATCAATGAACCCCATTTTGATGAATTCCCTTTGGAGAAAGGACGATAAAAGGTGATTAGTTTGTGGAATTCATAAGAACTGCATTGCAGTACGGCAAAATATATTTTCATTGAGACTTTTCAGGCGAGGTGAGATGTTTGCGTGGGATTCTCTTACTTAGCTGCCGTTATCTGGTCTTCCACCTCGAAGGTGCCTAGGCGTTTGTAGATTTCGAACATCAGCTGGTCGCCCTGGTAACCGCTTCCTCTTCCGTCAAAGCTGGCAACAATGACTTTCTCAGTGCTGGCCAGGAAGGTGGACCAGCCTACTCTGTACCTAAAGTCCACTTTCTGGCTGCAAGGACCCGCGTACCTGGAAGGGGGTACAGATTTGTTGTTGTTGTTATTTTTTGAGTGAGTTAAGTTTCTATGTATTTTAGTTATTTAGTTATTACAGTGGATCCTTACACATCAATTAGCAAAGGGTACTTCTTGGACTCATCAAAGCCTGGGGGTAAATACATCTGATACCAAAGATCTGTGAATAAAGGGAAAACAAATGTAAAAAAAGAATCACTTTGGATCAATTCACAATTGTAAACAAAATTTCTTACTGCTTCAAACAACCGTTCAGACTCACACACTCCTAGGGTACGGAACAGGATCAGAACCACGGGTGGAAAAAGAAATAGCTTTTTTCCTCTGCCAAAATCTCAGAATTTTGAATTTCTTTTTTCCCCCAGAAATGTATGAATCCTTTTTTTTTTCTATCTACAATGGCCCTAGTACGCTGTCATAGGATTCTGACTCCACAGCCACAAAAGGAATCATGTAATAAATGTCTACCAGTTGTAGATTAATTTACTTACCATATTTGTCAATCTTAAGGATCCCTTCGCGCATGGTGGGCATCTGGATGTTGGCTATTTCATCGCTAAATACCTTGTTGTCCTCCAAAACCCTGATCTCTAGAAATAGGAACAAGTACATCAATATTTTCTGCCCTTTCATGTCACTTTGAGATCATTTCTATAAACTGTAGCTTACTTTTAAAAGTGCTAGTTTCTACAAGAAAGTGCTGTGGAATTCTGGGACCTTAAAGGGAATAAACAAAAAGCCAGTGTCACTGTTATAGAAACATAAAAATACATAGGGTGGCAACTCTTTCAAAAGTCAGATGAGGTATAGCTGACCGTGGCAGCTGAAGCGGTAGTAGGAGGCGTTGTGGCTGAAGTAGACGGTGTTATATTCACATTCTTTTTGAAGAGTGCAGGTCAGACACTTGTAGCTAATATTTTTTGTCCACCTGGCGTTCAAACGTACCACATGTGAATGTTATTCAGTTGTACCTTCCGGAAACGATGCGTCCCAAAAGAGGGAAATCCAAATTCTTACTGGTAGACGTTCCTCCCTCCTGGCTTGCGGCTGTCTTCGTTGCTCGAATAATATCTGAGGAGAAAATGGAATCCAGAAAGAATTGATCGCTGCGTGTTTCTCTGAATGTGTAATTAGTTTCTCAGAGGAATCAATACTGCTGGAAATAGAGTAAAGCAGCTGGAAACAATGAGATAAAAAGGTGGGGTGCTACCGCTAGCATTCATAGCTAGCAGTAGTGAAGGTCAAGAAATAGCAACAGGTGGCTTCCTTTTTATTGCTGCATTTACTTAGACATCTCTTTTAATTTGGAGGGGAACACACTATGGTTGTAGATACCCAAAACAAGTTTGACAAAAGGGCCTATATAAATGATTTTAAAAAAGTAATCTGGGTTGAACTTGATCCAGAAAATGGGACCATATGTTTAGCTTTTAGCTACAAGTGCTAACTCGGCGTGTGGAAAGCTGGCTAGATTGGATTGTTGGATTGTGTGCAGAGTCCAACAATTTAGACCTTTTTCTAAGAGGAAAATCATTTAACTGTATTTAAAGAGACATTAACAGCTGTATCCAGTTGAAACGCTGAGAAAACTTACACGCTGTCTTCACTGACTCTCAGAATGTCCACGTCTTCCCACTGACCGAATGTGATGGGTGATGCTTTTCCCTGGACGACGAGCAGAATGAGTGTTCATAAAACGTATTGTGCACGATATCGATAAGTTGTTTTGTTTTGTTTTTTTATCATTCTGCTCACCCCTTCCACGTGATGAATGTGCTTGTACATAGCCACGTCACTCATGATCAGGTAGTAGCTGTTCCCGTCGGGAGCAAAAACCGGCGCCGGTGGAGAAAACTAGAGGGAAGATATTAAAAAATGCAGTTTGTCATAAAGCCACCCTCCTATTCTTGGGTCATAATTTAAAACATTTGAACATGTTTGTGTGGATCGCGTCCATTAACATGTAGCTCAGTACAATAACAGAGAAGTTGCATATGTTTTATGGGAAGTTGCAAGATGGACAAATTATCGTGCAATTTGTAGATTAGAGGAAAAAATTTTTACATTTCACCAAAGGGAGTCAGTTGACTTACCCGTCCGATCCAGCCCGGACTTGTCAGACTCAGATTCTGTAATAAGATAACAGTGGGTTTATGGCTGTTGTAAGTCACGCTTCATTAAAATGCACGAACCTTTATCTCAGCAGCTCGAAGCAGAGAGACGCCTCAAAACCGAAAAGAATTTTGGAAAATGTTTCCAGATGACGCACACTTTGTTGAAAGTAGAGCAGGTACGAACATACTTTTTTTATTTAGCCCAAATTTCTGTTGTTTAAAATAGATTTTTTTTTTTATTGATCTTATGTAGTATTCTAAATTTAAATGTCTTGTTTTCACCAGCAGGAATGTGCAGAAATCGTCATGATTAGCGTCTATCTTTGTCTAAATCCAGTTCAATTCAAAAAATACTTTATTGATCCCAATGTCGCTGTAACTCAGAGTTACTGTAAATGGCGATGCGGGGTTTCCGTGCGATAACAAAAGGCAGTAAAAGGTAGTAAATGAAATGAGCTCAAATTAAAGCCAGTGGTAAAAGGTAGCAAACAGAATTTCTCTTGGTAATAAATTTTTCATTACCCCTTCAATATATTTAGACTTTTCCATTGATCCTGACTTTTTAAGTTTGCTCAACTATAAAATCCGTACAACAACAACTGCTGGCAGGACCTCAGCCGACGTCGATAGAGTGGATAGGTTCCAGTGTCTGATCTGCCGCGTGGGAACCGCTTATTAACATACAACGAAGTCTGGGAAAATGTGAAACGTTTATAACATGTACACGTACGTGATTTGGGACTTACCTCGACAGGATTCCAGCTAGTTCCATTAAAGTCATAAATCTGAAGGATGAGTTGGTTCTGTTGTCGTTTTAGCCACTGAACAGCTATCCGCGTGTCGGTCACCCAGGTAACGGTGGCCAAGTAGTGTTCACTGTGGATGGAGGGGGGTGAAAAAAGTGAATCGAATTCTCT
Organism: Phalloptychus januarius; assembly: GCA_902982915.1. NCBI lineage: Eukaryota > Metazoa > Chordata > Actinopteri > Cyprinodontiformes > Poeciliidae > Phalloptychus > Phalloptychus januarius. Next base: position 1,964,386 of record CADWAE010000467.1, read on the forward strand.
GTTTCTGTCAAATTCCTTTAGGGGAATGATCTCATACACTGCATATCATGTAGTACATTGATTTGTACGAGTCTGGAACAACAACTTCTGTGAATATCGCGGTGTTGTCGGTGTCCACAACAAACAGCTTCACAACCGGGTTGGGAGTACCTGGCTGCAACAAAGCACAACACGACAGATGAACCGGGAAGTCCGCAACGCGAGACTTTTACGTTCTACGTTCTCTGCGACTAGAACAAAGGCCCACCTTAGGATAGGGAATTGAAATGGTGCTGGGGTATTGCTCCTCGCCATACCAAGAGTACTCAATATTGTGCACCAGGCTGTCATTGAATTCAGCGTATGCCAAATACTTCCCACCAGGTGACCACCAGAAGGCCTGGTTGGACGAGAACATCTCCTCTGGAAGTAGAAATACAAAGAGATGTCGACACAAAAACCCACATGTAAACACCAATTCAACTTTTTGCTCTGGCCGACTTCATGTAGGATTCGAAGTCGCCACACAGTGATTCGGACGTGACGTTAAATTCATATTTGCGGTGGGGTATGCCATATATTCTTAGGAGGGGAATTGAATTGTTGCAGAAATCCCCCATCTGGAAGAAATCAGCCTCATGACAAAATGCCAGACCGCATTCTTGAGATTTTTTTTTTTAAAGAATATCAGAAAGTCAGCAATGGTAGCTGTTTTGACAGCAAGGCTGGAAAATCTGACAGCCCTGCTGTGGGGAGGTTCCTCATGGAAAAAAACGAGTGTGATTCTTTGTTACCCTCATACACCCAATCTGGAATCCCGTTTAATATGTAGCTAGGCTTTCCGTTGAAAGTGATTTGCTCCGGCGTTGACTCGGGGCTGGTCTTCAGAAACACATCGTTATCCCAAACATAAGCCTGGAAATCAAACGGAAAGGGGATGCAAATGTAAAAATACGCACATCTCTCCTGAAATGTTGCTAATTATTCTAGTAGGGCAGTACACGGTGACTCACTTCAATACAGAAAATGTTAAAGCATAAAAAAAGACAATCTAATCGGCATCAGGTTCGAAAAATATTTCAAAAATATTTATTAAACCAAAAAAATGGCCCTCCATCTTCTTTATATAGCCAAACGAGACCAAAGTATACAAATGCACGGTGGTGGGAGGGCGACGAGTAACAGAATTGTCACCAAATCAACCACAAACTGCTCTCTACACTAAGCTAAATGAGTCATAATCCCAAACAGAAAAGAACCAAGGTGTTGCAATGGTCAAGTGAAAGTCCAGACAAAGTTATGCAAAAAAAAAAAATCCTTCAAAAACTTTGAAGCAGAGGCTGAAATTCCTCAAAAAACAGATACTAGAGCAATGCGCACATCAGTGCTACTGGAATGTATTAATCATACATTCCAGTTGATCTGCACAAGTGACAAAATGGAGCTGGAAGATCGGAACCAAAAGCTAGAAACTGGGTCAAGTTGGAATATTTAGGGCCCAATATTAACGCTACTGAGAGCTATTGCTTCTTTCTAAAAGCTACTCAATCCTCGTAACTCCTTATTGTAGTCGCTCATGAAGGAAAAGTTTGGTTTTCACACAAACCTTTTCCATTTGGACTGTTTTTGCTTAGTACTGCGTTTTCTTTTCAACTCCTGCAGGCTTACCAGTTTGTTCCCCACTGGGGCCCATGCAAAGCACTGGACTACATCTGGAACGCCAGAGGAAGAGATATTTTGTCTGAAAGAGATTGTTGCAAATCAATAGAAATGCTGAAATCTGTGAAGTATGCGTTGTGAGGAAACATTTTGGACTTTGTTGCAGTTATTCAGCACGTTTACCAGAATACTTACCCCGACTCGCGGTCGTACAGCGAGTAAGAAGCCGTGAATGAATGTCTCCACACCTGATTGGAGGAAAGCAGAAAGGGTCAAAAGCCTCCAACGCGTCAGGTTTGACATTAACGGGCAAATAGAAACTTCATGTACCTTGTTGTAGTTACTCATGAAGGCTACATATTTGCGATCAGCAGACAGCTTGTAGTCAAAAGCCTGGCGTTCGATCTGCGGCGTTCAAAGAAAGTACCAACGCATTACCTTGGAAACATCCCTGCTTTTGTTAAGATTGACTTTATCTTTGTTTTAATTGCACCAGGATGACTTACGAACTTGTCTTTTGTCAGAAATACTTCAGAAACGTTTGTTTTCAAGTTGACGAGGGTGACGGAGTCGTCGGTTTCTTTGTGCAGGTACTCGTGGTCTGTTGCGGAAGATAGAAATCAGTGTACGTTCAGTGCGAAACACAGGGCAGTCGAGGAGAAACTCCCTGACGGCGAGTCACAAAAAGAGAAGAAAACAACTTGGAGACATGAGTAATGCAATGACCTAATGGTGCATTTTCCAGCAATAATGCTTCAGTTTCCATATCTTGTCCACTGCACTACCTGATGATCCTCTCTCTTTCCCACATTCATTAAAACTTGCGGCTTGCTTAATAACGTGGAACATTCTTCTTAAGTAAATTTCTTTTAATTGATCTCACCTGACAAACTAATCAACTCAGGTCTCTGAAATTAATTACAGTGATTCGAAGAGCCCCGAGACACAATACCGTCTACGAATGTGATAGCACAACAAAAAAATTACCCATTTGCATAATAATTTGGAGTTGAAATGTGACAAGATGAGAACTAAAGATACTAAAACTCAACATTTCAAAGTGCTGCAACAGAGAGAGAGGGACTGGCCGTAACGTCATAGACTGTATTAGAGGTGCAGTCTGGTGAAACAGTAACTAAGAAGCATAACCAATAAAAAAGACGACATCATAAAAGTCTTCAATGATGCATTTATGGCTTTACACACTGGTGCACACCTAGGTGGCTCTTGTATGATAATATTCTATTCATTTTTTTAAAAAAAGTACTTTTATTTTCCCCACCCACCCGAAATCCATCTCATGTTGTAGGACGCTGGTTTCAGAGAGGAGTTGAAGACGTCCAGCAGGCCGTACGTTTTCATGTCCTCGGCGTCTCCGTCGTCTGCAAGACAGTTGTTACCAAATTAGCTTTCATTAGGGATTTCTAACTCAGGCCCTGAGTTATCTGCTTCAGGAAAATACATACATTTTAGGCCAAATATCCCACCCAAATTTGATCTGAAAGACTTTGAAAGCTAGACTTCATGAGCTCACTTTTTCCAACCACACTTCTGACACAAAAAAAGCCATGTTCTATATTTGATTTTATATTATTCAAATTCTTCTCTAATAAATAATATCTAGTGTGACGGCAGGCCACACAAGATAACATCCGTACCTGGGTTTCACTCCAGCTTACATTGTAGTTTTTCTACATATGACAAACATGGATATGTTTCTATGTGTCGTAGTCGGTCCAAAAAACATGTCAATTCTTAAAATTTAGCCAAATACAGGCTCGAATTACCACATTTGGTGAAAGTTTTTCAAACACATTCATATGTCTCTATGTTGGTGTCTTTTAATGAACAACTTGACCCACGCTGTCATAGTTTACATTAAAGACAACATCATGTTTTTTTTATGTCCGCGCAGATCAATCCCTACAGCACTGGGTTGTGTTACTCCCGTTACGTCACGGCCGTGTTTTATTGGCGTCAGTGTTTTCGGACGGGTCACGCATTTTTAAAATACATATCCTAATCCTAGCGAACCACAATTCTAGACTTGTGCTATGGATGTTCTTGTTTTGCTGGGGAAAGGGTGGAGAAAAAGGTTTGACTTATAAACTTCCAAATCGTACAGTATACTCGCGTGAACCCGTAAATGTCTCGAGCGAATATTTCCCTTTGAAGATGTGACATTTAACTTGTCATGCGTAATGACGCGCTCGCCGTGGCCAAACACTCACCATTCAAGAATATAACCGTGGGCACCACGATCAGAACAGCGACCACCGTCACTCCCAAGAGTCCGAGCAGCACTTTGCCGATGGAAACCTGCCCAGGGGTGAAAGACGAGGAACTCGCTTTTAAAAAAAAAGAGAGTCAAAACACAGGAAACGTGTAAGGGCGAACAAATACTGACCATTGCTTCTGCGACCCGTCCAAATCAGAACCGCATCGATATCCGCGAGAACTGTAAAGTAACGCGAAAAGTCATGCTTTGGAGTTAAACATTATCTCAGCCGAAGTTTCAAAGGTGGGACAGTAAATCTGCGGTGTAAAGTTCTTCAGCATTGGAGGAAGTGGCTTTCCCAAACTGTCCACCGTCAGAGTGTGTGTTCATGCTGCTGCCTCTTCCAGATTTACTGATTATTTACTGATTATGTGCTGAATTTGCGTTGTCGAAACGCTGTTTAGCTTTCCTACAGATCCAGTTCTCGTTAAAACTACGTCAGAACGTCGGCTTTGATGCTGAACTAGCAAAAAAATATTTACAAAATGTTTATTTTTGTACTGCAGTAGTTTAATATATAAGGTGAAACTCCTAGATTTATTAAATACATAGAGACATAGACAAGTGTTTGTTTTGATTATTTTTGGTGATTAGAAGTTAGAGCTAATGGAACTAAAATGTCTGTTTCCTAAAAAAAAAAAAAAATCCCAAAAAACATTTAAGATCATTCCCATACATAAGTGGATCCAGCAGCATAATATGGCTGAGGGTTTAAAGGAACTTAGAAGTTACTTTCTGGACCTTTCCCTGAATTTACCTAGTACTTTCTATAGCCTTTAGCAAACTCAGTTTTATACATGTTTTGGAAAAGTCTCTGTGTACGAGTCATGACATAGAAGTGCTCGGTTTCCGAAAGTATCCTGGGAGTTCGGAGAAACTAACCAGTAAGATCCCAGAAAGTAAGCAGTATATACTTGATGGTTTCTGGTGAGTTCCATGAAAGTTTCAGAAGGTACATTCAAGTAAACTCCACAAAGTTTCATCAACATGTTTGTTCAGATCCATAAAAGCAGCCGGTAACATACAGAACAGCTACACGAATTGTATTTTGAAGTCCCAGGAAAGTATACTAAAAAAAAAAAAAAGTTCCCAGTAGGTTCCTTGAAAATTAAGTAAAATTTCCTGGTTAGTTCCAAGAAAATAATCTGTAAGGTACACAAAACAACGGAATATGTTATGCAGAGCTATACTCACGAATATTATGGCCTACACGACGATGAAGACCGCATAACCAAAGTAACCAAAACATCAGGCCACAGCTGTTACCTTGCTTTTAAGATGTCAAAAGCATCTTTTAAATGCCTTAAATAGTTACAGTTTTTCAGTGTATAAAGGCCTCTTTTCATACGAAAGTAAATGTATTTTGCAAATCAAGACCTATGAATCTGGAGAATGCATAGCACAGCAAAGCTAATTTCATTTTTAATTCTCTCAGCAGGTATTCTTCCTGGATTGCCTCCATCCATCTTCCCATCGGCTCGAGCCAGCTTCCCCGACCCGCTGAGAAAAGTATTCACACAGCAGCAGCCCGCCAACACCACGGGGATCGTGACCATAGAAAGTATTTTCTCGAAAACCCAAGTTTTCGAGAAATATAAATACCAGTCGGACGCAATATTCTGACCACTTACCACCGGGTAAATTGTGTGTGGCGGTACTCATTGTGTCACAAAGTACTGGAAAACCTGACTGCATTTATTGGACATTAAACTGTTTATTGCCACGGATGACTGCGGGGACTGTAATCGTTTGTAGATTTTCTGCTCCTCCTGTCATGACAAAAACATAAGATGGATCCGTCTACGGTCACGATGGCTCGGCATTCCCGTCGAACTGTAAAGTACAATATTACTGAGCCAAAAAACTGGCTACCATAAAATGTCTCGGAATTAATACTGAATATTTACATAATCATTAATTGCCCTCAATTCCCGAAGCGGGAGGGAAAGGATGTACTCGACCGCAGAACGGTAAACCCAAAGTAAGCTTTACCGTTTAATTCGCTTGCAATTAAACCAAAGTCTACGGCAGCATCGAATACGCTCAAAACAAGGAGACTCGGCGTGTATCCGTGCCCCTGTTGTCACCGATCGTGGAAGTTAGTCTTTTTGTACATAGCGTAAGAGCCGACCGTAAATGTTAACAGCCTGTTAAAAGCTTAACAAACACAGAGCCGTGTCTTTACGAGGATCAGACGTCGTATTATGCCGCGCGCCGGACGTCCTCAGCAAACAAACAGACAGCGGATGTCTTCTCTAATGCGGCGTGGCTCTGTTTGAGGAGTGGTTCTTTGCGGATAAATCCGTTTACCAGACGCTTAAGCCGGCCGGGTCCGTTTATAGTTGTCACTCTGAATGCATTTGGTGTCATTGGACATTTAGGGCGCCGACGTCATTGAGCCAGAGCAAAAACAAGACGATGAAGGAAAGTCGTCTTGATCTACTCTTAGAGCGTGTTACTAATCATACATCACAGAGGCTGACCTTATGTTTCAGTAGTCCTTGCTGTATTTATGTAAGGAATAGCAAAGTTATATGTGAAAATCTTCCGCTTCAGTGTTTATTCTCAAGCATACCCAGGGAAGCATGGCCGTCGCTTCAGTAGATGTGGTGCAAAGGTCGGAGCTGTTATGGCATTCTTGGCTGCAGGATGCGATTTTGTTTAGGTTTGGGAGTTATTAGGGGAGAGACTTGTGTTTGTAATGAGCCACTAAAGCTCCTGTTTACATCCTCACTGCACATCTGCGTGGTTCAGAGTAGCAAACCCGTTTTCCTCAAGCTCCGCACTCACATTTAAGCCACAGAGTTCAATGGATTTCATCGGGTTTCAGGTGACGGACAAAGTAACGCATGGCTCCTGTTAAGTGGAGAGAAAATAGCCCATTTTGCTAATTTTTTTTGTGACGAAACTCATCAACCTCCATCAGATGTTCCCCGAGTCCTTTGAATCAAGAAGTTATCTAAACCGAGACGGACTCCCAGGCAGATAAACAGCGGCCACATGCGGTCTGTACTTACCACAGGGAGGTATTGGATGTCGTCGGTGTGCAAAGAAAAATAAACATCATACTTTGCGGGGTTTTTTCTAGGCAGGACAATTTACTGAGAAAACAAACGGCCGGGCCCAAAGTTGACTCCCTTCATAGGAGAGAAGCCGTATAGATATAGTCTGGCATGTCCGACGATCGCGTGTATTTTTTAGCACAAATTGTAAAAATGTATGTCAGTAACTCTTTGTTCAAAGTGCAGGGCGTCTACATCTGAAGGAACTAAACACTGTTTTCCATTCAAATGTGACGGTCCTACACTATCCTCCTCTACAGCATAGGGTAGGAGTGCTGGAATCCCCCTGTGTGGAGAAAGCGGTAACCTCCCAGTAATGGAGCTGAATTAAGTTAAAAGCACCACAAAGCTAACAGCAACAGGAAATTACAGCCTGTGCACTCAGGAGTAGGACATAATGTACCTGCTGCATCAATTTGATACTTTTTGCTTTGATTGTAGATTGGTCAGGGAAAGTTCAAAGTTTGCTTTTCTATTCTTTTTTTGCCTTTCAAGATGAGAGTTTGTTTTATTTCAAGCATGGCTTTGGGCAAACATGCGGAAGAAGGGGCTAGCACTAGCTAGATGAAACCAAAATGTAATTTTTTTAGCAGAACACTAAACCATCCCCTGGCCGGAACATGGCGATGGCAGCATCATGTTGTGGAGAGGCTTTACGAGGTTCAATGACATTGGTCAGAGACGATAGATGGAGCTACGTTTCGGTCCGTACACGTCGTAAAGCTGTACCGACTTGAAGCGGTTGAATGCAAATGCATGCCACACTTTTCAGATTTGTACTCGTAAAAATTTTCCTTCCACTTCACAGTAAACCGGCAAACACAGAAATAAAAATGTGTTTGAGGATTCTTCCCGTTGAAAGGAAGTATTTCCTTTCCACTGTCATCGCTTGCTTGTTGATTATATGAGGTTAGTTACTTTATGTAGTTGACTTACTTTCCTTTGAGAACTCTTATAGAAATACATGTAGAATTACTTTACATCTGGAATTCAATTAAAACGTATGTGTTTCTGTGTATTAAAAGGATTTGTTTTAAGGAATCATACCGTAGGAAATCGCCGTCACCTCTGTGAAAATGGGTTCTTCTTTTTTTTTAAGAAATGACAGCGGTAGTGCTGTTTGTAGGCCTTCAATCAGATTGCAATAGCACCATCTAGTGGTTAATGGACAGCGTTTATCTTAAAATGAAAGATTTATTTCTATCAGCCAAATGCAGCAGATTTGTGACTCCGATCCTTAATAACATCTATTTTTCAGGAAATTTTTGTTTTGTTACTTTTTTAGCCCATGGCTGTGTTTTTTCCAAATTTGTAACAATTTGGAAAAATTTTTGGCAAAGATATTTAAGATAAAATCTTTGTTAGCAACCTGTCAGACATCAATGTTTATAGTTTAGCTTTATACGGCCAGCTAAAGTAAAGCACTCCCACAAGCATGATGCTGCCGAGACTATGTTTCATATGAGACCGAATTGGTTCTAGTAAAACCGCTAGTTTCAGTTCTGGGCCAAAAAAAGAGAAAACACAGAGAGGCGGGTCTTTAAACTGATTCTCCTCTGTCATTGGCTCATCAGTCACTTCCGACTTTCACAAGCCGGAAGTGATGTAAAACTACTCTCACTTCTCGGAAGTTGTTACGCCTCGAAACAGCGGGCTAGTTATAACCTGAAAGCATAAAACTCGAAGGAGTTTACTTGGTGAAACCGAATGGCTTATCCAGGATACGGCGGGGTGAGTAAAAACAAATATGTCCGAACGTGTTTTTCTTTTCACAAGAGACCAACTTTAGCTAGCTAGCTAGAAAACGAGACCAGCCCGGAACCTCCTGGGAAAGTTTTGAGCCTCACTTGTCGTGCAGGAGAAATTCCTGTTGAAGAGAGTAAAAACGCAACAGTTCTGGTATTGGCTGCATGTGAAAGGTAAATGCTGACTTCCGGGTGAAAACCCCCCGCTACGTCACTAAAGAGGTTTATTTAAAACGGTAAAGTGCGCTATTTACAACTTGAAGTGAAATCTGCTTCGCCTCAATTACCTGACGATAAAGGTGTAGTTCAGAATAACGGTGTCACGTGACCAGGTGAGGTCGGACATGGTTTACTAAGCTTTGAATGAGTCGGAGGTCATCCAGCTTTCCATTTACCTCGGATGTCACAACTCAGGGTGTGACGTCATACACTAGGCGACGGCGTTCTAGTGGACGGCCATGTAGAAACGTGAAGTTCTCCTTCACGTAAACTTGTGCCACTGGTGGTGGGAGAGAAACGTGGGGCTACTGCAGATAGGAAAAAACTTCTACCAAGAAACATTTGAGAGTTTGAAAAGTGTGCTAGGAAATTGTTGAGATTATTCTAAATATGTTTCTTTTTTCGATAAAAAACACAGCCCTAATACGCCATTGTTGAAATCCGACTTCCCAGGGTGCGTTTCTGTTGTATTGTTTAGTTTTTTTGCTAGTGGAATTTCCCCGTTGAAAATGGGACGTCTGGATTTTATGTCCAGCATGTGTCTGGTCCCAACAAGTAGGCCAAGCCATTTAAGATCAACTTTGATCTCAGGAAAGGATTTGTTTTGCAGATAGTAAAGAAAATCATAAATATCTGTCTGTCTGCACATTGATCCGTTAGTGTCCTCCGTCCGTTCATCTCCTTCCAAATTATTCTTTTCACCTGTATCCGAGAGTGTCATTACCGTCCGAAGTTCAGGTCATGCGTGTTTAGAGGTTCAATTTCTCTCCTGTCTGATCCACTTCCTCAGTACGGTGGCCCCATGCCAGGGATGCCACAGCAAGGCATGCCCGGAGGCCCCATGCCCGGGCAGATGGGTGGACACATGGGAGGTCCGATGGGCGGCCCAGGACCCCAGCAGGGATACGGTTCATACGGAGGAGGAGGAGCCTACACAGGTGGATACGGCGCCCCGCCCCCGACCGCCAACGATCCCATGTGGGGTTACTTCACGGCTATCGCCGGACAGGTGAGCCTGGGCGGGCAGAGGTCAAACAGCTGCATCGACCCTACCTCTAAGCATCTTTTATACCTGCAGTGGTCTCACATGACATGAGTCTGTCTGCAGGACGGAGAGGTGGACGCAGAAGAGCTCCAGAGATGTTTGACTCAGGCTGGGTTCACTGGCAGCTACAACCGTAAGTTTATTTATGCTTCTGTAAGACGACCAGATATTCATGTGAAAACAGACTCGCACGAATAAACGGTTCCTGTTTTAGATCACTGGGAATTTCCACGTGTGTTTCTATGAGTTAAATGGCATGCATCAAAGAGTTTCACGCTAAAAGTTGGCGTACAGACAAATTTCAAAAAGTGTGGATGTATGAAGCTTTGTGCATGTACATACCTGCACACCTTTCCTTTATGCATCGCAACTTGTGGGAAAAAGGAGCAGCTGCTGGTCCGCCCTGTCGCCACCCATAAATATGTAGCAGTAGAATATATATATATATATATATATATATTTTATTTAAAAGGTGCTTTCAGGCTATAAAACGTTACAATTACCAAGAGATAAAGGAGGAATGTCACTCCCATGTTTTGCAAACTTATTACAGAGCAGCACAACTGCAGTATGCGTGAAGCAGAATTTCTTCAAATTGACATCCTGCTCTGCGGTTCACATTCAGACGAGTTGTGTGTTTCTACAAGAGCCTCTTCCAAAGAGGGAAAACACGGTGACTAAGATGGATCGAGCAGAACAGGCATTACCTCATTCTGTGCGATCTCTGCCGGGACCGACTTGGAACGTTTCAACAACTTGCAGGGAAAGTTTGCCCTTGTGCTCCACATCATTTTAAGGGAAAAAAAAAAAAAAAAATCAATCCCGTTAAGAGTGAATTTGCTGATCCAACCTCGTGTCGTTTTTCAGGGAGAACGAAATGACCCCATAGACGCATTCCATCTTTATTTAGCGTGCGCGTCACGTTGTTGTCCGAGGATAAGCGCGGCTCAGTTTCATCGTTTAAGTTGAAAGAATAAAATCCAGAAAAAAAACCTGGGGTTTCTTTCTTCCTGGTCTCAGTCTATTTATTTGATGCTTTCTAAAGAAAAGGTTTGCGTTGCTGTCGAACATTTTCATGGCAGATCAAATATTTCAGGACATTATAAAAAATTATTGATTTGAAGGAAACAACACGTTTGGCCATCAGAGAGCTCATCCATTGGGAGAGCAGTGGGTTAAGCTAGGAAGGTTGCCTAGAAACCTCAAGGCCATTACTATAGGAAACTATTGCGAGGAGCTGCTTACCTAAAATGTTTGTCACGAGTTTAGAAGACGATGCGACTAAATACTGGGGAAATGCATGGAACGTTTAGGAATTTTAAAAAGGTAAAGATGACATCATCTCTTTCCCAATAATCTGCCGTTTGATCATCTTAACCGAAAGCATATCAGTGAAACTTTGCGTTTCCTTTAAGTCGGGTTTCTTCAGTTCCTCCTAATTTGGCTAAAAATCCAGGTTGATTGTTTCTTCCCCTTTTAAAGAAAGTGAACTTGTTGTATTTAAATATCTTGTTCACAGGCTGTTGAAAGTTTAAAGACCTGATTAGATTTGTTTCTGCTGTGGCTTTCTTCAGCAGGAACAGGGGTCAGAGTTCAGGCAGAGACTAGTCAAAATGACATTTTAAAGTAGTTTTTTGATGTTCAGAGACAAAAAAGAAATCGCTATTTGCAACAAATGGCTTTTTTGTGTTAAATTGTTGCAGCTTTTAGCCTGGAGACCTGCAGGATCATGATTGCCATGCTTGACGTATCCTTTGTGCGATGGGCTAATCCCCCCCGCCACCCACCCCGTGACCCGTTTATCAAAACTTAACCAGACCGTCTCCAGAGGGACTTCACAGGCAAGATGGGCTTCAACGAGTTCAAGGAGCTGTTTGCGGCTCTGAACGGCTGGAAGCAGAACTTTATGATGTTCGACCAGGACCGCAGCGGAACCGTAGAACCTCACGAGATGTCGCAGGCCATCAACGCCATGGGTGAGAGAGCAGGAAGCTTTCACAGGGACGGATGGCTCTTAATCAAACTCCTCTTCCATTTATCGCTGCTTATTGCTCCTTCCTGTGTTTCCCAGAACTATCAATGGTGCTTTACTCCCACCCATTTGTTCTTTGTCAGGTTACCGCATCAGTCCTCAGGGCCTGAACGCAATCATGAAGCGCTACAACAAAGGAGGCAGAATCTACTTTGACGACTACGTGGCCTGCTGCGTTAAGCTGCGAGCCCTAACAGGTTAGAACGCAGCATCACAGAGCCTTTAATGGCACCTCTGCTAACTCAATTCACATAGTCACCGCTTCCTTTTCCAGATAACTTCAGACGGAGAGACACCATGCAGCAGGGGTCAGTCACTTTTCCGTACGACGACGTAAGTGCCACCATCTGTCACCTCACGGCCACTTGTTTCAACGAGAGCGACTCATAGTTAAACAGTTTTGTACCGCAGCTCAGCAATGTAGGATTGAGATCCAGCTAACTTTACACTGCTAATAAGGGAAAGAAGCTGCTGTAGTAGGAGTTTAAAAATCAATAAAATTGCTTAATTATAAAATTGTACTTTGCCTGGAATGCTGGCCCTTTAAAACTTTTGATTCTCAACTCTTTTTTTGCATCTGTAGAGTATAAAGGCTTTCCCATAATTCCATGCAGACAGCTACTATGTTATTCGATGGTGCAACACTTGAACTTTGTTAGATTGTTGCTGAATGTGCTTTACAAATTTTCCTCCCTCTGTGTTTTCTGTCTACAGTTCATTCTGTGCACCATGGCCATCTAAGCCCCACAACCGGAGCATCACACGGCCGGAAACGAGTCCATTGCTGTAATGGATATTTACCAAGCAATCATGGCATTATTGACAAATCACCTGCTAATTTACTTTTCAATATGTACAATGAATGTTTTTACACCTGTTGTGCCATTGTAATCAGAATATGTGCCGAATTATAGTCAGTTTATGTTGTGAACATAGTAGATATGATTATTGATAGTGCCTACATTTAAAGCCAAACACTCTCAGTTCGTATTTTTGTTAAAAATAAACATAGTTGAGAACAATGGCATTTGATTGTCTGTAAAACGAATGTGTTTGGAGTCTTAAAGAAGAATCTGGGCCCTCGGAGACAAGTTCCAGTCCAGCAGATGGAAGACATGCTCAAGGCCAAGTGGTTGTGACCTGAAGGAAAATATGTTGTAAAGATTTATGATTGTCTCTTCAATAAAAGAGGATTTTGGGATGGGCCCTGTGTGTCAATTATGGGATTGTAACTCTAAGGTTCTTGAGTAAATATAATGACTGGTCTGGTTCTTCAACAATGTACTGGGAGATTCATTGAAATGTTAAGTTTTTTTGTAATGTGGGCGGAGGCATGACCACCTCCAGAACCAACGATGATGACCACCCCCCCACCTCCAGAACCAACGATGATGACTACCCCTTTTTAATCGTTGAATAAATATCATATGTGTCTTTAGGGTGCTTCCTATGAAACGTCCATCCTGAGTTCACCTGAGTTCACCTGAGTTCACCTGAGTTCACCTGAGTTCACCTGAGTTCACCTGAGTTCACCTGAGTTCACATGAGTTCACATGAGTTCACATGAGTTCACATGAGTTCACATGAGTCATTCCCGTGGCATCTTCACTTTGGATGGGATTTTATCAAAACTGTACCCCCACTGTACAACCACAACCGCGCGAACTAATACAAGTACCTGAGTTTCTGCTGTGCAACTTAAAGAGCAGAGCCTCAAGCGGGACTCAAACCCAGGATCACCGGAACCAAAGCTCAGCATCCAAACCACTCGGCCAACCAGGCATCTACGAATACAACAAGTTCCTCAGGATACTACCTTTAATTTTACAGCCCCGAGTTTACATGGATCCAAGTTTGTGATAGAAGTTGAAGCAATTTTGTGAGATACTACTACAAGAGTGAGTTGAAGATTTGAAAATTTCATATTTAGAACCTATGATGTGGCATTTGTTCAAGCCAATAGGTTGTCAGTGGCTCGCTTGACTGAATCGATTGAGTCAATGCGCTTTGATGGAATCTGATGTTCCAGTGCTGAAGTTTTGCTTGACATAAAAACGACTTGAACCCAGGATGACAGACTCGATCCATGTTGCCAAACGATCTAATTTACCTTTACTTTGGAGTGTATATATGTGTATATAAACTAATGCATAAGGAATGTACTTAAAACTGTTTTAGTATATTTAGATCTTTCTTATAGTTAGTTTACAGTGCATGTTGTGAATCGCGGTAGTTTAAATGACCATATTAGATATTTACCTGTGATTATTAGTGGTGCCTGAAATCCTGCGTTCAAAGCCAAACGCTCCCAGCTCTGCAAAACAGTCATACTTTTGTTAAAATAAACACATTGCACTCATTAATTTCTCTTTATTCATTTATACAATTGTGCATTATTTCCCAGTTTATTTACATCATATACTTCATTTCTTTAAATATAGTTAAGAACAGAAACATTCAGAGTAGCTGTTAAGTGTCGCATTGTATAAAATACAGTGGCAAACGTTTAAAAAAAATGCATAAAAACAATTGTGAACAGCACTAGATTTAAAAAGTGACATTTAGATCCAGTACAGCAAGGTTGCTTATCTCTGTGCAAAATTTGCAAATCCCATCAAAAGTCCCGCAGATGATGAAAGGAAGGAAGGAAGGAAGGAAGGAAGGAAGGAAGGAAGGGAGGGAGGAAGGAGGGGGCACTCTGCTGGAAACACTTGGACAATTTCTATTTAGGTCTGTCGTGTGACCATTGTAGATATTCTGCCGATGTGACTCGCTAACAACTCGCCTGATTCTGCGTGCAGAATGGAGAAACAGAAAGACTCGACGGTGCTGCTTTCTATTTTTGCATGTTTTTGTTACTTTCAAATCAAACTAATTTTAATGGAAAACATAACCCGAGTTAATGCAAAAGGCAGTCCTCAAATTTCATTTGTTGAAAGAATAAAAGGACCAAACTAACATGGCCATCTGAGGAAAATTGATGGTCTTTGACAAATGACATTTGAGGACTGCATGTTGTGTTTACTCCGGTTACATGTCTGAAAATAACATTAGTTTGAGACAAAATGAAACATCCAGAAATAGAAACGAGATCAAAGTGCACCGCTGTTCTGCCTTGCTACATTGAAAGGCGATGTATTGCATCCATTATACCAGCATTGCCACAGCAGGCTCAGAAACCATTAAACAACCAATGAAACAGGTCTTAGTGATGTTGTGCTGAATGTTTATAGGGAGACCCAGAATCCACAGCCGTCATCGGTGTCGATGCTGTTCTAGAACAGGATACAAATTCACGTCAGCATGCAGATCGATCGAGTTAAAATGATGGTTACGTATCTGACGCCTAGAGCAGGTGAATAAAGCTAAGGTCAAACTCTTTTTTTCTGATTATGCTTTCTTTCAGGAAGTTGGAGTTTCTCCAAAAACAACGGAAGACCTAAAGCATGCACCGTCCCCAGCGGGACCAGGTCCCTTCCTGCTAGCCATTACTGCCAGTTGAACTGAAGTTCTCACTAAATTGGACACGTAGGACAATTTAACTCATTGTCCTACGTGAACGACGAAGCAAATTAATGCATCGGAAACTCCGTTGGGAGTTAAAAGTAGGTTTTCCCACACCTCTCTTCAGATGGTGACCTGCCCGTCGTTATTGCTCTTTAAAGCGGTGCCGTTAAATCTACAATACGGGGCACCGTCACACAACACGTGCTGTATTTTCTCTCCACTTGGAGGTTCGCTGGTAAGTTCTAGAAGGAAACAAAGAAAATATCGTCACCTCTAAGCTCTGGTAAAGTGGGGCCTGGATTATTTTGCGGTAATGCCTCAGCGAGTTTCAAGTAGCTTTGTTCCCCATGTACAGGGCAGAGGCGTCGAAAACTCCGGCGATCGCGGCCTGCGTGAGGAACATGCGACGGAACGGAAAACGTGAGAAGGTAGATCATGCATATCTAGAAGTAGCACGTTATGTGCTACGTGTTGCTGGCAGTGGTCTACTATGTACAGGATAGCTGATGATGATGATGATGTTACACATGTTTAATAATATAGAGTATAAATACTTCAGTATAAATGGGTTTTGTACATCTAGATCAGAGCTGGGGACGGCTGGGCTTCAGAGATGTTCTCAAAAGGAATGGAAGAAAATCTACAGTTTTTAATCCTTTGCATAATTCAGTCTCTTTCTTAGACCCTGAGTCAAGCTTAAGAGAAGACCTTTAGTCTCGAAGGGTTGCGGGCGGGGCTAGTGTCCCGGAAGGCCCGGGTCGGACACGGGCCTGTGGAGTCCCGACGTTCCTGAGCTGCCGGGGACGTCGGGGAGGGAAGCCTGCCGCCCTGACGGGATCCGCGTCGGCGTGGCCGGACCGCCGCCGCTAGTCGTGCGTCTCTGCTCTGGGGAGGGGGCGCTGTCCGGCGGTCCTGCTGGAAGAGTCTGTCCGTGGACAACTGGAGAGGGGTCTTTGGATTTCATAGCAGAGCTGTCCGAGTCGGGGCCCTGCGGAACACGGGAAAGTTTACGGTCCGGTTTCTTTAGAAATCAACACGGAAGCACCGCTTCTGCAGATTTAAAACCGAGTGAACGCCGAAAAGCTGTGCTAGAAAAATATGGGAATGGGACAGCGTGCGTCCCGTTCCGGTTTACCTGTGGCGGGGGCGGAGCCGGGTCCAGGCTGAGCTCCGTCTGGATGGCCGGCGCCGGCTGGACCCTGATGGGCGGGCTGTGGTACTCGGGGCTGGAGGTGACGGTGCTGTAGGCGGGGGGGCCGGCAGCAGTCTGCCTTTGGAGGAGCTGCAGGATGGCCTGGATGTCTGCAGTCATCTGGGACTCCAGTCTGATCGCACATACAAATCAGTCAATTTAATGACAGAGTAAACCTGGATGAACACATCTGTCCTCCTGCAGATATTTCATTCCTAAACCAAGAAAAACATTAGTAGCGATTATTGCATTAAACTACTTAGCTCTTGCTATGATCTCATCGCCACAGATTATTTACTTTTCCTTTTATTGCTCTGCTGCGCCTGAGCTGCTCGGAGTTTGCGGGTGCAGCAATCGAGATCGTTTCCTCGACACACACCGGGAAGAAATTAAAGGGCTGGAAGGAATGAAAATGAAACGGCATCGATCAGATCTGCTACCAGTCGGGTGTCAACACCCACTTAAAACACTAGAGGGAGACACTCAACTCCCAACCTGACACATTACCCTGTATAAGAATAGAAGTGCACCACCTTTTGTCGTGGCCCTGCTACAAACTTGGTTTTTATGCAAAAACAACAGACTAGGATGTCAATCTGAACGCCGCCGTCTCGTTAGTTTGCCGGGTGACTCTTCAGTGCAGAGAGAACTGAATATTGTGAACAATGACACGTGATGGAAAAATCCTTATGGACAATGACAACGGGCGACTTCGGGAACATGGCGTACCTAAAGCTCACATGGTAACAGGAGAGAGGGAAAAAAATCATCTAAAGTGACCCTCCCGGCTGCAGCTCCTACTTGAGACGAGTGTTTGTGTCGCCAAGCATGAACAAAAACCTATTTGTGTTTTAACTTCTGACTCCTGTAATCTGGATGACTAATGGTCCAACGCATGATGAGTTCACTAAAGCCGAATATCAACATGACGGTGCTTTCGACCTGGACACGATTACACGTCAAATTAATGCGTACCTTTTCAGTCATACGAGGTAAACAACAAAAACAGAAAACTTCCTACTGAGAGTCTGAAATAATACCTGAAATGTCAACAAAGAATTTTTAGAATGAACTTATTAGAAAAGGTCAGAGCAGCATCCAACTTTCTATCAAATCTAACCAGCCCACAGCATGACGCTGCCACCACCGCTAAGTACATTTTCTTTGTGAATTGTGAAAACGGTCAGAACTCCCTCCGTCTATCATATCAAATTAATGACAATTTAACGTAAATACCTTTTCAAAGCGCTATAAACTTCACGCGATATCGCATCAATGGCTGAATAGTAGGGGGAAAAAGCAGCTCGTTTCCCGGCACTATGCGTAGCGCTGTGACGTAGAAGTCTGCACCTTCTATAAATAGCCTCTGCCTGGACCAGAGCAGCAGCCGGCCAGCCGCTCACTGTTCCCCCTGCGTTGGCCGCCGCTGTCTGGCCTCAAATGTATGCGCGAGTTCTCAACCGATCAGAGGCTAAATTACGGGCCCCGCTCCGAGGAAGGTGATGAACCATAAAAAGGCCTGTTAGAGGAAATGCAGTGAAACGCAGCAGTGGGCTGTCAGGTGAAGATCCCGGCGTTTGCTCCCACCTGTTCAGGTGCTGCTGCAGCAGGTCCAGTCGTTGCTCCACCTCTCCGTAGGTGAGCTCCGTGTCGCTGTCGTCCTCCCCGGCCGTGTCCCGATTTTGAGGAGACTCCTCGGCCGCCGCGTTGGGATCGGGCTGCGCCCAGTCCTCCGCCTGGAGCTCTGGGAGGAGACGGGAGGTTAGAGGAGCCTCTGCGCTTTGAAGGGAGAGTCAGACACGTGGAGCGTTTGATATTTTGGCATGAAAATGAAAATAAGACACGGATTGTCAAAATAAAAGAAGTGTGGCACGCTTTTAAACTTTGCAGCTCTTGAGATCCTCAGAAGCTGAAATATTTGTTACCCTTTGCAGAGCCTGCAGAGTTCACCGCTGCATCAACTAGAGATCAACTGCACTATTAGATGATTTTGAAAAACAATGGATGCCTCGCTTTTAAGGATTTTATTTCTGAAAAATACCAAAAAGCACTAATCAATTTTCTCTGATTTCACAATTGCCCGCCTGCTGAAGGAAGCGGCCTGATGCTGCCGCTGCCAGGCCTCGCCGCGTTTTGGACAAACGTGTGTTGATGCGTCCTATAGCAGGTCGAGAGGAGCAGCGCTGCAATGTGACAAACTTATGTAACAGATGAAAAAGTGTAAATGCTTCCCGTGAATTTTCTCCGCATCTCGATGCTGCGCCAGAGAACGGGCTCCCAGCAGGAGATTTCTTCTGCCTCCTCTCAGAAGTGAATGGCTGGAGATTAAATCGACATTCCCTCCCTGGGCTGTAATCAATATCGCTGCTCTCTGCCTTGGCAGTAATCCTCTTCCAGCAGTAACGGCTGAATTGTGGGATATTACTATCAAATCAACGCGCCGACACCGTTTCCTCGTCTCGCGTGCCGGCGGCGTGCGGGCTGCGGCTTCCTGTGGGGCGGCTGAAGGCGGTTCCGTTTGGACAAAATGAAGCAGCGGACGTGATGTCGTCGCCGTGGGAACGTGGAGGAGTTCTGCCCGGGTCTCCCGTTACAAATCAATCAAACATTTTAACGCTAATCATTTTCGAGAGTTATCTTGTAGGTAAAGTGTGCCGCTAATCTTTGCTTCTTCCTAGTAAATTGAAGAAAAAATAAAAATTTTCGATTTTATACAAGTTTAATTTGAATGAATATTAATCAAATTAGTGTTGGGACTAGATAAAAACATTTTTTTGTGTTCACTGCAGGTCTGTAATTAATTTAATTGAAAACTATATGTCACCTTTATACTCCTGGTTCTGTGTGCTGCCGTCAGCCTGTGCCTCAGGAGCCCCACTCAGCCCAAGACCCAGGGTGTGGTCCCTAACAACCGGGTAACCAAGCACACCAGAACACAAGGGCCTCTGCTCCTCTTCCTCCTCCCTGCCTTCCTCCTCTTCCTCGTCCTCGTCGTCCTCCCCCTCCTCGGCGGGCTGTCCCCCGTCCTCGGCCGGTGACGAGGCGTAGACGCCGCGGCCTGAGATTTTATGGAAAAGTTTAAAGTTGGGTTAAGTTCATGTGGAGGATTTGAAAAAAGGAAAACTATATTCACAGATGCTCGTAATCCAACATAACTGAGCCTGAACGACTTGGCAAAGAAGAACGGTTCTAGATTTAGAAAGTGGTAATTAGTAACTCCACTTTGTTTAGTAATGTGAATTTAAAAGACGGCGCCCTGTGTTGCTGGTTATAAACTGATCTTCGCGGGCGGCCATTTTGAAATGCAGTCCAACTTTACCAAACCTCTTCCAAATGGAGAAATAAGACATATGTGGCGGCCATATTGGATTTCCAGGCAAAATGTTGACATTTTGACAGGACAAAACTGAGAAAACGTATTAACGGCAATATTTCATTTCAAGTCAAAATCAATACTTCTCTGCCTGAGGCTAAATTTGGTTAGGAAAAACAATCCTACACGTCTCAGCTGTGACACGCAGATTTTACTTTCCCCTGGAATAACTTCCAAAAAATTACAGAGTGATGCATAACGGTAGGTGGAAAATCAGCTGCTTGTTGTAGCTGAGGCCAGTCTGGAGTTAGAAAACCTCCACGTGATGCCGGTGTTCAGCCAGCCCGGCTCATGTTGCAGCTGACCTGCTAGCAGAGCCTCGCTGTGCTGAACCATTTTTAGGCCCACAGAGGAGCATCTTTTTTTGACTCTGGCCCACCTGTTCTCGCTGCACAGGTGCAGGGAAATGTCCTTGTTACAACAGATGTCCTGGCGATCGACACGTTTGTGGCCACAAAAAACACGGACCGACGTATAAACTCCCACGCGGGTTCTCAAAAGAGCAGCTCTTCCTAAAGTAAAGTTTGTCGAGGCGAGTTGGTAACAGCTGTGCAATAGAAGGTCATGTGAACTGGACATGTGAACTTTGAATACGAGACTCGGACCTGCTGTCTGGGTTCTGGCTTGATATTTTGGATGAGTTGAGTCAGCAGAGAAGCAAAAGAACAAGAAAATAAACCCGATGATCCGTTGATCTCTTAGGAGGTTTAGCACATTTAGTTACATGACGAAAGCTAACTTCAATGTGGCTTATTGGAATTCCAGTAATAATATGTTAACATAAGAAGAAGTAATGTTACACTTGCATATGTATTTATATCCTGATGCCCACAAACTGCTTTCAGAAATCCTTCATAAAAAAACTGTACTGGCTGACTTAAAATATATATATATATATTTTTTTTTTAAAATCATTGCTGCTGCTAAAACAATTTTCTCATGTATTCATTTTCTATTTAGATAGAATTTTTTTTTTTTTTAATTAGATTAAATCTATTTTTGTTCAAATATTGCAAACAGATATCAGGACATCTGCGTGAGTCAGGATTTATTCTATATAGTAGATAAAATGAATAATCTATCAATGTATGGACTTTTTGAAATTATTAGTTCATCAATTTGTGCATATGTAACAAACATAACAGACTTAAAAACAGAAGTATAGAAAACAGAACAAACAACAAGATGAGAAGATAAAACATGGAAGTTTATACATTTAGGACAAAGACGCAACAAACATTTTATTATTTAACATGCATATTAGGATACTCTTTTTTTTCTTGTAATCTTTGCAGTCATTTTCAGATTTTTATTGACATTCTTCAGGTTTACCTGTGGAGGATTTTCTCTTATGTGAAACCCGCCGGCGGCTCTTCACCTCGGCCACGTCGGAGTCGCTGGGGTAGGTCGTCTGCACGACAGGGAACGTGTGAACAAACAGGCTAAAAACGCACAACTTTTAAAACTTTATTACAACATTTCATGGAAAAATCACAACGCCGGTGTGATAAATTGTTCCACAGGTTATTGCGAGGACGGATGACATTGTTGCTTTGCTGCCCATTTTCAAGTAATATAAAAAAACGTTTCGCATTGGAACGAGAAGACGCTTTAAACCCAAGGCAATGAATAAAGTAGGTACTTTTTTAATGTTAAAAAATTAAAAAACTGCTTCCATAATATGTTGGAGAACAACTACAGAGTTGCTTTCCATTTCAAAGCTTATATTAATACTGTCTTTTCATAATAAGAAGTAAAAAATAATCTAATTAGTTCATTAGTTGAAATGATTCCTCATTTCCAAATCTAAACTAAAATCAGCTACGATCACAACCTTAACGCTAAAACCAAGTCACTTTCAAGGCTACCGTCTTTCTCTTCATTGGCATAAAAGCACACCGCACTGTTCAGAATTTCAGTTTTGAAACTAATCGCAATAAAATACATTTGTGGTTGTACCGTGACAAGATGTTTAAAGGTCTAACTTGTCTGCGTGTCTTTATCCTGAAGAACGGGAGTGAGCAACAGGAAGTGCTGCTGGTCTCGTTGGGTCACCGTGTCTCTCTGTTCTCACTGTGACCTCACCGTGTTCCTCGTGTGTCTGATCTCCTCCGCCCTCTAAATAAGTAACTGAACGCGACCTGCGCTCTCTGGTTAAAAGATAAGACGACGCAGTAACGCAGACTGAGCACTCGCTCCCTCTTTCCAGTAAAGCAGCAGCGAAAAGAAAAATGTCCAACTCGGCGAAAAGGTTTCTGAGTAGAATGACTGAATTAAGTAAAGAGGGGCTCAGCAGAGTTAATCGGGAAAAGCTTTCAGTCCAATCGACGGTCTTTTAAGGTAAAGCGGAATCGGTGCTTTTTACCTCAAAGGCCTCCGTCCCTTTGAGTCTCTTCGATCGGACCGCCTCACCTTCAAGCCGGTTACCTTTGCGTTTTCATCGCGAAGATCAAAGGTCAGCTCCAGGTTGGTGAAGAAGTGGTCGGCGAACTCCGGGTACATGTCGAGCACCTCCAGGATCTCCTCCCTCTGGATCGTGTGCAGGTCGCAGTAGCTGAGCGCGCGCACGTCCGCGCACGACTTCCCCGGCTTGGAGAACAGGTGGATCATCTCGCCGAAGATGTCGTTTTTACCTGAAGAGCGCACAGGAGGACGACAGGCGCGTGACATCCGACTCAAAGATAAAGAAACACGAGTCCTCGTGTGCTTGTTGATCGCATAAGGAGAATTGACGTGGTTCAGGTTTTTCGCAGAAATGGCCAAATGCGAAACCGATGGTAGAGGTGCAGAAACCTCCCTTTTTACAATATGATCTGTTTGTTATATTGCTAACAAGGTGAATGTTACTAGTTTTAATATCTGCAAACCTTTTTTCTGTGCTTGTTCTTTGGTAGCGGAAACCGAATTAGAAAAGCAGTTTGGGCGCTGGAGACATTTCATTACAGCTTCTAACTGGGACTACGCTGTGAGGAGAGACGCCTCGTGAAGTGGGATACACCTGCTGGTTTCGTGGGATGAGGGGAAAGGAGAGCAAATGAAATATGGCCTAATTATATCTGGAAGATGTCGATAGCAATTTATGCTTTGGCTGCAGCTGTGGTCATGCTTGGCATCCCGACACGCGCGCGCACTTACACAAAAAGTCTCTCCTCATCTCTCTTTTATCTTCTGTCATTTTACATTCTTCCTCCTATTTTTATCTGTTTCTATCTGCAGCCTGGCTCTCCTTTTTTCTCCCTTAGCCAAACACTGAATTTCCTGCTCCTTTCATTCCATTATGTGTCCGCCCCCGCTCCTTTCTGCTCACTTCATCTTGGGGGGGAAACTTTACACAAAACAGCAGCGAACTCGGTCATGTCGCAGCACAGCATGGCCATCTGCGCTTAGTGCTGAAACGAAGGGAGTTCAAAGCCAAGCAGGCCGCACTGATGGGACCATCGATTTGTGCTTCTTTTGATGCGTCACGGTGGCTCATTAACAAGGATAAAACCAGGCGCGTTCCTACTTTAATTCTTGAATTATGAGTCTGTCTGCGTGGGTGACGCCACTGCGACCGATGATTGAGCTGCGGCCAGCGACTTTATAGCTAATGCGGAGTCGTCGCGACGGGAGGAAGCAGAGAAACGAGAGGCGAGTCAGGAAAGATGTGAAGGTAACGGGCTGCACTGGATTCGACTTAACTTTACAGTTTTTGGAAAAGATTTCGTAAGTCGCGTATTTATTTCTTTTCTTTCACCGCTGATTGTTCGTCCTTAAAAATGCCGCTGGCGTTTTAAAATAAAGCGTCGACTCACCCAGAATGGCCACCACAATGTCATCTTTCAGGATCTCGATGGAGCCGCACGACACAAAGTAGAGCGCCGTGAGCACGTCTCCGCTGTGGACCAGCGTGTCTCCAGGGGGAGCGTGGGTGGTCTTAAACCTCATGGCCAGGGCGCGGAGGCAGCCCTTGGTGGCCCCTCGGAACGCCTTGCACCCCTGGAGGAGGCTCTTGTTCAGGTGGAGGCAAATATCGGCCTGCAGGCACTCTGGGAAACCCTTCAGGACCTGGGAGGGAGTTAGAGGTCAAAGAACGTGTGAATCGCCGTGGAAGTGTTTTCAAACTGCGGCTTTCTTGTGTGATTTTCGTTCGGGTTGATGTCAATTTGAAAGGTTTTTCCCAGAGGGATTTGCTACAGTTTGCCACTTGTGTTCTTCCCTTCTTCTCAAAACCTGAACCGCACAGTTAAAGAAAAATAAATAAATAAACACACAAGCTCCTTCGCAGGGTTTTTAGAGAACTTTAGACGAGACAGAGCAATCACAGATTCATCTAAATGACAGCAGGAAATAGGAGCACAGGTTGAATGATGTTCTCTCTTTCTGAAAGTTGAATCTTAACATGAACACGAGAAGAACCAACACTTGAACGTCTCCATATTTTATTAAATTACAAACACAAACATTGTGGATTTTATGCGACAGACAAACAAGGTAATTAATAAATGTGAAGTGAACTTGTTTCTTTTTGTTATCTTCTCAAAGGCAAATCTGGCAGATTTTTGACTTTTGACATTTCCACATTTTTCCAGAATATTTCCGCTATTAGTCTCAAAATTCCTGTGTTTTTTGGTGAAAAATTGCTTGTACCTACAATGGCACTAATATCCTGCCGTAGAATACAGTACAATCTCACAAATTATTTCTCAAAAAAACCAGTCTGGAAAGCCGGTCCCAAAAGGCTTGCAGTTGTAGTTCTACAAAGTACTTACTTTGTGTTGGTGCAGCACAAAAACCCAAACAATAAATTTGTGTCTGCAATGTAATAAAATTAGAAAAGGTTCAATAAAAGCACAATATTAAAAACTCTTCTTAGAAGTCTAGCCTATAAATATGGCAGTTTTAGTTTGAATAATATCTTTTTTTTTTTTTTACACGGGCTACTGAAAGTCAGTAACTTATAAAACACTTACCATTGAAAGACAAAACTACAGAGAACAAAACAACTAATCTTCCTCGGACAGCTTGAGCTGACTGTAAATAAGCAGCACGTTATCAGACACTGGAGGGGGGAGGGGGGACACGTAAGTGAGAGTTCAAATGAGTGAATAAAATTCTTCTCTCTGTTTTCACATCTAAAACTCAATGTGCTGGTGAGACGAGCGGCGCAAAAGAAATGTCGCCTGAACTGATTGTCTGGCTCTAACAAACCCAAAAAATATGTATATGGGGGGGAAAAAAAAATAAAATAAAATAAAAGCTTTGGATTTGAAAAAGAAAGACTGAACAACATTTGGCAAGCGCAGGAGCCACCGCAGCGTCCACAGCCAACTGTCCCACAGTGGGAGGGAAACCTGGCAGTGGAAGGCGAGGCACTGCCCACTCTTCCATGACTCACGCCGTCTCTGATATCCAATGAATATCATGGGGTTGTGCATGGATACACAGATTTCATGCAGAAAGCACCTCCTTCAGGCCACATGCAAGCCTATCAGTGATAGACTTATTAGTTGGCCTATTTCAGACAATCACTGTCACGGGTGTTTTTGTTTGTTTTAACAAAGACATGCATTCAGTAGATGCTCTAAACATCGAAACGCACCTCAGGTTATGCGACAGAAGTAACAAAAATATATGGCTTTTAGTAACGTGCATATCTGGGGCGACAATGAAAAATACAACAAATTAAATATTTGTAAAAATCAAAAAGTACTCCAAGCATTCCACTACGACTGTGATACACACAAGGTCTACCACTGAAGGACAGAGAAAAACATGAGGTGAGTTGGCACATGTACCTCCTGCTCTTACCAGAGTGGCGGGGTCAATCCATTTGACATGGCAGACATGGAAAAGACAAACTTGCATAAGTACCACGAGCATCATCGCGATGAGTAAAGCCGATTTACTGCCTGCGTCCAAAGCTTTGCTTCAACTATGACTGAGCACTGAGTGGTACGACAGATGAAAACATTATACTGTGCCAATGACATAGCAAGGGAGCGTCACACTGATTTGGGAAGAGCATTGTCTAGTTGACGTTCAGCAAAAATTGGGTTCAAAACATCCAACTCACAAATGAAACTGGAGGAGAGAGAGAAGGACACGATGGGAGGCAAAAACAAACTCGTTGTGCTTCTCTTTGCACTAACAAACCAAAACACTCCAACTCCTACCATATTCATGTCGATGCCGTTGGTGTATGTCCACGCGTGTTGGAAGTACTCCTCCAGCCTCTGCCTGAGCGGGTTGGGGATCTGATGGAAGCGGATGAATTCTTTGACCCGAAGCATTTGGAGGTGATACCGGGCCGTGCCAGAGTACAGCCTCTGGATGATGGCAGACACATTCCCAAAGATGCTGGCGTACATGAGAGCTGGCAAAGCAACCCAAAGTTCGATGGTCGATACCGGCAGGTTGAATACTCAAGGGGGGTAAATGAAACTTTGGGAAGAAGCAAGGTAACTTACATCCAATGAGCATGACGCAGATGGAGAAGATCTTCTCAGAGTTGGTGTTGGGGGAGACGTTCCCAAAGCCCACGCTGGTCAGACTGCTGAAGGTGAAGTAAAGAGCTGTGACGTACTTATCTTTGATGGAAGGGCCTGAGCTGGGGTCGCTGTAGTTATACTTCTTTCCTTAAGGGGAAAAACATGGAGGAGTTTTATTTGACCGTGTATTTCAACCACGATGCGGTGAAGGTCGCATTACCACAAAGTACCTATTGACACTCCGAGATTGTCCAGCCAGCCGATCTTATTCTCCAAGTAAGGCTTTTCCACGTTGCCTATTGCATACCAGATGCAGGCCAACCAGTGGGCGATTAGGGCAAATATACACATGAGCAGCATGAGAACGGCAGCGCCGTACTCCGAGTAGCGGTCCAGCTTACGAGCAACTCGCACCAGGCGTAGCAAACGGGCCGTCTTTAGCAGGCCGATCAGAGTGGTGGTCTAGAAAGAACAACACAAAAGAGACGCAGACATATGGACAAAAAGTTAGATAAATTCCCTTTTACTGTGCGGTTAGACCGTCTTCGTTCCTTTACCATTATGAAGTGTATCATTTTTCTAATTGTGGGCTTTTACTCAAGAAATTCACAATAATGGCACTAACTATTTACATTAAAAACACCTATAAAACTCCAAAAAAAGTTGTAATGTGGCAAAGTTAAAGGGATGTTTGCACTTTTGCAGCGTGAGAGGAGAAGCTGGGAATTGCTTTCTTTTATTGCAGCAATTGTCCTGCTCCGTAACCCCAGGCTCCAGAATATCTCAGCCTGGTTAAATAACAGATAACGAGAACAAGTTGTGGAGTTGGTTCAGGCGGGGGGGCGGCGAGGGGGCATACAGTACAGTTGACACTCGTCCCGATCTATTAGTGTCACGCAGCTGCAAACACAAAAAGAAAGAAAGCTAATTGTTCCTGCCACTCCTTATCACGCCTGACAATTACACTAACATCCCGGGGGAAATCAGTAATCCACGGCTCCTAGCACAGCTTCTTCACATCTATGCGTGTTTAATCACATCTCCTGTGCATGCAAGAGTAAATATGACAGATCACTGCAACAGATCACGGTGGCCGGTGTCGTAAACGGATGGCTGAATTCCTGTTGGCTGTGAACAATGGAGTGTTTTTCTGCTGGGTCCATTACAGAACCTGCGTCCGACCAACCTCACCCTGAAATCTCCTCCGTCATCCGCTGCGTTGCATTCTGCCGGCAGAATTTGCCCTTGGTGCCGACAACCCACTGAGCAGCGAATGAGTCATATAGAAACAGATGAGGCCTAAATTATCCAGCGCACATTATCTGTGAGCATGCACCGCCTTAGGTGTAGCGCAGCTGACGGAGTGACCTGGACAGAAGACACGGCGCGCGTCCGCCACACGCAGAGTGTCGGCTGAGAACCTGCGGATGCGGTAATTGGAAAACATTTAGGATTTGAGACCAAATTAAATCGGAATTGGAGTAGATGTAGTCAGAGTATTTGAAAGCCGAGGTCCATTGACTTCTTGTTTGTCGAGGTTGACTGAAGCTTGTGGTTTCTGTCTACCGGCGTTAAAAGCGACTGAGTTGAGCGTTCACATCGTCAAGCGTTGCGGTGGCAGCAACGTCTTGCCAATTGACATCAGATAAGTAACCAGATCGCCTCCCGGACATGAGGTTTCACTTCGTTATTTTAACTTTTACAAGCCGCTTCCTGTAAATCAGAGTCATGTAATGCTCTTAATGACCAGGCATCATCTTATCTCGAACACATCATAATACCATCGTACCCCAGCAGACCGCATGGCTCTCAGGGAGCTGGAGTAACTTTGTTTCCTCTCAATTTTTAAAGGTGGAGAGGAAGCAACTTGATCTGCCAATAAAATGTATAATAACTACTTTGATCCACAGTTGGATATGATGCTCTTTCACATAAAGTCCAATCATGTTAGAGGCTTCCCGTCTCATCCAATGCAACGATGTTCACATTGTCTACAGTCTGACTTGTCAAAAATACTTACAGTAAAGAGGTCAAAGTTCAAGTTAGTAAGTAAAGTTTGGTGTTTTCCACAAATCAATGATTAGCTTCAGTTTGTCAGTCATTTACTTTTAGGTTTCTGCTCATAATATTATGACTTTATTCTGGAAATATTACAACTATTCAGGAAATATTGATATACGATTACAACTTTATTGTCATATTATTTCAACCTTTTTCTCGTAGGACTTTATTCCTGCAATATTCTTTTTTTTTTTTTTTTTTTTTTTTACCAGCAATAAACTATAATTCGTGCCTGTTTTCCATCATCATTTACTTTTATGTTTTAAACTATTACTATATTATGTGCAATTCAGTATGAGAAAATCCCAATGGCTCAGGAGGCGTTGATGGGAAAATAAGGGACGGATGCCGGTGAGTCCTATAGGGAAATTTATCACCCCAAAATTTATTTTCCAATTTATTTGCCAGCCTGCAACGCTAAAAGCCTCATTGAAGACCATCAAAAACGACCCCGTTGGCAGATGCTTCAAATCGAACCGTCGTAGCTGAGCAAGGAAACCAAAAACACGCAACGCTCGCATGTCACGTGTTGTTTCCGGGCAACAAAAGGTGCGCAAAATGTCTAAATATATTTCAAGCTGCTGTATAAAAAGCTGAAAAGCAACATCTTCGTGGACGTGCTATTTTTAGCTCCTGCTGGTGATTCGAGGAGCTAAAAATACATCCCGTCTTGTCATTCTCTGCATTTTGACAGTGTGCTTAGAACACAGTGGGAACACGCATTCTGGCACTCCGGCAGCATCGTGCCAGTTGTCGTTCCCCCCGCAACGCCTTTCACTCACTTTGGACTCCCGCCAAGGATCACATACTGTACATAGCTAATTGCAAATTATCACCGAGAATCAAACGGTTGACATTTTCTTCTACGTGCAGCAATTGCAATGTGTTCTGTGTCTGAGGGTCAGCCAAAATACGAGCAG
The DNA here is from genome assembly GCA_902982915.1 of Phalloptychus januarius. Lineage (NCBI taxonomy): Eukaryota > Metazoa > Chordata > Actinopteri > Cyprinodontiformes > Poeciliidae > Phalloptychus > Phalloptychus januarius. Next base: position 1,993,928 of record CADWAE010000467.1, read on the forward strand.
TAGAATCTGCCATTTCAATTAACTGCCTTATTTTTCCCCTGACTTGGAAATACTGTTCAGTCCACCGTAAACCTCTATCTTAACTAAGACTGTTATTAGTGTTGTATTATGAACAATACTAATAATATTGTATTATTGTATTACTAACTGAAATATACTGAAATGTTGATATGCGAGACCCTTAACACTCTTAATTGCTCTGTGACGGTCAGATGCCGACTCGGACGTTCACGAACAGAACAGTTTCTCTACTCCCGAGAAAGAAGTCGGAGATTTCTTTGAGGCTTCGCTGTCTGACTCTTGAAAAATATCAGAGGGAAGCAGATGTGACAGCTGAGTGTCGGATTGATTTAGGAGGCGAAATGTTTAAGATTGCAGCTCAGAGCCATCGATGTTGTAACGAACCGCTCGTGAGCCAGGAGACGTAGAAACGTTTGGTTCGTGTTAATGTGGACTCCCTCTTCAATGTATAATCCGGCTAACGACTAAATTATAAATTAGTTTACTTTTCTTAATCGATCGATTCATCACGATCGACCCGATTAATCGTTTCAGTCTTGCTGTGCCCGTAACATCTGTTAATGTGGGTCGCGCAATCATTCATAGATACATCAACTCAGCAAAGGTCATGAGAACTGTGGTTGAGAAAATTGTTGTAAAAAAAAATAAATCACCATAATCTCCGCCAGCTCTCACCTCATCCGATCCCGAGCCGAAGATGAGCAGGTCAAATGGGATGGCCGCCACCATATCTATGAGGAACCAGCCTTTAAAGTAATGGATGGCGATCTTGGCCGGATGGCTCACCACTTCCTCGTTGGCGTTGACGTAAGTGGTCCGGAAGTTTATTAGGATGTCCACGATGAACATGATGTCCACCATGAGATCGACCACGTTCAGCGGGGAACAGGAGTAGCCGCACTCGCGTCTCTTCCGCTCCTCCAGGTCATTGAGGAGAAAGGCAGCAGAGTAGGGGGTGAAAATGGCGGTGTAGATGACCAGCAGCAGGATGAGCCAGTCCCACACGGCTTTGAAGGGGCTGTAATGGAGGATGGTCCATTTGTCTATGCGGGGAGTCTGGAGCTTATACTCTGGCAGCACGTCTGCACCTAGAGACAGAACCTGAGGAGAAACAATTATTTATCAATTTGCTGCAGTGATTTCTGATTGGAGCAAATCGTTTGCGCCAGAGTTTCCACGAATATGACAAAAAATAAAAATGGCTGACAAGTAACTGCAAGAGTTTGGACAAAAAAAGAAAAGGCTAAGACATTTCTTCATGAGGAATCTTGCAGTGTAAATGCAAATTAAAAATGACCTGGAAAGCAAAATATTCCAGGCATGATGTCACTTATTTAAATGATCTGTTAATTAAAAAATGTTAAAAAATGCATCAAGTGAGGCCGCAGCTGAAACGTTAACATATTAGACAGACAGAACAAGCTACTCCTGATCCAGCTGCTTCTGAGAAACCTTTGCATTGACTCGCAAAACACTATTGCAACCGAACTCGGACATAGAAAAACACGAAAGAAAGTTCTTCCAAAAACACGAAAAGACATTTTACTTTCTTGCTGAATAAACTGGTGCACTGAATCGCAGAGGCTTTTCAAGTTGTGGCAGTTTATGACTTTTCTATCCAATAGTGTTTTATGACTGAACAATGTGGTTCAATCTCCAAGCATGTATTAGAAAAAACTGAAGAAAAGGCATCATTTGTATATTATTATGATTGAAATAGGGATGCAAGGTTAACCTTTTTATATCAGCAAACATTATTGCGGTTTTATGGGAAAGTACAGCATGACTCTCAGGTTCAAGGGAGAGGATCAAGTTATTCTGATTCGATGAAACTGAACTTTTCGCTCTCTGATCAAAATGCCATGAAGGGCAGAAAACTTAAACTTATAATCAATAAGGCGACTTCTTGAAGGCGCTGACTTTGTTCAGAAGTGTCAAAGTAAAGGGAGACGAATATAAATGAAATATCTTGTCGCATTTTTTCCCACCAGAAAGTTGAAAGTCGCTTCCCTTCCACTTCACTTTTGTAGTGGTGTAATGCATGCAATTGCAATAACAGGCATTCAGGGGGCAAAATGTGAGAAGGTTCAAGGAGTATCAATATGGTAGCACGGCTCTGTCTCTGGGCGTTTGCATGAGAGACAAAGGTGTAATTATTAGACAATGTGATCACCTTTGCAACCAAGAAGCTTCTAACATCAACATGGTCAATTTCACTTGACATTCTCATTTTGTTCGAGGTAATAATTTGTTCCCCAAGTCATCCTGAGGCGTCGACTCTTCAGCAGTAATTATGGAAGTCCAACGAAGGATCACAGAGAGAGAGGACTGGGACATATGAGGACCGGGAGGACAGAGACACAGTTACTGTGAGTGATAAAGCTGGGAATTGAAACTGAATATATTTGGCATTCATCATCTTCGGATGTTTCCTTATCTTATTCCTGGCCGCCTTTATAATCTCGGTGATTATAAAGGCAGAAAGGTCGATGGATGATGTATGGCACCAAGGCGGCTGAAGTGTTATTAACTGAAATGGCCATTAGAAAGTTCTCCATCCTGAGCGCTGGACAGGGTCAAAAGCTATTACCCTCTGTATGGAATAACCTTTGAAATCAATCAGAAACCAAAGGACAGACAAAGTGAATGTGTTCTATTATTCATCAAACTTCCACTTTATTAAAGGTTGGAGTGTAAAATGCCTATTTGGATTGTGGTCCAACTCAATGTTTAGCTTCAGGAAAATCTAAGCTAAGGGGAAAAGAAAGGACAGTTTTCCAAATCCTTCCTGCATTTTTGATGAACATTATCAAAGAAAATTTGCTCTGTCCGCAAGTACTAAAATCACTTAAATAATCCCAGATGAAAAAATAAAAAATATGATTCCACAATAAAGCCAGCATTGCTTGTAGGACCAATTTTAGCAGCAATAATTAGAATCAGCTGATTATATTGCTTTCTTACGGAGTATTTTTATGTTTATTGGTACTGGTTAGCGGTGGAATGATGGAACAACATAAGGTAAATGAGACCATGTTTATAAGTTTTAATGTCAAAGACGTTTCCACGTTTTGTAGAAAGAGTAATGCGTCATCAGCGTAAGGGACGACACATTACTCTAGCCATCGGTCTCTATGGAGACATCATCCCTCTGCCTGGTAGAAACCCTGGGAGGAGTCGGTCAGTTGGCAGAATTACAGCTCTAGATTAGGGTGTTGCAGCCAATCTGTGTCTAAATAAAAGATACCACCTTAATTATTTATTGTACCTAGTTTAGTTGTGCTCAAACTCTTGTGGGAAACGGAAAGTTTCTGTTTCCACTTGCAACAGATCCTCCTTTGGGTCTGTTTGGGCTCTTCTATCAGAAAGAATGTATGATTCTTAGGATTTGAATCTTTCATCCTGTGGCTTTTGTCATTAATGACTCAGTTTCAGATGAAGCCAAGGAATGTAAACTTAGAGAGCAGTAGGCATCTGAGGTTCACGCGGGCATTAAAACATACAAACCGACATGTTCGAAATGTGGGGAAGCGTTATGGGGCTGCGAGGAGCTTTCTTTCTTTGCTCACCAGCTTCTTGGGTAAACCCTCCATCTGCCTGAGAAAATCAGCAAGGCGGCCAAGGCCAGCAGAGAGCAAGTCTGCTCAAAACCTTGATATTGGCTTCAGATGATCGCGGGAGTCCGGAGTTGGTTTCAAGACATCTGGTGTCTCTTTGTGTTCTTCACAGCAAGGGTTCTAGAGTACTGATGGTGCACTTAAACTCAAGATGATGGAAACACAGCAGCATCTCTCTGATGGTAATTGGCCTGGCAAAGACATTCATATCCCCTTGAACTCGTCCAAATTCAAATCTCAATCTATTTTATTAACATTTCATGTGAGAGTGCAACACAAATTATAATCCACAACTGTGAAGAGGAGGAAAAAATAATGCCTGGTTTTCAATCGTTTTCCAAATAAATTAATTTGAATTCAACCCTCTTTACTGTAACAACCTGAAAAACAATGTAGGTTACAGTCTGGAAAATATGATAATTCAAGTAAAAGGAAATATATCAGGAGAATAGAATGCAGATACATGTCAGACTTATAAAAAAACAACTTAATATAATTTTCATTTAACTTTGTAGTATTGAATTAAATTCTCCAACAGAAGCGGTCTGAGTGCAGACAGGGGTCAACTTCTTCTGTCCTCTATACATTACACTGGTGATGGGTATAAATGCAAAGCTGAGATGGAATTTGTGGTTCCAAGGAAGCTCTGACCTACCCCTTGTAATACATCGCCTTACACTGACCGTCTACTTGGTGTTTGGTCTCCATCCTGCCAGGAACCGAGGGGATGACCTCCGTACCCGACTGTAACTCTAGAAATCTGCCTGAAGCTGTGGATGCTGTCTGGCAGCTGTAAGATTATCCCAACTTGTTCACTCCAAGTGAAAGACACCTCTGCGGTTTTTACATATTAGCCCCCTTAAGTTTCAATTAAGTATCCTCAGACTCAAGGAGGACAGATGAGACTGTGGATTCAATCTGCCCACATCAGATTACCCACTGTAGTCTGGTTTGTTTCCTTCAGTGCACTCCAGCTTCTTCCGTGTATCTTTTGCTTATGGTAAACTGTAAGTGGGACTTCTTCTCATGGCTCTCTTTCAACAATGACTTTCATTTTGTCCTTTAATAGCCAAACTCGTGGAGTTGTGGCCTCTATTTACTAATTAGGTGAAGACAAAATCCAGTGGAATCAGAGAATAGAAAGCTGAATGCAAGTTCAGGCTACAATTCTTTAGATTTATTATAAAAATAGAAAGTAAAAATGAGGGATTTTACACTCACTTTCTTCAACTATGCACTACTTTGTACTGGCCAAGCGCAATGATAAAAACTACTAAAAGTAGGCAAGCAAAAAATATTGATAGTTTATTAATACATGAAAAGAAAGCAAACTTAATTAACTTTGACTTTCCTTCGTATGTGACTGAAGTAAAAAATGAAATTCATGGCCAGATTCTTCTGTTGTCATCCAGTGAATTTCAACATCTCTGCCGTTTAAAGGGGCAGTGTTATGTTTTTCAGCCACAAAGTGCCATTTCATATAACAATCAAGAAACTATATTACCTTCAGTTCTTATAAAAATCCAGCATATATCAAAGATGACTTGGATCAAATTTTACTTCATAAATTCATGCCTTGAAATTAGGCCTCTGTCTCTTTAAGAAACTCTTGCTTTTTCCAACACTCTCGCTTCAAGACGTCATCACAGCATCGCTCCACTGTTAACTCCTGAACAATGTTTTTACCAGCTTTTCATTGAGAAGAAGATCTTACAATAAGGTCAGCAGAAGTACAGTTTCACCAAGTGTTGGCTAATTGCTACTGGCTAGTCTGAAGGTGCTTAATGGGGGCGTTGCGGGAAAGGGCTGCTCTGCAAGGCAGAAGCTCGAAAGCTTGGAAACTGGAGCTCAGAGGAGGAGTTTCGTCTCTGAACGTGGGGCTCAGTCCTACCTTGCGCTCTGTATCGTTGCCGTGGGAGATTAAAGGATTTCCCACATGTGCATAAAAAAAAAAAAAAATTCACAAAAAGTCACATTTTTGATGAGGGAATAACATCAAAAGTTATTCCCTCAAAGTTAGAGGAACACTACCCCCGATAAAAAAATATAAAATAAATCAAAAATAGAAAATCCATAACCCTACCTGTGTAACTTTATCTGTGACATTATGTGTGCGGTCTTTGACTTTTGGGGCAATGATGGTCTTCTCAGAAGAAGGAGGGGAGGGACACTTCTTTTCATTGTTGGCTTCAGAGAAGTTGAGGGTGATGAGGGGGATCTTGTTAATGGTGCTGTACCTGTTGAGGTTGGAGTCGGAGGTGGAGCCCAGCAGACTGGACTTGATGTGGCTGAGTGGCCCTGAAAGAGAAAGCGATGGGGTGAGAATCGTGCCGATCAACGCTGACCCAGGTTTCTGACAGGATTGCGAACTGTGGACATCAGAAAACAGCTGGGGTGGGTCATTAGTGTCGCGACACAGGGAGTGAGAATGGAGAGGTCCTCGCTGTGGGTGTATGTGGAGCCACAATACAACACTGACATTACAGACAGACACCGAAATACAAACTCTACACCCTCTGACTGACCCATCTCAAATTAACAGGCTGCTTAAAGCTCCTCATTAAATGATAATGCAAACTGTCAGGACAAAAATCAAAGAATGCAACCCAACACTGAAAACAAGTCATTGTCTGATGGAGCTTGAACATACATTTGAAGTCAGAAGTTTACACAGACTCGTCATGGGCATAAAGGTTTTCATGCTTTATGGTTTTTATTGATTTATTTGAACAGATTCTGCCCAAATCGACTTCCTGTGTCACTTCTTGTTGTAGCACACAAAGTCTGACACCAATCGACAACAACTGTAGAAGTATAAAACGACAAAGGGGCTAAATTTCCAGCCACCACTCAAGTCTATGTGCTGTAGCAGCATAAATAAACATCCAACAGAAAACATTCAAATAGCTTCCTAAACCTTGGAAGCTATTTTTTCATTTTAAACACCTCACCGACATTGAGCCAAGTTTGAGCCTTGCTCTTCCCTCAGCAGCAACGTTCACACAGAAGAGTGTTGTTGCTCAGCGAATACGAACGCATTTGATTTGTGTAATCAGTGGTTGACGCAAATCGACCGATTCAAACTTACACACTTAATGCTTGTTTTTAAAATTCATTAAAATTAGATGCTGTATAATCTTCCACCCTGAAAAAAAAAGCAACAAAAACAGTCCAAATAAATCATTAAAGGCCAAAATTAATATGACCAACCATGCCAAAGTTGAGATTATGTAAACTTCCATTATGTAATGCTTCCTTATCCAAGCGTGTTATACTTTCCAGGATCTTACAAGGTTTAAATAAAGAACTGCCTAGCAGACATGAAGTTTCTGGCCTCCTACGAAAGCATACAACTCTTCAAGAATATTACACAGACACACACACCGACATGTGGCCCAATGAAAGTGAAAGTGAAAAAACACGACTTGCTGATTCAATTGTGTGAGCCAGCAAAGGAAGTTCTGCTCTGCTTTGCTTCCCTTTTCACCAAGAACGTTACAGTGATTGAGAGTCAAGGACGGGGAAACAGACAGCTGAGGGTGAGAAATTGCATGCGCAGCTTCAATGCATGCCACAGTCAGGGTACATCACAGCAGTCATAAAGAATAACTTAAAAGATAAAGCTGAAGCCATACCCCCAGCCATCCAGGAGCGCGATACTAGCAGACCAGGGGAGAGAAGAAATAGGAGGTAGAGGGGAAAGTGGGGTTATGGATGCTGATTGGACTGGAGGGTCATGGGTGTAAACAACATCAACATTGTGCTACTATCAGACAATCACTTTGGTTGATCCTGCGATAAAGAGATTAGAGACCTGTTGCTTCCAGGTACACTTCTAGAACTTCATCTTCAGGGTAAATAAAAATCAGGCATTTCTTCTACATTTTGCCACACTACAACCACAGGTTTTATCTTTAATGGGATTCTAAGTGACAGATCAAAAGAGGCATAAGTATAAAGTGCAAGTGAGATGCATGGTTTTCAGCTGGGATACAACTTCTTCACTTCAACTAGGATACAGATATTGCAGCTTTGGATATTGGCCGATTTCGATATTTATCTGATACAACATCAGCACGAATCATACATACTCTCGTTGCTTATTTTGTAGTGAGGAGTGTTAGAAAAGGTTTGATCAAGTGATATTACTCAGAACAGTAGGCGTGAGAACAGCAGACTGATTTTTTATTTACCAACGGGTCTGCATGCAGGATACGAGCGCTGATGGATAGAAATGTGGAGTCGAACTCAACTCTGGAGTACTTCTTATTTCATGTTGGAGATTTTAGATGCAGGCTGATATAATTCAATACTGCTGCTCAGGAGAAAAACATCTTATAAGTCGTAAACAAATTGGTACCTTGAAAAAGGTTTTGTTTCCAGGAGATGAAACAAACAACCTGGGATACCGCCGTTTACATTAAAGGATAATCATGTGTTTGAATTTATACAAACATAAATCCAACTGCTGCTCACAGACTCTTTGAATTTGATTGAGCTTTCACTATTTTGGAAACAGGAGTGGGCAGAAAATGTGTCTCGACGACCTAAGCTGAAATCAAATGATTGCGTATGCATGCCACACTTTTCAGTTTGTCATAAGCATTTGAACCATGTATCCATTTGCTTCCACTTCAGTTATGCACTACTTTGTGTTTGTCTCTCATATACAAATACTCAAAACATGCATTAAAGTTTGTGGTAGTAATGTGACACAATGCTGAATATCTAGGAATAAACTGCTATAGGCAGCAAATAAGTAGCATATCCTGCAGAATCCAGAATAAGAACTGTGTTTGTGAGGATTTTTTGGTAATAACTGTGTAGTCTGGGGGTGTGTGTATCGACTTTAGATGGAAACACAGCCAGGTTTCTATTCAGCATAGATTCAAAGGGTGCACAGAAGAACAAAAAAAATTAAAAAAACAGAGGTTAAAGACAGTGGGAGGTTTCGCCGCGGAAAGCTTCATTGATTTTCCTCAATAGACAACAAGCAGGAGAGAAATAGAGAGTGTTGCTTCATGCATGCGCGTGCACGGGTCAGTGTGTGTTCTCTCTGCTGAGCCCTCCCCGAGCGACCGGCGAGGGTCATGTACACTCACACTACGTCAATTAGTGCTGCGCCAGTCTTTCGAGAACTTACAAACACACCGTCAGTCATCCACAAAGGCATTTGCATTCAACAGAAATCCTCTGTGGGGAAATTCATGCAAAAAAAGCAGGCGTTGCGCATTATACATGTTTTGTCCAACAGGCGTGCCAAAAGAAGCATTAGTCCAGGATGCAGCAAGCTGCTGTTGGTTACCTTTGATATTGCGACCATTGTCTGCGAGGAGGAAAAAGACAGGGGAACTGCAGGTGAGTGAAGACATAGAAATAAATGTGGCATCAGATCTGAAATCATTCCCTATGGAGAGTTCATTAGAGTGAAGAGCACATATTAATGTGTCAGCCATTCTCTGACACTATCATGAAAATCACAGTTAATGGGTGAAGTAGAGGGATCGCGCTGAATCGACACTTTAACTATCAGCTACAGAGGAAAAATGGCCATGACAGGAATCTAAAGGTGACCAGTATGAATGTTTTTACCTTTTTACATGTGAAAAACGAAGACAAATTATCATGTTTTCTTTTGGCAATAAATATTTAAATATCTCCATATTTGTATGTAAAATCAAGTTCAATCATTGTTAAATTATCTTTCGTTTAAAGCACACTCAGTTTCAACTTCTTGCCACTTCAAGCAGTCTCCACAGTGGATTACTGGCCTCCATCTCATCCTCTTCTGTCCTACATACCCTGTTACGATCTAAAGGGGTAATTTGTTGTTATCATTAGTTAATATTCATCAGTTAAAGTGTATAAGTTAAAGCAAATAAGTTCAAGGATTTTTACATTATCATTCAGGACATCTCTGAACTTTCTCTACCTTCTACCTTCCTGGCCGCCATACTCAATATTCTTTTAACAAAACATGAATCGTCTGTCCTCTTCGCATATCCAAACCGTCTCAGTCGAACCTATTAAAGTGGTTTGAACAGCAAAACATAGTAGCAGATGCAATAATAAGGCCATCTTGTAAAGCTTTACTCCAACTCTTGCAGCGATCGTTCTTTGACTACCCCTAACACTTTTCTTTATCCACCTCATGCTGCCTGCAGCTTCTTCTCGGTCCACCTTGTGCCTCTTGCTATGAACGGTTGACCCCGACACTTGACTCACGCATGCTTTATGCCTCTAGCACATGAAGCTACATTGTGTACTCTAGAACTCTAGAACTTACTCTTACTGCAGGTGACAATGTTGTCTGCAAACATCATAAACCCTGGGGACTTCTGCCTCTGGTCTTTCATCAATCTAGACATCATCATTGCAAACAAGGAAGCACTTTCACCTCATCTTACCTCACATCTCACTGCTGTCTGTCTGTGTACATGACTTTCACCACACTCACAACGATCTCCGTTAGACCTGACCCCTGGCACCTATCATGTACTTCCGCTAATGCCACAAAGACGCAACGCGGACTGACTTTGTTACATCAACACTCGAGAAACAACCATTGTAGAAAGGCCACTTCTCTTCTTGACCCACCTTCAGCAACCTTTTCTCAAATCTTCAGACACGTTTTCCCTAAAGCCCTGCACACCTCTGTTGTCCTTTAAAGTAATAATCAGCACACGCCTTAGCAATGTTTCCAGTTTTTTTGAGTGTTTATTTAGCTGTTTCGTAACAGATTTTGAGGAACTAAGAGTGACATCCTTGAGGAATGCTGCCTTTACTTTAATAGTCTTTTTATTCAAGCAGAACAAAGCTCTATTGCAGATCCTTTTGTATGCATTCGGTGGTATTCTCACCCTTTACTCTTGTGAATATTCCAACTCTCCGGGGCAGTAACTTACACCCGCAGCTCAATTGATAGTGACCGAGCTGGTTACTAGTTCAGGCATAAAAAATGTAGCCCCTACTGAGATTTAAAAGTCTCTCCGCAGACCACAGTAACTGCTTTAGTAACCAATCGACTGACTGTGGATTTAGTTGGGTAAAACTTACCTTCACTGGCATGCCTGTCCCTGAATGTCGTTTTGTACTTGGAGCCGAAGCCTTCAATGTCATGTACCGAAGAGGCTCTGCGAATACTGCACACGGTCTCTCTAGAGGCGGTCGGAGTGAGGCCCGGGATTGACGGCGCAGCAGTCAGCGTGTCCTCTTGGCTCTGATGTTGGGTCTGGGCAGCGGCCTGGCCCTGGTACATCCGATTCCAGGGGCCCTTGGGGGATGAGTGGTCTAAGGGGCCCGATATCGGGGTTGAACAATGGCTGGGGCCGATGAGAGCGCGGGTGTCGTTGGCGTAGGATGGACTGCAGCTCTCGCGAGTGGTGGGGAGATGGTAGTCGCGTGTGACCACTGAGCCATCGCTGTGTCGAGGAGAGTCCACCATGACTGCGTCTGGGTCCTCTTGGGGAAGGGACTGCTTGCTGATGCCCAGGAGCGGTAAGGCTGGGAAACGGAAGCGGAAAAACCTCCCTCTGCCTGATGGGAGAAAAGGTAGAAGAACAGCACTATTGAGATCTGGCAACCTCTTGCTAAGGCTAGAATGTCTCAAGGCCCCTGCATGTAGAGAGGTCCTGTCGTCAAGAGCTGCCGTCCTGCAACTTTTAGTTGCATTCCTGCTCTAAAACACTTGAGTCAAAAGGCTGAATTTCCTTACAAGCAGCTCTGCAGAAGCCTGGTAACAGACTACTCATTTGATTCAGGTTTGCTAGATAAGAAATGCATCTAAAAGTTGCAGGGTGGCAGCTCTTGAGGACAGGACTTAAGCAACCCTGAATGTAGAAATGCACTGCAAAAATATGAATACCCCATAAACCCATTAGAGTTTGTCAAGTTACAACTCTGATGGAATAGTGGCATTAAATCCTTAAAGCCTTAAGAAGAAACCCTTAACCTTCCTACAATAATCGTGATCCTGAGCAAAGAGTAAGGACTACAATAGATTGATTCAGAGCCATATTTCTCAATTCGGGTCCTCAGGGACCACTGCCCTGTTCATTTTAGATGTGTCTCTGTTCTAGAACACCCGATTCAAACATGCATGACCTCCTCTGTATGTCACCAAGTGCTGCAGAAGCCTGTTAATCACCTGTGGCAGAGGGGAACATCTAAAACATGCAGGGCTGTGATCCTCGAGGACTGGAATTGAGAAACACCGGCTTAAATCACATATGTTCATGCGTTAAAACGGCCCAGTCAAAGTTCAGACCTAATTCCAACCAAGAATCTTTTTTTCAAAATTTGAAATAAATGTGTAAAGACGCCCTCCGTCCTGTCTGACTGATCTTGACCTGTTTTGAAAAGATGAATATGCGTAAAGCTGGTTGGTAAATACTAAAAGGGAGCTGCAGGTGGGATTACAAAGAGCATTTTAGAACGTTTTAACTGATATACCATTTAGGTTGGTCTATCACATAAAACCCTGGTAAAATGTAGAAGTAAAAAAGTTAAAAATCAAGAGCTCTACTTAAGCACTGGGAAAAAAAAACAAACAGAATGGGATTACCATTGCTCGTTTTGACCTTGTACTGCTGCTTCCAGTGTGCTTAAAACAGAACTTGAATAAAGTCCACAGAGCCGATATTTTAGGTATTGGCTAATGGCACCAGAAAGCCTGGTACTGCTGCAATCTGAAAAGCTCAGATCAAAACAATGCCTATTGTGCTTCAGGCTCGAGTTCAATCTTCAATTTCCCTTTAATTATTCATCGGGGGGGGGGAGCGGGGGAGGGGGACATTTACTGAAATTGTATAATGCAGTGGTGCACTGAGATGGGGATCCTTTAAAGGATTACGTTCAGTTTTTTAATGAGTGACTGATAGCCTCTGGAGAGTTAAAGCCCCATGTTACAAAGTCATAGAGGATAAATGTAAGACAACTCTGTTCTCAGGAACAGTTGCAAAGCATAAGACTAACTTTAGGATAAAGATAAATGCTGAGCTGCCTATTCACTGACAAACTGTATCTACAAATCACACTTTTCTGCATTTTACATTACGTGCAGTCACGTTATAACAGCAACACTTGCAGATTTAAACATATGGACAACAAATCGTCTAGTGAATCATTTAGCCGCGCGAACATATGGCATACATATTGCATTTGAGTTTCAGCTCCCAAACACAAGTCTTCCTGCCATGATGAAAGCAAAAACCATTTGCACTCAAAGTGAAAAATGCCAACAGGGAGGATTCTATATACGAATTACATGTGAAGAGTAACTAAATCCAGCTAACCAGCTAGTTGGCCTAATTCAACCTCTGCTTAATTCATTCTAACAAACAGCAAGGGAGGGAACGATCTCCAACCCTGCACAGTGAGGAGGTGTGACTTCCTGGTGAGTAAATTAATTTAATTGTTCCAATAATAACCCTGCTAATGCAGATCAGATCTGAGCATCCAACATCCTGACTTCACTGCAGCATTACTATTTCACGGCTGAAATTAAGTTCTGGGTTTTTGTAACCGGGGCGTTCCTTATAATATCCAGGTACGTCAAGCATAAAATACAGCTGTGCGCTGCAAAAAGTAGTTTTTGTATAATTTCTTGTGCAAACATCGAAGTACACTTGAAATAAGATGAAATAAGCTCGCGAGTAACTTTTCAGCAAGAAATAGAGAAAGAGGTAAAGAACTCCATAATATCAAGGCAGATGTTTGGACTTATAATATATATTCTCCATGCTATAAATGAAATATTCTAGTGGATCTAGAACTTTTTTATGACTATTAAGGAATTGTTGACCACATGTAAGTTAGTTTTGTCTTACTTCAAGTGTACTAAGATATTTGCACAAGATAGTAGACCAAAAATACGGCCCATTGGAAGCTGTGTTTCCTTGAGCATATAATTGTGCAAATTGGATTTACGAAAATAAATTCACTCAGTAGAAACGGCAATTTTGAAAACATTGTGTGATCAAAAACTGTGTTGCTGTTGGCGGAAAAGATGAAGACGCTGACAGGAAGTGGTAGTTTCTATGCTGTCTACTGACTTGTTGCGTGAACAAACGGATTCGTGTGCGATTTTTAGGTGCACTTTTTTATTTCATGGAAACATTGCAACTGCAAAAACGTGGATAAGCAATAAATTCACTCATTTTTAAAATTATATCTTAATTCAGATGCACAATAATGACGCGTGCTTAGGGAAGTCTTCTATTTCGATACAAAAACAGCCAATTTAACCTTGCAGGAACAGCTGCCCTGAGAGCACTTCCTGGGTTTTGGGCATATAAAGTGTTGGAGGGTGTCTCTTCCCTCCTCCGTCTTCTCATTCTTTCCCTGCTCCACCAGGCAGCTTTGCACAACCAGTGGACACACAGTGGCCCTTGTTGCTATGATACCAGAGAGTAATATTTGCATTGAATATTAATTGGGCCCTTAGTTGGGGGAGAGAAATGTCCTTCTGTAACGCGAGCATGATTCAGTCGACAGGGGAGAACCCAAAAAAGAAAGGAAAGCTGTTTAAAAAGAAGGCCAAATAAAATGTCCTTTTGTTTCTGCCTCTGGTTCGGACGTCTGCTGACATCGGACTTAACTCCAGTGATTTGCATGGAGCATTATTTTACCTAAAAGGAGTGTTTACCTGAGCTCTCTGTCCTCCAATTACACAGATTATCCTGCTTTGCCCTACTCTCATTTACTAGAGAGAAAATAAGGGTGTTATTGCACTGAGCCTGAAGTAATGGAAGTTAATTTTAACTCTTTTCCTTTCATTACACATTTCCCAAAGGCGGGAAAATGCAAATGAGAGTGAAGGCGACACAATGTGATAAAGCTATCTGGGTTTGAAATGAGCACAAAATATCAAAAGCTGCTCATATGTAGAAGTGGATATTCAAACGTTGTGTAAAAACTTTCTGACAATGAAATCGGCTGAAATGTTTCCTGTTTTAAGTCTTCAGGATTACCAAACATTTCTATTTTATTAAATGCTACAACAGGCCATATTTTATAGAGATGTTTTATGACTTTATTTCATTTCTAAAGTAGAGTCACCTCTGTCCTTAACAGTATGATGGAAAGATATTCTCTTTATGAACAGGTGAAAGTCTCTCTGTTTCGCCGATCTTGGCTGCAGCCGGGCCTCCAGCTCAGCTCGACAGCTTTTTTACTCATTTGTATAAGGAAGATCTTGATCGTCTCCAGTCAGTTCAAACTACAGCTGCAAGGCTTTTTTACCAACGCGCGAAAGAGATGGCACAGTTTTGATCTCTAAATCGGCTGCCGGTACGTTTTAGAGTCCATTTTAAAATTTTAGTCTTTACTGTCAGAGCGAGCGCTGTGCGGTCGAGCCTCAGCCTACATCTCAGCAGAACTTTTAGAGACCAACGGCTCGTCTCGTGGTCTGAGATCTTCCGGTCTAAGGCTTTTAGGTTCCTTGACCACGAAAGACCAGAGGGGATTCATCTATTAGAGGAGGAGCCCCTAGATTGTGCAGTGCTTTGCCTTCATCTTTGTGCTTTTTACTGCTTTTATGCTGTATGATCTTATCTGTTTTTATGAGTCCTTTTGTGTTTTTTAACATTTGTTCCTGTTGTGAAGCACTTTGTGGTTTTCTGACCTGTGAAAGGCGGCACATAAATAAAATGTACTTGCTAAGTGCATAATTATGTAGCTCTGAGGAAGCGCTCCCGGTTTGCCGCATTAAAATATAATGCGAGTCCGTGGGGGCGTTGCGGAATGGATGCAAAAATCAATTAGTGCAGCCAATGCATCGCCCGAAATGAGATCAGGTAACACCTGGATCATTACTGGAGCAAAGCTGCAACACTTAAAAAAATATCAGCTTACATGCATGCAAAATGTTTTAGACTTCCACAAACACTTAACTTGACTTTGGTTGGGACTAAATAAAAGCTTAAAAAGTTTCACTCTAAGAATGATGAATCTATACAAGCTTTACGTTTTGAAAGGAGTGACAATAAATGAGAACTTTTTCACAATATTTACATTTTTTTAGATGCACCAGCAGGACACATCCCCAAAGTCAAATCTGCCCATTTATATATGTTATTTACCAGACTCTGCACAACAATAGCAGCAATAAAACCTCTTCATTATACTGTAAACTCAACACACTGCCTGTTCTTCACATCACCCCTCATTAAGCAGAGCAGCTTGTTAAAAGCTTTGTCCAATTACAGTCATCCTGAGGTGACCTCTGGTCCTCCTTACTGCTGTTTTCTGTATCAAAGATGGAAAGTGCAAAAAGAGACAGACTTTTACAGGATCAGGAGGAGGAGGAGTGAACCTCAGGGGGATGGCATTGTACACCATTACACCACAGCAACTCTCACAGCGCACTTCAAGTAGTTCATCAGGCCTTCCTGGCAGGGCATGAGCTATAATTGGGCCAGACCTGAGAGATGATAGCGGGCAAACATCAGCGTCTGCTAAAGGCTGGTGTCAACATGCCAAAGGATTTGTCGGGCAACCAATTCCTGCAGCTGCAACGAGTATAAGCTGCCCAACGTTGTGATTTATGAACAATCAATAAATGCAGAAAGATCTAAACGGCAACACCAGACTCCAGTTTCCCCTTGCAGAGTTTGCCATCCCTACTCACGCTGGTCAGCTTTGGAGGGAGACGTGTGGTTGAGTCTCTCCAGCGAGTCGCAGCTGACGTCGTCCAGGACGTAGTCGAAGTTCAGGATGAACATCATGACCACGCCCTCCTCGTTCTTTACCGGGATGATGTGGGTGGTGCAGGGGAACTTGGAACCTAAGATAGAAGATTAAAAAATTTTTTAAAAATCTATTTACTGTCAATTGACAATTATGCATCTTATGTTACTCAGCCCCTCCTGGCTCTGATTGGCCGTCTCGGTGCATTTCTGTAGATGGCCGTAGGAGAACTGAGAGGAGGTCGATTTTTTTCCACAGATTATCATATTATATTATAGCAAACAAGTAAAAATGGATTTTTATAAACATTCCCTTCCGCAGCCTTAAATTAGCCAATAAAAAAATAAAGCATGTGGGTGCAACATGACAAAAGTCGAATCAACTTGTGAGAAAAGGAACAAATACAGCAGCCAAAAAAAAGTAACAGGAAAAGTGTGTCAGCTTGAAAAAAAACAAATAAATAAAGAAGGAATCAACATGGACATCTCTGGAAGACGCTCCCTCTCGCATTAGGCTCTAAGTCTTGTTGTCACCACGGAGCTATTTATAGCTCACCCAGCAGGCACCCAGCCCACTGTGTTTCTTTTCTTGGGGGGAAAGAAACAAACTGCTATACACACACACGCACACCCCCAACTACATCCTATCTTCTGATACACTCAAGGTGTGTGTGTGAGCGCACAAAAAACCCGATGTGACAGACTAATTGCAGGAAGCCAGTCTTATGTGATTTTCCTGTATTCCACTGGTTCAGTGTCTCGTTTTTGTGTAGTGCCCTGAAGCAACAGTTCCACCAGGCTGGGGTTTGATTTATGTTTTGGGGAGCTGCAGTTCTGCTGGGCTTAGCAGTTCGCTGCTCCAAATAGAAAATCCTCAACACCACGAATGGATCCAGCCGTTACTTTTCAGCGGAGCAGGAGAGAAGCCAGAAGGGAGCGAGCGAGCGCGTTTGTTTTTATTGCTTTCAGGTGACAGTGAGAATCCCACTGTCACCTGTGATGTTCAGCTGATGTTCATCCACACCAGCAGCCGGAAAAGTGGAATTTAACAACCTTTACAGCAGCATTTATTAACACCTAGAGGCATTTAAAAAATGAGTTTCACAGAGGGATTTAGTGGAAAACCGTGGATTGGATGATGTAAACGCTGCAAGAGGTAATATCAAAATAAACTACAATAAAGCCGAGAGACGGTCTGGTGTAGTTTTGATGGGGGTTTTTAAAACATGTGCCATAACGCTTCACTTTGACAATTTATACGTTTATGAAAATTGATTAGGAATTTGTATTTGGGTTTAATTCCAATGTAATGAACCCGGATATCTATACTAACAATTCTTGTTGTTTTGATGTTCCTTTGACATTACTGCTTAACTGCTGTGTTTTTGTGGTCCTGTTATTTCACTTGAAATCCCTCAAACTTAAAACAAAACGTGAAAAAGTCCAAGGAGGAACCAACACGGCAACTCGGTTAATTCAGTGACTAACGTTTCATGATTTGATTCACATTGTTTGTGAAAGAAAATGATGAGCATCGCCATGGAAACAAGAAGGAGCTCAGAAGAGAAGCAAATGTTCGATTGTGTCATTTGGCTCTGACTCCTGAATAACAAAATAAGATCCTGATCTGGAATCAAATCGCAGGGAGAATTTACATGATCCTTTCCTGGAAGCACCGGGTTTCTGCGCAGAGGCTTAAATCGCCATGAATCCGGGTCTTAAGTCGCTGTCAAACGTTGTTGAGCGCGTTCGCTTACACACAACCCCACATTTGCATTGACATGAGAGTCCACCTCAATGCAAATTTAATTCTTTAACCTGGAATTTGCAAGCAAAAGTCTTTATCGGAGCAACGCTTTCAGCTGAAGGTGGGAAAAACAAGAAAATGACGCATCAAAATGTATTTGCTTGTTTTGCAATTAGTTTAATGGCACAAGGGGCATCTGACAGTGAAGATGCTGCGTTATACTGTAGAAATGTCTGTTCTACATGCAATATGTAGAGCATCTATAGCACCAAGGAGTCGGGTGCTGACTTGGTGCTTCTACCAGCAGAGGCCTTTTATCAACCCAGAAAAGTTGAAACATGAATTTAAAACAAAAGAATTTCATTTGCAGGATGAAACTTACTTCAGAACACAAAGACAATAGAAAAATCAACTTAAGATTAATGTCAAAATACTGAAAGTGAACTTCAAATCTATTTTATTCCCCTGGCGTTAAACTATTGGGTCTCCTGAACTGGAAGTTTAGGTTTCAATCCTTAGACTAATCTCTGCAAACAGAGCAGAAACTCAAGCTTTCTAAGACAATCAGTGTTTGTGGCTCCACGCATAGAAACACACCATCTTTAAATACAATGATTGGAATCCATTTGCATTTATAATCCATGACCGCTAAGTATTATGTTCTACAGGACGCGGTGGGGGGGGGGGGGGGCGGGAGATATCACCTGATTATTACTCCGGGAAGCAAAGGTGTTTCCCTTCATTTTTAACATTGAAGGGGTTATTCTGCCTAGGAAGTTTAGAAGAGAAGCAAGCAGCAGAGACAGAAGATGAAAAATGGGTGAAGGCACAGAGCGAGGCAGAGCGGGTTGGTTCAGAGCCCAGGAAGAGTTTGTGCTCCTTGAACTGTTTCACATTGAGTCGCAACAAGAAAGTGTATTTATTGGTATTTTGTTAGACAGACCAACAGAAGCAGCACAATGTGAAGGGAGAGTGGATTTAAATAAAACATCTGAAAAGCCTGGAATGCATTTCTATCAGCCTCCTCTGCTGTTGTACATCACATGAAGTCCACTGTTTCCACGTCCGTTTGTAAGAAGGCCTAGTTAAAGTTCACCTAATCTTAGTTTGACTCACATGATTTTAGTTGCGTTTCTTATTTAATGCAAACGCTGCAATTGCAACATTGAGTTTTTTTAGGCACCAGCAGAATATCGTCAAAGTTTGTAATGAAAACGGAGCTCCAGGCCGTCTGTCCTACTCCTCCTTGCCTGCACCTGTTTTATTTATCTGTTGTTATTCCACTCACTTCCTCCTGTTTCCCCACAGACCTAACCCGCCTCCCCTTCATCTCTCTGAGAAAGAAAATAGCTGCTCAGGTTCTCAGCAAGAAGACCGCCTGATGTGTTAAAACTGGACAGATCAAACATCTCCCCAGCAGCCGCTGATGCTACCCATGCAAATTTCTTCTTGCCCGCCCGCCTGCCTCGGAGAAGGGTCGAAGACACACGCACACGTGTGTGCACGAGGGGATCCTCATGCAAACAGAAAGCCGTTTACGTTTCTCCGCCGCGCGCCGAGCGAGCCGCAAACACTAACGAGCTCAGCGTGACCCAAAATGAGTCAGTCGCTCACACACGGCCTGCCAGCAGCATTAATTAGCGGAATGTTCTCTGTCCGAGTGAATCTAATAAGCGGGCGATGAAGCTGGTTTACATGCTGCAGCGTAATGAGAGAAAGCACGTCTGAAAGGCACTAAAACAACTTCAGTCGGAGCGACGGCGACTGGAACGTTTCTAGGGAGATGCTTTGTTTTGACGTCGCCAAATACACATCTCTAAGAACATCAAAATGAGAGAAAACAGGAAGAAGGAAAAGCTACGAGTCGGCGCTCTCTCGCGCACTCAAACATACAGTCATGGATGGGTGAACAATAACACAAACACAATCTGTCCTGTTCTGGTCTCTGAGCCTCAGAGGACGGGAGGAAGTGCTGACTTGACAAAGCAGGGAGAGCGAGAAACTTTTCTGCAAGGTGAAAGTCGGCTGATGAACACGGAGCTGCCAATCATCCACCCCGGACGTCAAAGAGGAGCCTATATGTACGACGGCGTTGCTATAAAGCCCCTGCGTTGTTGCAGTTGCCTGGTGTGTCAAGGTCAACTGAGAGGAAACGCGGGTCTTATTGATTTAAACATTTTCCGCTCGGCTTGGCTTCCTTGCTGATGAGGTGCTTCCTACCTGGATTAACGGGGCTACCTGGTAATCTGTTGCTACACAGATGGCGCGGCAGGATGACGGCGCAGTGGGTTGTGGAGTGCAAACACCGAATACGTCAGATCGCAGTGGGCCAACGAGCTCTTTGAAGTTCTGGGAGCAAAGCAGTGTGAAGAGTTACACTCAGGTGCTTCGGTGAGTCGCCGTTATCCTCACAAACCAAAGATTATTGGCTCTGCATGTCTGCAACTGGCATGCATGCTTCATTTATGGCTTTGTTTTGGATATTTATTTCTTCCAGTTCCAGATTTAAGTATTCTGTACAAAAATTTAACTTTCATGAATACATCATTGTCAACATATTACTTGGAAAAAAAGCTTCTAAACAACATTATCGTTTATCGCAATAATTACTGAGGCAATTTATTCATAAAAATGTATCGTGACAGGCCCACTCATTTGATATAAATGGATGCAAACATTTTCCCAACTAGAGGTCAGAGTGACACATGCTAAAAGCTAACATTATCAGTGTTAAACTCCTAGACGAACCAAGCTAACGAGGGTAGGGGATACGGCCGTAACTGGAGTTTAATTGAATCCAATTTTAAAAGCAGCAATTGTTCCATTACGTGGCCCCAATATCACCTTGTTGGAGGGAGGATTAACAGCCATACAACTGTTGGAGCGGGGGACGAAGTTGAGACGAAGACAACGTTACCTCAGTAGCCAAGTGTCCCCACAGAGCTGTGTCTTAATTACAGTTCAGGCACCACACACACAAAAGGAGCAAGGCCCGTGACCATAAAATCACCTCCTCGATTATCTCACTTCTCCCTCCCGCCCCCACTCTCTCTCTCTCTCTCTCTCTGGGATTGCATCCACTCCAGGACGGCTGCGCCTCATTTTCAGCTTGAGAATTCACCATTTCATTTCCTTTTACCGAGTTGTTGGCGAAGCAGTGAGACGGCTCCGTTTTACGAGTCTGCCTCATTGGGGACAGTCTCAATTTAGTTTGTGAAGCTCAATTAGACTTGGAGATAAAAGAAACATCAGAATAAAATAGTGCAAAAAAAATACTGATGGATGTTAACTAATGCGCCCGATTGTTTTATGTTTTAGATTAAATCCACATAATTAAAAATATATGCAGTGTTGCAGTAGTTTGATTTGTTAAATTCCCCTGTTTTCGTCAGTGTATTTGTATTAAACGCAAATTAATGTTGAATTAAAACTCACAATAATTATGTACGACTCCAAAATTAACTTATTGAGTGAACTCAAACAAGGAAGAAAAATGACAGGGATTGTGTCAACAGAACCTATCAGGGATAATTATGCCTGTCATTAGTTCTGGACGCGCTTAAATTTCATTATGTTTGCAGAGTAAATTCTACCTTGTAAAGATGCCAGATTGAGAACAAATTGAGAACTTTGTTTGAATTCACGCTGCATCGGCGAACCGAAATTAAATCTCGCTGTATGAACGGGCAGGACGTCTCTGCTGCTCGCGCCGGCCTGGTGAATTAATTAAGAGCCTCTTAATCAAACAACACAACTGTTTCAGGTGAATCTGCCCTGCAATTACTCATTCAGACAAAGAAAACATTACTTCAGCCAGCTCAGCTGCATTAACCAAAACCTAACAAACACATTTAACCAACCTAAGTAGATTACTTTGATTAGGAAAAATATATTCCTAGTTAAAGTAAGGTTAAAACCGTAACCAGAATCCTGTTTTGTTCTGCAAATAGAAACTTTGTTTAAATTCAGGTGTAAAAATCACTTTATTTATTTGGTATCTGTGTGCATCGAACCATCAAGATTAAACTGCAACAGGTTCTACTTCAGGAAAACTTTAATAGCTGCTGTAAGATGAATTATTGGCCATTACAGTGTGTGCTCATAGTTGGCATGGGGAATGGACTTCAGGGTCATTATCCTCAAATGGACAAAACATAGAACAATGGAGCTTCCAAGGAGCCGGCCAACCAAAGCCGCGGCAACGACTCGTCCAACAGGACGCAAAAGATCCCACATCATCCAAAGATCTGCACTTGCCTCGGTTAAGGTCAGAGTTCATGTTTCCATCATCAGAAAGAGACTGGGCAGAAATAACATGAAGGCTCGTATCAATGTTTCCAGAACATGAGATCCCCAAGAGTTTGGAAATTGACAAGGCAATAGGTATGGCTCCCATTTCACCTGCTAAAAGCAACAACATTTCAGAAAAAGATCATCGTACCAATTTTAAAACATGATGCTTTGAGACTATTTTTTTTTTTTGCTGTTGCAGGACTTGTGATAAAATGAACCTAAACCTCTTGAAGGAGAACGTCCAGCCATCAGAAGAAAGTGGAAACCAACTTGTTAAAAAGTTTTCATGCTGGAAAAGCCTCCAATTCTGCAGAGATGATTGGGCCAAGGTATCAGAAACGCTTCATTTATGTTGTTGCTGCTGCTGCTGCGGCCGGCCCAACTAGTTATTAGGTTTGAGGAGGGAATCCTTTTGATCACACAGGTTTAGATTTCTTCACCGAAACACTTTCATCTAAAAGCAGCACTTTGTGTTTCTCTGACTAATATTCCAATTAGTTTGATGTTCTGAAAACTTTAAAAACATTGGGAATCAGGAAGAGGGCAAACACTTTGTCACACCACCGTAACATATCCTTCACATTGCTTCCTTTTTCTTCACACTCCCCCTCACACAGAGATAAGTGTAACATTGCTGACTGGCTGTGTTTTCCAGCGATGCAAGATAATGATATTTGGGAATGTTGACAGTCGGGATTTGGGGGGGGGGAAATCTCGGCAGGAACACGGCAGTCACAATAATTTGAAACTGCAGCCGGGGGATTTATGATCCACACTAATAGACACTGTGACTGTTTAGGTATGAGTAAGAGTTTCTAAATGACTGGCACCGGTGTGAGCTCTGCCTCCAGCAGAATAGAGCCGCTGCACTTTGAGGCGTTACAGTGACATCTCTCACCTTCGTTCCCAATCCGCCTCGCTCTTTTTCTCTCTCTTTCTGCCTGTGAAGTGTTCAGCCTCCGCAGCCTGCTGAGGTTAATTGTCATCAAATCAACTTCTTCCGCTCGCTCTCTGACCCTGTGTCAGCGTGTGTCTGAGTCAGGCACTTCTGCTGACAGAGGGTGAGAAACTACTTTAGTCCATGAGTAATAAGGCCTTGCAGCTGGACGACGGCTCGTTGAAAATAACTAGTAAGTCACTGAGTGTCTCGTGTGAAGCTGAAAGAAATAATTCTGCCACGAGCAACAGATAATTAGGCTGTGGTAAAAAGAAATAGAGATATAACCTTCTAAAAGGAAATAACTGGCTCCTACAGCAGGTGATGGTTTGTACACGTTTTTGGTTTGGATTTTGGTAAAAAAAAAAGAAAGAAAAAGGAGTTTTTAGTTTTAGTCAACAAACTGAGGAATATTCGATCATTTCTCCATATTAATGAATTCACAATGTGAAAGTGTTGGTGGGCTGCAATATCTTTTTATATTAAACCAGAGGCCGTCTTTTCTGACTGAGCGTCTGTCGAATCAGTCTCCATCAAAGCTCTGCCTGCGGCGCAGCAGAGTGCTGATCTTGGCCTGGCATTTAGCAGACTGCAGCTCTGGAGGGCCGGCTTTCTGTGCGTAGGATTTCCCACGTCGCTCGATTCATCAGATTTAAACAGTCGGAACAGACTAGTGGGCAGCAACGTCAGAAATATCAACTATGTCAGGGGCTGTAAAAAAACAAAAAAAGGATTTCCCCGTGCTTCTGTTGTTGCTTTTTGCCACTCTTGCATGTTTCAGGTTTGCAAAACAAAATGTGTTTCAGAATCTGCAAGAACACAAACAGGTATCGTTTCATTAGGGAAATAAAAATACTATTTTGGTTTATGACAGGGTATCATACCCCGTTATTAACTGTAGGAGGCAATTACTTTTTTTTCTTTTAAAGGGTGCAGGTTGGTTTTGGAAAGCTTTTTCCCTTAATAGAAGCTTTTAAAAATGGCATTTTGTGCAGCGGTATTATTAAAGCCCATCAAAGATATTGAGGACGGGCCTACCACAGGATAAATGCAGGAAATGAGGCAAAGTCAAAGGTCCTTTTCTTCATGTTTTCGGGAATGTCCCCTGCTGTATCCGTTTCTAATGGAGATCGTTGTAAATTTGGGAAAAAAATTCAAAGAATGGACGGTTAGTTGCTTGGGTAAAGACAAATCAGAAGATAGAGAGGTCACTGTATAGTTTTCCTTTTTTTATTGGGACAGTGGAAGTAGTGCCACTTTTTAAAAAAATTGAGGAGTAATAAAAAAGCAAAAAAAAAAAAAAGGAATTTGCTAGAGTAGAGTGCACAGTTTTGCAGAGCACTGTGCAGGATTGCCAAATCTCTAGAATGAAAACAAAGCGGCGTGTAATCTAACCAATGAATGAGACGTTCAATCTGTGAATGAGAGTAGGCAGACATAATGCGAGTCACATGACATTGACTCTTATTTGCATGTAGCTGGTGTCGTATAGCAGGGTGGGTGTGTGAGGAAGTTGAGCCAGAGCAGGGTGGGGGAGGGGGCTGTCAGAGTATTTACACTCTAGTTGGTGTAATATCATCAGATAATGGCAGAGTGTGAGATTAATCCATAGATGCAACTTCAGAGTGGCCTACATTATTCACAGGCGCCGTTAAGCTGCAGCTGTCAAAGACCTGATTGCTACAAGTCGAGGTTGAAATGTGAGGAAACGCGCAGCGTTACACAGTTATAGTCTGTAAACCGTTAAACCCCATTAAAAAAAAAACTTGTTTATGTTTTTGTGAATAAAACCCGATACTCAATGTTCAATTCTTGAATAAAAAGATAATATTGGCAGAACCCTATTGCAGTCTGATCAATACAAGTCTAACAATGGAGCACAACTTGAAACGTTTCAATGTAGTAGGTAAAATTAGCACTTAAAAGAAATAATCTGATTATATTTTGAAATTACAAAATTATTCTTCTATATTTTAATCTTCAGTTAAGAATATTTTTAGGTGGAAAATGAGGTTTTGCTGCCTTACTTAAACCAGACATTTTCCTGCTCTCCTAATTCGAGCCTGAATTGTAAGAAAACAGGGGGAATGCAAGAGAGCTCCAAAGATGCAGCGGTTGCCAGGACAACACGATGCTGGACTGCACAAAGACTTTGTGCAGGGATTGAGAAGTGATGGTGTGACAGACAGGGAGGCGCTCATAGGCAGAAAATGAAGCAAGCACAGCTCGTGTTACCACATTGTCAGAATGCTGCTAAACCGCTCAGGTTTACCCAGAGATACGGTTCTGTGTTTTGCAAAGACCCAATTTGTAATTGTGAACAGCGTTCCACACACACAGATATGTATGTCACTTAAAATAAATGGTGCTGTCTTGTTAATTCATCCACCTTTTCTGCAGCTCTCAAGAACTGATGACTCTTATTCCAAGCGCCCCCTCAACATACGTGAATAACTTGCTGCCTTTTGGCTCTAAAACAAAAACACAATAGTCGTTTTTGTCTTTTGAGAGACAGAGAATTTTGTGTACAGATGCAGGCTTTATTTTTTAGACGCATCTCTCTGGGAAAAACGCCTCATATTCATCTGGATCTTATTTCTCATTGCACTTTACTGTAATCTGCTTATTTGTTCCTCAAACACATTTAAGGACACATGCTAATAGAATCAAGAAATCACGTGAACAGAAGCTGTCTGACAATTTGAAGGATGGTAAAACGCTTCAAAAAGAAACAAGACATTTAAATCAGCCATTATATAGAAATAGAGAAATTTTATTTCCCTTTGGGATTAATAAAGTAGCTTGGAATTTGAATTTGAAAGCAAAAAACTCTTGAACTTCTTACAATATGTCAGCCTTACGACAAGAGAGCATCAACAACTCATCCAGGAGGTCACACAGGAACCCAGAGCAGCATCTGCAGCACTGCAAGCTGCGCCTGCCTCAGTGTTGTTGTTTCAACAGCAGAAGAGAAACGGCACAAAATGGCATTCAGTCAGAATCATGAGGTGAAAACTGTGGAGTGAAAACCTGTCTAACATTTCCCAACAATGACTAGCAACACTAAAAATTAACTCTTTGGAAGGTATGAATTTTTTATTGTGTGTTTATTGGGATAAACGGTACAAAATGTAGTGTTAGTCTGGTCTCTGGTATATTTTCATAGAGGATCATTTGACCATCTGAGGGTGACAGGTAAGCTCTCTCTCTGTGTCCCAAACTGGTCAAATAATTATTAGATGGATTACTTACTTTGAGTCACTCCAAGTATTCACAATGCCAACGAGAGTTAATTTTCACCAGTGCAGACAGAGCACCTGCATAGCGCAGCATGAGGTTAAATTCAAGTGAGGTAATTACTGTGACATTTGAGCAGCACTAAGTTCAATAATAGCAAAAGAGGATATGTAAAGCATAAATTATCTTTCTGACACATCCAAAAAATATTTGGCAGTGTTAGACTATGTTCACACCAGACCGCTGCCTGGAAACCGCTGGTATTTTTGGATGTTGATTGGGAAAAAAAGACACAGCTGTAGTTGTGACACCAGGCCATTAGATGGCACTGTGATTTTGGCATGTCATCAAACACATATGTGCTGTTCAAAATCTTCCACCTCGCTAGTTTCCGCCAAGTGTGTGCTTTCATACTTGTGGTGTATTCCAAAAATGTTACGGTTTCACCAATCAAAATACTTATTCTGCAGTATGTGTAGGAAATGCTTAAGTGCTATATTCGTTAAGAATTTTATCTTGCTCTACTGCAAGTAGACTTGCAAGTGTGTGAGCAGGGAATAATTAATGCAGTGATGCAACAATATTTATGCTCACAATTTTCTCGTTCCAGGGCTTCTGACCAAAGATAAATGTGACAAAAAGAAGGGCAGTGCAAGTTAAAAAAAGAGCTTATCTCGTGTGTGCAGCAGTGCATCTACAAGAACTGGGTTTTACTGAGCACGTTTCCCAATTCGGAGCCACACCGACTCAGAACTCAAACAACCCGAGCTGTTCCATCACTCCTCATTGTGTCCGGCTTCCTGTAGGAAGATTACGCTCTCTGCGGTAGTTGCTAAATATTCTTAAGCAAGTTTACAAAGTCCATCATAAAGTATCAGAACAGCAATAAGCAGAACGGCTCTAAAGGAGATGACGACATTTTCTAAGTGGCCCAGAAAACGAGCCTAAACTAATGAGCTCATTTCTCTATCAAACAAATGTCGTGTCCTATACAGAGGATTAGCGAACTGACAGAGAACGATGGCTAACAGGTGATTCTATTTTAAATCTGCTTCCTAGTTAGCGCCTCGTTAACACGTCTGCACGATGTTGCTGGAAGAAGAATAACGTGTGAAATACAATCAGTTCCTTAGCCATGCGTGTCTACCCTGAGTCTTTGGAGAAGCAATGACAGCCGAAGGCTGAAGAAGAATGAAAGAATCCTGGACCCGTCCTTGGAGGAAGCAAACAGGAGTTTAAGGAGGAATGTTTTTAAGCAGCATAAAACTTAAAACACCAATTCTGTACATTTTTATAGAGAATCTTGTTTGTACAGTCTGATCATGGTGGCTTATTGTAAACCGAAATCAGGCTGATTCAAAATCAGAATAAATGTAAATAATTCAGTCTTGCTCATATATATATATATATATATATATATATATATATATATATATATATATATATATATATATATATATATATATATATATATATATATATATATATATATATTTTTTTTTTTTTACATTTTGAGCAGCGGCTACAAAAGTGACACAATCTTGTTTTTCTGTTTTGTGGCACCGAATATTCATCACCGGATGAAATTGAGCCATTTGTCCGACACATTTCAAATGCAAAGGAAAAGGTCTTCAAATCTCAGTGAGGACCAACGAGTCACAAGAAACTATAATCTATTTGTAATGTGACATTTTCAGCATTATTTTCCATTTGCAGCTGAGAGCTTTCACAGAGTGTCATACGTATGGCTCACTGCTGCACAAAAGACTGAAACATTGCCTTTAGGAAATGAATGGGTGAATTTTGCTAGATTAAAAAAAATGCATATAGGAGAAGTAAATATGTGCTGATCTGCACAAAATAGTCACCATATTTTTTAATAGAGGTTATTTATTTTGCGCTTCATCTAATCTCTGAAGAAACAGAAGCTTGTTTATGACTGGACAGCAACATATCCTGTAGGAACGTGTTGCAAAACATTTCTCTTTAAACATGGCTTCCAAAACCTTTCAAGGTTTTAACAATCAATAACACTGAGACATCACACTTTTTTCCCCATCACTGCGAGTTTACCACACCAGAACACACATATAAGCGCTTCTAATGTTTTCCTCCAATTTATTAAATAGAAATGACAAAAATACACCATTTACCTATCCATTAGGACCATTTGTTGTGACAGTAACAGATGGGCTCCTATGCATCCATTAGCGCCGCACTTCACAAATCAGGCTTTTTCGGCTGATTGGCTGTAAAGAAGGAACCTAGTTTATATGAAAACATGGTCTGCTGGGAATTTACCAAAGTACAAAAGATTTTTATTAATGCAGCTGCAATGTCTAAAAGGCAAATGCAGAAAAAAAAATCTGGCTGTTCAGTCTGGAGTAATGCTTCATGTGAAAAAAAAAATCAATAATAATAATCTACTAATAGTTTGTTTGCCTTTAAAGTCTGGTTTGTTTTCGTGACGATGTACAATTTAACTCTGATGTGGACCAAAAAAGTGAATTCTGCCTACAAACTTCCGTCTGGGTTTGGCTGAAGTGAACTCTGGCGCAGTTCAAGTGTATATGGGGACCAGAAGCCGCTCCACAAGCAAGAAGTGGACAAAAGCGCAGGGTATTCTGGGTAAACACAGCCCAAACATATGTGTGTATCTAATGCAAGCATTAGACATGGCTTCAGATTGTTTTTTTTGTTTTTTTACCAAAGACAAAAAAGAAATTCGACAACTGCACTTTATTTTAATTTATATTTTGTGAAGAAAGAAGTTGCGATCATGTCTTCTTCGGAGGTTTTTCTGAGAAACCCAGTTCAGGAGGTGAACAGGGTTTTTAAAGGTTTTGGTTTGCAGCAGTTGAAAACGTATCAGTTGTTACATTTTTGATCCCCAATCAAACCGAGTTTACTGAACCATCAGGCGTGAAAACGCCATCAATTATTTTAGCACCAGACTCATTCAAAGCTAATGAATGAGTCTGGTTACCTTCTGTAACCTGAATGACTGTATTTGCTAATGAGTGGGAATAAAATCACATTTTGCAAATCCAAATGGTCTTTTCTTGACAAAATATTGCAAAATAAGTATTATGTGGCTGTGATTTTCAACACCTAAAACATAATTACTGGGAATCTTCTTAAACCACCTAAAGCTAGAATGTAAAGAAATTATAAAACTCTTAATCCTGTTGCTCAACACAATAAAACGTAAAGGACTGCATGGAGTTATTTAGAGCAATTCAACTTCTGAGAGATAATTATAAACAATGACGGTATAACATGTGTTAATGTGAGTAATTGAGTTTTCATTAAATTAAGTTGCTAGCCTTCATTACGCCAGCAACCCAATTGCCTCCTTGGGTTTCAGATGTTTAAAAGTACCTTGCAAAAATATTCTCACTCCTTCAGCTTCCACACTGTGTCAAGTTTCAACCACAACATCACTTCTATTTGGGTAAGAAGTCAAATATGAACAAATTTAAGAAGAGCACACTCATAAAGTGAGGGCAGAAAAAGTTAAACTTGAGTAGCAGCCGCTCCTTATCCTGGAGGTCAAACGGACTGGAAGGCACATCGGCGAAGGTGCGAATCATTCAGCATTCAGAATGAGCCTGAGATCCTGCTGACAAGCCCAATCTCCCTGGGGGGGCGTTAAAGGACAGCGGGAACGGCCTCTGCTCAACTTGAGTCAGGGGATTAAGAAGAAGAAGAAGAAGAAGAAGAAGAAAAAATTGCTTCACTGACAATCCCATGGTTCACGGTGAGGAGAGGAGTCAGCATGCTGCACACAAACTCAAGCTGTAAAACAGGAGCTGACTGACCGGGGAGGTGGGGGTGGGGGGGGGGGGGCAAAACCTGAAACTACTTCCAGAAATGCTGTTGAGGGTATTGCTTCTAACACCAGGTAGTTTCACAGTAGTTTCTGACTTCTATTAACAACAAAGG
Source organism: Phalloptychus januarius (assembly GCA_902982915.1). Classification (NCBI taxonomy): domain Eukaryota; kingdom Metazoa; phylum Chordata; class Actinopteri; order Cyprinodontiformes; family Poeciliidae; genus Phalloptychus; species Phalloptychus januarius. The sequence continues at coordinate 2,024,411 of CADWAE010000467.1, forward strand.
CCATGTTTACTTGTTGTGTTTAATAAAAAAAATCAATTGCAGGGGCCAGGAACGAGTAAGTGGCCCTCCGTGGAGAAGCTGTGGATCAGGTACGACCACAGAACCGAGGTAATTAGGGGCAGAGGAGCAAGAATGAGAAAGAAATGTTTTCCCCCGTGGCAAGGTCTGACAGTCGGGCTCCATCTAACTCTTTATTCAAGGTCCCTGCAGAGCAGCCGCTCTGTCCAATGCAACTGAGCTCCAGCTTTATGCAGCATGAGGGTCTCTGTGTCCTCATTAATGCCGTTTGCTCAGCAGATTGACTCAGGCTGAACTTTTTGGAAGAGACGAACCTGCCACAGTCAGGTCAAATGTGGCTGAATCTGCTCTAAGTGTTGCTTATTTTCCACTGAATTTATGTACTGACAAATAATTAAATACATATAAATCACAAAAAGAAGGACAACCAGATTTTTGCATGAAAGAAAAAAAGAACTACTGACTTGAAACCTGCAGTAGTTCACAGTAGTCAATGCAGGTGCTGGACTGAGACTTCGTGAACATTGTCTTGGTTAGATATCCGTCCATCTCCGTGCCAACAATCGAGGAAATTCTTGAGACTGATGATGTTGGAGAAATTAATTTTTCTGTTGCTGACAGAAAAATCTTTCCCTTCACAGGCATTTTCTAATTTCTGTTTAATATTCAATAAACAACAGATTTAGGATAATAAAGATGTCTAAAATTGTTGCACGGTGAAACACTGAAGGCAAAACTGAAACGATTCAGCTTCACTCGGGTGTTTTATCGATTTTTTTTAATCAAGATTGCCATAACTCCACCGCCGCTCTATTAATACCATCAGTAATAAAAGTACAATAAAAACTAATTGACTATTTTACTGCAGTTCTCTGACGAAGTGATAACTTCAGGGAATCACAAATTATACACGACCTGCAATAACATTTAGAATAATACGGTTGAAGCCAGAAGTTTACATACACTATATAAGAAGACACAATCAGAAATAAGGTTTTCCTTATTCCTTGTCTATTAGATCAATTATTGCCTAAAGACAAATACTAGTGAAATGTATTTAAACTTTCAACTTTGAAGAACATAGCAAATAAAATGTGAAAAACCTCACTCATTATTCTGGCATTAGGCAAATGGATCAAAAATTGCTTATCCTAGTTAACCTAAAGTGGAAAAATGTTACTGATTTCACATCAGGCAGTGTGAAAAAATTGCATGTTTTTGTTTCTTATATAGCGTATGTAAACTTCTGGTTTGGTCATGTGTTTGGGGGGTTTCTCTGCCCTGCACCAGACTGATGGCAGCAAAACGTTACATGAGGAGGTCAACTACCCATCGCTCCTGGTCACACACCATCCCTGAATCAGCTAAACTTTCGCTCCCGTCACACACTAAGACAATACCAGCTGTCGCGCAAGTCATGAGCTGCACCACATGCACATCAGATTATCTAAAGTACGGCTAAAACAGAGTCGCGGGCTGCGGTCCAGCAGGAAACGATGAGCGGCACAGTGAGTTATGCGATACCTTTGTGCTTTGTAGAAATGTGGCGCTGATTAGATCAGAGGCCTCAGCGCGTTCACATCGGTCTGCGTCCTCCCTAAAGTGGCCCATCCTGACGGAGCTAATGAACAGCTTCCGGGTTCTAAGTGGGCAGAGATGGCGGTCTGCAGATAGCAGGGAGAAAACGACTGGCGAACTCACCGTCCTTGCGGTGGTAGGTGATCTCCACCTTGCGCTCCTCGGAGCCCAGGAGAGCCTGGGCCACCTGGGCCACGGCGTGCCGGCTGGTGAACTGGCCGTGCAGGAAGTCGCACGTGCACGGCCTCTGCATGACGTCCGGCCGGGAGAAGCCTGTCATCTCGCAGAAGCCGTCGTTGCAGTAGATGATGGCGCAGTTCTGCACGCGAGCATTGGCGATGATGAATTTCTTATCTGGAACATTGTGGAGGAGAAGAGTGTGTGTTAAGGTTATTGCTGTGGGAATGGACAAAGACAGCGGCGTCACGGTTATTACAACAGCAAACAGCACGAGTGAGAACGTGCAACGTGAAAATAGTGTGTAAACACAGCCAATGCATTTATTTATTATTTAAATTTTTTTTTTCCCCAACTAGGATATGTTGTTCCCATCATAAAAATAAATAACCCAAATGGACGTGCATTTAACATTACTTGTCTAAACTTGTCTATAGCTGCATTAAGAGCAATAATGAAGATAAAACTGTGACAAATAGATCGCTTAGGAAAGCTAAATTAATCTTACGTGACTGTTTGGGGGATAAAAAAAAAGGCTTTTCTGTTCAGTCAAATCAATGAGACTGTAGGTGGAACTGATGTTGAGCTTATTAAAAATCTCTCCAGCGAAGTTCAGCTTCATATTTTGTCATCTGAGCACAAGCTCACTGTGGGAGATCCTGAGGCCTGAAGAGATTTATAAACCCGCTCTGGGTTCTGGGCTGGCCCAAAGGAATTATTCTTTCTGTGAAACGGTAAGAGTCCCCCTGAAGCCAGGTTTTAGGCAGACCTGAGGTCACAAACGGATGACTACGTATGGCCCCTCAGGAACTGTTGTTTGAGAGCAAAAATCATACAGCAAGTCATCTCTGTCCTGAAGCAACCCCAGATCCTCATACTGCTAGAACCCCGTTTGGTTTTATTCTTTCATGCTTTTAATTTTATGCTCAGCAGAACTGGATATATATATATATATATATATATAGAGGCAATCGGATCACACAGAGTCAAAGTTAAGTACATATTGTACATTCCAGCTGATCATATCCAGGAATGGAGTCAAGTTCAGTCAATTGAAATCTAAAGAAACCCAGCAGATAGCACTGAGCCACCTCATTAAGGTGACCTCCTGGCTAAGCCATTGATGAACTCATTAAGTCATGTCAGCAGTCGGACACATCTGCTACAGTTCACTAATGTTTCATATTTTCTCTGTAAATTATGGCTCTCTCCGTCGTCTTAAAACCCCAGACATATCTCTGGAACCCTTTTCTGACTGATGCAGTCATTTCTTCAGATTGCCTACTTCATGCTTTCAGACTGGTTCCAGTAAAGTGATTGCTTAATGGTACAGGTCTAACATGGTCACTACCGGGTGTGGCTAGTGATGCTTTCTCTAAAAAACCCATAAATGCATTGAATCTTAATATCACAAGAGATTTCCCTCCTCCCCCCATTTGGTCAGGTTGATCTGGATAGCTTTTTACTATTCCTTGTATAAACTGCTTTGTATTTTGTCCCAGTTATCTCTAATATTAACATTTTTGGATAGCCAAAACAACAAAGTGCAACAAAACAGGAAAAAAAAGGAAACCTCTACTTCTGCATTGAACTGCAGAATAAAATCTGTGCAATTGTTAAAAAGAATTATTACAGAACAAAAATAATTTGCTTAACATGGGATTTCCCTCCTAGCCCTCTTAACTAATGTGCTCCAATTAAAAGGTTTGATTTTTTTCAATGTTTTAGAGATAATGCAGCAATAAGATGGGGTCTTTATGCACATCTTTATATTTCAGCAAAAACATACAGAATAAGCAGGGAATTAGCATGAAACATTTTAATACGTCTTTTGAACGATTTCCGGCTAGGAATTGCTCTCACAAACAAAAGGTAGCGTCATAGCTCTCCACATTGGACAGGTACTCACTTTGTCCTTCGAATTTCCGAATAATCACTCCTAGAAATGTGTTTTGTGGCGCGACATGACCTCTCCGAACAGGCATGGTTCCCTTTCCCCCTCCCCCAAAAATAAATGTTTATGAAGAAAAATCTTTGGCTGAGCTTTAAGCGCGTGCCTTTTAAGTTCGCGGGTGTAAACCGAAGCCAGCAGGGCTCCCCCGGTTTTCTTTGTCAGCACTCTGTCATCGTCGCAAGGGAAAAATAAACAGATATCCAAGCCCCGACCGAATCCCCCTTCTTTTATTTCAGCTCCCCGGCTGAGCGCATAGCAGAGGCTTCCCTCCCTGCGCTCCGCTCCGAGGAGAAGCCCGAAAGGAAGGAAGAGCCAGCAGGTCGCGGCGGAACCAACATCTCACCGCTGCTCCTTCGCGAGAGCTGCGAGCGTTTGTGGCGGCGCGTGAGAAATGCTTGTGCGTGTGTGCGCGTGGAGGGTGGAGAGGGGGTGCTTGTCGTGATGGGAAGACTGATGGCCTATTAGTCCAATGGCTTGACGCATGGCACTGACGGTGCGCGAGAGAAGGGGGATGCGCGAACAAAGAGGCAAACTAACTATGGCAGCGCTGTGACGTCTCCGCCAAGTTACCTTATTTCTTTTGCACAATTTAGATTAATCTGTACAAATATTAGACTGTGATGAGAAGCAAAAATAAACTGCTTGCTATTTGTATTGGTTTACACCTGACAGGTTAAAATGACGCCACAACTTTTGTTCCGCGCACCTGTCACGAGCACAGCACGTGCCAAACAGTCGAAGAGGGCGGGGAGTGGCGTCACTCAGGTGTATGTCAATAAAATTACACAAACTGTCTTGTGTAAATAAATAAATAAATGGCGACTCGTGATTTCTCCGTAGTATCCTGTGTTATGGAGGTTTTCCCTAAACGTAGCTGCCGCGGAGGCGCTGGCCATGGTGCTGCCTGGGCGTTTCACTTCCCCCCTCTGGTGTCCATGTTTAAACAGCCTGCCTGTTTCTTTTTCTCTATTTATGAGAACGTGTTTCGGCAACAATTCAAAGAAAAATATTCAAAAGTTGACAAAATACTTTCCTCTTTGTATTCAAAGTCCCCTAGAAATTCAAGACCCAGAATAACATTTAGCTGCACTTAAAGCTGGTAGGTTTTTGGGGATGCGGCTCGAATATCTTAAGCACAGATTTTAGCTGGAAATTCTCATTTGGGATTAGGTCTGGACTTTGACTGGATCATTTTAACACATAACAAGGAAACATCTACTTCTGCATTGAACTGCAGGGACAAGCACATAATTTGCTAGTTCTGGCTAGCAAATGATGCTAGCCAGAATTATTGCAAAACCTACTGCATTCTCCAATAGGTTTTCTTTCAGGATTGGCTTATATGCTTCTTCCCATCAAACATCTGAGTCACTGAGTGCAAGCTGCCCAGGTCCCATAGCTGAAAAATAAGCCCATATGACCATCACTCCACCACCATGCTTTACAGTCAGCCAAACAGCTCTAGGTGCGTTACCATGGTATTTTGGGAGAGAAAAGGATTTCACCTGGCAACCCTTACAAACAAACCACACTTGCTAAGTGAGCCCTGTTATAAATAACAAATGCTAACAGCTTTCCACTTTGGTATTACTTTAATACACATCCTTACATCTCCAGATTAGCCCTCTGTAAAGGTGGAACCGTACCAGAAAACACAAACTAAATCAAACTATAATCTTCTCCATCCACTAGCAGGCAGAGGGAGGCTTTGAATCCTCGCTTCCGCACATACGGAGGAAGTGGAGTAGCAGAGGCTCAAACCAGAAGGGTTTTAATACACTCTCTCACATCCTTTGAGTTAATTTTCTTCACTCGCTCCGCTTTACTTGGGCATTCAATTTATTTCCTTCCTAGTCACATGTGCACTCTCAGGCGCGCGCGGGCGAAAGAACTCAGCCGGGTCTTGTGAAACATCTGTCCTCCGCTTCCATTTGCTCCCCTCCATCTGGTCCTCGGGGGGGAAAACAGCTCACAACACACAGACGTGGCGGAAGGTCAGTGGCATTTGCTGGTTTTGCGAGCTCTTTGTTTCATCTACGTCTATACAAGCTATTGCTAGAACTTCAATTAAATTGGTCTAACTGATCATAGCCTTTATATCTTAACTAAAATTATTAGATAAAATTATTTGTTTTAAAAGTTTTCCTCAATTATTCCTGTTTTTCCATTACTACATCAAGCTGACTTAAAAAAAATTTTTTTTATAACCCAACTAATTTCTAAGTCAAGTTTGTAATGTTCGTATTTTTACTCTTAATTTTTTTTACCTTTAAAATGTTAATTTATTTATTATTATTTGTCACATACAGTAAGACCACATTACATCCATGCTGTATAGTTTATTATACAGTATTTGTAGTTAAGCACACGAGGGGAAGCCTGTTGTCTTTTACGAGATGAAAATAACCCAGTTTAAAGGCCATCTAATAGAGTCTCCCCAGCCCTCCATTCTGGACTGTATTATTTCATCACTTCTTGCAATACAAAGGCTTAGGGAGCCTGGGGGAAAGCATTCACATTATTGCTTAGGGGCCCAGACCTACAACCTTTATGAAGGTACACAGCCTGCATTCAAGCAAAACAAATCAATTATCTGACTCTCTAGAAGTTTTAATGGGTACCATCAAGACAAGCAGGTGATGCCCTTGATTCTCCTTGAGAGCTAATCAGATCATGAAAGTTCCACAAAAAAAAGAAACACTGGATTTTCAGAGGGGGGGGGGCCCTTTGTTTTTGTTTATTTATTTAGTTTTTGCATGAGTGTTCATTTGATTAGCAAATCAAAATGAAAACGCTGATGGATAAACCACTTCATTTATTCAGACCTTTCCCATGCTTGGTTTTTGTCTTTCTACACTTAACCAAATCTGGGAACACAAACCCCGTACTGTCTGGGCGTCTCTTTGCAGAACCATTATGGGTTTTATGAGAACTGATGGCTAAAAATAGGCACAAGCATATTTACTTTCTATTTGTCTCAGGGATCACTTATCTGTTTGTGCTCTTTATCAAAATGTACCTTGCTGACCGGGTTTATGAGGCGTGTTGAAAAAGGGAAATTAAATTTGACGCATATGAGACTATTAAAAAAAAAGCTATTAATAATTTATAAAAAATTAAATGATGCCTTAGAGGGTCGGAGATATAAGATAACACTAGAGGGTTTAGCAATATGTCCAAAAACGTGTCTTAATATACATTAATGCAACTCGAGTTACTAGATTAAATATAAAGTTTTGCACTAAGCAGCTCGCAGCTATTTCTACAAAGAGGAAAGATGAATGAATATGGTTTGGTCAGATAAGAGCAAAGCTGAACTTTTATTCTAGCAGAAAACTATATATAATGCCCAAAACAAATTATTTTGACCGGGAAAAATTATTATACTACAGGGAAGAATTGACAGGAAAAGGCAATTACTTATTCCATTTATTTGGTGACGGACAGTGCACATTAGTCAACAAGAAACAATGCAAATGTGCCAGAGCTGGCTACGTCAGCCGTTGTTAAAACCAGCCTAAGAGATTAAATTCAAATCACACATTTAAAAGCATACAAGAAAATTAGAAGCAGCCTTATATTCCTTGTAATTTAGAAACGCAGAGCCATTTCTCAACATCATTGACTTGATTTAAGCCAGTTTTTTAGTTGGATGTAAACGTTTTCAACATGGGGCTTTATGAATTCCCACAACGGTGGTGATGCAAGTCCATGGCGTATTCTATAGGCGTCCCAGTTAAAGTAAATCTAATTAACCCAACCAAATGGCAATTTTTGTTACACAAAATTTTATTTCGGGAAGTCAGAGTAAATAAGCTTATAGGTTTGAAAACTTTCACAAGGCAGAGCCGTCGTAAATCTACCGCTTCCTTTGTTATGTACTCTCCAGCTTTCTCCTCTCTCAAAGGTCAGTACTGTCACAGTGGTTTGCTATTGGTCAGTGTTGAAAATTAGTGTCAAAGTTCACAAGCATCAAACTTGGGAGTCACTGTCCCTCTGGCACTGCAGTCTGGTAAAATTAACTCACTGGAGCTTCTTGAGTGTAGCACAATGACGCGTTTCCCAAGCAAAGACTTGGATTAAAAGGGGTTACATGTCATTTTTGGTGGTAGAATCTCCTCATATTGAAAGAGTGTGGCTGAAAATAACAAGAATGAAAACGCTGGTTGGTGCTCTTGCCTTGGGTCCTGCTCATTAGTTAAACTACAACAAACTCTACAGATTGTGACAGGGCGGCTTCCCCGCGTTGCAAAGGTCCAGATTTGGCACTGCAAAGTGCTTAGAGACGACTTTGACAGCAGATATCCATCCTCCAGGAATATGAGACACAGAATGTCTTCTCCTGGGATTTTTAGCAATATCAAAAATTCACCACTAAACCAATAACTTCTCCCAACGGATGGTGGCATCAGTTCCTTTGAAATTGGCTTTGAGAGGCAGGATTTACAGAAGATGCACATCCGGCAGCGTCCACATTACGTCGCAACAGATTTACAGATCTAGGCCGACGAGGGTTTTACTTCTTCATTTTGTTAGTGTAAGAAAGCTGACATGGCTAATTACATAGGCTAACAACAGGCCATCAATTATTTCCCATGGTGGTTGTAAAGGATCTCTATTACTATGATTCCTTTTTTCCTCCTTTTCCTCAGCCTATGAGAGAGGCTTAGCTTGTGCAGCAGTCATTAAATTAACTCTGCCCATTCTAATCCACTCAACGTCAACTCATTCAAGACTACACAAAGAAAAGAATATGCTCAGAGAGTGTTTAAATGGATTGGGCTAAACCTTATTCTCTGAAATAATTCCCCAGTAGGAATCCTGCCACAGTGATAATATTCCAGGGGTCTCCACACAGACCTACCACATAGCTATACAGACGACTGAGGTGTTGCCTTTAAACAATCCATTATTATGTGATAGGGGCCTAGCCAAATCCAAGACCTACATCCACATTGTTCAGGTTTTATTTGTAAACCCATTTAAAAATCATCAATGATTGCCTTACGTTTTCTTGGTCTATCGCATGAAAGCTAAATAAAATACATTGAAGTTGGTGATTCTAATGGTATGAAGACTTTTGCATGAGATTTTGTGTTGGTAGAGAGACTGATCGCTGTAATGATGATGCTAAATATAGCTCTTAATTAAAGCGGAATAGAAATTGTGTGTGTGTGTGTGTGTGTGTGGGAAAACAGCTTTCTCTAAGGTGGTCTATTCATTTCAGCAGCCTTCAGGGCCCTTGCTACTGCTGAGGTGGAACAATTGGACAGGAGAATATCTCCCCCATAAGCCTGGCTATCAGCTCAGTTGGCCCATTCGTTTTTAGCTCAATCTGTTCAGTACGTGGAGCAATTTAGATTGGGCATCCAGGCCGTGGCCCATAATCCCCAGATCACTCCAGGGCAAATGGCTGCCCACACTGGAGGAATGGCCCTATCTGCTTCTCCATTCTCAGAGTTCATTTCTGCTCCTTGTTGTTTTTGTTCGACCTTGATGCCGCAAAGATCCGAGCCGAATTCATTCAGACAGGGCAAAGCACTGCAGCAGTTGACAGAAAGGGAGGAACAACTGATGAAGACTGACAAGACACTGATCCAGTGTATCCAGACTTTTTCCACAGCCGGCCCCTTCTGAAGATAACAGCCTTGTGTATCCTCATCTACCGTCTTGCTATCTTTTTGGAGCTGCGGAGCTGAGCGTGGTGATTCATGGAAAATGTGCGCCAAGGACGCAGAGTTGGTGTGACAATGATAACCCACGTGCCACTCCGAGATATCGCCGGCAGCTCTTCGTTTGACTGCAGCTTTGCCTTCTGTCAGTGTCGCCGTCACAGCTAAACGCCTGTGACTGCCCAACTCATCGCCAAAGAGAGGTGTCATCCCAGAGATGTATGACCCCGTACATGTCCCTGTCTCTTTGCTGGTCCACTTGAGGTGCCAAAGTGAAACGCCTCTGACTCACGGTTGTGTGTGTACATCCATTTGTGTGGGGATGTCCTTGAAATAACTGACTTGAGCATCGGCACGTTAGATGGAAGTTCTGAAAAAGTATCACCTTGCAGAGTTGTTGCTACAGCCAGATTGTCTTGCTGCTCAAGTCAGACATTTTGGCTTGTTTTTTAGAAGTTACATGAATTAGCTGTTCAGCTTCCTGATCCACATTCAGTATTACTCGCAGACCTATACAAAATCATTTAAATAGAACCTATTTACAACAAGAAGTAGGCTAAAAATCAACACTTCATGCCCCTTTTTATAGAAATGGTAGTTACAGAGTCATTTCTAAGACTCTGGGACTCGAGTGAACCACAGTGAACCTTCTTAGAAGTAATTGACCTTCCAAGGTTACTCCAAGAATCCATGAGATCTCAAAAGAACCAGAATAACATAACACTCTGCAGGCCTCACTATTCCCAATAAAGTCAGAGTTCATAATACATAACTAAGGGAAAGACTGGACAAATATAGAAACCATAGGAGAGTTACGAGGCCAAAGAGAGTAGAAACACACTATTCTTTCAGAAATTTAACATTCTGCCAATCCATTCTGAAGCTGATGAAACCATGAAGTCTGCTCTCTAACAAAAACTCCAGGAGGAAGATTCTGCCGTCAATTAGTGGACTTAAACTCAAGAGCAATTGCGTTATCCAACAAAGAAAAAGTCTATCTCCGAATTGTTACAAATGATTTCATGAATCGTCCATTTGAGATGCTTTGTCATAAAAGATGCTGTACATGTTTGAAAATCCTCTAGAGTGTCATAAAAGACTCACCGCCAATTATCTTAAATAGTGGATGCCAGTTGTTAGCAGTAATGGTGGCACAGCTGGTGAAAAAAGCTGAAAAAAATCTGTATCTGGACAAACATTTCAATCATTGTATGTGTACAAAAATAGATTGATTCACCCTGGTAAGGTGTATTTACGTATAGGAAATAGTAATTTCTTCACAACGTATAATTACTACCTTCAGCTGAAATGTCTCAGGATGATCAGCATCAGTGACTGCTGATGATTACAGTTGTAATGTTCTGTAATGTTGACTGGTTTGGGGGTCATGTTTGTCTCCACTGAATTCTTCAAAGAATACCTAAAACTGCTCCCATCTGGTTAGACTGTCATAGCATGTCACCATGGGAACTCACCTTGGTAAAAAGTGAACTTTGCGACATTGTAAGTTGTGCATGATGTTTTCTGTCTCGGATTGTGCTTTGCAGTGGAAATCGCTGGTCTTACATCAGCATCTTGTGCCACTTCCTACAACTGAGCCAATGAGCACAGCACTCAGTCCTGTTTCTGCTTTTAGCACTGGTGTGGCCTATAATGACTCCTGCTGAGGAACCCCAGGGACGGCCATTGTCAATTGTGAAATGTCAGCTGTGGAGTGCAGGTCTGTTGCTGCCATTTGCTCTCATACACGTCTGAGACACAGTCTAACTTGCTTTTAATGTGTAAAGTACTGAAATGATTTCCCCTTTAGAAATTTGCTTCTTTTTAGCACTAACATGTAATAAATGTATCACAACGAAAAAATTTAAAAACAACCTGAGTAATAGCAGAAAAGAGCAGTCTGTTGCAAACCTGTTGCTGCTTTTAGCTCACATAGTGTTAGCTTTTAAATTTTATCCTTAGTGAATATTTTTATAACAGCTTTTGCATTTACCTGCCTGTCCCTTGTTCTCGTATAAAATTGTAGTTGATGCTTTAAAACATTTATAATAAAAAAAAGCTAAATTAAAAGCAATTGTTAAGATTGTAAACACTTTTTCAAAGTAGGCAAGTAAACGAAGCAGGAATGGTTTCCATTGCATAAGGCAGCTGGATGTTTTTTACCACATGATCAAAAAAGATAAAATCACCATATGGCAACAAATGTGAGTTGGTGTAATTATCTGAGTATTAATAGAGCTTAAACTCATGAAAATATCACTGATATGGAAGGACGGCTATACTTCCATCCCAGATAGTTGTTTAAAAAATGTTTCTAACTCAAACGAAGCTTAGATGAGACATGAAATGCAGCCAAGAGACATACAGAAGTGTCCAACTCCTGACTGATTCTCTTAGGGATCAAGACAAAGATCACGTTGCTGCTCAGTACAATGCACACAATGTGAAGACACAATCAGAGTGGAAGTATGAGGAATACTGATCGATGTTGACAGAGCAAAGAGAGACAGAGCTATTTTTAGATCTAGTTTTGTGTTTATTTTTATCTTTGGGAAGAGAAAGCTTGATATCTACACCGGCTTATAAAGTATTGATGTAAGATGAAAAGAAAAAAGATGAAAAAAAAATTTTTCCCCTCCATTTTACTGGCAACAAATGAGTAAATTCCTATTTTAAATAAGTATGTAAACATTAAGTACGTATGTAAACATTTCAGAAAAATGAAATTTTTTGAGTCGGCATACTCCAGTTAATGATTAATCTGTCATTAATCGGATCAAGATTAATCCGATTAATTGTTTCAGCGCAAGACTGGTCCGAGATGATGAAACTGCAACACTGAGATGATATTCAACAAGAACACATTGAATGTGGAGGCAGATGAGCCACAGCAGCTAACAGGAAACCGCGCACAACAAAATTTTCAACAACATATTAGAAAAACATTGTCTGAATTTCTATTTTTTCCACAATTTCTGCAGACATCATATTAAAATACTTCTTTAAAGATGTGATTTGAAAAAATGACCCTGAGCTTACTTTATTAATATGTTTTTTTGCTCCTGTAGTATTGCATTCTTTATGTATGGCATCATCATGCTGTTTACAGGATGTCATTTCTCACTTTCTCCTATAAGAATGTCAGTGTTTTGTAAATATGTGTGTGTGCCTCTGAGTCAGTCTTGTCAGTTCCTGACAGGTTCCCGTCACCCGACTTCAAAATTGTTATTCCTCTAAGGATTTCCTGTGTAATGGCTCAATCCCTCCTGTTCATTACTGCGCTGCTGTCAGAACCCCTGGCAGAACTCCAGCCATGCAAGCCATTTCACCTCCCCCTTCCATCTCCTTCAGTCTGTCTCCTGCTTGCTCTTTTTCTCTGCCAGCTCCAGCCGGTCGGAGGGATCAAGAGCCAGCGTTGCCGTGGCAACTTGTCCTATCCCCATCGCTCGAATAGATCATTCCGGGATCGTTGCTGAGCGGCGCGTCAAACTCTGCGCAGCAAACGCCCAACGACAACAAACACTGGATTCTTCAAATAAGATCGGATCATGTTTTCTGACAGTTTTATTTATTATTTTGGTTTTGGTGGCAAGGTTCTCCAAGTCATGTACAATGTGTCAGGCTCAGTTTTGTCAGTCATGGACTGTTACTGACAACATTTGGATGTTTAAGAGGGACAATACTGAAAATGTATATTAAAGTATTAGAATGCCACTTAACAGTAACACATGAGGATGTTACCTGCGTGATATAATATTAAACTCAGAGATTACATGCAATGCTTTGAATTTGTTCAGAAAATAACATTTAATTAATGATAGGCCAAAAAAAGCAAGGTTCATTTATTTGATATTTTCTTCTCCTTTCAAACTGTCTCTGATATTTATTCCCTGTGCCGTTTCATCTCTTTACCTGAAACTGAATTTATGGATTAGTTTGTGTCAAATATCCAAATTATGTGTGGATTATTTGAGGGCTACTGACAATCTGGTGTGAAATTAAAGTCAACATAAATATTACAAATATATTTACTGAGGAGAAACAATGCATTCGATGTGCATTTCCCCTCCTTTAATCTGTTTATTGCAGAGTACCTGATAAATCTAGATTTTAGTGGCTCTTTTCATACCATACACATCAAGGCAATGTTTGTATAACTTCTAGAAAATCATGGGAACAATTATTAAACTGCCACTAATACCTGTGTCCAGTAACTAAATGCCTCTGACCATCCTGGTTTTAAGTTTTACCTAGTCGAGGGCCAAGACAGTAAGTCTCATAATTGACTGATGGTAATAATTTGTCTTCCTGTGGAGCACAGCTTCTAGAGGAAAGTAATGAGCAGATCATTTTGACTCAGACTTAATACAGCTGCAGTTTTACATTTAGAAAAAAAAACTCACTGCACCAATTTCCATGTGGTAAAACCAGTGAGCTGGTGTCTGTTTTCATAAGCAGTTAATTGCTAATGATTCTCCACCTCTGATGGATTTCCAACATTTCCACTGCTCTGATCAATATCCAGCAGATCTGCCAATAAACACCCCCCACCACCCCCCTCCCCCACACACACACACACACACCGAGCGATCATCGACCCTACCAAACATCTTGACAGGCAAATCCATTTAAAATATGTTATACGACGCAAAGTCGCCCACTGATCAATCTCCTCCATTGACGTTTGGCTAATGATGTTGAGGAATGACTGTAAAAAGCTCCATTGAGCTTAGTGATGCTCTGGCTCAGATGACAGATGGTCAAATGAGAATCTGTTTCCAGGATGATAAAACTACCCGCCTGTTAAGTGATAGTATAAAATGCTAAATATAGAATGTAACTTTAAAAAAAAACAACAACAAGAAAACAGGAATATTTGTAATGCTGACAGCAGCATTAGGTATTAGTCACACCCTGCCTTTACATTTCTTCAAGAGTTTTAAAGATGTAATCAGACTGCAGATGGCAACCCCAGTTCTCTAGGAAAATGTAACACTTCAAATCTTACATGACTGATTAATGTTATTCATTGCACATTCAATTGCAGGGTTTTTTTTTGTATGTGGCACATCTGCAACAAAAAGGAAAAGTAAAAAAGAGCTGCTCTACCTTAAACTTTGTAAATCTTTGTAGAGACAAACAGAGAGAATTTTCTCCACGTTTGGCCAACAAAAATTTTTAATTAAAGTATTTATTGGAGTATTTTTGCACCAGACCACAAAACCTGCCAATAACTTGGTAAAACTAACACTTATGCTGCTGTAATTGAGCTAATCAGAGCTGTCTGTACTCAACCAGTGCACTATGAGGTTTCAGTGTAACAGGAGGTTGTGCTTCAGCTGATCCCGTCGAGATCAAGGGGAACTAAAGTCGTTGTCCACAAATCTGGACAATGACTTGTAAAGTGGCAGTGGAGCCTCCAAGCTGACACTTCCCTCACAGAACAGATACTAATGTCAAAGAGATCATGGAGAAGAAAAGAAAACTTCCAAGAGTGTATTGCCCTCTGTTGGTGACATTAGTTAAACACACTTATTAAACATAATAATAGGGCTTCTATACTTTAGAAAGCAAGCGTTGTACAATGTGATTAAATCACAACAGACTTTTTTCTAGGTATGTTTTAAGTCGCTTACATGAAATGGAAATATTCATCTTTTAATAATGATGTATGCAATCTTTAGATGTTCTAGGATACACACTCAATTTCAAAGAGGATTTGGCTTAAGAATATCACCCATTAACATGTGGAAACTGGACAAAAGTGACAATTTTACCCACCCAAGCTAGACTCATTAAAATAAAAAAATTATTAGTTTACAGTTCCCTGAAAAAGTCCTGTTGCGTAAAAAATGACAAACTTTAATGCACTTAACTGGGATTGTATGCGATCAGTCAAGATACAGTAGTATGTAATTGTGAGGATTGCATGTTGTCCTTAGACTCAACAACTTTGATGAGTTAGCATGATGCTATGCCATGTTCTCTGTCATGTTTTTTATCTTCTGACTCCTCCACACATGCCACATTTGTGGATTGATTGACTTATTGAATACAGACGACATTTGATAAGAATACAGACAAGGTTCTTTCAGCGGATACAGAACCATTAAAAGGTCTGCGCACATGTTTGCACTAACCTAACCAAGATTCAAGACGCTAACTGCAATCAGATCCTATTCTTTCCACCTGTGGAACAATGTAAGGGGACCCAGAACTTTCTCATTGTCTGATAGGGAGTACCCGGTCACAGGTGTTGCTTTATCGCCGGTGTGCGGTCACCCCTGAGGTTCATTTCCCGATATACCTTTACAGCACCTCATAGAACTATATCTGGAATCAGCTTGGGCCTGTTGCCACTGTACCAGGGTATCACTCCATCATTAAATATACAACAAGTCAGGAAAGAGCAGGATTAGACTGAAACTATAGGAGCAAACTCTTTGATTTGCTTCACTGTATCCCCATCTACACTTTCTCTTCTCCGTTACTAAGCCTGAATCATCACGTGTTCGTGTCAGAGTGTGTGTGTCTAGGTGGAGGATCTAAGCCTTTTAGAGGATGAGCAGTGGTGTGAGCCTCCTTCAGACCTCTTAACGCAGCGTTCTGCAGGGAGAAAGGCTCTGTGTAGCCACAGATAGCAGCCCTGTGCCCTGTTAGTTCACTCCATCTCCAGCTCTTCAGGCTCAATTCCCAAGAGCCTGTTAACCAACGCCACACACTTCCTCCTCTCCTTCGCTACAAAGTGGCTGAGCGCTGAAAACCCCATTTGTCACAGTCAGGAGCTTTACGGGCCTTTGCAGGTCATTGACGTCTCCTTACACAGGCTGACGGTTATGTTTGTTTGATTTTTTGATTTTTTTTAAACCGCATTTGACAAAAGCTATTTTTTAAAGCTACTGATTTTTACCTGTCTTTACAAATAGTCTGAAAACCAAAAAAAATTACCTTCACGCCTCTTCTACAACTTACAGTCTTTTTAATGAAATATTGGGGAAAGGTGCTGCTGCCTGCATGAGCTGAGAAAAATAATAAAACTTGTCTTGTAGGTTGTGGTGATTGCATAAAGGATGGACAGTGTTAGTAGGGAAAGAGCGCCACCTATGACTCTGTTAAGGTATTGTAAAATTACAGCTTCCCGCACAAATAAAGCTAAATATCAAATAGCTTTATTTGTGTAAATACCACCAAAATTGTGTTTTTGAAAAGGTTACCATGTAGTGGGAATCTGACACCAGCCTACCTCTTCGTCATAGTCAGCAGGTAAATATGTTAGGATTAAGATTATCACTGTGGCCCACTATCAAAGAGACCGTTGGCTCACCTGGTGATAAGATCCTCACATTGTGAAGATCTGTTTCAGCTGCCAGGAGGCTGCAGAAGTTGATTTTAACACCAGCAGATCAAGATCTGAAGCCAATCCCATCTGCTCACCAGCAACTAACGCCTCTGTCTCTCCAGACGTGCGTCTGCAAATGCATTAGCGGCAAAATGAATTGTCGCAAACTTTCCAGGCAAATCTAAATTATTCATGTTGCCTGCATTGTTGAGGAAACTCAGTAAGGAGAGTATGGCTAGGTTTCCTCCCAGCCTGTCCATCAGTACCACAGACATATTCATCAAATTACAGCAGCCCACTTGAAGCGAATGCGGAGTTGACGTCTGACTGTCACATCAGCACCTCCTGCAGCTCTAATCGCAGCCTGACATGATTCATACAGTCATCAGCGACGGGCTTAAAAAGTGATTAAATATACTGATAAAAGCAAAAATAGAACAAGGCTGACCGTTTCAAGCAAGTGAGATTAAATGATCAGGGACTAAATAAAGAAAGTCAGGCGGTGAAATTAATGGAAAAAGTATCTAATAATAGCGACATTTTGACATTTGGCTCGTTTTATGTCGCATTAATCACTCTCGGCGTTTAGGAGAGCAGAAATTCAAAGCAAGCACAAAATAGAAAAAGAGGCAGAAAAATACAGTGTTTTCAAATCAACTCATATATTTTTTTTTAGATAACAATATAACAATTAAAGAACAACTACAAAAATAAAGATGTGGTTTCAAAAATGTCTGTGGTTACACTTAAACTAAAACATTTAATTTATGAATCACCTGGTTGCTGAAGGTAAAATGGTTGCATTAGATTTTACTTAGAGTGTCAGAGTAAAGGGGGATTAAATACAAATGCATGAACTACTTTTAGATTTTTTTTAAAACTGCATTCTTTAATCCAAATAAAATCAATTTATTATTTAGAAGGCACTGTGTAATAGCATCCACTCTTGTGCATTTTAATTTCAGCATTAAAAATGTTATAACATGAAATGCACACCACATGGGATTAGAATGGAAAATTATACAGAAAAAACTCATTTAAAATTTAAAAGAAAAAAACAAAAACAATGAAATGTCGTCTTTTAAATCTGTTTGTGCTACAGATGGCCAGCAGGTGGCAGTCCTACAGCAAAGATAAAACTGAAGGTTGCCGTGAAGCATTCTGCATAATAGCAGCAAACTGAACACTTATTTTCTCACTTACACACACATGCACACCCACACACACAGCTAAAGGAAACATTTTTATAAAATTAAGAAAATAAGATGCAGGACATTGCAACCAAAATTTAGGCACCTTTAAAATACAATTTAGGTACAATAACATAACTTAATTTATTAAGCTCCTTAATAACTATAATACAATTTTGAAAAAATGCATAATAAATTAAATACTGCATATTTACTATATGCATTAAATACCCTGTATTTAATTTATTATCACAATATTCAAAGTCTGCTTGTTTATTGCAGAAAGTAGCACATTGAATGCTACAGTCACCAGGAACCAGATTTTATAACCAAATCGTCATAAAGTTGGACATTTTGGGGAATATGTTGAGTAGAAATGCATTTTGAAGAGGTGCAGAATATTAACTTTTAAAATGACTTAATCTTTAATCAGACTTACTCGTTTCTACCTTGTATTTTTAATAATTATTAAATAATGGACCTGACTATAATTATTACATTTTAACACTACAACTTAAAATATAAAATATAAACGTTTGGTTTATATTTTATCTAAAGGTGTCGGCTCTGTTAGCAGTTTGCTGTTTTTGCTCATGGTGTGTGGCACCCAGCAGGTTTCTAGGAGCTGTACTATAATTTGAGAATAAATACATTACCTTAGTGAAATGTAAAAATGTAAAACATATGTATGACTTGTTATTGATCTGGTCTCTGAAGAATTGTGGAGAGTTCAGCTACAATGCTTATGCTAAGACTAACTAGCTAGCAAGCTGAGGACTTTCACCCTGGTGCAGCACATGTTAGCTGTGGTTGTCATGGAAACGCCTTCAATGCCACTTTGTTAGATTAGTTTCAAAAGGTTCAACACTGACATGTCTCTGTTAATGGTTAATAATGCTTTAATAATTTTGTATAGGAAAATATATGAGATCAGGACAAAAGAAAAATTTATAAAACTAGTTTTCAACAAAAACCTGGTATGATTATTTCAGTGATAACATTTCAAATTTCCATTCTTTACCTCATGTAATTGAACAAACTGAGTCTTGGTAACACCTGACTGACTATAGGAGAGACTGATGCACATTTTAAAGGATTATTTTAATACACCATCATTGATACGTCTTTAAGGACATCTACTCACTATTAATCAGTGCAAATCAGTGTTTATCCTGTAAAGTGAAATAAAATCTAACAGCAGTTTAAGTGGCGAAAGTTATTTATTAAAACTGGGATAATGCTTCAAGCTCCAGGTTGTATTTCCCTAAGAGCAACGCCAACCATCAATATTGGCTATGATAAGTTTCTCCTATTAAATTCTGCTGTTATTACAACAATCCCAGCAGCATCAAGGACTAATTATTAGCTGAAGATTATGTTGTCAAAAATTAATGAAAATATTCCCCTATCGGTCTTAATGGTGACTCAAATCCACCTTCTTTCACGGACTATAGACAACGGATGCCCTGCCTTGGAAAACTGGTCGCTGCTTGAATTGATCAACTTGTCTTTTAAAGGGTTTATGTACAAATGACCAAAACAAAAATGAGCAAAAGAGAAATTACAGCAAATGTGTACTTTTCACATTTTATTCTCAAACCCCAAAAATTACCTGAAGAGGTAAAGACACTTGATGTTCAGTTTTTGAATTCAACAGAGACATGAAAAATATGGTGTGTATTTGTAATCACCCCACATGGCTTCATGACTTTTTCTCACAAAAATCGTAATAAATTTGGCAAGCATTTTTACATTTACCTCATACCGTTACACCAATAAGTAAAATGAACCAAAAAAAAGATATACGTTTTCTGAAAATTAGGAAAATGGTGGAATTCATTTTTATTCATCCAAATCCTTTTTGTTTTTTTCCTTTTCCGTCCACTTCACAGTTAAACACTACTTTATATTGACTTATCGCATTAAAAACTCTGTTAAAATACATTTGACTTTGTGGCTTTAATCTGAGAAGATGAGAAAAAAGCTTAAGGTGTTGTGAATAGTTTTGCAAGACACAATATATTTATATTTATGCTTGGGTTCTGAAAGCTTTTACTAGATCTTAAGTTCTCACCGAAGCAATGTGAGATGTCCTTTATCCAAGCATGATGACACTAAATATAAAAAATGTAAAAAGTTACTTTTATGTTATTTTTTATTTTCACCTATTTATGATGTTTAATATTTTTTGGATGCATTTCTGAGAGACTGGCAACTTTTATGCGCAATGTTTTGTCAAAGTGACGCAAAGGCCTCTGCATCCTGGAGGAAGCTTTACTTTGCACGGCCACAAGGTGGAGATAAAGTTCAGGATTCACCTCTTCAGGCCTGATTATATATATGTGTTGTGTCTCAGAAACAGATTTTAAAAATCAACCTAATATCTCTTCCCATATGTTTAAAGAGCTATTAATACATGAAGGGGATAAGACCTTTTGTATCCCTCTCTAAGCTGCGGAAAGGTGAAAGACAATTCTAAGAAATTCATTTAAGACTGCATTTCAATTGAAGCATACTTATGAATATTTAACACATTGGCTTCCAAGTTCAAATTTAACACTGTTGCTGGTTTAGTCTGGAAAAAAAAAGAGAAAAAAAAGAAATACCCCAAAAGTTTCTTTCTGTGGAGGAGATCCATGTTTCAGAATTTAGTGAAGAAATTTAAAAATAATGGCCATGAACTACAAAATGATGACTAAGAAGGTCCACATAATTATCATCACCTTAATGATAGATTAGGATGCTGCAGTTATTCGATCGTTTCCCCATCACGTCTGTCTGGATGGTAAATCATACAGCGCAGTTTGCAGGTCATCAAGCTGATTGCCGGCTCGTTTTCTGCATCTTTATTGCATGCCGGAGGAAGCAGGAAGCCTACAGGTGGGTTAGCTCTGCCTGGGCGTGGGAGTAAGGTAGGAAGTACCCAAATCAATATCATGTGAATTATTAAGAGCTTTCCTCACTGTCACGCTCTGTGGATGCACGCCCTCCAGCCTCCCCCTCTCTTGTTTTCACTCTCGCTTCCTTCATTTCCCCTTGTAGGGGAGTTTACATACGTTTGGCCACACAACCCGCTCTCACGCACTGGTCTTTAGGCTCGCCCTTGTTCGAGTGCTCATTAGTCAGTGCACTGATGCAGAGTAGCCCTGTCATTAGCTGAGAGCTCTCTGTCCTCCGTTTCCTTTCCTCTGTTTTATTCTTCTTTCTCTGCTTAGGATTCATCTTCATTTTATCTAGGAGGCCGGGGGCAGTCCAGAGATTTACATGACAAAGATCTCCTTAATCCCACTGAAGTCTAAATACCTTCCGCAGCCCGTCTTTATTAGCAGAACCGAGATCAGGTGTCCTAATTGACTTTGCCATTTCAGTCACTTGTTAATACCCAAGATGAAACTGGTGAGGAGACAGTTGGTTCGAGCCACAACACTGCACTACAAGCATTTCCCTAAAATATTAATATGAGTTACTGATCGCAATTTTAGGTAAAGTGCCCTGAGGGAACAGTCCAATTTGGACTTAATTCAGCAGACGTGCTTGCTAGAGACTGGTATGAATTGGTTCATTTTACAAGGGCCTGGGTTGTCTAGATTAGTTGCTATTGGATATAAATGCAGTGTGTGGACTAAAAGCATCGTCAGGCAGTTGCAGCAATGTGGGAGTTCTGATCCAGACAGACTGTACCAATGGAGGATCCTCATATTGCCATGTATGATGGAGTTGATCGATACCTTCCACCCACACAAAGGCAAAGGACTCTTTCCAGCAATGCATTTCGTCCTGGACCTTAACTCAACGACTGTTTCCAGCTAATCTTCTGCTTCTCCATGATTTGACTTATCAAGCTTATAGAGAAATACTACAGATTACCATCATTTGTGTGGATAAGGAGATGATCAACCCTGTCATTGTTTAGGGACATTATGCTGGTGTTCATGGTATCTTGGAATGGGGAACCAAAGGTACACACGCCATACCCCGAGGTACAGCTTGGTAGTAACTTGAGGTACCCTTGTGGCACATGACATCATCATCTAGAGAGAATCGTTTAGTGTTTAAGCAACACCAGAGATTTGTGTATGTACAGATTTGTCTGCATGATATTAAAGTCCCTCACTTGATTCCATATCATAATACAGCCATCACTGTTTTAGGGTAATATGTAGTGTTTGGCAGAGAATTAAAACTGACGATTATTGATTATACTTGATTGTAAGACGAAACCCTTACATTTCCCAGAATTTAAACAACTTAACATTTGTTAGCAAAAGTACTAAAGATCAACAATAAATTAATGGGATGCAAGACTTAATATATGGTTTCAAAATAAAAAAAGTATTCATAAAGTATGTTACTACCATCATAGTTTCCTATTTATGTCTAAATATTTAGAATAAGTTCTGAATCTTACACATGCAAAGACTGTTTACAGTCAGGTCCATTTATTTTAAGGCCGTTTCCACATCTACAGCTTGTTTACTTTGGTTTGAATGAGTTGGTAAGTAGAACTTTATAATTTTCTTCTGGAGAATTGGCTTGTCACACAGAGAAAACTCCAAATGAACCAAAAACTGTGACAAGAAACCCACTATTTCTGCATCTAAATACAAAGTGGCTCATCATTTGGCTGCAACATTCAAGTGACGATGAAGAAATTAATAGACCACAGAAGTGGCAGCAGAAAAACACTCAGAAACCAATTTGAGGAGCTTTCGTCTCACTTTTGTGGGATAAGAGGGCTTTTTCATTATTTCGGCTAATTCCTTCACACTCGATCCATGCTTAGGCTGGAACTGAACGTTCGTTGGAAGTTCATTCCTTTCCTTTGAGAATTACATGATGGAAAAAGTAGGTGGTTAAGAATTAGAGTTTTAATTACTGTAGCTAATTTGAAGAGAAAACTGTGTCGTTTTGTGTGTTTCACAGCATAGTGCCAACAGTTTGGGAAACTAAACTAAGCAGTATATTAGTTAAAAATGGCACATGCTAGTTTAATAGTGAACTCACAGAGATGAGGTCTCAGCAGCCAGCAAGTGTCACAGTTGTCCCAAACCTGCTCAGTTTCTTTTGTATAAAAAAAAAGCCTTTTTTTTAATGATTATCATATTATCTAAAAACTGTTAACACTTTTCAAGTGCCTTACTACTTTTTGCTTGAATTCCAGAAACCAGCAGTGAAATTATAGCCTTATAAAATTGTATCCAACCAGCTATGATTTGATTATTTCATTGGTCTTTACCAATTAAATAGATTTTAGAGTAAACAACTCTAAAATCCCTAGAATCTGTAGAAAAAATGTGGTAAATGTTGGTTGGCGTGAACATATAAGGTTTTAAAATAGTAATGTTAAATCTACACGAAGGATAACAGTTCAATCAGTAAAAACCACTAAAGACACACTGAGAAGAATCGCTGAAGTAATTCAAGTTACACACAAAATTAACTGCTTTGTAAAACGTTCTCTAAGTTCATCTAATTCAGAAGGACATTGTTTAGTTTCCAGCGACAAATTCCTTTTTCTCAGGAAGGAGACATAAATCTCTCAAAGCATCTCAATCTAATTCATATGAAAAATATCCACACGCAGGGTGCATGTGAAGATTATCCTCCATCATTTCCTCCCTTTCTCCCCATCCCTTTCCAAGCGCTCCTGACACTAATGTTTGTTTGTCATGTTTAGCTCCATGGGTGATGAATCCATCCCAACGAGGAGATCTATTCATTATCTCGGGATGCACAACCCTGCATTCCATATCCTAATTTATCTGAGTGGAGACAGAAGCTGCACACGCACTGATGGGACACCCCTGCTGAATTCCTGCAGGGCTATCAGTCGTCTTGCTGCTGTTTCTTATCTCCGACTTGGTCTCTTGTTTACAGACACCATCATTTAAGTACAACATCCTCTAATAAATTGCTGGCTAATGACTGTGTTGTACGAACTATCAATCTGTGGGCATCGCTGGCGTCCGGGGAGAGTCCAAGGAATGAAGAAGTCCAGGCTAAATTTGAAAGTTGCTCAAAAACATGAGCTACTGGCTACATCTGATTTGTGGGCTTTTCCTTGTCACGTAAACACTCATTGCGTCCAACCTGCTGGGCTGCCAGCTAGCCATCAACAATGCAATTAATGAACACAATGATGATAGCTCCAGGAGGACATTCCTCTTTGCTCATCGTGCATTCCGCACCGCATGCAATTACAAATGACCAAACACTCCATATAATAGCACATCATTTAGCCGACGTACTTCGCTGGCTTGGCTCCCTGCGTACTCCACACTGGCCATCAAAATCTCTGTGATAGAGCACATTAATTACACCCATCCAGAGACAGCTATGATTACAATTTCACACGTTTGAATGGACTTCAGCCATTTGCCACAAAACTGCAGAGGCAGAGCAATGACTTTAGTGAAACTGAGGGAAGGGAGGTGGGAGAGACACGGAGGGTGGTGGGGGTGGGGGTCATTCCTAATTCTCCAGAGGACTGCAGATGCAGGATATGCGGACGCATGGATGCTGACAGTTCTGGCGTTTATGCGGTGTGCTGTAATTGCATGCAAATGGGCCTGAATCTGTATCTTAACACGTCTTCATTAGCTGCTGCGCACGTGTCTGTGGCTCTGATGGAGGGACAATGGAGGGTTGAAGTTAATTCTTAGCAGGCTGATTCTGTTTTCATACTGGACAACTTTAATTAAACGAAAGATTAAGTTTTGAGGGGATGGTTTAATGCGTTGAATCCCATGAGTGCTCTAATAAACAGCAGAATGGAATCAGTCAGCGGATATCTAATGAAGTTGAAAATAGACATAGACGTCTATAACGCCACGACCAAGTGCCTTATTTCTTACTTTAAACACATCTCATCAACATACAAAATGAGTTTCAGTTGCATTGCTAATGGCTTTATATATATGATTACACTTGATAATTATGGGCCTTCACTGGCAAATATTATATGTTTATCATGTTTTTCAATGAAAAATGTTTTGTTACGAGTAAGGAAAGGATTACCACTTTGGTTTATCATCAACCTAGTCTATTTAAAGTTATTTTAGATACAGTTTATTTGTTTATTCTGTACAATACCTATAATGTTAATGGCATCATGTTGGAGGCTTGAACAATTCCTTACTAAAGAAAGAGATTCTAATACCAGATGAATGTATGAAAAGCACAATTTATAAGCTGGTCACTTTTAGGCTCATTTTTTCTGCATGAATTACGAATTCTCTTTGTTAAATTGTACTTTACTAGGCGTGTCCAACTTTTTTTTTCTTTTATGCAAGATAATGCTAGCACATCATTATATAGGGTCCCTGTAAGTACAGAAATGTATGTAGCAGCACAGACATAGAAAGACATTACTCTTTTGAATCAAAAGAATAATAGTTGTAGTTTACTCTGGTCCTCAAGGAAATTTGAATTTTGATGTGTGAAAAGGAAATATCTTTCTTCAAATATTCAAATTGACTTGCTCTCAGTCAACCAGTAGGCCATGTTGTACAACATCCAAAGGAGAAACTGACATGCTGAGCTGCAAATTGAGACTAAAGTGAGGAGAACACCCTAGTCCAAATTAACAACACCTATCCCTTCAAACTCTAGCCCTAAATGTGACCCATGATCCTCTAATCCCAGCTTTCAAGACCCTTAATGCAACTATTGGCTCTCAAAGAAGCGAGTAGTGCCAGAGAATGTCAATCCTTATCCCTTATTTCTGTTCCTGAACTACCATTATCACTCCCCTTTTCAGCATGTTGATCATTGCCAGATCAGCCAGTGAGACGACTGACTGACTGTTGAGTGCAGCTAATGAGTGGCAAACAAGAAGGGAGATCCTGACAGCAGAAAGAGAACCCTGTATCTACACGTCAGACAATTTCTCCTATGTGTCATTACAATCTCTCGAAAGCAAGCAACTTTTTGTCCAAGAACATGTCCTCAAGGGCGTGAGGAAACTTCAGCTGAAAATAAGGATATAAAAGAGACCTCCTACTCACAAGACAGATTGCTCAATGAGATGCTCATAGAGCAGAGGAATGCTAGTAAAATGTGGTGAAGTTTTCACATGACAATGTAAAAAAGTTCTAAGAGTGTGAATACTTTTGCAAATTGATTTTAATTTCCAAAACAATCAGTTACTACAGCATGAAATTGTTAGTGGATCCACAACTACATATCTTTATTATGTTCTGGTTTATGTCAATCATGACCATATAGAGTCAGACCTAATGTACATAGTAGCTCACGTAATATTAATTTTCTGCAGCAAAGGATGTCAACGCAATTTTTTTTGTGTGTCTGGAACCATTTTGACCTGTAATCCCCAAGATTATAGTGGCTAAAGTGCCCACTGTGTGTTTTCGTGCTCTTTATCAACTCCTGGTATGGTAGGCTGAGAGGACTGCTGGCCTCTGGATGCCCTTAGCCTGACATTCAGGGATCACAGGGGTAGCTCGCTGTGCGCGTGCATGTGGGAGTGTGCTTGGGCCATCACAGGTGTCTCCAATGCCCTTGGGGCGGAGACAGGCTCCTATGGGGTAACAGCAGGTCAGAGGGCACAGCAATTACAGAGCAGTTGGAACCATTAATTAGCCAATATATCACTTACTCTATTGTTTGGGTTGCCTGTGTACACTAAACTCAGAATAACCTCTGGACAACTGTCCTTCCTCCTAATATTTCTGTTAGGGTTAAGCCTCCCACCTCAAATAACCCTGAATGCTCCATACAATAGCGCTGCACTGATACAAATAGTCATGGCAGAAAATAACAAATAAGTTCTGGAACCTGAGAGATGATGTGTGGCATTGAGAAGGAATCTTTCAACTCTTTGCCCCGTCTTCAGGCAACATGTCTCCTGAATACTCATCAGTTATTTTATTCTATTTTTTTTCTGAAGTATTTACCTATGATCCGAGCCCGCCTTGAGCACTTTTATTTTCCTCTCTGTGCCTCCAAGCCAGGCTGTGAACTTTCAAAGGCCGCGAGAAAAAGACACTGTAAAAAACTCAGAGAGGGGGGAAGGGATATCAAAACCTGCAAGCTTGAGAACTTAGCAGCCGAAAGGGAAGCCAGGTAGGTTGAGGTTGGGTAGGAATCACATAAGCGCCAGGGAGTAATAGGGATTGACACGGCCACCCACACGAGGGAAGGACAGACTGCTCAGACAGAGGAACGCAACTACATGAGAGGGGATTTGATTGTCAAGAGGGTGATCGTGCAAGTGGGACCCTTTCACGGGAATGTCGTCCGGCCCCCTCCAGTCCTTCTCGGGCGAGTGGGGGTGGGCGATATCCTGGTGAGGAAAACACGCCACCAACACTTTAGCTCAACGATAAGGCTCCTCTTGCCGTTGCCGCACCTCTCTAACCCACAACCAAAAGGATAAGGAAGAACTCAGAAGAGTTCCTCTGGAGCCAGCAGAGGCCGTTCTGCCAGGACACCGAGTGATTGACAGGGGCTGACGATAAAGGCAGAGAGGAGCAGCGTTGAAGGATAGCGGCCTCATGATGGAGTGCTCATGGGGAAAAGTAGCTATTGAATCCTCTTTTTAATCTGTCTGTCAAGGTTATTGAAAGTGCTGTCTTCGTTATTGCGTGCCATCCTTGGTCTTGAAGGGGCCATAAGTATGAGAACACACCCTTTTCTGGTGAGGGGATAAACAAGCTGAGGCAGACACATACACAGATAAAGAACGTGTGATGTGCATTATACACATCAATGAAGAGCAAACAAGCATCGTCACTGTGTGCACGTCCCTCGAAGGACAGAGCATTGGTGTCCCATAAGAGGTTTTGGTGCACTCATCCAGCTGTCTGTCCTTTTTACCTGCCTGTCCTTTTTACCCCTAGCCGAGCCGTACCCCCTGTGTGATGTTGATCTAGTTCAGGTGAGATCCACTCCAAACTGGACCCGGTTTTCAATCAATGTTCATCGGAGGCTCCAGCAATAAGTTGTCAATGGGATTCTCATTGGAATTCAAGTGTGCTCTTAAATAATATTGCAAAGCAGTGAATCACACTGACAGATGACTGGGTGAGTGGCAGTTGAGAGCTTGTCACAGAGTGAATTTTAATCAGAGGGATGGTGTCAGGCAGAAACTGATGTACACTGATACTGCCTGTTCCTGTTGTGCTGTATAATCTTTAATAGCAGAGAAACCTCTTTCAACACTATTCAGTGTAAAAATAAGAATCTTAATTATATAAATGCTTCAGCTATTAAAAGCTCTTTTTAAAGCAAGGTCCTGTGAAGTTATCAGTAATAGTTTTCTTCCTAGTGGTAGAAAAATGCCATATCATATCATGACGAATAAATCCTTGTCGTGGAAGCCAACAGCTTCAATTTCGCAACATTTTCTTTAACATTGTCAAAATTGCTTTTCTGCCAAGTGAACATATTCTTTAAATCTAATTATATGGGACATGTAAAATTTAATCATAAAAGACCTGCCTTAGAGCTTAGATGAAGTTATTTGAAGAAGTTCTAGCATCTGATCAGCATGCTTCCCGGGTGGTTATTTTGAAGTTGTCTGTGTCCCACTGACACAACACTGCAAGACAATATATCCTTTCTGTTCAGAAAACACTCTGGGATGGCCCAGGATGCACTGGGTAGAGGGATTTTCCGTCTCCCTCCTGGAATGGTTGCCCAAACAACCCAATCTCAGATAAGCAGCAAACACTGGATGGATAAGGTCTCGTGCTGATAGCAACCGGACAGCGCTTGACAAGACATGCTTCACTTTGAAGAGGAATACTGTGGCCTTTTAATATCACGAAATCTTGTCACACCACAAGAAGCTGCCACTCAAAACTTTCTATTTTATAGTGTTTGTGATTTTTACCCTAAACACCACAGGTTTCTATTTCTGTTGAGCCTGTCACAACATGCCCATTGTTGTGTTAGGGCTTTCACAATATCCGACAAACATGGCAACCAACTGTGTGCTTGACGTGTGTTTTATAGATCTGATATTAATATTGGAATACTGCATTATCTTGTTAAGATAATCTTTTGTACTGATGACCAATGATTTGATTTGTTTTCCCTCTCTAAGTAATAAATGATGTTTGGCTTTCATTCAGGAGGTCTAAATCCTGTTCTTGCCTGTGCAGCGAAGAGAGATGCGCGTGTCATTTGTTTTCTCCGAAACTAGTTCACCTTGGACAGCATGGTTTCACTGCCTCAAAAGACCTCTGCTTTCCGTTTGAGGGAGGGTGACCTGTACCAGTAGGGCTATAAAGGTGCCCCACAGCATGTTGTTTTGGATCACAAACTATAGGATTACTCCTATAGATGCTTGTGAAACACTTAGATTGTACATATCAGTGGGTTTTAGAAATATACCTTGCTCTGGTGACACACTCCCACCAAACTATTGACAGAAATACTACATGAAATAATCACTTTTAAAAGGGAGTTTAGGATTTCTAAATACACATCTGTTAAAGGGTGGCAAATGGAAAATAAGGGAGTAGCGCGTTTTATGTCTGAAATGTACTGACAAAGCGTAAAGCTATGAAAAATCAATGAACGATGGAAATAATCTGATTGTTTTGCCACAATGTACAAGAGGATATAAGTATACATTGTGTTTCAAAAATCAAAATACAGCACAGCAGCTAACAAGCTACCATGTTAAAGAATTTGATAAGTTCTTTCACTACTTTCGCAGTCTGGAAATGTGGCCACGGTGTCATAATTCCCATCTGGGAGTGAAAGTGAAAGTCAAAGAAACACTGCTAGATGTCTTTTAAGTGTTTAATGAAATATATTGTTGATTTATACACACAATTATACCCACAGTAAGAACAAATATCCATCAAAGTGGGACCTTAAACCATGAAAAACAGAATTTCACTGGCGTCATTTCTCTGGTTACCAAACAAAGATGCGATGTTATACTAATATCACATGATAATATTAAAAACTTAAAGTAAAGTTAGTAAAAGTAACTTTACGACAAGCTAAAATAACACTAAGGTGAACACCAAGTGTATTTATGGCATTATTTGAAACCAAAGGCTATGAAGGGAATTCTCACAAACATATTATTTCTGCTTTTTCTGATTGGTTCATGGGGATGTCGCCAGGGACAACGCGTTCTGCTGCAGGATCTACGTTACTACAGACAACCTGTCTATTTCTTGCTCAAGCATATCATCACTCAAGAATAAGAGCCCAAGAGATTTACTTAAGACAAAATCTGACCCCTTGCTAAGAGGGAAAAAAAAAATCTTCCTTGTACCAACTGAGAACTGAGGACTGAGACTCAGAAGTGGGAAGCGAGACTCTTTGTTGTAGACTAAACACTTCTCATCGTCAATGTCAAGGAAATATAGAAAAGTATGGAAACTCCGTCGATGTCCATTTGCATGCAAAGATGTGTGAATTGCATGTCCAACCTAAAGGAACAAAAAGATCTCCTCAAGGTTATTTTAAGTAGATAATGGCATTATGTATGTATAGAATAGCCTTTTTCTAAACACCAGTCTATTAAATCTACGTTATTGAAACATGATCCTGAAATGAGTCCAAGCATATGCACATTAGAAATAATTAATTGGTTCTCTGTTTTTCTGAGAGTAATGACAGCACAACAAGGGTGGGATTTGAATGTTTATCAGTATTAATTGTTTCTACATTGAAACATGTTTTTTCACAATTTCCTTTCCTCTACCCTCTGTGAGAAGCAAGTTATTCACGTCCCTTGGTTAAAATCGATTGACGTCCACTCATTTGAGCTCCATTCAAATCCCAAATAAAAGAGTCCTTTAGAATTGAGCTTTGCTGAGCAAGGAGTGCTACTTAAAAACTGGCATCCATCCAAGAAAAATAACCTTCCATTCTTTCATTCATTTCATTTGAAAACTTGGTCACAGATTGCCCTTAAACATAACAACTTTCATATGGCAACAACGCAGCTTTGTTAACCCTTGCAAGGCTAGCCTCCGTCAACAAAGTGGCTTGAAATTACCAAATAATCAAGAGCCACTGCTTTTCAGAGGGCTCTACCTTGTATCAAAAGCTTACCTTGCCTTTTATTCAAATTTTCCGGCATTATTTCACTATTCATTTCTGTAGAATAATACACCTCTGGAGGATATAAATCGGTGAAAGATGTGCTCTTGTGCAGAAAAATTAGTTATTTACTCACGAGGAGCCAGCAATTTGTGCTGTCCCTGAACTATCATGGCTATCGAGAAAAACACATCAAAAACAACTATATGTGAATACATTCTTGGTTTATTCAGCTCTGCTAGTGTGTCCTTTAATAATAGTTTTATTAATCTGCGGCTGAGTGTTTCTGCCATGCAAATGCTGTGTTGACATAAGTGTGTGTGTGGTTATGAACGCCCATGCAAGTAATTCCTTATGAGCAATAAAACCAGCAGCAAAAGTTTACCCTCTGGTATATGAGCATGTCATTCCAACCCTCTTAACTTGTTCAAATATTTCAGTGTTACAAGCCCTGCAATGTATTTAGTTGAGTTGCCATGAGATAGGCCAAAACAAAGCAGTTCCTCTCTCTCCACAATTACGCACTACTTTGTTCTGGTCCATCATATGAAATCTCTTTAAGACACATTCAAATATATTCTTCATAATTAAAATTTTGAAGTTTCCCCTTCATCATAAGTTTTTTCAACATCCGATTATAAAAAACTTATCATTTTATATAGTAGATAGATGATAATTGTTTATCATCCATCGTGATACTTTTTTTTAAATAAGAATTTAGATTTACTGTTGTCACAATACATTTTTAAAATTCCCCTAAATATGTGCGTATTGTTTGTTTTACTATTTTTCCACCGTTTTTTCATTCGGAGTATCAATAATTTAATAATTCTAAAATATGATTAAATGCAGTAACTGCATTCCAGTCGCAAAAGACACTAGTCATTTGGAAGCAATTTTTTTCAAGAGCAGAAGTTGTGCTTGACTACTAGTTACGTAAAAAAAGTAGTAATAAATAGTTTTTATTGTCAGTTTTATTGTTATCACGATATAAGTATAAAAAAGTAGCATTATAAAACTAAGTCCATATTTTTTGCTGCCACCATAGGAATTTTATTTTGTTTTCTAAATAGCATCTCAAGTTTGTTTCTCACCAAACCAGATGGACACCTGAAGTTTGTAGTTCTAAGATGAAAACGTGAAAAACTTTTACAAGTCACGTTTGCTTAAAAGAAGTCATCACACTTGAACAGAAATTAGCAGGTGCGTGTGGAGATATTAAGCAGTGTATGCACGTACTGGTGAGTGCATGCGTGTGTGTGCAGTCGCAGCATATGTCGTAGCCAGTTGGGGAATAGTTTTCCCCAGAGAGCAGGCCGCACGGCCCTCCAGTCAGGGGCTCAAATTAAAGGGAGCAGCAGCATAGCCATGCCTCATCCGCTTTAATAGCATTTTAACTGTTATTGGAGCTTTTATATATATAAAAGTGAGCATTCAGTGATGTTGGTCATGCCGGCACGCCTATGCAAAGGACGATGCCACAACAGCCTCCAATTGAGCTATGACAGACCAGTTAATGGGCCTTCAGTCGTTACAAAGGTCACCTAAGAAGCGTAATTAGAAAGCATTGTAAATTCTTATTTTTATTCAGAATGCTTAATTAAAAGAGGGTACGTAATCAACTGAGAGTCTTTATATCAAATTTGCACTGATAAGATTTTTATTGGAAAAAAAAAATAATCTAAAAAAAAAAAAAAAACAAAAAAAAAAACAACAGACTGGTTATGAGGCGCTCTCATGCTACAGCGAGCATACACACGGCCGCACAAACACATAAATGTCGCCCATGAGGCTTGATAGATGTGTCACAGTGGGGATGTGAATGGGAGCCAATTACATTTATAATGTCAAATGTGCTGCCGAAATTAGCTTCAGTATTATTATGCGAACGCTAATTGCAAGGAAATGCTAAAATGATTTAAATCACCGGGGCTATTTCCAGACATTAAGGCATTCTGAAGATAGCCACAGCACTAACAATTTGTACCACCCTTTTTATAATTATATTTAATAGGTTGTCTTATCAGCGCTCTAAAAGTGGATTTGGATTATCGCAGGCCAGACCAGTCCGTCAGAACAGATTTTTTTTTCTTTTTTTAGGTGATGAGTGCTGACTACCTTGTTCGTCAGAGGAGGAGGAGAGATAATGTTCTACGGGGTTAAACACTTGGATTGCCACTTCAGAAGGCAAAATGGAACAGAACACCATTGGCGAGGCCATGCTTTGTATTTTCAAGAAGGTCCACCACTGGCATTCAACGCCACTTAGCTTCCCACCACAATAGATTTCCTACAGTATGCAAAGACACATACAGAGCGTGTTGCCAAGCCGTCCTCAGAGCTGACCCCATCCGGCAGCACTGACCCCGCCATTGTTGGCGCTCCAGGCATTCAGATTGTATGCAAATAAGGGCAGCGAATAGAGGGACGGGAGCAGGAGACGTGCTTTGTTATTAAGCAAGACTTGAGTCTGCTTATTAATTTTCAGGGCCTTACACTTGAGCGCTGCTTTGAATTATGACAGTCTAACAAAGTGCTTCCGTATGTCTACTATGTATGCATGATCATTTAAAAAAAAAAAAAAGAATTAAAGTTAGTTTATTATAAGAATTGTGACTTTTCCAACCCATTTGATTTCTCTATAGATCAGTTTGAAGAACACTCGAACCTTAGAGTATGAAGTGAGTCACCGATTTTCACAACTGAGGAATGCTTATGGCTGTGTGGAAGGCAGCAGGAGGAGGAAGGAGATCAGCATGTTATCGTCATGGGCCGCTGGGGACGGGGGGCTTAGTGCTCTCTGTCTGCAGCACCTGGAAGCCTTATCCACAGGTGTACAATCAGCAACATAAGCAATCGGCCTCTTTACCTTAAGACCACATCATCCATGGGCCGGCCATGCGGACCCAGGTTGCCACTCGGAGCTTACAAAGGAGATTAAGGCCAGGATCTCATGAAGAACTATGTGATGCATCATTCATAAAGCAACATATAAGCTGCAGGGTTTTAGCTGTTTAGCCTATAGGTTAAGTTGTTTTGTGATATTTTTCCAAGTTTAAGTGATGTTACGGTGTACAGTGCAACAAACTTGCGGGGGAAAAAAAACAGGCTTAGATATGTTACTTTATTGCCCAAATGTATTGAGCAATCCTGTTTCAATGAGCAGTTGTTCAGTTAAACAAATGATGTCCATGTCAACATGGACGGTAACGCTCATTTCAACATCTTCTATTAAAAGAAGCTAACATTAAGTTCCTCAAATCACCCTGACAATTATGCTAGAAAGTTGTCGATGGCAGCTTGCATAATGTATTATGTAAAAATAAGAGAAAATTTGTTGACATTATGTTCTGTATAAACATTCCAGTCTGAAAAGGGAATAGCATCTTTAAAGGCTTTAGATTAATATGATTTCATGCTCATGTTCAGCAAGCTCCACCAGCATTCCTGCAAGACGCTCAGAAGCAATTATGTGCCATTAATTTGTGACAACGCAGAATATAACTCTGTAATTGGAAAATGGTTCAAATCTTTTATATTGCTAATTTTCTTTAGCAATGATCAAATTAAGGGCTTCGTTAAGGTCACAAACGGGCTTCCAATAAGAACAGGGATTCACACCTGGTACATATAGAATGTAATTTGATGATTTATGTGCCTCCACAGGCAGTCTCCAGCCAATACTTTCATAAAGCTGTTTAAGGCAATTACTAAGGCCTTAAGTAATTTCCGTTTATACATCCAATAACCAACGACGACATGAGTGGAGATTGCTTGAGGAGGAAGCCTGACCAACGTTTCCCTCTCCACAGGTGACATCAAGAGGCGACAGGTGGCGTCAAAACACAAAACACAGATTTGATACAGTTGCCTGCCATTTAACGATCACTTAGCAAGAGGAAGAGTAGCTGAAATAAACTGAACTGAGTTCAAATTTATTAGAAATGTATGACATTAGATTTACCTGCTTAGGCAATGGGTGGTCAAATGGATTTTATTTAGGTGTGTCGGGAAAAAAGCTCATTACGAATCCACACCACATTCAAAATGAATTTGAAAATCTCAATAAGGTGGATGTTTATGGTCGTGTAACAACATAGGAAAAAGGTCGTTTGTAAAAGCTCTCATTAGGATGTTTTTATTGGGTTTGTAGACCAACTATAGTAAACCTGTTCTCTTTTAGTGGTTTAATTTACAATTTAGGTTAATGACTCTGCTATTGTAAAGAGATTTCAGCAATTATTTATCTAAAAGTTGAGGATTTATCACTTGTGTATATTGAGTTTATTGATTTTACCGGCATGCATCGCCCAAGCAGAGTCTGAAAAAAAATCGTCTGCAGTTTCAGGAGGTTTGACACTGATGTACGATTCCTGAGCTGAAAATTGACTTGGTTTTTTTTTTGTAGTAGTGTTCAGCAGATTTACTGTGTAAACTTATAAAAGCACCCTGTGTGCCATCTGAATCAGTCTCACAAAGACTGACAGCAGCATGGAGCTTTGGAGAGAAAACCAGGGCTGATAATGTTGTTCTTGATTGGGGAGAGGTGGTAATCAAGCTGTGTGGAGTTAATTCTCTGATCCATTATGTGCTTACATACATAGGCCCACAGTGAATGATTGTGCTTGAACACACACACGGCTTTCAAAAAAAACACATACACAACAAAAACAGGTGAGCACACACACAACAAGCTGAAAGGGCTCTATATGAAGCATCTCTATTTCTCCACCTCACTGCGAGTCATTAGCCATTCCAGACGTAGGGTGATCAGCAGAGCCAGCCTGGCCTGAGACAATTAGAGACCCCAGAGGTGGCTGCACATCACAATGAGCCCTGCGGCCATGATTAAAACATCAGCCCCTCTCTATGCAACGCTGACAGGAAGAGGGGGGAGGAGTGAGGGGGTGAGCAAAAAATTATGAAGGGACAGAAGCTGCAGTTTTTTTAGCTCTCTGTGTTCCTACTTAAAAGACTGGTTTGTTTATTTTTGGAAGCAGAGAAAAGTCCTCCAAAGAAAAGTTGAGCTTTAGGTAGGGTTTTTTTTTCTGTGTATATCTATCTTTTCTTTCCTTGCAGGACTTTAGCATCAGGTACATTTTTTACCTGTTTTAATATTCACCCAAACCTAAAGTTGCTTAAGCGTGCAGCAGCTAGTGGATTACGAGCGCTGCAACATTGCTATCTCATTTGACATTTGTGGCTTTGATATGCATCTCGGCCTAGGGAGATTTAGCTAGCAAATCCTCACCGCCCCCAAATGCTTCACTGAGCAGAAGTGCATCCCCAGTCAGAAAAGCTTAGAGGTGCTGAAAAAAAACAGGAAGTGGGACAACACACTCCTTAAACCTTGTTGCAACCACAAACGGAATTGTACAATGGTGCAATCATGCAATAGTTTACAAAAAAATATTACTATAAAATACATTGATGCCTGTGATTGTAAAGTGACAAACGAAGTGCACATTTAGGGGCCTCACGAAATTTTTACAAATAATCAAGTGTTGACTAAAGGAATGCTATGTTCATGCATTTTTGGAAATTACAATGTTTTGTCTAAGAACGGGATTGATTTATTTATTTAACTGCATATTTTGATACATTTTAATATTGTATAAAAAGGCTCAAGTAAAATCTGCATAAAGTGAAAATTTCTGTCATCCGATTAATCATCAGAAAAACTGATTAGTAAAATTATCATTAGCTGTGGTGCTATACCAATCATCACTGGCTTATTATTGAGCGAAAGTAACAAGCATCCTAACGGTGTTTAATGGTTGGGATGTGTGTAATTCTCATACAGTTCTTGAGTCAAAGGAGGAATCCTTTCTAATCACATCTGCTCCAACTGTGATCTGCCCTCAAATTCCCAAACCCCTCTTCATCGGGTTGACCCACTTCTCCCACCGCATCGTCTTACCTTCTCCCAACACCCTGCCTGCTCAACCTTACCCTTAAAAGCCTGGCTGTCCTCTGATCTGTAGCGACACCACCACTTACCCAAGGCAGTGGTCCTCTGGAGAAGACTTAGCTCTCCCAGAGTCCCTGCTGTGGGCAGCCCTCTGTCCCTCTGTTCTTATGGTTCAGTCACCATTGAGCACTGCCACGTGGGAGCGTTACACACTACACTGCCTCACCCGCCATGGTTTCACCAAACACCCTTTGCACATCCAACTCTAATCATCGTTTTCCAAAGGGACCAGGTGAGATTCTTCATCCAGACCGTAGAAAATGCGTGGCTGGTTGTTCAAACTCTTCTACGCTATAAAAAGTCAATTTGGAAGTATGAAATGTTAGCAATTTATATATTTGAATCTACACAATGTTCAATAGTGGACAAATGCTAGCATTTCAACTGGAATTCAGCTAAAGATTATCAGCATTAGTTATTCCCATATGTTTGTGGTAAATAAATAAAAAAGAATGGACACATTCAATATTTATACATTCTTGGCTCTAAAATATAGTAAATCGCCTTTAAATTCTGCCCAAACAAAAATGCTTTCATATGGTTAAACCTATTTTCTTGGTTAAATTGTACCAGTTTATCAGTACAACATTCTTGGACTAACCCTTTGGTTGCTAAAAAGAAATGTTAGAAAGTTGATGGTTAAAGCTAAAAGGAGAAAGACTACCACTTGTCTAATGCAATATTGCATCTAATGGGTTCGAGTTGCGGCTGCTAAAGCTGTCTCATTGCATTTGAGGTGTTGCAGCATCCCTTGTCCCGACACATGCTATAACAACTAATTAAATGTGATGGCTGATATTATTCAATTCGGAAACAGTCGTACC
Organism: Phalloptychus januarius; assembly: GCA_902982915.1. NCBI lineage: Eukaryota > Metazoa > Chordata > Actinopteri > Cyprinodontiformes > Poeciliidae > Phalloptychus > Phalloptychus januarius. The sequence goes on from CADWAE010000467.1 coordinate 2,062,166, forward strand.
TCAAAGAGCAAAGAAAATTACAAAATTGATTTGATGACAGCTAAATTGCAAGAGAAGGCCTTGATTTAACCAGCCAATGTAAATGAGTCCAATTTAGAATCGTGTAATGCGGGCCGGGAGAACGCGGCGGAAAATGATCAGGCCGGGCCAGTCACAGATATTAAAATGAATTATATCTAATCGGAATTTTAGTCACGCTACATTAACTAATAGAAAGTTATTAACATTTCAAGAGCGCATGGAAGCGAGGGGGGGAGAAAAAAGCTTTTGCCTGCAAAAATTAACAGTGGCTGGGCTGACCCACGGGCCTGTGGATGTGAACACTGTAATGACAGCATAATGGCATATTTACATTTAAAACCTCACTGGGTAATATTCAGATTCAGAATTAGGCATTAAGTCAAGGAATGTTTGGTTTACCCCCTCGGCCTCACTGTCCAACTTCAATCATACAAACTTTTAATCCTGTGATAAAACAAACGGTTATAATTTAATCTGATGTAACGGTTTGCATCCATTTGCTGTGGATTTATAGAGAACTATTTCAGTTCGCACACCAAAAGCATAATTGAATTGGCTCTTCTCAAAATGTGACAAATTCCAACTAATTATGAATATCAATTTGCTCATAAGGTATGACTTTCCACATTGAAAAATACAAACAATATTAGTAAATGTGTAATAGAGATTAACCAGGTTTAGTATCAACAGTTCAAAAACACAAGCTTAGTAAATTGAACAAAATAATCAACATAAAATTACTCTTAATAGTCGTTCTAAAAAGGGACATAAATATCTAAATTGTTAATACCTAATAATATTTAAGTGACTGCTTGACTTTCTGAAACTTGAAGGAAGGGTTTAATGCTCAGTTCTAGTTTCAATATTTCACTTTAGGACTAAATATTAGGATTTTTTTCTTACAAAAATGGACAAAAGTATGGTGCTGGCTCAAACAGACATGTTGACGTGGGTCTGCTTGGTCAAAGATCCGTTTGATAGTTTGGTTTGGATGCAAAGGAATTTCTGAACAGTCAGGAACTAAACTTCTCCTTTTCTTCTGGAAAGCACCACTAGATGAAAGTGATGGACAGACCTACTCCAACAGGAAGACATGCTAACCTTTTCCATAGCATCTACAGTGTGTGGTGCATTAACAACAGCGACCTCATGGTTAAAAAGCGAGTTTAGCCTTAGCAGTAGCGTTTTCATGAAATTAACCAAAACTGGACACAAATTCTATAAATTCATTTTAACAAGTACTGTGTTTGTTTAGCCATCAAGTTTCAGTCTATGACATTGACCATCTCAGGCTTAAGAAGCTAAGTTTGCTGGCATGTTTGACTGTCACTAAACAAGCTAGGAAAGGATCCCGACTCCAACGTCTCTCTGCCCAGATTTCTAACCTCACAGTCAGACAAGGACTTAAAGAGGAGCGACAAAAACACAAATGGATTAACAATGCTTCGCTAACAACTGACAGTGCAACCCAGAGCATTGTTACTGTGAAATATTGTATCTACTGCCAGGATATTTAACAGTTTATATCATCACACCGTCATACAGCAATAGTGTCTTCTTGCATGATGAGAGGCACAGCAACATTTAATTTCATTTTCAGATAAAAGTATTTTTCAATTGAACTGCCTCAACCCAATTAGCTTGACTGGCTCCAAGATAGCTACAAGGATAAACTCTTGCTCCAACACATAGGCTTCCTCAGTCCCAAGTCTTGAAGCAGCATATATAATCATTAAAAACAACTCAGGTTCTCAACTATTCTCCACTGGACCAATGAGAGCAGCAGCTGACTGAACATTTAGCTTAAAAATGTTTTAGCTAAATTTGCTACAAAAAAAAAGTTGTCAAATCATGATGAAATCTAACCAGGGCAGAAAACTCAATTCAGATGTAAATCATTTTACTGACTAATATTTAGATTCTTCTTACAGTGTTTCACTCACTATATCTACTTCCTCCGTTTGCATCAGTGCTCCCGCCACTTGTCACTGCTGTCTTGGGTTTAGTTATGCTGCATCTTTTATCTGCCGTGTTACGGTAGAGTGCCATCTCTCTCGCTTGTTGTCTTTCATCCTCTTATAAAGTGCATCTATAGAAATGTTTGCCGTCTTTGTGTTTTCCTCTCTTGCGAAGAGCCCAGCCTGTCATTAGGCTACAGGGCCATCCCTGACAGCTTTCTTTACCCCTGGCAACCGAGTTTTGTATTTTAAGTGTTTTACTTTTATATTAATTTACTTTTCTCATCAATATCACTTAAGCGTCTTGTAAGTCTTCAGTCTACAGGGATTTTTTTTTTATGTTCAAGGGCTAAAAAGAACACAGGCGAGTGCTTAAAGACACGGCTTTTGAGGCTGTTGATACCTGGCAGGTTTTACTAATTTTCAAAGCAAAGCGAATCTCCATAATGGAGCGGCACCCACCAGTCAGCCAAGGACAACGCAGGCATTCAAAGGCGTTTCATCACTTATCACACACACTGCCCACCAAGCCATTAGTATTCACAACACATAAGAAGTTTCATGGACATCACACGAGACAGCTCGGAAGAACTCAAAGAGTAGTGGGTCTTTAATAAAGGCATCAAAATCTCTCAGTGTTCACAAAGTTTGTTTTTTATGACCAGGGCCGGGGAGGGGGTTATTTAAATCCCAGTGTTTCTCAATGAGCGAGCAGAACAATTTACAGGCACACATATAGTATACATTTGTGTGTGTGTGTGTGTGTTATTGTTTCTGGGTTTCACCCGACTTGGGCTGACCTCTGGCTTAACACGTTCAACGCCAGACATCAGCGCTCCCCTGCTCGCCTCATTTCCACTCCTCCGCTTGTCTGCAGCCGCTCTGTTCAGCCACAGCGAGAGATGAAATTTTTACGCTGGGCAGACTGCCTTTTTTTTATAATTTAAAGCACAGCATGAGGAGGAATGGGAGAGCTGAGAGGTGCGGAGCTGTGTGGTGTGTGCTTAATGTTTGATTTATAAAACAAATAAAAACCAGAATTACGAGCTAGGGATTTTTTCTTTTTTTTTTTTTTTGTCGCCGCATTTTTGGAAAAGTAAGTCTGGTGTGTGCGTGTGGGTGTTTTGCACCGCAGGGAGACGTACAAGGAGAGACAACGTCCGAGGTTTCTGAGCTTCAGGGTCGGACTATGAAATGTTCCCTTTGCAAAATGTACGATGGTATTTGAGAAAAACGTGAAGCCTTGCTTCGCCGTGTCCTTTTCGGTTGACACTTTTAGCTTTTGACATTCATGTGCTCCGCATGTGTGTGTTTAGTTTGTGCAAGTGGTGGTCTGATGAATTAAAAAAGAAAAAGCAACAAAGAGTGTCTTGGCTCTGACGTCCAGCCAGCAGACCTTCTCCTCAGCCCACCATCTGCTCCCCGGGTCAACAGACTCCCCCTCCCAGCCGGCACTGCCAGAGAGCCTGGTAGCTGCCTTCAATATGCCTGAAGACAAACCAGGCTTAGATTTCCTGACAACAGCAGCTTCCTCTGACCAGCTTTACTCTCTTATCCTAATGTAGAGTCATAAACTGGAAGTTGATGAATGACTTTAAGGAATTTGACAAATAAACATTTTTGGGCTGCGACAGAAAATATTGATAAAACCCATTAACAGATTGGCTGATTTTGCATCCAATGCCTACTTCTTAAAATTAGATGCTGAATGTCTTTTTGCATCCATGCAATTAGGCAGAACGTACAGATAAAACAACTTTGATTTGATAGATGAAATACTGAGCACCACAGACAAATACAAATGGTATCCCCGTTTGATACAGGCTCATAGGACATGAGCCTGTATCTGTCACTAAACTGCACATAGTGACTGTTAGAGGTTGTAGAACCATAGAGATCAGAGGTTCTATTACGCTGACGGAAAAGGTTTATATCACAACTTATTATTGTTTTAGAATGGACCAATCAAAGTCCAGACCTAAATCTGACTGAGAATCTGCAGCATAATATAAAAATTCATTTTCAGAGACGCTTTACATTATTTTGTGAGCTGGGAAAAAAACGTCAAATATCTGGATGTGAAAAGATAGAAGAGACAAACCTTAAAAAAAAAATAAAAATAAAATAGATGGTTGGGGCTGATTTCAAATGCATGCCACACTTTTCAGATTTTTAATTAGTTAAAAAATAAAGAATTTTAATCTTAAAGCACAGCCCTCTAGTCTTCATGCACTGATGTTTATGGCTCATCTAATTCTTTATGCTAAAACCATATGAGTTTGTTTCCAGGCCAAAACAAAATGAAATAAATTGAACAAATACATGTGGTAAAATCAGTGTTCATCTGACTTCATTTGTGGGTAAAAGCAGCACAAGGCCTGAGGTGGCTGTATTTATAGAGTGAAAAACAAAGAGCCCAGATGCTCAAAGTCACCCCAACTTGCCCAGCCAATTTGAAGCCATAAGAACACAAGGGCAGAAAAACTGAGCTGCATAAGGCACCTATAGACCATCACCTGGAGAGACATTGCATGTGTACTTTCATCCTCACAAAAAAGTGGAAACAAAACTTTAAATTTATTCAGTTTGATGTACTGATCTAAACTGTGGTGAATCTATCGTTTCCATTTTAACTTCTGTATGCATGTTTCATTCTCTAACATATGATGTACGAAAATAAGAACCCATTCTCTAGAACTGTGCTCTGTCATTTTACTGAAAAAAAACGCACAAAAAAAGGTTGAAATTGGGATCAAAAATCTGATTTGAATCACGACACTCAACCAGAATCACTTGAAAAGTATCAATAAGTTTGATTCTCTACTCAAAAGTGCAAATCAGAGACAACATATGTGCTGCTAGTTTAATGAAGCATTTATTTAGTTTTCCGTTTTGCTGCAGATGTTCTGTAAACTGTGTGCAGCTGCCGGGCCTGGCCAGGATTATCTTGCAAAAATATTTCTTTAATAATAATCATTTAATATCCTATTAAACTGAATGGACTTTTCTTCACAATCCTCTGAGAGGTGCTCAGACGATCCCTCTTGTTTCACCACTCTCTCACTAGTTTTTCCTTCCACTAAACTTTCCTCTAATACATTTGGAAGCAACATTCAGCGAATGGTCAGCTTTTTACCAATGACGTACTGCTGCTCAACATAATCATCAAGCAGAAACAAGCACTGGAACTATGCCATTCTGTTTGCAATTATAATATATGAACTGAATTATGACATAACTTACATTTTTCATGATTTTCTAAATGAAAGCAGAAGCTGGGTAGCAGAAAATGTTGGTTTCAAGCAGAAATAAAATCACATTCCGATATTTCTTAGAATAAAATATCAAAGTGTGAATAAACCAACAGACAGCTTAGAGTCATTTCAAGTAAATAAGGAGATTGCTGCATCCTGGTTCTCTCAGGCACCAACGGCTCTTTAATGCTCGTTTTCCTGACACTCACTCATTCTGCCTGCAATGTGGACTTTACATACTAATAATTTTCTTTTACTGCCTTGCTGAGCTCGTTTGACGTATGCAGCGTGCCAGATTGTGGGTACTCCGTGTAATTAAACTCTCTGGAGGAGAAAGAGCGAGAGAGAGAGAGGAAAAAAAGGAGAAAAAAAAAAAGAACAGGTACATTCCCATCACCAAGGTGAGAGTGAGAGCATTTATGCCGTGCGTTTTTGCGCGAGAGCAAAAAAAAAAAAGGGTGTCTGCATCCAGGCCCGTTAGTGCCCCGTGGAAAAAAAATAATAATTAAATAAATAAATAAAAACGTTTTTCTCCCCTTACCACTTTACAAATGAAATCAGCGCTGTGAGGCGGTGGATTAATATCATAAGGAAGGCCAGAGTGGGCCATTAGAGCGGTGTAATGTTGCTCCGGGGCCTTGTGATGGATGGCCGTCGGCGCTGCGGCCCTATTTGCACACAGTCACCTCTGCGGTGGCCGCCATTAGCAGGACATGGGAGGTAAGGGCTGAGGGATGGCGGTGATGCGGCTGGACCGGGGTTTTATTACCACTGAGGTGTGTTTGTGTCTCCCCGTATACGCTGGCTGTAGTGTTTGTGTTTTTTTTTCATAACTGTGTTACTGTTAGGAGTGTGTGTGTGAGTGTGTGTGTCTCCTCAGCAGACAGATGTTACGCTCCCCACCCTCCTCTCTATCTAACATGTCTGTCTGTCTCAATGGACGGCGGTAGCAGGCAGCAAACGCACTCAGTGTAATTAAGACAAATTAGCCTGGATGGCAGCTTGCAATAACAGCAGCATATGTTGAGAAGCTGGAGTACAGAAGCAAACAATCAAAATCATCATTAGCAAATCACTTATTGTAAACAGAAGGACGTTTTCCACCTTGGAGCGCTCGGAGATGAAAACGACGAGCCGATCGGTTTTGAATGGGTTTATCTGAAGTCGTTTATTATTCCTGCCCACTTGAAACAAATTAGCATTTTTGAATCTTTAGACTTGCTCCTCTAAAGGTGCCTGTTTTCACTCATATCTGAGCTAAAGCTGATGCGTCCCGACAAGTGACGACATTTCTTGACAAAAGATCTCAGGATATTATTTGTTGTCAACACTGTTTTTAAAAAAGATGTGTCTATGTTTTAGACTCTTATTTTGAAATAAGAAGGTAGTTTTTGAGTCGCCTCATTGCATTAACAGAGTGGACGCTAATATTAGCATGTTTGTGCTGCTGTTTAGCATTGTAGCAGCTATTTTAGCCTTGCATAGCTTCTGTAACTATGCAGAAGCTATTCCAGCTTTTCCAGCATCCAATCAGAATGTATTTTGAAGCTAAAGTTAACCCCACTGGGCCAAAAGAAGAAGCTTTGCCATCCATCAATGTTCGCTTGTCCGTCATATTTACAAGATGTACCAGAGACGTACAAATACAAAAGGTTCCGACGGGAACCTTCGTATGCAAAAAATAAAAATTAATTATTAATTGTGTAATTAATCATTCAAAATGAATATTTGTAAAGGCCCTAGGTCCAGTGAAATCTTGGTTGTGCGATCAGGCAGCTGCAATGCTTTACTTTGGAATTTAAGGAAGTATTTATTGTTTTACACCCATCGATCCCCCTCCCTTCTCCTTTCCCTCGACTCCTCGGCGCCTGTTGTATCCTCTCCTTCCTTCGCCACATCTTTGTCTTGCTCTATCGCTCTCCGTGTCACTCCTCTTCTCCAAACTTCACTCTCCACCTCCCTCAGCATTTCAAAAGAAGGAATTACTTTTTGGGGGGGGGGCTGTCATTTGGCCCTGGCCAAAAAATTCATTTCTGCGGGTCAAGTGTTTCAAACTGTCATTTTTGACAGGAACCATCTCATACAATAACTATATGGAGGGACCTTGACTTAGGAGTGCCTTGGATTTTTTTTGCTTTCTCTACTACTTCTTTTTTTCCCCCCCTCTCTCCTCTCTTCATATGCATGCTAAAAAGATTTCAGCTACTGTAGAGGCCCGGATGGAGGAAGACGGAGGCAGAGATCAATACTCGATTAAGAGAATAAACTCGACCACGCACAAAGTTATGTGACCAGTAAAAGGAAGAAAAAAAGATGCTCAGCAAAGAAACTGTCCAGCTGGATGATAAAGGCAGCCAGTCGACTCAAAGCGAGACTCAATGCATGTGTGGAATGAAAGTGAGGAGAATATAAACCTCTGCATGCGTTTGCTGGGGACAACAGCTTTCTGTGGCATTGGACTTTAGCAGACAATCTATTTACAGTGAGCTCAGGGGAGCCTATAAACAAATGTTGAGTAATTTCAGCCAGGAGTAATTACCCTTGCCGCTGACAAGGAGAGTGTGTTAGCGCTCCCCTTCACCCTCGGCCCTGTCCAGAAGGCTTCGAGCTGCTGCGCGAATGCTCCAACACCCGCCCGGACATGCACAGATGTACATTCACACAGGAGGAACTCCTCGCATACACATGGCGTCGGTCCAGCTGTCGATAGCGCCGACCGGGGCTCTGACGAAACGCACTCGCCTGCTTGGAATCATGTTATCTTCCCCCGCTGTGAAAGCCTGGATGTTTCAAGGCGAGAAACTTTTCTTTTTTTTTTTTCTTTTTGGAGCTTTATTAGGGTTAGGCTTAAAAACAAGTAAGTGCAGCTCTGGCTGCTTTCAGTGACCTTCAAGTCATGGATTCACAAGGAGGAGCCGCTTCTTCTCGAACTCACTTTCAAACAAATTTTTTTTCTAGTTCCTTAAAATACTAGGAGTTCCCCACTCTAAGGCTTGTTGACGGCAGCATCATGCTGTGGGGTGTTTTCTGTAGGAGCTGAAAAGTGACTCCAGGCTCACCTACCAGCAGGATGCCAAGCCAGAACAAGCATAAGCTTTATATCAAGGCATTTTTATGTGTTGAAACGGTCCAGTCAAAGATCAGACGAAAATTCATGGACATGGATGTTCACCGATTCAATCAGCTGAGCTCGAGTTATTTTCCAAAAACAAAAAAGAGCAAAAATGTGTTTCAAATCATTAAAAATTTTATATTTTGCCTAATTTTCTGCTGACATACAACCCCAATAAAAACACAGATATTTCCAGTTGTAAAGTCGGAACAAAAGGAAACGACCAAGGGGTGTGCACGCTTTAGTAAGGCACAGTAAATTAGGTTCACGGCATAAACAAGAAATACTACCAGAAATCTAATTATAAATGACAATCAGGAAGATTTTGCAAAAAATTTTTAAAAATTACACTAGATTTCTAAAAAAGACAAAACAGTAACTCCAGATTAAAAAAAAAACATCATTTCAAATGAAACAGATCAAAGAGATATGCATGAATAAAAAGCGGTGCTATTAAACAACTAAGTTAGCAGGTAAGAACCTGCACCAGGCAACCCTCACCTCATGGTGTCTTCAATTTGTGACGTCAGATGAGTTGAACCCTGATGTTGGGAGATGCTGCTGTGTCTGACCTGAACACAGACAGGTGGATGAAGAAGGAATGACCAATCACTAGCAAATACAGAGAAACACTGGATTACTTAAGAAGAGGGCAGGTTAGCACAAGAGTGACTTCAGACAAGGAAACAATTGGAGCAAAGAAAATAACCACAGTCAATACATGAGCCAGGAGTAAATAACAAAAAACTAAAACCAAAAGTTTGCATTTGATGGTTATCTTCATAAAGTAAATGGTTATTCACAGCATTATGAAGGCAGCTTTGGACTTGGTTTCTCTTGACGCCTTTGTTTTTAAGCTGCTTTTTAAGGTTTTAATGGAACCTTAGTTCAGCAAGTATAAGATATCCAGTTTATGCACTTTTTCTCTTACCTTAACATCGGTAAGAACCACAAAATCCAGCCGAGCCACAACAAAACATGTTACTTAACTAGACTTAAAGGAGTAAGTCTTGATTTTTTTTTTAAGAAAGATTCTGCAAAAAAGTTAGCAGATCATTTCTTACCTGCAGTAAATAAAGTTCTTGGCCTTTTCCACTTGGAGTATGTCATCCCGAAGTAAGAGTAATTAATATTCTGGAAAGATAAAAATATGATAGTGCTTAGCATATATTGTGACCACACTGTAACTTATAGTAAAATACTCAAAGTATTTAAACTCAGCTGATTCTTCTGATTCTCTCCTTCCTCCAAAAAAATAAAAGGTTACATCTGACTGCTAATATTATGGCTTTTATAGGCGTATAAACGGTGACAATGTATGATAAGCATTAGCTTATATTCCGTGACCCGCTATTTCCGTAATATTAATTAAAGCTTGTGGTTTCGGTATGGCATACTCTTCTTAAAGGGCCCAGGTACGTGAGAAAGCATGGTCTAAAAATGCAACAGCGCCTCCTACGGTCACAACATACGGAGCGTCGCGTGATTGTTATTTTCAAAGTGTTAATGGCTCATAACAAACGGTTCATGTTCCCTTTAAATTCAGAATAATGACCACATGAACGCCCCCTCCGACTGAATATTGTATACAATTATTTAGAATAATTTCGATCCAACCAAAAAAAACGTAGCTTACCTTTGTTATTCTCTCTCTCTCTCTGCTAAGCTAGCTGCGTTGTTTCAAAACTACTTCTGGTTACAGCGAGCATGTCAAAATAAAAGCACTTCCTGTTCCGTTAAATCTGAATATTCTCATTGGCTACTATTTTGTTACTTTTATTTGAGTTTATACAGTACATTTTGAATGAGGATTTAGAAAATAGCATAACATTTTTATATAAAAAAAAAAATAGAACGACAACATGAAGTGATAAACAGGTAGTTAATTCAATAAAAACAGTTTAATTCATTCAAAGGGTAATTTTTGCATTTCATCAAGACAATAAAAGCAGCATTTACATCTTGAATTCCTTCATATGACTGACTTTAAAAAATGAGATATAACGCCATTACAAAAATTCAGATATATCCCATTAAACTTCATTCAAACTAATTAGCTTTAATGGATAAAACACTGAAACTGAGCCAGACAGCTGAGGAAACTGAGGAAAAAGTTGCTTTTAATTAGCATTAGACATACAGTCATCAAACTAACAAATTATGTTATTGAGTAAAAACAAAACAAACAAAAAGCATGCAATCAAAGTCACATTGAGTGCTCCATTGTTTTACATTTTAATCATTTGGAAGACTTAATTACAGGATTGAAACGTACCTAGCAAACAAGCAAATTAATTTTCACCTTAACCTCCGAGAGCCGAGCAGCCAAGATACAGACTTTATCCCACCAGATCGATTATGATCTCCCAGCTTGAACGGAATGGATTCCCATGCAAATTTGGCCCGATCGATGGGCGTTCCTGTGGAATCAATGAGGCAGCTTTTCTAGAGCTGTTAGATTTCACTGTAAGAGGAGAGGATGAGAAAATAGCAACTCGCTATTATTATACTGAATAAAACATCAAAATATGATCTCTGTAAAAACAAACAAAATAAAAATACCTATCTATAATCGGTAATGTGTGTGTCGAGCCCGAGAGTTAAAACAGAACAAGCATTTTACAGTACAGAGCTACAGAGATAGCCTTTTTCTTACCCCAACCTGCTATCTCTTCTTATGTAGCTTTGAATACTGAGTAGGGGAGAGATGAGGCTGCTTAGCCTTATAGTTTCTGGTCACAACTGGGAGTCACTCATATTCTGCTGCTTGAACTACTAAACAGCAGGTGAGGAGGGCGTAAAAAGTGAGCAAAGTTCCAGTCAAATTATCTTTGGATCATTTCAAACTATTTCATAGTCAAATTATTAAGCTTGCTGAGTGGGATGTGCATTCATGGTATGTTTTTGGCATCCACATGTAGTTTTTACACACACAACCTTAGCATTTTGGCTTCATCTTTGTTTCATAAACAAGTGTGAGTAAAGTTAAATCATTTTGGATTTATTAATGTGCTTCTGTTTTGGGGGACTGAAATATTTCTCACTGAGTGAGGCAAAAGAGGTCAAAGTGCACGGATAGTTTTGTCAGAAATGTACCACAGAAGAAAAGCTTTAGAGGAACTCTATACGCATCATCATCTAAATGAATGTAATTTCACGTTTTATGTTTGCCATAGTGAGTTTAAGGATGTTCTCCAGTAAAAAGCTGGGCTTAAACTAAGCCCACTGAAGACAAAGGAAGAATCTCACATCCCACTTTACAGTTTCAATGTCACATCTCTGCTGTGTGTCCCATGTTACATCACATCTTTCACTGTCCACTTAGGAGGCACAGCATTAGCATTTTAGCGCCGCTCACACACTGAGGAGGGATGCGTGTGTGTGTTTGCCTGTCCATTTCTGTGGCCGACACTGAGAATTTCATTCAGAAACTACAAAAAACAGATTTATATCCCCTGATCATTCGCATTAATGAAAGCAAATATTTAATTACAGTTTGAGCATAATTAAAAGGGGAACATTAGTTTTAGGGTCTCAGATTAGTTCAGAAAAGGTGAGAATTTTGATTTCTACCACAATGACATTTGCATTCAATGTGTCATAAAATCAATAGATGTTTTAATTAATCTAAGATTTAAAATAGTACGGATTAGTGCAGAGACTGCTCCACAGGAAGTGGACTGTTGTACAGTTCATTCCGGGTAAAAGCAGCCAAAACAAATGCGCTAGCAGGATAAATGGCGCAGCAGCTAAAAATGCAACAAATGTTGCCAGTTTGGTCCTTAAGACGCCTCTACTGTCTTTAAATCAGTCTGAAACAATGGCACTGAAAGAAAGATCTCCGGAGGACACCAGGTTCCCTACAAGTGAAGATGTTTCAAGATGCTTGTTACTAATTGAGATTATTTCAATTAACAGAGCCTAATCAAGGACATCCATGAAGCGTCATGGCGGGGTCACGCAGTCGCAGTGCTCCATGTTCTCCCAGTCTTCTGTTTTTGACCCCGCACCTCAGAGTTTTGACAGTCTTGACCTCCTCAATACACAAAGCAACAATTCATCCTGAGGAGAAGAACAAGTAGACGGGTGGTTAAAAAAAAGAAAGAAAAAAAAAAAAAAAGAAGAAGAAGCTTAGAGCGGGGCCGATCGATAAACAGAGTCGGAGCTGTGATTTATTTACCGCTGTGTGTTATGTAGAGGCGAGAGCAGGGAGAAGAAAAGCCTTCTGATATGGCCACAGGCAGCCGACATAATGGGGCCCTCTCAATCTTCTGTGAGTGGCTTGTTGGATTGTCAGGCGGGTTTCCGCCAGTGTTCAGAAGCGCTGGCCGATCAAGCCCCTGAGACGCGGGCGACCAGACAGATGATTACTCACTGTAAACGATCCAGGAGGGGGGGAAAGGAGAAATAACTACAGCGGATATTGATGACTCAATAGACTCTGTGACAGAGGATTCCATTTGTGTCTAGATAAAGTGTTGACTGTCTTGGATCAATCATAATACAGACCCCTTATTGAGCATAAAAACCATGTTTAATCTCATTAAACCCAGATCAAGGCCCTATCTCTCCTCCTCGCGTCTCTTTCCTAGAAGCTTACACATACCTGGCAGTCTGTCTTTCACTGCGCAGCCATGTGAGCATGAGGCAAAAAGACGGTGGGGGATGGGTGGGGATATTAGTTGTGTTGGTGATGGCGAAGGGGTGGAGGGCGAGGGGTGCAAGAGGAGGAAAGGCATGGGTGAACAAGAGAAGATGGGGAAGGATAAAGAAACCTGTGAGGCAATCATTTCTGGCAGAGTGGTGGCAGTCAGTTCAGCCAGTTGTGTGTATTTTTTTTTTTTTTGTAATTTCAGACAGTTTGGACGCAGACAAAGCTCAGCTTTGGCCAATAGCAGTTTACGGACTGCTGATGTCATCAGATTTTGACAAACTTCTCAATCCGCAGTGACCTTGGTGGTGTGCAAACACACTCGCCCATCTCTCCGCACATCTACTCTGCTCTCCTGAGCCGAAGTCGACGCAGTGGGAGCCGGTTAAGTTTTACTGTGGGATGGCAGAAGCTGTAAAGCAGAGTTTCGCTCATTAAAATGGTTATGGTAATAGAAAGTTATAAATGATAAGCACATTTTGAATAAAACGTCAATTTTGTTTCAAAATTTTTTTCTTTTTTTGTGCATCATTTTAAGAGCTATACACCTCAATTCCTATCAAATACACAAACACCTCGGTTGAATTTTAGAATAATCAATGAAACAATATAAAGTTTGGTAGTAGGTGAGCATCAGTGGCCTGAATGATCTTGGGAGATAAGGATGTGGTGGACCTCAGGTGACACTCACCTCATCAGTCAGGCCTCTCCTCCCCCATCCTCATTCCGTGCTGGAGGCCTTGGCCCTGAAACCCAGCTGACTGACAGCTGTTGATTTGGATCTCTCCATCACATGCCAGATAAAAGAGAGATTCAGGACTCACCCCTCTCCCTTCCTCCATCCCTCCCTAAAGTCTCCTCCTGCAAACGTAATTCCCAGGCACCAGACTTTCCGCAGGCCCTCCTAATGAAGTCATTCCCAGTACACATGATCGAGGAAAATTGCCACAGCACCAACACCGGTGCTCCCAGCGTCTCCCATCCCCCCCACCACCACCCATCACCTCTCAGTGTACTCATGTGGAAACGGCAAGTGGTTGTGTGCGTTTCCTGCGTGCGTCCCTTCCCTCCCTGAACGTGAGCGCGGGTGTGTAGGTGTGTGTTTTCTAACGCTGACTGCTACTAATTGGATGTCTCCATCCGCAGTTATACAACGACGTGGCTTTATGGAGGAGAGAGGAATCACTCCAACGCTGCGGAGGAAACATGGTGTTGATGGAATCTGCTGGCAGTAAAGGAAATGATCAGATCATGAGGTTTGATAACACACACGCAAAAAAAAAAAACAGTCAGTAGACGGAGACAGTGATTTGTACCTCTGGAAACACGGTAGTCATTGATGGGTTATGAAGCTAATGAATCTCTGACGCTATAACCCAGTGAAAAATCTATGCAAGGAGGTCCGACGCACTGCCTAATGCGCATCAGAGTCCCTGATAGTTCCCTAAGCGACACTTCCTCTGGAGAAATCCTCCAGAGAGGCTGTCAGTCGGTCTGTCTGCCACTCACCAGGAACACGACAGCCAGTCCCCGAGTGGCTGCAAACACTCTGCAAGCTTCGCCGATCTGACAACGACAACAACAAAAAGTGGGGGAGGAAAAGTGTTACGGAAGGTACCATCAAGTGACATCCAGAAAGGCTCTTTTTACGGTTTTCTTCATCTGCCAGGGGGAGGCGGGCAGTGGAGGGAGGGTAGGTCATGTCAGTAGAGGGGTAGTGTGATCAAATAGACCCCATTCGACAGGTTTCCTGAAAGAAAACCTGTATTTGAGGTCCACCTTCCAGTAGGATTATGACTCTGAACAGCCAGAGATGCAATAGAGCAGTTTGGCCCAATCAAAGTCCAGATCTAAATCCAAATGAGAATCTATGGCAAGACATGGAAACTGATCTTTGCAAATGCTCTCCTATCTACATTGACGTTTGTGGTTCATGTGAAGAGGTTCAAGAAGTTGGACTACTTTTGTAAGACTCTGTACCTGTAAAGCTTAAAGAACATCTGAGGTCTTGAACAGTCAAGATTAAGAAAGACAGGTCAACACAAAAGATTTCATAAAGTTAAATGAACATTAGCATTTCATTTAGAAGACCCAGTTCACTGATGCCTTCCTCCTGAATCAAAGCTCATTTTTCTTTTTGATTCCAACTGTTGTTTATTAAGCTTCTAATTTGTAATTTCCATAACAATAAATGCAAAGTATTATCAATATGCCAACGCCATGCATTATTAAAGACGAACACCATTAGCATAATAATAAATTAGCATAATCAAGACCACTATTTGCAAGGGAGATGTTGCGGTAAGCCATGCAGGATATCCATACTTCAGCAGAAGGTGAACCGGTTTTTACTTTTTTCTTTCAGAAGGCTTTCAGAAACCTCAAACACATCAACAGTCTTCATCAAATGTAATGCATCTCATCAAACTGTGTGCATCTAGGTGACCCCATCGGCTGTTTCAGTGGGCTGCATAGAAACCTACCAGCCTTCGGTTGCCCTCTCATCAGCTGGTGGTGAGTTGAGTCATGCCGATTTTGTTCAGGCTAGGTTAGCTAGGTTAGCCATGTTGGAGGGATAAGTGTTTAATTTGAATTTGTGTAAGTCAATCAGATGCAGCATAAAGGGTTAAGGTTGGTCGTTTGGTCAAAAGATTTGGCCTCAAGCAAAAAAGTTGCCCTGTTTGCTTCCTTTAAGTAGAATATTTGAAGATAGTTGCATTTAAAGGTAGGCATGTGTTTGTGGAAGCCAAACATAGGGATCCTCTATGTCTGGTACTGTTGCAGTCAAGACTATCTAATCTGAGAGAGAGTCATACCAAGACTTCCATACCAAAGAGAGACCTTTTTTAAGACTGCTAAGGTAAACCTTTACCATAGTCTACAGTATTTTGCGACCTATGACGTAGTTTCTTCAAATCCACTCGAATCAGCTTTCCAGTTCCCACTGAAGAAAAACAACATGATGCCGCCACCACCGTGCTATATTATGAGGAGGGAGTGAGAACAGGCCAGAAAGTTGAATTTTGGTCTCATCTTCCCACACAAATGACTTCTGAACATAGTTGCATGCACTAGATATCCTTTAAGTGAAATTGGTCTAAATATAAATGGATAGCATGCTGTTCAGATTTATATTTGTAGAATATGAAATGAACTAGCCTTCTATTTCCCTTGGTTTAAGCATCTATTTTGTATGTTTCCTTCCTGATATACATTCAAATATGCAATATCTCTCTGGTAATCATTAAATTATGCTATGAGTTCTCGAGGTACAGCCAAAGTGAGGCAGCTTGCCCCGGATAAAACAAAGCAAAGGCACTTAGCATGCTTTGTCCTAGTTAAGATTCCCTCTCTCCGGTAATACCATGTTTCCAAGTGTCTGCTGGAAAACAAGTGGAAGGTCAAGATCACGAACAATAGATGTTGATTCCAATTATGTGTAAAGCATTGAACAAGATGCGCTAATGATGGCGTTGTCGGGAGAAAAAAGGTGTTTATGTGCTAGTCTTCCAAAGCCTGCGAAACAGTTTATTAAGCAAGGGCTTTATTTCCATAAAGGCTGATAAGACTTCAAATGATTCACTGAAAACAGTCCTGGCATTGGCACAGCAGAGCAGCGTGTGTATTTATCTCTCCCGACGCTGCGAGACAATCAAGACAAAGATGATAGCATGGTTTGAAATGCAGCACAGCGGCGTAATGAGATTGCAGCTACTTCAGGAACAAAACCAGACAAAATGCTTTTTTTCTCCTAAATGGCTCCTTGTTTTATTCACACGCACCAAAAAAAGGCCATCGTTTTCAATTAATGAAGCAGGGAATTGAGTCTGAGGTCCGGAGGGATATGGATTAGCCATGATGGCTTGAGGGCCCAATCTCACACCGAGTCTCTGCTGCAGCCTGCATGGAGGAATTTCTCATTCAAGGCCTTGGCTGCCTTCAGCAGCCCCATCCCTCCTTCCCGCTGCCTCCTACCTCCAGCTCATCCACCCATTCCTCATGCTAAGGTGAGCTGCTTCAGTGCAGACCGCTATTAGTGGCGGGGGGAGATAAAACTGTAAGTGTTGCTCCCAATTAGTGCATCAGTGACCGCTCCGTGCCTCCTCCACGGCGAGGCCTGCGAGGTATGGGAAAAGGATGGGAAATGAGGGGAGGATGGGCAGCGGCAGAGAGATGTGAGGGAAGTGGCGGCGGGAAGAAGAGTGAACGGCTCGAAGATGGTGGCATGAAAGATGGGAGTGGGTGAGAAAGGCGGCGAGATAAAGAGGGGGCAGGAGATGAAGCAGAAACGGGTGGGGGAGGAGTGAATGGTGTAGAGGCGGTGGGAGAGGTGGTGGGTGGGGAGCAGAAGAGTGACTAAAAAATGGCTTAAGCATTCGTTTTGAGTGGCGAGACAGGTCCTATTAACATTTAACAGCATTTGCGCAACTTGGTGTGGAGGTTAGGATGCAAATGAGGAGGAATTAAAACTGGCCAGGGGTTTGTCATTGATGGATTGCAGTCTGGTGCTTCTCGCCACTTCCTAGTGTCCATCACGGACGATTACTGTATAATTAAACCTTATTTCTGGACTCTCCGTCCGCATAATTACTTGTGTGGGAATGTAACCATCATCTAAAAGCTCCAGCAAAATGCTTTAGCATTTAGTCTGGCGGGCTGCAGTCATTTCACCGAGTCGCGAGACAGATAGAGCCGTCTGATGGTTGGGAAAAGAACAGTCACTTTTAATAAGAGGCAGAGGAAAAAATATTAGGCGACAGTCTGCTGATTATAGGAAAATTAGGCTTTCAAGTGGTAAAGCCCTTTGTGTTATTTGCATAATTTATTCCAGCTTTACCCCCTGTTTTACCACCTCTGTATTTTTTTTTCTTCTTCTCGAGCTGTGGGCAATTTCCTCTCATATTTGAATGGATTGCACATTTAAGACTACTTAAGGAAAACGATCACTTAGCATATTTTAATTGTTGTGCAAAAGAGTGAGCAGAGGGTGCGAGGCAAAGCTTTCGGCGTGTGGACCCTTTAAGGCGAAGAGGACGCAACAGCGTCTGGGAGATAACCTTTAAACTGAGGGGGGAAAGAGTGAAAGATTTAAGATGAAAGTGTGACACTTTGGGGGTAAACTTCTAGAGATTGATGGGTGATGTCATTTCCCCTGCTGGGGTAAGCTGAGACGTCCGTCCACCTATTGTCTTCAGCGTATTTGAGATTGCATTACAGAGATAACAGGTCCAGGCAAAGAAGCCTAGCATCTCACTCTGCAGTTCAGTCTGGTGAATAGCCCAGAAGGAACACATAACCCGTCCAATGGGTTAGTACTCTTGAACATGTAGGTTCCATGCTACTTGAAATTTGCTGGCATTTGCAAGGAGCAACATTCATTTTGCTTCGTATGATTGGCTGTACCCCTAGAGCCAAGATAAGTAAGATTGTCTGTCTTTATTTTTCCATCTTGCAGTTTTGGTCATGAGCGAGGAGGATCAGAAGACAGATGGGCCAATCTAGAACTTTGTATTTTTCTTCACTACAACAGACCCTAGCAACAACCTTGATTTATTTCCTTCTACGCGTAGGAGCAACAACCCAAGTCCGAGCTCCCATCACCTCATCACATCATCCGAGCTCGATCACAGAGCCTCTTGCCTCATCTTG
Organism: Phalloptychus januarius; assembly: GCA_902982915.1. Classification (NCBI taxonomy): domain Eukaryota; kingdom Metazoa; phylum Chordata; class Actinopteri; order Cyprinodontiformes; family Poeciliidae; genus Phalloptychus; species Phalloptychus januarius. The sequence goes on from CADWAE010000467.1 coordinate 2,080,811, forward strand.
AAGCCAAGATCAGTAACCCAATGGTGAAGTCTCATTTCAGTCATTTGTATTCAGGATATGTAACTTCCTGTCATGACTCGTAACACCAAGGTGAGGGTTTGACGGAGAATATAGATAGACCTTTCATTTAAAAACCTTACTTTCAGGTTGAGTTTCTTCTTGTCCGTGACAGACCAGCTCAACCAACTTAAATTTAGATGAAACCCCAAACCGACTATTATTCTGATCAATCCTGCCATCATTTGTAAAAATGTCTCAAAACACTTGAACTCTGTTTGAGAAAGCCGGTAAACCAGTCAATTTGAGAACCTTTCCTCTTGGATATGAAAATAACCTGGAGTAACGTCTTATTCGCTGCAGACAAAGCTCAAATCCATCTATCTTCTGCTACAAACTGCATTCACTCGCTAACAAGACACCAAGACACTTCAGCTCCTTTGCTTGATAACATAGATAAAGTAGGAAACTGAGATCTTTGCCCTTTGGATAATCTCCCTTACTGTGACAGACTGACACTTCCTCACTTCAGACAAAACCCCAGTTGGCTTCCACGTCATTCTACCAATGTTTTATCTAGAAAAACACCACAATATATTATACTCTCTCACAAGCATTTCTCCTTTTCCCCATTTTAGAACCATTGTCTCTCAAGTTTGTGCGATAAGAAATACGCAAATGACCACTTGGGTGTTTCCCAGTCTGGCTTATTTTCTTTGCAGAAAATGATCTTTATTTTCGCCATGGATATGGGAAGCAAAGAGTTTGATTTCTGATAGCTATAGCATATCTCTAAGTGGGGAAACTAAAGAAAACAGCAGCTCTCGGTGAACTTTAACCTCTTGTGAAGCATTTGGAGTTTTCACAGATAATTACAGAGGCTATACAGCAGCTTCCCACACCTCACCGGCAGCTATATAATGATACATTGGAAATGGAGCGGGCAAATGCACATCATTTTCATTAAGAGCGCTTGCATAATCCAAATTCGTCGTGTGCGAGAAATATAATTAATGCTTTAATGTTTTGGTCTTGCCACTCTTAGCACGGCGAGAGAAATGAATTGTTACATTTTAATGAGAGAAGCGACAGCGCCGGCTTCCTGCGCAACACGGATGGGTTTCTAATTGCACACAAGGGTGACTAACTCAAGGCTCATTAAGGCGATTTATCAGCTTGGCTATTTTTTTGGCAGGACAATACATTTATTTATCCACTGTACTGATAAATACATTCTGTTATTAATCTTCCTTACCCCGGTTCATCCCTTAGAGTATCATTGTTACGGCGAAAAAGAAAACAAGATACAATCTCCCAAGAAAACGTCTTTAATGAATCGTTTGTTGCTGTTTGTACCTCAGATTACATGAAAATACATTTAAGTTGACTGCAAGTATGGCAACATATTCACACATATAAACAAGTGGTGCATTTGTATTGTATGTATAGGTATGTACAACAGAAACACGTTACACTCTGTTTTAAAGTTGTGCAAGTGTGTTATATATACTAACGATTTATAAAATTTCACACACTAAATGAGATTTTAAAAAAAAGAAAAAGAAGAGGAGGAGTGTGCCCACGTATATACACATTCACACGCGCACAACCACAGTAGTTCACAAAGGATTAAAGCAAATGTATTGGATTATACATTTCCAGGTCACCTTTAAGTTGACCCCCCAACTCCTCACAAATTGCTTGCGAGGTTATTTATTCATTTTTTTTTTCACGTCCGCATCATCTTGAGAGTGTGTGTGTGCTGCGAAGGGCTCGGATCGGACAAACGGTGACACACACGCTCGCTCACCGGGGGCGCGTACAGTCTAGGCTATGCTGCAGCCTGCGGTTGCACCATCAGCTAAATGTTTTTTTTTGTTGTTTTTTTTAAGTACAGTCATTTGAGGTAGACTGCGCAAACTTTACGGTGGTGCTCTCTCCCGTCCTCCGTCTGTTTTTTTTTGTCGTTTTCTCTGAAATGTCGACGTTTGGAAACACGCAGATCAAAAAGCACAAATGTTCTGCAGCCATGAGGTAGAAACGCTTAAAGTAACAATTGAAAAGGCAGGAGGAAAAAAAAAAAAAAAAAGGCCAACAACCTAGGTTTAAACGCGAGGAGAAGGATCACAGAGCGTAGCATTGACCGCCGCGTTTCAAGTCGTTTGTTGGTCCGCTGTAGAGAGCAAGGGGAGAAAGGGAACGCCTGCGCTGCTGCTGTGCGCTCTGAAGTGCATTAGTGGGTTTTTTTTATTTCTGTCCAAAGAGACTCTTTCTCCAGAGGATTTGCTGACAGAAGGAATTCTCGCACAGATTGTTTTGAGGGTGGTTTTCTGACGGACTGCTTTGCTTTCCCCCTTGTGCTGCTGCCACGCCGCCTGCCTATCTCTCTCCTTGCCGTCGGTTTTGCTGACGCTCAGCAGAATTCTCCTACCCTCCACGTCAGGTGCTGCACCGGCTCATGAAAGTGGGGCCGATCATACAACGGCAGATAACCGCGATTCAGTAAATGTTTGGTTAAACTTTAAAAAAAAAAAGAAATGAAAAATGACGTCAGGATTACTGCACACAAAATATACGGTCTTCCAGTGGAGCTGGCAAGGAGAGGACACACACTCCTAATGGAATACAGTGGATAACAGAGGACTCACTGTGGTGAAGGACCTTGAAGATCTGTGCTAGTTTCTCTTTGTTTTCATCTGAAAAATACGAACAAATCCAACTGACAATGCAGCCATGCAGAAAGAAAAACAGTGACAGCATTTAGTCAAATTTCAGTGTTTTTTTTGTCGGGATTGTATGTGATTGTAAAGCAGTGCAAAGTTGGGAACTGGACGTCACTGGTTTTGTTTTTGTAAATATAAATCTAAAAAGTGTGGCGTACAGCTGAAATCAGCCTCTCGTGAGTCAATGCTTTTACTGTAGCCACAGATTCTCAAACATGAAAGGAAAGAAATCCCACAGCATGATGCTGCCATCCCCATGTTTCACTTTCATTTTGGATCCCATCTAATGTTTTGCACGCAAACCAAACAGTTGAACTGAAATCTAATATAACAAGATGACAAGTTCACCTTTTCGAATTGTCTCCTAAATAACTTCATAAGGATGTCATATGCCAAATTAATGTATTTAGGATTCTCACTTTACAGATGCTCATTAGTAAAAGCATTCTGGAAACCATGTATATATTTTCTTCCACTTCACAAGCACTAGTTGCGCTGCTTTTTGTTGTTCCATCACATGAAATCACAGTACATTAAGGTGACAAAATGCGTAAACGCTCAAGAGGTGTGAACATGTTTGCAAGACAGCAACTTAAAAACCGGGGTAGTTTATTTGTGGTGGTCAAACATTTGTTGGGTATGAGGTTGTTTATTATAAATGCAACCTAAATAATATTCCATAGGACTTGGTCCAAATGGGTTTACTGGCATATTGGAAGTTCAAACCAATAACATTATGTTTTTCTTACACTTCTACATGAAAATAATCCTGTTTCAGTTTCAGAAAAGAAAGGCAAAACTTACAGACAATCTTTGTTTCCTCACTGTGCTTTGCTTAAAATTACAGCAAAAACAAATCAACCTAACCAGCTGATGTAACTCAGTTGAGCTTTTTATGGGCATAAATGAGCAGGTATTTTAGTGTTACTGCTTTAAAATTCAGCAACATTTCTAGAAAAAAGATTAGAAACAGCAAATCAGCTGCCAAACATCAACTTCCTGGATGATGACAGGGAGTCATTTTCGATACTGTAATGATAGTAACTTTCCACTTTAAGACATGAAGAGTGTCTTGCGAAGAAATGCTCACCTAGTGATCTCATCGAAGCTCGTTGCGTGACGTATTTCACTGAAATAAACTGGCGAAAAATAGAGCATCATTGTGAGACGGGTGGAAAAGGGTTTTCAAAAGTTTTACATGTAAAATTCTAAAAAGTGCGGCGTGCATTTATGTCTCACCTAGGCTTTTAATAGCATCTCTTTGCATGTGAACATGCTACCTCCATTCTTTATCAGATCGGGACAGTTTTCCTGTCCCTCCTGAAGACATGGATCTCCACAGCATGATGCTGCCACCACCGTGTTTCACAGGACAGCTGCACTTACAATGAGATTAAATGGGCTAAGTGACATATTGTAAACCTCTAATGATTCTAAAATAAAATCAACCTTCAAAAGTCACCTAAAGAGTTGTGAAATACAAATGCATGCCACACTTTTCGGTTTTTTGGTCAAAACTATTTGTTGTAATGCGACAAATTGTGAAAAATTCATATACCTTTGAAAGACGCCATAGTTCATTTTATATTAAAAGTTGTATATTTTCAAATTGAAATTTTTCGTAATGCTTTTCTACAATCTCACAAGTAGAATGACAAAGACTAAACAAAAAAAAATAATAAATGCCTGATAAACTGACGGAGCTTCCAAGCAGCACGATCAAACAGCCTAGAGTGTGTCATATGAACAATGTTTATCTACAACACCTACCAACCTCAACACACCTGCCTGCTTCTAAAGTCTCCAACTCGGCTAAACAGCAGAACAGTGTTTGCAGAACGAAGGAAATGCATTTCTGGATTGGTCAAGAAGATGCAGGCAACTAAAGAGCCTCCTCTGGTAGGAAAATAAAGACATAATGCTCTACTCTCAAGGTAGATCATGTTCCACCAATCAGAACACATCTAATACATTCATTGTCACCTCTTTGTGATTTTTATCGCAGCCTCTTGAGGTCCACTTAAATGTGAAAGATTCTCTTCTCAAATCTTAGTGCTTTTTGTCGAGATTTCCAGAGGTACTGTACAATTTACAAATGCTTTCCTGAGTGTTATTTGCTTGTTTGTTATGTTTGTTTGTTTTGCAGATGCGCGACGTAGGGCCCAGACATCTGCCGCCAAAATGGAAAAGACCATGAAAGATGAATAACCACCCCCGCCGCTAACTGTCAATCTGTCTTCCAGACTCTCTGCTGAATGTTTAAAGCTCTTAATAATCATCAGCTCATGCCATGAATTTCGATTGTGAGGCAAATTAAGAGAACTCAGAAAGCACCACTTCAGGCACTTGGAAAGCCAACTAAATCTCAAAAAACGACGACATACGATATATGTACACGGACAACAGGGCATCTCAAGCAAAGCTGACTCGTTTGAAATCTGTAAACGGCGCCTGGCTTGTCAAGCATTTGGATTGAAAATTGTCTCATTAACAGCAAAACTGCTTGTTGTTGAATCAAACCAGGTCTCTGTGAGTACATAGTGGGCCTTCTGTGGGCTTTTCCCTCTAGCACAATGCTTATGCCCTAAGGGGAGGAATTGCCTCTATTTCTCAAGGGCAGTGCCTATTTTGCTCACTGGCTGCAGCCGAACATTTTGTTCCACTCGGTGTAAGTGTCAATCTCTTTCTGCGATATACTGGCTTGGAATTTACAACAGACACCTTCAATGTCCTGGTAGGTGAGGGGCCTGATCTGGCCCCGGGGCATCATGCCCGTCATGTCCATGCCCTGTGTTGAGACATGTAACAGACCTACAAGAGCCTCCTGGCAGAGTCTGGCCAAATCCAGTCCAGAGAAACCCTCTGTGCGCTGCACCAGCAGTGCCAGCTCCTCCTCGCTTAAGCAGAACTTGTGCTGGGATTGGGCCAGAACCTGGTTCATGATCTGGTGTCGGGCTGCGCTGTCCGGTAGGGGCACTAGTACCCTCCGACTAAAGTACCTCCGGAGGCCTTCATCCATATCTTGAGGTCTGCTTGTGGAGCAAATGACTAGGACTTGATTGCCTCCGTCTTCACCTGAGCTCATAAGGAGAGAGTCCAGCTGGGTGAGTAGTTCCCCCTTCAGTCTGGTGATTGGACTCTCTTCACTGACATGAGCTGACAGGAGCATGTCCACCTCGCTAATGAAGAGCACCGATGGCTGTCGGCAACGGGACACCAGGAAGGACGCACGGATAATTTCCTCTCCGTCCGCCAGCCACTTGGTGGCCAGAGTAGAGCCGCTGAGCTGGAGAAACGTCGCTCCGAGCTGACTGGCGAGGCAGCGGCCTAGCAACGTCCTGCCGCTGCCCCTCGGGCCAAACAACAACACGCAGCGAGGTGCCGGTCCTAAACTACTGAACATGTCTGGACGCAGAATGGGCCACAGGACCTCCTCCTTCAACGTAACTTTGGCCAGTTCTAGACCTGCAATGTCACTCCAGTCCACAGGAGGGCCCTGCTGAATGATTTCTGAGGTCACAAGGTCCAGGAGGTGAGGGTCGCAGGTTTTTAATTGCTCCTCGGCATGGCGGGATGAAGCGGAGGAGGAGGTAGGCCCTGGTGCTGAGTGGGAAAGGTGGAGGCGGTGATCATCAGCACCTTGCTCACTAAGGGAGGGGGAGGTGAAGCTGGCAAGAGAGTCTGCTGACCGTGAGCCCCCCAGGGTTGAGGAGACGTAGGCTGGTGGGGTAAGCGGCCCACCTGTTGCCTGGCTGCCGTACTTTCTCTGCTGCTGCTCTGATGGCATTGCGGACTGTTTCTGAGGGTTAAAAGGTAAAGATGACTTCTCTGGATTCCTGTCGAAGCCACTCCCGCCCCCGCTGTTGGAGCCCCCATTTGCACTGCTGCTGTCCGCCACCCTGTACATGGGACTCTCTGTTGAGTTCCGTGCCTGGGGATAGCCAAAGTTTCCGTAAGACGCGTCCATCTCTCCTTGGCCTGTCATATAGAAGGCCTTCCTTTTCAATGTGTTGGAGGAGCTGCTGTTGAGGGGAGTGGGGGCAATTGGGGTGAGGTTGTGGCTCTGGTATGGGTATCCAGGTAAAGCAGAGGAAGGGGGGAGAGGAGTAGGGGCGGCGATGCCTGAGGGGAGGTATGAGGAAGGGGGGGGAGCTCCTCCAGGGCTGTATCCTGGCCCAACTGAGCTCTGAGCTGGATAGCCAGCTGGGGGGTAATTATAACTAGACAAGTTGGGGGAGCCTCCATTGTAAGCTGGAACAATGGTGGGGTGGGAAGGTGGTGGAGGGGGCTGTAAGAGCCCAGAGCTGTGCAGTGGGGAGGGAAGGGCGGCGGAGGGGGCGGACTGGGAGCTGTAACTACTGTGCAGGTAGGAGCCGCTGTACGTGGGGCCGTATTCCTGAGACGTCATGGAGGAGGAGTGGAGCGCCGTGGCTGAGTGGCTCCCACAGCTGCTGCTGGAGTAGCTGGGCTCGCTGAGGGTGCTGGAAGCCAGGCCTGGGGAGCTGCAGATACCAGAAACCACTTCAGACGCGGCGGCAACACCTCCCTTTCTGACAGAAACTCCCTCTGGGATGCAGCTCATGGGGTAGACGCCATCTTGCCAGGGCTCCGACTCGCCTTTCCGGCCATTCATCACCCCAGGGACCCCAGGCACCTCGGAGTAAGAGGCGGGCATCTCAAGGATCCCAGAGTACTTTTCAGCATACTTCTTGAGCAGGTTGGAGGCGGTGAGGGCAGATATGTCGTCGTTGGCCCAGGCGTACTGGTAGGTGGCGGACCGCTGCAGGTGGCCTGACACCGCCCTGTAGGCCTCAGCCTTGTGGGCTGGGGAGCGGGTGGTGGAGGAGATGTCGAAATGCTGTTCGGCCCACTGGCTGTGCTCGGGGGTCCACTGCATCTTCAAGCCTGAAAAATGAAACAGAGACATTACCACACATTTATAACAAGACAATGTGGAGTTCAATTAAAAAACAGCATCCACTTGACTGAAACAATTCTGAAATCCTATATTGAACTGGAGACTGTCCTCACTTCTTCACACGTTTTCCTGTTTTGTCCTATTACAACCACATCTAATCTGTATTACTTGGATTCCACCCACGATGTAGATCCACACAATGTAGGGTATAAATGTGAAGTGAAAGAAAAATATTATTATTGTTTTTTTAATTCTGAAAAGTGAGGCATGCAATCATTTTAAGTCTTTTCGATCATTTTTTCTACAATTGCAGCTGCCAGTCTTGGGAGCATGTCTGAACTCCAAAGACTTGTTCCCATTCTTCTTCGCAAAGTAGCTGATGCTCTCTCCTAGATTTATATCTGGACTTTGACTGGGCCACTATTAATAAGGCTGGTAACTATGAGCATACAGTTAATCAAATCTGCCAGGATAAAAGTTTATAATTTGGCTTATTACAAAATAATGCAAATAATGGTTCGAGCAAAATTAAGTTTACTGTCAGTTAGAGTGCAAAGATTTTCAAAATTATATGAATCTAAATATGATTTGCAGACTTACAAAACAACAAGCTAAAGAAAGAGAGAAAATGTGTTTTGCTGTTGTTGGAAATAAATTTCCCCTGAAGGAAAGCATGCCCTCAGCATGATGCTGCCATCACCAACTTTAAGCTAGATTACTTGTAACCTTCTTTCAGCAACGCATTTCCTCGCCACTTCTCCATAAGAGTCAGATCTGCAGAGTGTGTAACTGCTGCTATTGCTTACGACAGAATACCTTAAAGTCTGAAGTTGCAGCAGCATGGCAGAATATGGGAATATTCACGGGGTGTGAATACTTTTGCAGGGCTCAGTGTATTGCAGCACAGAAGGACAGTGGGATGCCTGCTTCTGGCAACCTAATGCAGCACAGCCAGACCAATAAGACAGAGGCATTGAGGGTCACTCTATAATCCCCAGCTCATCTGAGGTGGCTGGAGATGGGTTTGAAAATGTGCCTCGCACTACAACTACACAACACACACACACACACACTGATTTGCTCATAGTGCTTTCATTCAACACACACAAACCTGTGCTCATACACACTGACACTTTAAAAAAAAAGCGCTATGCCTTCACTCGAGCGTGCAGTGGTGCACACACACACACATGCACACACGCATGCACGCATCCACTGACCCAGACGGACAAACACAGGCACGCACACAGCAGCTGTGGCGAGCTATGAATTACAACACATTGTGTCTCAAGCTTAGTTCCTGTCTGCACGGCTCCACCTTGACCTCCCCTTCTCCGTCTACCTCTCTTCTTCGTACCTCCCCGTTGCCTCGTCTTCCCTCACTCCTGCTTCCATCTTTGCTTTTTTTTCCTCTTTCTCTTCCCACCCCTCTCTTTATTTCTCTCCACCTTCCTTTATTCCAACTCAATCTATTTCGATATATATCTCCCTGCTTTCATTCCCTTTTCTGTGCACCCGCCCCTCCTCTTATTTACTCCGCCTGTGCTTGCGTCGCGTCGCTTCCCTCCCCTCCGCCTCTCCTCTCCTTGCTCCATCTCATCTCAGACACGCTCACCTGGCTCTCCCCTTTATTGCCTCGGGAGGCTGGAGAGCCACTGTTTCCTTTAATCCTAGCCAATGCCATCTGCAAACACTGACAGTCGCACAGCGACTCCATCGTTGTCTCGCTATCAAAGCCTTGATGCTATCAAAGGCTGGACGGGGCGTAATCACAGCAGCCGCGCGGCAGATTGAACCCTGTTTGATTTGACTTAATGCACACAAATAAAGGATAATATCGGTGTCATTTAGGCTACTTCCTGCGACTTATTGACTGGCGGCAGTTGCATGCGGCGAGACCCACAGCTGGGGGTCCGCTGAGCAATCCCCGGCTCCGGGAATTGGTTTGCCATGCGTCTGTCTATTTGCAAGAGTGAATCAGGCACGCCAAATAAAATCTATTCCCTTCCTGACATCCGTTTATGCTTCTACAGACACAGACGCATTGGAGGAAAAAGCCGACACATTAACACTCTTTTGCTGCCTTCTCCGAGGCTCTGTGTTTGTTTGGTAACAATGCGGGCAGGGAGTGAATAAGGGTGGGGGTCCTGTCCCCAGACTCTTATTTCCTCTCTCATTCTCCTCTCTTAACCGTCCCTCTGCAGACGCCAGTGGCTAATTAGCAGAATGGCGATCTGCTAATTGTGTTAATTTACAAAATTTTAGCCGAGGGGAGTCTTGCTGGCAATTCCCTCAACCTTCCCAGCGTAGCAAGGAAGCAAGAGCAGATCGGAAGTTTTCTATTAGCTGCTGAGCTTCTTTATTACTTTAGTAAGGGGCAGCGTTTCAGGAGTGTGCACATTTATTAACAGGAAAAAAAGACAGGAAAAGATTGTTTCAATTTTAATAGAATTAAAATGTCACCTTCAGGATTTGATTTTAAGCTAAACTATGCATCAGTTATATTTTTGCTAACTGTAGACTTGAAATAAATTATCTTGGCTGCAGCATATTCTTTTAATAGCAGGTATGTTGCCATGGTGAACTTATGTAAAACAGCAAAAATAAAATGTCTTCCAAGGGGTTAATAGCCTGGAATGCTTTGAAGCATATATCCAACATGCTTAATTTAAAAAGGAGGTATTATGTAAAATGTATGTTTTTGAGGTTTAAATGATGTTATAATGTCATCAGAAACATACCTGGAGTGTTGCCTTGACTCGTTCATAAATGTTGGAGAAATGCATTACTGTCTTGTGGCAGCAGCCTAAATGTTTGGAGCTGCTCTCTCCAACCGAGATTCTGCCTCACAAAGTGCCCCGCACAGTCCCTACAGACTAGCGGCAGCAGCAATTAGCAACTATGAGTCTGCTGTGGGGAACATATAGCTTACATATGCTACAAAGCACATATGTAAGCAGCTTCACTGCAAAACGATGGTGCAACGTGCTGAAGTGTCAAGAGAGAGTACGAGCTTCTTAAAGAGACAGAGGTCAATGTCAAGCTGTCAAACTGTGAAGTCAATTTTCTTTTATGTTTGATACACAGAGTTTGAAGGTAACATAGTTACTTGATTGCGCTATTAAATGTTACTCTATGACCCAGTAAAGGGGTCTGACCACGAACGTGTGCTGCACTTTTCAAATGTACATTTGCGAGATCATTTGAGAAACTGCTTAATAATTTTCATAATTTAGGTGTGTGTCACATCTTTCATCACAGTCTTGCTATTTTTTCAAATATGCACATGAAATAATTGACATGAAAGTCTACTGAGCTGTTTCTAAATGAATACTTTAATATTAAATTGGAAAAAAAAAACTTTTTGTGGTCAAACACTAAGCTATTTTATCTGGGAATTAGCTGAAAAGTCCTAAAAGTATATTTGTTCAATGGGGTTTTCATAGGCAGATCTAATTTTGAAACTTACTTTTGCATCTGATCTTAAAGTAAACATTTCTCACAGAGTAGATTTTTTTTTAGAGGAGCCTTGTATGTTTTAAAGGCCAGTAATTTATTCACATGACGCATGAGCAGCGTGGTTTCATTAAACCACACCGAGCGGTTTAACAAAAAATAAAAAACACGCCCACAAAGGTAGACTTAATTTTACAATGAGACAATCGTTTTAGCCAAATGATCCAACTCCTCTGTGAGCAAGCGGTTTTCTGTGTTCTCATACCATCTGATCTGTAGCCAAAAGCTACATGTCGGTTTGGCTGCAACTCTCTATAACTTTAACATTACCTTTTCAGCACCACTAAATAATATATAGCTGCAGATAGCAAGGATAACATTCATGAGGTAATGCTCTCGGCAAGTTTCAGCCTCGTCCTCTGAATCAGTAAACACACACGCTCTCTAACAAACTAAGTGTGTATTCCCCGTCTGGCTCAGGAGCTTTAATAACCGCATGTGTTCTCACAGCAGCTCTCCGCTCTGCAGATAAACAGGCCGGCGAGGAAGAGCCTTCCCTTGATGCCGTGTCAATCTGCAGCGATGCTTCTGCTGAAACATCCATCTTTATGTCATTTTACGCTAGCAGAAATCTGGATATTGGCCGGGATTGATCGGGGAATCGTGCACTTTACCTCGGCCTGTAAAATACTTCACTCAGTTTGTATGGAGCAGATTCAACATGAGTGTATATTCCACGTTTTAAGATGTTACATTTTCCTAATTTCTCCTAAAATGCACAGGTCAAAGAGTGAAATATATCTATATCTATATTCAGATATCGACTTTTAAGTACATCTCAAGCAATGGACCATAAAACAAACAGAAAAGTTAATGATAGAAGCTCAAATTATTTTGATTTTCCTCAGTTAAGTTTTCTCAGTATCCGACATTATAGGATGATGATACCATCTCTTCGCACAACAGGAAGTTACAGCATCTGGAAACGGTTTATCGCACGCAGAACCAGAACCAGAACCAGAATAATCAGAAAACGTCAAAAAAGCAAATCCAAAATCTAATTATATATCAGAAAGAGATTATCTGAGGTCAAATCTTCTTTTAGCTATTAAACATTGAATCAATCAATTGATCTCTCACGTCACTTTGAAGGAGTTTTGATTCACTCTAAAGTCCAGCATAGCACACAGTCAGCAGTGCTAATGTATTGACAACACTGGATGCCTGAATCGCATCTGTCAAAAACTCTATAATTAAGCTAATTTAGCATTTTTGCTAGCTAGGTAGCAAAAATGACCAGCACATTTTGATCTGTTGAGACGCATTTGGCAAATTTCCATCACTTTTGAAGAACTACAGCTAGCCTTCCAGCTAAATGTGGCTTTAATAACATTCTGAAATGAGACGTTTACACTCCAAAGTGCATTTAGCATCTTACATTTGTAATTAGCATCGTTAGCATTACTGAACCCAAACTTTGTGTTTTTCTTAGTGAATATAGGTTCTTATGTTAGCATCTGCCAACACTTCCAAATCCAACATGTTCTATAACAAAGGCTGAAAATAAAAATAAACAAAAAACTTTGCTGTACTCCATACAGCCTTCCTGTTATCGCCTTTACATCTCCCTTTCCCTCACTGCCTTGCAACGTCAGTAAATTGCAGTCATCCTAACACGTAGTGAGAAATGACTTCACAACTTCTCCAATCTGCACATTTCTTTTTAATTCTGTTTAATTGGCTTATCGATACTGAAAAAAGAGGAAATCGAGTCGTCTTTTCTCAAGAACAACGTCCACACTGAAGAGTGTTGTTTCCAGCATGATCATCTTGACATGATCCAGCATGTCAAGATGACTGATCAGAAACAGATATTTTTGTTTCAGTCCAAGCACCAGAATGACATAATCAAGCTGAAAACTGTTCAGTTTAAGTCAGTAGATAATTTCTCAGAACATCTACATTCAGACAAGAAGGAATTAAGGACAAATGAAAAGAAAAGTCTAAAGAGGATGAAGGAAGTGTCACAATCACAAGGAAGAACCAGAAACACAAGCCGTCCAAGCCTTTTGTCTGCTCAGTTCGACAAGAAAAACTCAATTTCCAGCATATTTCAAGAAACACGGATGTTTTTAATACCGTCATTAATAAAGATAATGTATATAAAAGAGTGTCAGGCTCCATCAAGGCTTTCATCTCGTCTTTAATGAGGTTAATGCAGAGACGCTGTGATTACCCCAGCAATGCAAATGAAGGCCAAATGATAACTTGCACTATTTAAATAAGGTAATAGCGATTACTCTACGTTATTCAAATGAGGACGGGCGCTTTGAACGGAGCCGCTTTGAACTCGCTGCTCCTTATCCAAAACATATGGCAGAGAGGATTGACTTAGGGATCGTTCAGGGGTTCAGCCTCTAACTCAATGTGATGTAAACCAGGGGCAACGAGCGAGCAATGTCACTTATTGTGACCGTGAAGGCTTGGATGTGGGGACTTACTGCCCCCCTTTACTTTCTAAAAAAAGAAGAAAAAAAAAAAGCTTGAATCCAATGTCAAATGATTCAAAGACATGGGTCAAAAATCAGCCTGTAGGAGGGAATGTTTTTTTTCTTTTTGTTATCATTCCTGAAACTATCAAGGCCCTGGACTTATTTGAAAAAAGAGAAAACTTTAAGAAATGTGTTACTTTTGGAGCAAATCTGGTTTTATTAACGACTGGTGGTCTTCCATTTCCATCCAGATTACAATTTAGAGGTGTCATTCCAGTCGCCGTATTTATTTTTTGATTACTCCTTGAAAAGTAAGAGGTGGGTAATTTCAATGCGTTTACATTGAAATTAGAAGTCGCTTTTCTTCAAAGCGACTTTACAAGTGGACACATGCAGAAACCGGTGTGTGTGTGTGTGTGTGTGTGCCTCTGAAAAAAAAAAGAAAAAAAAAGGCACGGCATCAGTGTGCTGCAGAGAAAAGGAGGAGAAAAAGGGGGGAGGGAGTGAGATGGTGCACTCAGCTGAAACAACATCCAACAGAAAAATCTTTTCCACCTTCTGAAGCCTGCCAGCGTTTTCCTCGTCCTCCTCCAGGCCTCCGCATAGAGAAGCCTAATCATTCTCATTATGCTCGGCGTCCATCTGCATCAACAGAGCTGCCCATTACTGTGCGTGTGTGTATATGCAGTAAACAGCTCTTTAGAGAGAGCTAATGAGCTCTTTTAAGTCTGTCTGCTGTGTGATTCTGCACGCGGGGTGTCGGAGCAAACTGCCCATTTCGGTAACGTCATAATTAAGCCGTATGTGTTAGGAGGAAGAAATGCGCGCGCGTTTGTAGAGAGAGATAAATGCGTGCCCTTCTTTGTCTTTTTAACATAAACACACACAGGAGATCTTCAAAAACAAATTATAATGTAGGACTTTTTATTTATTTCTTTATTTGTGCGTCGGGCCGTTGGAGGAAGAGGAGGAGGAGGAGCTGCGTGACAAGCGATAACTTCATCAAGAGAGACCCGCTTTCACACACCACCTGGGAAATCTGAGCAGCCAGTTATTCAAATCCTTATCAAATACACCGAAGGGCATCTTTTAACCTCTCAATCACTGCACCTCAACACGCGGCGTGCGGTACGCGGCTTTTGTTTAATGACTTGTTCGTACGGATGTGTGTTCAACAACCTTGTTAATGAGTCCGGCACACTGTGACTAAGCCACGGGCAACACGGTGCTGGAACACAACCTGCCGTAGTGAGTCAAATAATGTGATTAGGTCCTCCAAAAGGCAATTAATTATCAAATTAGTCATGAGCTTATGTGACTCGCTTGACACACAAAAGGATCCGAACTGGGTTCATCCATCCCCTCAGAATCACTGCTAACAAGCTTTGTTTGTTATGAGCACAGCAAAATACAATTATGTTTCCTTTCTTAGTGGCAGCCGACAAACAAAATGATTAAAACCGTGTTGGTTTTTTTTTTTTGTTGAGGTCAGACTTGAACCACAAAAAAGAAAAGGTATTCCTCGCATGATTAGATAATAAACGTCACTGAGGCAAAACACAACACTTTTAAACGACAACCACGTATCGGTAAGATGGAAAGCTTAAATGGATTTAGTCAAAACAAAACGAAGAAGGAGCCATCAAGAGCCACTAATGAACCATTCAATTGTGTTGAATCAAATTATCATCTTAAATATGCTGGACGCCTCTGAAGCACAACAAAGCTCTAATAAACTTTAGTTCCACTAACACTAAATAATTACACCAAAACGGAAGCTAATGCTAAAGTGCTAACTTCAAATCAAATCATATCTGCCCTTGATTGATTACAACCCTTGAGCACCAGTTTAATTTCAACATTATCATTTAAATGTTATATTTTACATATTTTATGTTTATTTCTTGCTCTCTGCTGTCCCTGTTTTATTTTGTTCCTGCACATTTCTTGTTTGAAATAAAGTTAGTGAGGAAAAAAAAGAGAGAGAGAGAACACGATGAAACAGTCTTTACCCACTTCAAAATAAAAGCACAAACGTAAAAATTTTGCTATTTAGATTTTTAAGAGTCGATAATAAAGACGATCAAAGATGTCAAACTTTATTCAACTGAAGGTTTACAAAAAATGAAATTAGCACTTTAGAATTTACCCACAAAAATTTATTTATGGGAAACTAAGAATGTTAAGCATTTTCAAACCTAGCAAAAAAGCTATGCGCTAAATAAAATAATTAGCTCAGCTATTAGCACATTAGCGGGCGTATGTCCACCACTGCCAAATGATACATTTGGCCCAAACACAGCACCCAAAACACACAAGACTACTGTGAAACATGGTAACATCATGCTCTAGGCTACTTCTCTTCAGATGTTACTAGACGTTTTGTTAAGATGGATGAAATCATGAACAGTCATAAAATGCAGTCAGTTTTGACCCAAAGACTTTAGCATTCTGCTAGAAACGTGAAAATGAAGAAGAACCTTAATTCTTTTCAGAATCAAAGTCCAAATGTACTTCAAATTTACCATCGACAGGCTGACAAGCTTTTCTTGACCATCAGAAACAGGTGGGGGATGGGGAGAGGAACATTGAACTCCATAGCAGTTTCTCTACCATTTCAAGTGAGGGGACATAAAACCACAGGCACAATATTGTGGGAAATCTTAGTCGTTTTGCCATGTTTAGCAACATTTGTACACTTGACCAGTTAACAGCTTATTGGGTTTCATGGATGACTGGACCTGCATCTGAGGGTCTGCTAATATCTGCCAGGGTAATAAAAAGAACCACTGTTGTCCAAAGAGCTTCTAGAAGTAGAAATACACCACCCAGACTTTTCCTTGCTTTCCTTTAAGTCAAATCTGCTGACTCAGATTGTAATCCCAATCTTATTTTCTAAAGACTATGACATATAAGAAGAAAAAAGAACGACAGGTTCTTTAATAAAGGTTCTTTATAGAAAGCGAAGGAGAATTTTCCAGTGCATACATTGAAATATTTGTCCCCAAATATTGCATTTATTGATTGAAAGTGGTGAGTTTGGATTCATCTTCTAAACGTTTCAGGATTTGCCTTGATAATTAAGGAAACATTGTCCAATTTTGACCTCTTGTCAATTAGTGGATCCATCAGGAGTAAGTGCTGTGTTGGTTCACATAAACCAAAGGGCAATTGTTAAATGTATTAAACTCTGTGTGAACACTAAAAATATTTTGTTTTTGATTTAATATACAGGATTCCTTTGAAAGCAATTCCTTTGTGGCCATACTTTTTTATTTTCTTTGAATTAGCACCGTCTTAAAGAAAAGTCGCAATGCTGACATAGCAAATCCAGAAGATATTCTCTTATTCAGGAGAAGATGCATTTGTTTGAACTCTAAGCAAGAAATTTCACTTTCACCCAAAATGTTCTGATGAAATTGACTCAAATTTATGTCATACATGTGAAAAAGATAAGTAAGTACATTTTCACATTGCTATTGTTTTTAATCTTTATTTCCTTTAAGTGTCTTGAAAAGCGCTTTATAAATAAAATGTATCATGATTTTATTATTATTTGAGCAACAACTTCAGCTTGTGATACTTTTTACACATTTGAGCAAAGATCTTCAACAATGCTGAAAGATTTAACTAAATGTTCATAGTACTTCCTTACGGTCCAACTGCTCCATTCAAGTGAAGCTGCAAAGCGCTGCAGCAGCTAGCAACAACAACAACAAGAGAAAAGGGAGGGAGCCGAGGGAGTTCAAAGTCTCGGCAGCGAGCATTGACCAGGAGAGATGAGCTGTCACTAACTCAAAGACAGTAAACGGAGGGAGGGGCTGGGGGAACGGGTGCAGGGTGGGCGGGGGCTGCAGAGATGACAGCGCCGAGCTACGATATAAGAGTATTTGACAAATGACAGCAGCTTTATAGAAGAAAATCAAATATTCATTGTAATCGGTGATCTTTGACCGTCTGATAAGTTTGCACCGCTTTGACCAGAAAACTTTGAAATGCTGCGACTGAGCTTCACCGCCATATAGGAAGAAAGAAAGAGTAAAAAAATACAGTATGTTTAAAGATGAATCTGAATTTAAAGAAATCTGGCTTAAGCACAATAAACGTGTAACTTAATTCCAGCGTGGTATCATCGTCGCTGCCCCTGACTGCTGGTATCAGATCTTCTTTAGAGCTGTATAAATTGACACAGTCTAAATTTCCTTTTACAAGACAGACTATTGAATAGGTGGGTTAAATGGGTAGGGCGCAGTTAAACAAATGCTCCGGATCAAGGAAATTGTGCGTGGCTTCTTTTGTCATTCAGAAAGGAAATTGAGAGATATTCGGCGGGGGCCCCGAGCCACTAACGCATGGCATTCATCTATAATGCACTCGGCCTGTCCGTCAGATACTCCATTTCCTGTGACTAGCGCAGCGTGCCTAATCACCAGCCGCCACACAGATTCGTTCCTCAAAGACACACACACACACACCCATACACACAGGAGAGAATGGAGACAGACACAGAAGCATCAGGCCCGCCGAGGCAAACCGAGTATTCTTATCTGACAGACAAAACATCTGTAACGACTAGCACCACAACTGTGCTCTAACAGTGTCGCGACCCCGACAGCATCTCCACAGCTCCGTTTCATCACTCAGGAAAGCAAAGCGGCAAAAAACACACACAAAAAAAAACACCAACACATCATCAGGAAGGAAAAATAAAATAAGAATACACTCATGTGACTTAAACTGGCTGCTATGTTGGCACAATTTTCCCTTTTTTCATCCAAAAAAGGGAAAAAAAATCCCAATAAACAGGAAAAAAAAATAAAAAAAAAACTTTATGTAAATTTCGTCTAAACAGAAACCAGTTGGATCGAAACTTGTCCTATGACCTCATACTCGCTGTTGATCTGGAAAGCTTTCACTGAATTATTTATCGAGTTAAAATGTAGAAAACAACTTTTAAAACTTAAGAAGTTATCACTTTTAAAAGCTTGACAGGGAAGCTGCTTGTAAAGTAACTCAAATTTCACTGTTAAACTATTTTCAGACTATAATAAACCCCACAGGAGAGACATCAACACTTACGGTTTAACTTACTGCAGTATTTCATTCTGCAATACAAAATATTGAGTTAAAACCTGCTAAATACTAAGATTACACTTATAAATGTTTAATCTAATGCAAAAACTGTGTTAATTTAGCTATAAACACTTTATAAATCATTAAGTACTTATAAAGCAATGCTGCTCCAGCTGTGACCTAAAACAAGAATAACACTTTAGAAATCCTTTATTAAATTAGACTTTACGAAAAAAGAAAAAAAAGGTGGAGACAAAATTATTTGTAAATAAGGCTTGGCTACCCATTAATAGCATCTTGATTCGTTTTTTAAGTTTTTTTGTGAAGATTAAGAATTGATACGCAATTGAAGGCAAGAACGTCATTAAAGAGGCACTAAATGAAGGATTGTTGACCATTTTATATTGTAGCAAAGCTCTGAACTGGTATATTTTGCTGACATATTACAGTTTAAGAACAAGAGTTAACAGCAGATTAAATACACAGAGAAAATGTCAGGGTTTTTCTTATCTTAGCAAAGATTTATCTGCTTTCACAAAACTGTTTCATCATGGAAATAGTAACATATTTGTCTTTTTTAACATGACGATCATAATCTTTTTTGAGCACTCCTCTGGGTTCAATTTAGGACTATTAGAGTAAATGCATCTGGAGCCAGATGCAGACTTTACTTTTTATATTTTTCTATCTGTAAAAGAACTTAAAAACTCCTCATTTTATTTTCACTTATTCGCAGATCCCAAACTGGCAAAAAGCGTTTTTGGGGCCTTGAGCAGAAATTAATTTTGGGCCCTTTTCCTCCTGAGAACATCATCACCACTAACAGCATACAAGCAAACACGTTTGATTAGCTACTGGAGCTTACAGCTAGGAGATGTATCCATCTTAATTGAGTTAAATGCAGCGTTTGTAATTAATTATTCGCAATTAATCGCACTCTAATAAAGAAAATCATACATAGACAAAATACGTGACATCCACACTTGAAAACATCCTGTTTGTTGCTTGATTATTAAATAGATGCTTATCAATATGACGTCAACATCAAAGACATTGTATTGATTGCTCTTAATCTGCTAATTAGGTTATTCAACCATTAGATTAGATAGAAGGTCTCATCATTCATTGGATGCTTTTGCAAATACTTTGTTTTTGAAATATGAACTGTGGACGCCGACATTAGCGTTGGAGACGTCTGTGCTTGCAAGAATGAATGAATGAACATATTGAAAGAGTTCTGATTTGGGTCTTTTTTTAAAAAAATAACATTGGTTGTGTTAAAATCTATGTAAATAATCAAAATGAAGGCGTTAAAACATCATGGCCCATGTCTAATCAGATTTAATGGTACATTCTCAATAAGCACATCAAAAACGTTAGCTTGCCTATCCGCCTCTACATATACATGTGCAATGTCTCTTCCTGCTACGTTAGCGGTGACGGCTTGAAGAGGTTTCAAGAAACTGCTGCTAATCCAACAGTTTCCTCTTTCCTGCGAGAAACACCGGCTCTGGTGTCGGATAACCCGCTTCCCTCGCGGCCGCAGGGTTTTTTCTGGTGACAGCAGGAACGTTTCTACGCCTACATCGGTATTCCTCAGTAAAAGTCCTCCGCTACGTTCACTCAAGGTGGAACAAGCAGGATCTTTCACAGCAGCTCGGAGGTTAACGTGGGGCCACACACTATCAATACCCCGCTGACGTCCGAATCCATACCGGCGAACCAACACTACTTTGTTTACCTGTGTGTTCAGTAATTAAAATAGATTTCTGAGAGGAGGTCTAATCCTTTTAGAAATGACATTGATCCGACTTCCAATTGAAGAGAGCCAGGGTGTAATTTTGTCGTCTCTACTCCCTCCTTCCTCCTGTGTGGAAACTTTGGAAAGTCCTCGACATGAAGGGCGTCATTTAGTGGCAGGCTGGTGGAGGCGGGGAGGGGGCCGGCAGGGGGACGCAGGTGGAGATAATAGAGAGGAAGCCTCTAACCTCGTCTAAAGCTGTCTGTCTTCGTAAATAAAATGAGATAATTATTGAGCGAACAACATTATACGCCGACGACATACTCTTTCTTCTACCCCCCCTCCAGCCGGCGCAGTTGTAAATCTCAACAAACACGGTGCTTTTGGACATTAAGTGCTCACTAAGCACAGTGGATGCATCATATTTCAAGAGCAGGCGTTGTGTGGGTGAGGAGCTGGGGGAAAATGGAGTGTAATGGTTATCCATTATCTTATACAGCAACGGCGGCAATGATCATTTTCAAGTGACTCATTTCTGGAAGTACCTGTCTATTGGCCACTTCGAGAGAAGACTTTGATGGCTAATCCAAAACAACTATTCAGAGGTCACTTGCAGCGGCTGCGCTGAGACACTCCGCACAAGAGAAACGCTCCAGCCTCCCTCATTATTCAAATACAATCCTCAGAAAAAGATCCACATCACAAACAGTCGGCGCGGCGGCCCCAGAGTGGGCGATTACCTGCGCAGCACGCTCTGAACCAGAGAGGAGGCATTAACAATGCATCAACAAATGAATATATCACAATCCAAGTTAGGGTTTGAAAGAGATATTTGTCCCTGGGATGAAATGGTGACACTCGAGATGTATTAACATATTAATGATCACTTATGGAAGAAGAAGAAAAAGAAGAAGTAGGCCGCATAAACACGAGTCTGGCGAGAGGGAAAACTTTCACTTTATTCAATCTCACGGTGTTGTGAAGGAAGTAATCACCATGCAGATTTCTTCTGCTTGTTTAGTTTTTTATGTGTCTTAGATCAAACAAGTTTGGATGACTGGCAAGAGTTTGTGATGCTTGTCAGTCTTTTGCATCATGGTGGAACAATTTTGGAAACCTACTTGTGGGGGAATTTGAGGTTTTTTGAGCCTATTTCAGGTCATAGTGCAGCATCTTAATTGGATTTAGGTCCATACTTTGAGTAGACAACAACTCAACCTAACTCAACAGAGCTAGGTTGAGTTGGATAGATATTTTTCGCCCTAATACATTAAAATATTTGAAAAACTGCTTTTGGTATTTACTCAGTTTATCTAGATAGGATTTCAAACGGTGTTTGATGATCTGAACCGTTCAAGCGTGACAAAAAAAAGCAAAAGCAGAAGTAATCTGCGAGGGTGTAAATACTTCCCGCAGCCTGTATATAACGCTACTCTAGAGGGAGGCGGGTGTATTTTTAGAAGTGTAGGTGCCATGTTTGTTTGTGTGTGGTCTAGGCTCCACATGAACGGTTACTTAACACCACGCTGATTTCCCCTCAGCAGTTAGAGAAAAACCAGCCGATGCTCAATGATGCATCACTGTGTTTGTGGCCGCCAGGCATCTGCAACCGTGTGTCCGGGTGTGTGTGTGTGTGTGTGCGTTATCATCGCTGGCACGTAGACAGACAGTCCAGGAGTGACTGCCGGAGAGCCACCATCTGTGGATTCATTTATGTCTGTCTGCAGTGGGCTTATTTGTGTGTGTTTGTGTGAACCGCGGTGGTGGCAGAGATGCGAGATGAAACACACACAAACACACGCAGACAGGGGGTTCCTGCACAGTCTAGAAAAGTCTGGAATTTTTTTGTGTGTTTTCCAGGTCTGGATAAGCTGGAAATATATTGAGATGTTTGCATATCAAAGTGGTTTCTCTGATGTCTAACGGTGAGCTGCATCCCTATCTTTCTCATTGTGGTGTGGCAATAAATTGGCTCAGATTTGTTTAATTTTGGGAGATCGGTGATTGGCTGACACTTACATGGGAAGTTGATCTTAACCACCGATCTTATCTGCCTCTCTAAAAGGCATCAGCCCATCCTCCGCCCACCAGGTCGTGTCTACACGTTTGCAGCTAACAATAGTCGTCCCATTGTTGCCAACTCAGCCATTTTCTAAGTCTAGATTTAGAAACACTTCAGACTAAAAAAATCACTATCGACCAAAATCAGAATCGGCAGGTCAGGCTTTTTAAAGATCAGTGATTGGTCAGAAAACTGCAATCGGTGCACACCTACGATCCACCAATCATCCTTTCATCTACTAATGCCTCCTTCCCTTCTACCATCTTCCATTAATCCATCCTTCCTCCTTTTTCTTTCCTACTTTACCTGTCCCTTCTTTTCTTGCTTTCTGTCTTACATTGTTCCTTTATAATTCTTATTTCCCATTCTCCCATCAGCCATATTTTTTTGCTAACTCTATAGAAATAGATCAGAGATGAATTCAGGTTGATTTCTCATGTTTGTTCCTTCGAATTTGTCAAGACAAAGGTCAAATCGGAGGCATTAAAGCAGCGTAGCGACCCCAGCAGCCGAGACAGGCGCTCTGACTCCTCAGACCTCTCGAACTCTCGCTGCTCTGCTCACATTTACACACGTTTTTAAGCTCCAGGCAAAGCAGGAAAAGTACAACTTTATTTTGATCACACAAGTTAAAACCGAATATGGAAAAAAAAAAAAACTGCTTCAACTCATTAAGATGGATTTTGCAGCCAATTAAACACCTGGCAAGGAAGGCAGATTAGAGATCCGCAGCAGTTGGAGGAGATTAACGCCCCGGCCGAGCGGCGCACGTGCGAGGCTGCATGTCTGTGTGCGTGTACGTGCGGGCGCAGTGTGTGAATTACCGAGGAGGGCCTGCAGGGATAACCTCCACCCCCAGCCTGTGAACTTGCAGGATCCCTCATGCACATGCGTGTTTCAAGTATCAAATGAAGCACGCTCCTGACAAGGGCTACCGACAATGCAATGCGCGACGCAGTTCCAGGTTTGACCCGTGAAAACTGGAGAAATTAGCTCCCTCTTTGGTTCTCCAATTAAAAAAAAAAGAAGCAAAGAAACACAGCAGTAAGCTTTTAAATGCTAAGGCTACTAATTAGAGCTGAAATAAAAACATCAGGCAAACATAAAAATATCAAACTTAAATGTAAAACTCAGTCTAACGGCTTTTATTTAAGACATTAAAGCTGTTATTCCCACTGCAGATATTAGTTGCTTAATTGGAGAATATCTGCTAAATTAACTAGCCTGCATGTCGCTTGGCGCTTCCAAACTAGCTTTAAATCAGCATTAGCTGCTCACTGGCTTCCCCACAGCATGATGCCGCCACTACATTGATGACTCAGCAAACTGTAATATTTCCAAACGGTTATGGAGTCAGAGTACGGCTGAGCTTAGCTTGATAATAATGACTCTTAATGATTTCGATGATCTATTTGACAAAATGTAACGTTTGTTGATTTCTATTCTCAATATAATTAGTTACTATCTTAGGCTTTTATCATGTAAATTGCTTAGAACACTTACCCTATACAAGAACAATATATGTTCTTATATCCACTAGTTCCCAAAGAATAAGAGTAAAACACTGATCAATGCTTAATGAAAGGTATGAATAAATTTAACAGATGTTTACTTCCTCTTATTGCTTAAAACTGTGGACAAAAATAAAATAAATGTTGCAGACGATTCTAAAATTATATATGTTAACAGATCATGCTATATGTTCAATCACAGTGTTTTTACTCAGGCGTAAAATCAATTATTTTGTTTTGCTCTTCTTTACGATTATTGGCCAGAGAAGGATGAATGTCAGCAAATATTTTTATGAATAATTAACTTGTAATCTGTAGGACGTTTTCTATAAATTACGCTTTTTTTCTCTCTTATTTTTAAGGAAACTGAATGCATGACTGTTAAAGTTACACCTAATGATCCTAAAGATTGAAGATTAGTTGGAAGTTATTTTGCATTTGATATTCATACCACTCGCAGTTCCTTTTCTCTCTCTTCATCAGTATCTCATTAACCATGGGTGAGCAAGAGTCAGTCTTTCCAACGGAATAAATACATCACTGTCATCAAAACATCCGAATCAGAAACATTTTCTGATCCTCTTTCTTCAGCCTGCTGACCAGCAGTATGCAGCAGCAGGTTCAAGGAGGAATGCAGCTTGACTACTAGAAGGGCACGACACTCTTGAAACCAAAATAGTGCATCACAGGCGGACATGAGCCAGTGGAGTCCGCGCATGCATCTTTAAATCCACTGTGGCTTTGCAATATGTTGGAATTCACACAGGTTGTCTAAACAGTCAAACAGCGGATCAATATGACCGATCGATCGGTGGCATTGAGACTGAACTGGTCGTGTCGAGGGGCCAGGAGATTCTCACTAGAGCTCTCTGCAGCAGCCTGAGGAGAACGCTCTCTCTCTCTCACACACGCTGCAGACTGATGAACATCTATTTCATATTTGAGGACTGGAAACATATTTACAGATTCTTCTGCCTTGGAAGAGGACGCCTGGTTTTACCTCCACACAGACGGCGGCCCTCATCTCGTACCAGCAGATTCGGGTCCTGTCTGTAGGAGTCCGAGCAGACTGCCGGCAGTTTGTCTCAAAGTGAGGGCATCCAGTCAGCTTCGGCGGCAGAATACAAAGCTGGCTGCCGGCCGCGTCTCCTCGCGCTCGACTGACACAGTCAATAGCTCTGCATTATTCATGGGGGGGACGGATGAGATGGCCTCTCGCTGAGGGCTGGGTTTCAGCCGTCCCAAACTTTAGCGAGTAGAGGGAGAGGGGGGACGCCTGACACCTTCAACAACTGCTTATCGTCAGCGAAAACGACTGGAGAGGGAGCCAAGTTTAGGGTTCCAGACGTTCCTTTTGCAGCTGATGGAACATGGCAGAACGTGACGACTTTCTTGTCAGCTCCTCTTTGTGTGCAATCAAGCCATTTAGCGAGGATCACAAAGCTAACATGAAAACCTCGGGCGGATTTTTTTGCCGCGACTGAAAACAAATAATTTGCAACGTGGCTGATTTCCATTATGCAGACCAAAAGACGTCAATTAGCTAAACCGGAGGAGATCTTTAGAATGACGACAAGAAAGGAAATAAAAATACAAAAATCAAAATCAAACGGAGCGAAAAGACAATAAAGAACTTCGGGCTGCTTCTTCTTGATATCAGATCTCGGAGGAGAAATTTGATGGGCACCGATGAGCAGAAGGCGTCTCAGGAGAATTGGATGAGGGAGAGATTTAATGTGATCATAGGGGACGCTCATCTTTCAGGGAACGGGGTAATAATGAGCAATCAATAACGTCCTTAACAGAGTTAGAGCGAGTTGGCTGACAGCAGATGTAACAGGCTACGTCTGATCTCACATTACCGCGCGGGATCTGGGTTTAACATGCACACACAGACACACGCACACACACACCGGGACGTGGACAGCGTGAGCACGCACACACACGCCAGCATATGGAGCGACACACACTAACATATGGGCTTGAATGCACTGCCCTCTCCGTCCACACACACACCCTCTTACGTTAGGTGACATCCAGCAGCATCGTGTCATTCTGTATCGATCAGGAGCTGTAATCACATTCAGGGGTGGGGGGAACGAGGCGGCGGGGCGCATACGCACGGTTCTCGGTTTATCGTCTGCCCCCCCCCCATCCCCGGTTTTTACGGGCGGAGGCGACGGCGAGGGTATGAACAAACACACAGAGTTTCCCTCCGGCAAATAAAAGCTCTCAGTCCTGCCGTGGGCTCGGCCACCGTGGATGAAATCAAACTCTTGGGAATGACTTGTCACATTGTGGCTAATGAAAACAGCAGAGCCAATGTACCTATGCTTGGGCTGAGATGAGGCTCTCGGGGAGGGAGTATTTGGTTAAATACTACAAGCAACCATATTAAATTGAACATCTGTGCTAAATTATTATCTATAACATTTATTTTTATTATGAAAGAGACTAAAACAGGACAGAAAGTTACAAAAAATAAAAAAACTGCCAATTTTAGTAGTTTATGATAATTTGATATTCCATTTTAGGAGTTTTAAAAGTGACTGATCTGTTCTAGGAAACCTATGGAGAGATTTTTAGTGTCCCCTTCCCAGTCCAAAGCTCTCCCAGATGGTTGAGTCCTTGCGCAGCACTCACTTCCCAGCTGGAGCTCGATGGGCTCCCTCCGTGTCCAGACTGCAAACCCATCGCACAGGTGCAAACCCTCTACTGGAAGGTGCAAACCCCCCTAACCCCCCCCCCCCAGCCCCTCCCAGCTAGCGTCAGGAAGGACAGTAAAAATCATACATATTTTGTCCCAATGCGGTACGCAGGAAGGATCACCTGTAGCAGTCTGTATTACAGCAAATATAAAGAAGCCTCTGACTGGAGGCACTCTGTCTTTGTACAACAGACTTGCTCAGGGCTGTCTGTAATTTTTATTTCAAAACTGAGCAAAAATAAAAAATATTCTGCAATATCACGCTTCCCTAATCTCATCTGAATCTTATGGCAGCACAAACTCATCCATTATATTTAACTTTTTTTATATAACTTCAGACCATGTTACAGCTTTTCAAAGTTTAATCCTCACATTTATTCAAGTTTCTAAAACCTATTCCTTGCTAAAACAACAGCTTTGTGTGTCAATAGGGTAAAGGGCAGCAGCCGAGCCAGACCCATTATAGACCATAGCAGCAACACATCCCTTCAGGACTGAAGCAACAGAAAATCTGATTTTAATAGTACTTTGCATTCTCCCAGTGCGGATGTGTACAGCCAAATGTGTTTTTCTTAAGCTGACTGCTACCTTCTGTAAGGCGTTTTTCTGTGCTGCTTCTCTGACTGAACTCTGGCTCCTAATGGGCAAACTGTGCACTAGAAAGAAGATCGGGGTATGATTGGGTGGTGAGGTAGAGGGAAAGAATGTTGCATTTATTAAAGAGATAAGTTAGGATGTAAGAGAGCGAGCGACTCTGCCGGCCTGTTCGGAAATAAGTGTCGTTCCACAGCAGAGATCCCAGAGGGAAGAACTACGAACTGACAGAAACTCAACCTCAGATATTTATATTCTGAAGAGTTCTAATCTTTTTTATGCAACATACTTTTTTTTTTAAAAACTTGCACCGATTGCAACTATTTCTAAAAAACCTCACATTTACTTGCCTTTTCCGCACCGACATGCATTCAGCAACAGAAAACAGATTGACATTCAGTGTATACACAGTTTCGTTTTGTAAACAATATCTAGCTGCTGCAGATGCCCCGACTGTTGTCAACAACTTGTGTTAACAGCTGACCAGATGTGTCCAAGGGTTGCAGTGTCTCCTAGCAACTGGGAAATGTTATGGCAAAGCTGAAGCCTCAATGCGACTTTTGATGCTGTAATTTGTTGGACTTTACTGGCCAGCAGAACTTCAGATGATGCCGACGCTCGGGCCAGCCTGTGTTGTTAGGGCTGGACTAACCGATTGTGCACAGATTGGGTGAGGTTAATAACTGCGCAAGAAATTCATACAAATACTTAAAAGCAACAATATGAGCTGGAGTTACTAAAAAAACAAATATTCCAACATTAGCAAAAGTTAGCAAAATTAAAACAAAGGAAATACCTATCATAATATTTTCAGTAGAAGCCAAAAGATCAATGCAAAAATAGTGCATTGATCTTCTCTGTTTCAATAATATCCATTATTTCTAAACATTTATGTAATACTAAGGAAACTCAGAATTTATTAGGTCGAGCAAAGAAGTGACTAAAAATAAAACATTGATAAGTTTCTATGCTGCCGTCTTTAACACTCTAGGTGTTGCTGAACAGTAAATAAACAAATGTAACCAACTTATTTGAATGCACAGCATTGATCATGAGCCACAGAGCAGATATCTAAATTATTTAAAGGTGGAAGCGAACAAGCAAACTCTTTGGGGGTTGATGACAACCAGCATAATGAACACACGACTCAACCAGCTGTGTTTTTATGACATTTCATGTCCAAGGCTTTTCTTGTGAAGGTTCCAAGAAAGTTGTGAGTGCGGACAGGTCTGCCCTGCCTCGCTCGTTTATATTCTGCTCAAGAAAAATGTGGGTTAGTTGTAATCAAAGTCAACTTTGATTGCAGGTTTCATATTATGTTGACTTGTGCACATCAGGTTGTTAGTCCGTTCAAAGCCATCTCATTGGTCGATCTGCGACTTCACAGCAAATATGACCAACAAATCCAATCCTGCTTTATGTGTCTCTGTAAAATAACACATTCGTTGTTGCAGGTCAGCTGCAAATAGAACAGCACAGCAAACTAGGGAAGAGCTTAAATTGATCGGCTGATGTTGTACAAGCCAAGTCATTAGCCCTCGTCATGGAGGGAAAACCAACAAATAAAA
The DNA here is from genome assembly GCA_902982915.1 of Phalloptychus januarius. Taxonomy (NCBI): domain Eukaryota; kingdom Metazoa; phylum Chordata; class Actinopteri; order Cyprinodontiformes; family Poeciliidae; genus Phalloptychus; species Phalloptychus januarius. Next base: position 2,109,653 of record CADWAE010000467.1, read on the forward strand.
TGTTATTTTATTTAAACTTCTTGTAGCCCAAACCTAAATTAGCCTTTTCCAGTCATGAGTGTGTTTGTGTTTGATGGACCCCCTCCCCACTTTTTTGCGTTACTTTACTTGTTTTCCCTCTGTTTTTCTGTCTGGAGCGAGAAAGAAAAACACAATGGGTAGGAAATGTATAAAGAGAAGAGAAATAGAGACAGAGACAGAATGCCAAGCAGATATATGGAGAGAAACAAAGACTCGGACAAACGCATACAGTGATAGGGAGACGGAGACACAGAAGGAGAGATAGGGAGGGATGCTGGATGTGTGTTCTGCATCCCAAGGGATCACTTACTCAGTATAGACACAGCACTGGAGGACAGAGCACAACAAGGGTTCATTGGCCAAAATCTTTCCTCTTTACACTCACATACACTCACACAATCCCTCCAAGCAATATTCCTGTAAGCACTCGTCCACTGAGAATAACCGCATTGACTGAAGTGGAGAGGAGGAAGGAGTGTAAGAGGATGATAGAATGAGGGATGGAAAGAGGAAAGCAAAGCAAAGGGATCAGGAGGAAGCGGGAGGAGTGTCCACCTGGCCGGTGTCCAGGGGAATTAAACAGGCTGCTTACTGCTCTCAGTGCCTCAGCAGCACCATGTTAGCCTAATGGTACGGACATGAAGCCAATTGATTTGTGGACCAATAGACCTGTCCCACAGCACAAGCAGATTACCTAGATCACTGGCTCTGCATCGAGTAGACATCGCTTCTGGTTCGCGCCCCACAGGCAGCAGAATGTGGACAGGGTTTGTAATGTGTAGCTCTGTGTGGGTCAGCTTGCGTGTTTCTAGATATGTTTGGGAGGTTCATTCTTTCTGCGGTCTAGATAACATCATTCAGGGCCATTTCTTAGTTTTTGTACGTGCAAAATGATTCCGTGCCCAGAAAGGTCCACATTGACAAACAGAAATATTGATTAAAGTGGAACATCTAAAGCCACAAGATCCGTAGTTATAAGTAACACCGTAGAATAAGCAAATATACATAGTGCACTCATTGAGTTTGCACTCTACAGCGACAATTTTCAATGTAATTTGTTGGAATTTTATGGGACAAATGAGCGAAAAAAAAAATGCCTGGCTTTGAAATTTTTTGAAAACCATTCTCCAAAAATTTCTTTAGATGTTTTCCGTCATAGAAATTGTAAATCTCCCTGTCGCAGATTGAAGTCTTTGCCAGCTTTTCACATATAAGCTCAGATATTTTCTCCTCCTCCTCCTCCTTCAGAAAACAACTCCAAAACAGTGACATTGGATGGAGCGCGTCTTTGAACACCAAATTTCAAGTGATGCTACAGATTTTCCACTGGATTCAGCTCTTGACTTTAACGGGGGCATTCTAATACAGAAATTTGTGGTGCCTTTCCGTTGTAGATGTGGCTGCGTCTGTTGGGTTGAACGCATAGTTCAACGGATACAAATATTGTTTCAGGGCTTGGTTGTTTGCAAAAAGAGACTTAGAACAATAAGAACTCTCAAAACAGGTTGATGTTTTATTAACTTTAATCTTTAGTTAATTAGCAGAGTGTAGTCTGATAATTCATAGCAAATTTTATTCTTGGTTGTTGGTGTTTTGGGTCTTGTACATTCTTTATTTATTTATATATAAATCCCGAGAAAATGTTATATTTGTCTTTTAACTGCTTTCTCAAAAACCAAAAAATAAATGCTAAAAAGATGAGGTTCCTGATTATGTGTTTGTGCGAAAATGGTCCTACTTTCCTCACAAGCTGCTGGGTGAGATTGTTGCGGTGGATCTAAAAGAACCCGACATGGTTTCCCTGGCAGACAGCACTAAAATCAGCTTACCGTGATTCAACAACTGAATTACGTTGAGCCCGGTTCATGTTTTTGTTCTTATTGTTTGATTGGTGATTACGTTACTCGCTGTTTTCTTTAAAAAAAGAAAACATTTTTTGATTTTGCCTTGTCAATAACTCCTACTGAAAATAAAAACAGTCAGAATATAATTATTGATTATCTTTTGTTCCATTTCCGTCTGCATCAAAGCAAATGAGGATTATTATTAGGATGTTTGGTTCAGCAAAGCCAGCTTAATTTACTTAATAAACCTTTTACTTCTTGTTTTAAAGGAGTCCATCTACTGTGAATTCACAGAATTGATACGTGAAGCATACACTAAATTAACCTGAACAAGATCAGAAATTGTAGCTGTATTATCTCAATTTCATAATTTTATTGTTTTCTTAATAAGTAGTATAGTCCAAAGCAATTTTTTACTGTCTTAATAGTAAAAAAAAACCATTCTACTGTAAAAAAAAAAAATCTTTTGCCTGAATAAAGTGATTTTTACTTTATAGCTGACAACAGCAGAAAAAGTTGTAATGACCACTTCTTGAACAATTCACAGGGGTTCTTAAAAATTAAGCTACTTTATCTAATTTCACAACTTTTAGCAGTTTCCGATGTAAATTAAGGTAATGAATTATCCCAGAATTTCATCTGTTAGACTGCAGTACTAGCAACAGCCTTTCTGCTGCCAGTACTGAGCAGCTGCTGTTGATAAAGGTAAAGAAATGAGGAAAAATACATGTTTGCATTGTAAAAATGATGCCGCCATTTTAATTGTGCTATAATAAGGTAAATATTCGACTCATCAGAGCCGAATATTGTTATAAGGAGAAGTGATGTCACTTTATGTAGAAATCAAAAACCCCTAATTAAAGAATCCTAAGGTGAAATGAACATGAAACAAAATCTAAACCATCCCATTTTAGTTTAACAAACTCATTATCTGGGCTCTGACTCGCTAATTAGTTTTTGGTTTTCATTTGGAAGTTAAAACAGTGGGTGTTAGATGTTTATATTATGTCATACTTTCCCAGATTGAATTAAACTGTTCACTAAATTCATCACTGTCGTCCATCGTCTTGCTTCCTCCACAATGACGCTCAGGAAATACGAGCTCCCCATAGAAATCATAAAACAGTGCGGCTGATGTTTCGTGATGCGTGTTTGCTGCGTTAACAGCGTGTGATTTTTAGCAGCCAGCACAAAACAACAACAACAAAAAACTTGCTGCGATACAAAAAGGAGACCACACACTCTTGAAGCGCCGGTTGTCTGTGCGTACGAGCGAACAGAGAGAATAATCCCACATTCTCCACAGTTTTCACTCATGTTACTGTCCCGCTTGAGAAGCATGAAAATCCATTTATCTACAAAGCGACTGTAGGGTCTGTGTCGGACAATGTCTCTTTCATGGTCCCTGGTGGGGCCCTTTTTTTTTTCTGGTCCACAAAGCCACCCAGCTGACTCCGCCACGTCTGTAATAGGCCACGTTCATTTGATATAGGCACATCAAGGGAGATGTTGCAGTGGTTTCACCGTGCATCAAGAAAAGTGGAGCTGGTTCACAGAGGAAGAGAGATGCTCTGAACATAAAAGAACAATGGAGGCAAGGCAGATGCAGTTATGCAAAAAAAAAGAACCCTAAAAAACAGAAAGTGAGCGCAATGTCAATAAACGGTAATGTTTGCATTTTGAGACTATTTTCAGCTGATAAAATAATAATGGCATGTTAATGCAAGTACACTCACTCGAAGACAAGAATATTTATTACTGGATCAGAAAAACATTATAAATATCCAAATAAGACAACAATAATTAAAATAAGGATTGTTAAGTCTCTATAACCAAAATTGCATTTCAAAAAGTAACAGTCATTCAGCTTCGGCAGGGAGAACAGGCAGTGAGAGACGACTAACTGCATCACACTGTTTCTCAAAATGGCAGCTTTCCAGCGATATTTCAGGGCAGGATCTCTTTGACGATGCTTATGGACATGGAAGTTATTGTGCTCGTTTTAATTTATCGTGTGATTAATTGTTTTATTGCTTAACCATGCAGGCCTGCCTTTTAGTAAACACACATACGAAAATAAAGCGAAGGGAAGCACAACATCGCTGCCTGTCGTTATCACTCTGACGAGAGTTGAGACTGAAAGTTGAGCCGGAGGACAGAGATCCGAAATTAGGCTTATGAGGAGAGAGAGGAGGAGTGAGATTATAGATTAGAGGGAGGGGAAGTGGTGGGATTAAACATGCAGACGAGAAGGCAGCCCGACTAATACAGCTCAGAGCTCAGCTACAGGACATTGTCGCATTTAGTCCCGTGGATTACTGTAGTTCCTGAAGTGACAAACCTCAAAATGACTCCAGGAAATTATTTACTCTCTTTCCAGACATTATCACTCATCTGATCTCATCTAGATTTCCCTAAATGAGCCGGAGAGAGAGAGAGAGAGAGAGAGCACGTTGCGGCACAAGGCAGACGTCAGTATAACGCCAATGCTGTGTATTAACCACCCTCTGGCTAATGCAACTAATGAATGAGGGAGCTAGCAGGCTAGCGGCTCTAATTCTCCTTCACAGCCTATCGTGTTGCAGCCTGGAGACGGATCAATACCATTTGCTCAACACACAGGAGGCCTGGGAATCTATAAAAAGGCTTTTATTGAGTAATTAAACACCCATTACTGTCCCGTGCAGCCAAACAATAAATTTGATCAGCCTCTCAGGCGCAGATCCAGCCGTGATTAATACCCGGTGCATGCAAGACATAAAGGAAGACGATGACATTTTGCTAAGATCGCTACAACGGCTCAGGAACAACATTGTGGCTATTTTAGGGCCTCAAGAAAACACTGTAAACTTTATATCATCCAGGTTTGCCGACTTGGGTGTGAAATGTCGGCGGTTCCTCCGTTTTACCTCAAAGGCCACAAAGGTTGCTGGCAAGCCCTCGATTCTGCTGTTTCATGTGAAGAAAGTCTTTAACAGCTCGATGTTACGACTGAATATTGGAATTGGAAAATAAGATATGAACTAGAATGAGTTCAGTCATATTTAAGCAAATTTTGAAGTTATTTTATTATAATTGCTTATCCTCACTGCACTTCACAGTATCATTTGCCTGCTAATATGTTGTTGATTTTTTTTATTTTTATTTACTGCCAGGGACAAATAAAGAATCAATTTATGCTAAAAATGAATTGTTTCAAAAACAAACAAACATGGATCTGGAGAAAACAAATATCTGCTCCAAACAGATGTTTTGAGCAGCTGCCATTATTCCTGTCTTTGTGGCAATTTTGCAAAACATTTTCTTTAGGGGATCAATGTTTGAAATTGTTAATTCGCTCGTACCGCAGCAGTGCGGAGTGTTGCTGGATTCAAAACTGGGAAGGGCATCTTGACGAGGGACCTCAAACTGACACTTTGGGCTCCCTGTGAAGCTAATGCTAAACCAGATAGCGTTAGCTTAAGTCGACTGGCAGGTATACCACCTAACTGCTGCAAATACAGGAAGTTTACCTTCTTAAGCTGCTCTCAAACATGATTGACAATGCATTGCCTTGTAGGTTTAGCACAGTTAGCATGATGCATTCTGCAGCATTCCCAGTCCATCTACCTCACAGAGAAAGTCTGACCAAAGCACACCGTTTGCCAGCTAAAGCAAACAGTTGATGTTTTTTTCTTCTGTTGGAACCAACTGAATGTAAAACGTTCAGCAGCTCTTAGTTTTGATCCGGTGAAGGAAAAGGCTGATTGCTATTACATTCCTCCTGTTGGCAGAAGTGCAACATTTTGGGCAAATGTGAACGGGTCAGTTTGCATCGATTTTGATGCAAATGAATAATTCATTTCTCCAGTGTCGATTCTATTGAAAAATGGATTGTTCTGACAACGCTCCTACCTTTTCTTTGACGTGGGCAGGTACGTGGTACCGGAGTTTTATAAAGCAAAAACTTCAAAATGGCTAAAAATATCCATTCCCTCTCATTCCTGCAGTTGAAAATACATTTAAGTGTCAGAATAATCAGAGTTTTCTCCCACTTGTTGCCTCCGTGTACATACCAGGATCAAAATAAATGTTTTTGGTAGAATAATCCAGTCATTTTTGTTTTATATTTCCTGTTTGTACTCTATTTTTAATCCATTAAATCCCACCGTGAGAATCTCATACTGTACTACCCCTGCCTCATAAACAAATCTACTGCACAAAAAGCTTTCTCCCACTACTGGAACACTACTGCACACACAAAAAAAAAGCTCTCTGTTTTACTTTTTCTGACAGAGTTCCCTCTCCTCCCATCCATTTTCCACAATTTCACAATTCAGAAACCTGTTACAATCCAATCCTTGTTGGAGGATATTTAGCGTTGTTGAGCCAACAATATGGCATCTGGGTGATTCTCCTAAATATGAATGGCCCATTCAGGAGGCTCAATGCCGTCGCTTGGCAGTGGCCCTCCTCTCCCCCCCAGTACTCAAAACAATATTCAGCGCAGCAGTCTTGGCACTTTTCCCCGAAAGCAACAAAAGAGGAACTCGAAACTGTCCCTGAAACCCTCAAAGCATTAAGCCTCTGTGAGATGCAAGTACTTGGCACAAGCAAAGCGATTTAGCGACAATGGGCAAATCATACAGTGCTTTGTGAGATTTAGGGGATACAATAGCACTCGGTTTCCAAAGCACACATTAGTAGGCATGTCATTGGGACCCCCTGGGGGATTTGAGCAGCCTAGCGGATTGTGTAGTGAAGAGGATAAATATATGTTACTGGGTAAGACGATGGAGCGCTGCCAGCGCCTTCCCCTCCTTTGCGCAACATATTGTGGATTACAGTGCGAGGAATACATTAATAGCGTAATCTTCCGACCACACAAACTAACCCGCAAACTGAACCCATTTGGCTTGTTAAGTGTACACATTGCATCGCATCCAAAATCAATTTACAACCATTTAGCAGAGCTCAGGAGGTGTGGATGAGGAGAGAAAGAGAGAGAGAGAGAGAGAGAGAAAAAAGGAGGAAATAAAATGCATAAGCAAAAGCAGAAAACACCACCAAAATAAATAAACAAATAACTTGTTATAAATGTGCGGCGCTTGCAGCCATGCTGACCTCAGAGTGCTAAACAAAACCCAGCAATGGACAAGCAGACACCCACTCAAAAGTCAATACCATGCGTGCCTCCTCTTCCTCTGGTATGGTTAATGCATGATGCCAGGTAGCGGAGACAGACGGAGAGTAGGATCTCATTATGCGCTGCGTGCTATCATTAGCTATGTACCACATGTGTCCGTCCTGCCAGCGGAGCCATACAAGAAACATCCTAATGCTCTCGCCTGCTTCCTGTGGGGAATCTTGCCCAACAAGCACACACACACACACACACGCAAACACACAACAACAACATAATCACATGTATGAATACGAACACCTTCCTTTCCCAAAAGGATGCTTCAAATACTGAAGCGCAGTGCAACTTAACAGTGCCCCCGGCCCAACTTGTTTCTGTCGGTCATCAAGTGGAAAGACGGCAAACAGGCCAGGCAAACAAACAAACAAAAGAAAAAGGGCAGTGAAGGTGGTGAAATTAAAAGCAGATGGCAGAGGCAGCATCATGCTGAACTCTAGGGAAAGACGAGCATAATTTTATTCTATTGCTTCGCACGAATATATCATAGTTTGGTTAGTTGCAGATGTTCTGTTTCTTTCTTTTTTGCCTAATATTAAGGTATTTTTGTTATATCTTAATATATCAATGTTCTACTGAGAATTTCTTTGGTCGTGAAGGGTGAGATGTGCACCAATAAGAGACAGAAGTTAGGTTTTATAAATAAAAAAAGTTGTTTAAAGTCGTTAAACAAGAACAATTTAAAGGTTGTTTGATGTTGCAGTCAGAAAATTCAATAAAACTGACATTGCTTCAAATGACCTTTGACCTGAGAAAAATCTAGTTGGGGAAAAAAAAAGTTGACTTTGCACTCTAAATGTGGCTGAGAAGTGGAAGGTGAAAAGCGGTTTCACTCATAACGTAGAGAAAGAGAAATTGATTCTAATGTGCAGAAAACAGAGAATCAGGAAGTCTATTGCTGGATAGCAAACTAATTTCAAAACTAATTTTTTTTTTTTTTTTTTGGAGAACGCCGCAACAACTGGTCGATCTGAAGCAGCAATCCAGGCTCAATCCAGCAAATTCACAATAAAGAAAAAAAACAAAAAACTTTAGCAGCACCAAAGCTGAAAACAGAAAAGAGTGACCAGCTTTACTGTGTCATCCGCTAATCAGGATGCGAGTGGGGGCAGGGGGGCACTGTCTCTCCGAAGCTTGCTGTTCATCAGATCTTCCAGAGCCGCTAAGAAGAGCAGCAGAGATTACACTCATCTCTTTTCTCGCTTTCTGTCTTTTCCTGCGGGTCTTCCTTTAAAAAGGAAAAAAAAGGAAGAGAGACTCTCGACGGCCTCTTCCTTCGTCGGGCCAAATGACTGGCGAGCTTCTACGCATATCAATGCACAATTTAACTTAAGACTTGCATGGCAATAACCTAATTAGAGACGGCACCTTCTCATCTGAAGCCACAATGTAAAGGATAAAGCTCTTTGCCGCCATGTCTATTGAGGACTAATGGTGTGAAATATTCCGTTTTTCTTTTTTGCCATTTTTAATAAGTCCTTAGCATATTTAACACTTTCACCAGGCGAATGTTTTAATATCTACCAGAGAATCCGGGCCATGGGTGGCGAAGATTGCTGCTGAAGAGTAAAAGGGAGGTGAGCCGGGGTCTGTTTAAAATTCAGGAAAAAAAAGAGGGCAGCTCTTCGCAAAAGAAAGCAGGAGGGAGAAAAAGAAATATATAAAATATTACCCGGTGCTTTGACTTGATTAAACCCCGACGAAATTTACACGTTGCATAAAACAGAGGGGGGACTTCAAACCCTTCCAGAAGGAATCGGGAGTTCAAAGAGAGGCAGATAATGCTGGAAATTAACACGGGAATAAATCTGGGTGGGGAATCTGGTGACCTTAGATCGCTCGATGGGAATTATGGAAACTGACCTTCCTGTTTTTTGTACAACTTAGACGGAATTCCGCAAAGAAAGAAAAGAGAAAAGAAAAAAAAAACGACCCAATTACTCAAGTTTTAAGCACCAATCGTCAGAGGTTACGCGTAGCTCTGAGGTAAGCCGCCAGCGTTATTTTATCCTGGACTCAGACTGGCGCGGATACCCTGAGCTTTAAGTACAGCCATCAGATTTTGGCCTGTCAGCTCTAAAAGAGAGAGAGAGTGGTGAAAGAATAATGAATTGAAATCAGAGAGGAGTGTGTGGAAATGGTTTAAAAAGAAAGGAGAAAACAAAAAAAGAGAAAGAGAGACTGTCATGACAAACAGGAAACTACATAAAATACAGTGAGAGGGAAGCGGAGAGGATCACGGTGTCAAGGATTTTTAGGAACTGGCGATCGCTCAGCTACGCAGGAAAGACGCGAAGGCAGCGGTGTTACCGACAGCTGCTTGCCATCTCTGGGAAGGAGAACTTAGATCGGTGAGGAGAGGGAGGCGGCGGCGGGGGGGAGGAAGGTGCTAACGGCAAGCCTCGCTACAGTTAGCTGACACAAAGCCCAGGCTCTGTCTTCTGGGATGGAGAGAGGGGGAAATAAGTGGACAAAGAGGGAAACGGCGAGGAGACAAGACAGGCTGACGCACTGTCGAGCAAACATGGAGAGAGGAGGAAAAGGAAAAAAAGAAAAGATGGGGGGCAGCGAGGAGGGAGACGGAGGAGAGTGAAACAGACAGACAGCTCCGAGAGGGATTTGTTCTATTTGCATGCGCCGGGCTCCCATGGGGGTCCGGGCTCGGCAAGCCGAGAGCACAAAAGATAACACTTAACATATTTGCTAAAAGATGACAACCCTGCCTGGATCTCGTTTGAAGGGGCCCCCTTTGTCGGGATGCTGATACGGACACGGTCGAGGCTTTCCTTCCATCGGCGCGCGTGTGTGTGTGTGTAGAAAAACATAAAACACAAGCACAATATTTCCCCACGACCGCCACAAGTCCCGCGGGGGGCCGGCGACACATCGCGCGCCGATGGCTCCGGGACGGTGAAACGGCTTTTTAACGGTAAACATTACGGAGTGATAGAAAGTGTCAGGATAATTTATTTATACGGCCCCTCTGGGAGACGCCGAGGCACCCTCTCTTTCTCTCTGTTCGTTTGAGGGGCCACATTTAGATAAATAAAGGCGGCACTTTTTCCTCACTCCCTATTATCCCTCTGTCCCTATTGACTGTACTGGAGGTCCGCCAGAGATGTGAGGCAATACGTTATGTGTATAATGAGGGGGATTATTGCTACTGTCACTGCTACACTCGCGCGCAGCAGATGTAAGATCTGAAGCTACGGAAGGTCAGAGTTAAAGGAACAAACTCAAATCGGATTATTCACTTTAAAAAAACACAAGGCCGCTCTACCGCTTCTATCACACTCGGTGATTCTCATAATGTCAAATAAAAACAGTCGCCGGGTAATTTAGTAAAAAAAAAAAAAAAAACAGAACTGGAACACCATCTTTCCTTTTCAGCACAGCAGCTAGTCGAAGATATTTACTATATTAATAATAAATTAATGTCCACAAATTAGGGGTGGGCGTTTATCGTATCGTTTATCATTTATCATCATAACTGAAATTCAATTTATCGCTGTCTTGATAAACTCCAATTAGTGATTTTTTTAACCCCCCCCAACAAACGTCGGAATTGTTAGCTTTAATATTTCCGCCGCCGTTTGTTCATTAAAAGTATCAATAAATTTGAAAAGATGATTAAGTTCAGTTACTGCGTGCAGTTTAGTGATACACATCGCACATCTTTATGTAACAGGTGTCCTAAGGAGGCGTATTACAAAAGAGTTTGTTTTTGAAGAGCAGCATTTGTTTTTGTGGGACTATAAATGCTGCTTCATGCAGTCGGGGTCATATAGTTGTCTAAAAAGAAATAAAATACTTCCTATCGTCATTTATTGTTATCACAATAATACCACAAAATATCATATCGTCCAAATCTAGTTCGAACACAAACCAAAAATAAAGAATGAACATCGGCTACTTTGATACGCCGTGCAGTTTTAAAGCATTACTTTAAGCCCCACAGCATGACGCTGCCACTTCCGTGCTTTTAGCTGACACATCTTTCTGTGACATATTTAGAGCCATACTTTTCTCCCTTCTAACGAAGCTAAATGTGATTTTAGCCAGCTGAGCTGCACTGCACAGAACATGCAGCCACCTTCTTATTAAAAGGACTAAAAAAAATAAATAAATTAATTCTTTAAAATGCTGCATCACTCCGCTAAATCCCTCCCAATAAATGTCCACAAGTCAGAGCTGCGGCCGCAGTATTAATCCTTCACCATTAACCTGTTGCTCTCTCAAACCCAGAAGATCATGCTACATTTTACGCTAAAAAGAAGGAAAAGAAAATCATAACAATATGCGGCACCTTTTCAGCTTTTGATAAAAAGCAGGAGGGCGACCATGCAAGGCGGGGAAAAAAGCTGCGCTGGTTGCAACATACAAACCAGGTGAGAGCGCGTGTCAAGAAGAGAATAATATGTTTGTGCGGGAGGAGAAAGTGAGATCAAAGGTGAGAGGTCGAGTCTCGGCTAATAGCCGCTGCAAACCAAAAAGTACAGCCACCTCGCTGTCAGCAGGGCGCTGTGGACGGATGGAGCGAGCAACAAACAGCGTCTCTACTAAAATGCACACACAGAATACCTGCCATTTATGATTATATAGGCGATTTTGTTCGTAAATGTTACTACTGAGTCTTTGTTTGTTCGCATGAGGATGTTTGAAGTGATAAGTGAGCAAAGGTTTAGTGAAATAAAACAGATTAAATATAAACTCTTTGCAGCAACCAAGGCCTCTTGCAAAGCAACCCACCTGCTAGTGGAAATGTGGATGGTTTAATAACACAAAAGAAGAAAAATATCCCTCTTTAGATCCAAGTCTGACGGTTTTTTAAAAAATGTCCAATTTCCTGAGAGAGATTTTGCTGCTTTATAAAAATCTATTTGGATTACAGCAAGCGGCACCACACATACTGTAGCCACTGATTATTAATTCCAAGTTGGCATGTGCAACACATATTTGACCACAATGCATTTTTTATGCCATCTAGAATGAGTGGAAAAAGAGCCTTTTTTTCAGCAAGGTCTCACTTTTGTTTTTAACTATTTTTTTAACATACATGAGTGAAAGGGTAAATGATCACTTACCATAGACGCTGCTGCTGCTGATCATGTCGTGCTGTAAAAAGAAAAAGGAAAAAGAGACAACTTGAATAAATTTCAAGACAAAACAACAAAGCATGTTATAGTAAAAAAAAAATATGCATTTTATTTTATTTTTTTCAAAAAATTCTGCATTTTATTAATGCTTTTAGCTGTAGCAGTATATGATGTGCGAGGTGGGCCCTTGCAACTCTAACCTACATGCAAATGATTAGAAAGTGGAACCCGGGGTGACAGGGTAAAACAAATCAACTGGTGCGGCGCAGGTTGGAGTTAAATCTCCCCATGACGCCCTCAAAACGTCCAGGCTTGACGCGAGGAGAGCGGGGCAACTTGTTGTGACCGCGCCGCAGCAGCCCTCCTGGATCCGCGGTGTAGCCGAACCACAACTTGGGGATATTGTCTCCGTCTTTTACCCGGGTGGGAGAGAGCTGCGCAGCCGACACGCACGCACAGAATACGGCCAGTGAGTCTAGACGTGTCTGTCCTCTAATTTAGCCGCGGCGCAGGTGAACCAGTAAAAAAAAAAAAAAATATCAAATGTACAAATATCAACATTTAGCGCACCCGAGGCTAGTGGAAACTTCTTAAATAGCTAACCGCGTGTGCATTATTCCGAATTAAGCCGCGTGCGCACGCCGCTTCCAGCTTTTCTGCGGGCGCGCGCGCTCGCTCGGCTGTTCTAATTGCAGCCGCAGCGGATGCCCAGCCGGACCGTCCTCCCTTACCTGTGTGTTTTCCTCCTTTTTTATAAATATTTTTTTTTTCTTATTCAGCGACAGGTTGACCCCTCACCCAGGGGTGAGTTGAGGTCGCATCGATCCCAAGGAGGGGCTTCTGCCGGGTGTCGAGGTTAAGCCGGGCTGCGCTCGAGCTGAAACCATCCCAAGTTAACGCAGGAAACACTGACCACAGCCACTGCCATGTTGGAATTTCACCAGCCCCGAACAGCTGCTTCTCACACTGACCAGTGCGCTGCCCAGTGCGCATGCGCTGACGCCAGTAAGAGGAGAGAGAGTGGAGAGAGATATGAAGAGAGAGGGGAGCAACTAATAATCTTTAGCTGTCAAACCGAAACCAAAAGCCATAACAGAGTAACAGGGATCTTATTAGGCAAAATGGATCGAAAAGGAATACATGGCATTACTGAAATTAAAATTTTCAGATGAGAAAAAAAATTTGATTGTGAATCCAATGCAATTGAAATGTTTTTTAAAAAAGGAATAAGTGGCTTAACCTGGTTTCGCACGTCTGGACGTCATTAAACTTATACTTAGCTGATTTACATTTCTGCAATCACTCTTCTTCAGTTTCCTTTATTACATGCATTCCTAACATTTTCCCAGATTTTTGGGGGGAAATTTGCTTATTGTATCATGTTAGGCAGTTCAAAAACTAATGTAGAAAACTGAATTTTCCATTCTTCTACAACTTTCTGGAAGAGATTTGAAGGTTTGGGGTCAGAACTGTTTGGCTGGTTGGAATGATTTCATTCAAGCATTCATTCAAAACAAGCAAAAATAAAAAACTCTTTAAAAAATCAGGATGCTTCCACCATTGTTGTGTTGTGCCAAAAAGTTGAAACAGTGTTAAAAATTCAAGTGCCAAGTGCTGTTTGAAAGTGTCATCTCTATTTTTTTTATATGCTTGCAAAACAAATCTCTTATGGTGGCCGACCGAATTATGATACAAAAAAGAAACAAAAAGATTTTGTCAGGAGGTATTTCTTTGACCACTGCATATTGACAATGACAAATGACAGAAACAAAAACAAACGGTAAGTTGTCTTACTAAAGTTCACACAAGGAGACTAGGGCATGGAACAATGGTAGATACACAGACTGAAGAAAGAAAGCCAACATGAAGAAAGCTGAGGAGAAAGTATACAATGACCAAGTGGAAAAGGTTTAACACTAATAAAACACACACAAAAAAAACATGAAGAATAATAAGAACAAAGAAAGAAACTCAATATGGAAAGGTGAAACAAGGAAATAATCAAAATACAAGCACAGATGAAAACCCAATTAATGGTAGACGGATGACGTAATCTTACGATACTTATCCAGACCTGAATTGGAGATGACTTGGAGATTAACTTTTTTTCAGCCAGCTGATCAGTAGTATGCAGCAATTACCAGTAAGCACCACACAGACGGACAAAAACCTGGTCTTTCCTTGGAATGTTATGATGGACATTGGCTTGTGAAATAACATGTTTTTGAAATCGATAACCTGTCTGTGTTGAATAAAGAGCTTAAAATGACCAACTAAAGCGGATCCCACGACGGTAGTACCACTGATTTAAATCAAAACTTTAATCAAGATATACCCCAGTGGTCCCCATAGCATTAGAGGCTAGAGATCCAAGACTTTTCTTTACCCAAGAACAAACACGGATATTCAGTTTTTCTTCACTGACAAAAGTCTTTGCACTTTGGCAAAACGTACAACGAATAACTGAATATAATCGGCGCATAAGTAATAATAAACATTTTCAAAGGTTCGTCCTTTTCATCAACCTCAACAAGTTTTCATCTAAATTTAAATAGCATGTGGGTGTTGTAATCTTTGCATTAAAAAAAAGTTACATAAGGCAAGCACGGGGACTTACCTTGGAATAAGGTGAGAAAACCATTCGGCGGCAGCCTAAATCATATATTTCCCTGTGATAATTACAGCGAGGCTAGATGGAATTAGCAAATGAGGCTCTAATTAGAATGGAAATGTCCCAGTTAGTGGCTTATCAAAGCATCAGCAGGGAGACCAGGTTTGAACAAGATATCAAAGATGGAAGAGCTGTCAGCTCATTGGTACAAGCAACACCCCCATTAGGTTGACAGCCTGCGAGTGTGTGTGGGTTCTGTGGAGGAAAGGAAGAAGAAAAGTTCTTATGGGTAAAATTGTGTATGGTTGATGCAACAAAGCAAAACAGGCAAAATGTTCTCAAACATATAAATATAAATATGTTTTTAGCTTAGTTGTTTATCGGTGCTTAGGTCAGCATGCGGGCAAACACCTCTCAGCATGATGTCCTTGAATTACCCAGACTGGGTGATTTGCTTTCTTGCACCTTTTATTTCTCCACCTGCTTCTCTTTCCCCATTATTTTGATCATGAAGACGTGACAAAAATGCAGGGTTGGATAAATGAGAAAAATGTGCCTACGTTCTTTATGTAATTAACGATTAAATAATAAATAAGTCATGAAGAGACTCTCTAAAACGCTTCAAAAGATAGCTATTTAGAAATGTGAAGTTATAAAATAGTCAATCCAGGTGTACTAAAGTGGATTAAAGCCCACAGGGAGTTGTTTCGTTATTCAGGTACAAAGCGAAACCAATTGCTTTTTTGGGCATGGAAGTGGGAAGTTTTATACCAATCATGCGTCAAACGGGCAGAAGAATTGGTAACCGGGTGTTAAGTCAACACGAGGTTTTTAAAAGAGTCGACTTCAGAGAGATTTTGTTTAATACACTTAATGTACAGATTTTAGGAAACAATTGATTTCAACTAGTATTCGTGTTCTTCTAACATTCAATGCCATGGATCGTCAGTACAACTCTCCATTTGTCCTGAAGGACTCACGGAGGTCTGCGACCGCATTGATGAACCTCTTTCAATGTCCTTTCTGCTGTTATATTTAAATTAGCCCAGCCCACAACGCAAACAGTGATTTGCCAGTAGTTAGATTTGATTGAAAACTCAGTTAATGGCCCTCTAATGGCTTCGTGAATAGGGGTTTTCTTTTTGTACCGTCATTCAGCGTGTCAGGCCCGCGATGTTTAAGCGAGAGAAAACAGCCTTTTGTGTTATATTGCGGTGTGCGGGCCCCGCATTACGTCCCCTCTGATTTCCATACCGAAGGCAAAAAGGTATAATTCGAGAGTGTTGAATATGCAGTTATGCCATAAAAGGCTCCCACACAGGTATGGAAAAGCCTTGTGTGCGAATACTCTCAGGTTTTGTGATTTGTGATGCGTTGTGTGTCTGATTTAACGACAACATAAATCTAAATAGATTCTAACTCATTAGCCATTGGAGAGGTAATGATGTAGGTCTGTCACTAATGAGCTTAAGCTCTTAATTGAATAGGAGGGGGTAGAAGAACACACACACATATCTGTATATATATGAATGGGATTACATTTATCTATACACACCCAAGAAGTCAACAACAAAAGTGCACACATACACCTCCAGATACAATTCTGCCTCCTGTGGTGGATGTTTTTTTCTTCTCTCTTCTTGTCCTCCTTCTGCCTCTCTCCCTCGATCAGGGGTCAAAACCAGGAGGGGGCTGCTTGAGCTACATGACCAGCAAAATTTCAACCCCACAATGCTGTCAAAACAGACCACAAAGCACAGAAATCGGATTTATTTACGAAAACGCAGCTCTGCAAGGAGAATCATCTTAAGTACGAGGCAGAAACAAAACGTCTAAACAAACCTGTGCTGCCTTTCTCCACATATAAGAAAGAGGGGAGAGAAAAACGGCGACTGCTTTGATGTCACCTCTTCTGTTTTTCATCTTTTCTATTCATCTTCCCAATAATTATCAGCACTTAACCTGTCGTGTCTGCCAAGACGTGAAAATGCCAGAATCCATCTGGATAACGAGGCGAGCTTATAGGATAAAATGTCTATTCTCTTATGTTACATTTGAAGCAGGATGTGTTCCCTTGGTAATACGGGCAATGAAAATGATGATATCCAATTTCATAGTGTCTTCTATCAAATATACCCCAATGTAAACAAAGCCCCGCATGAATGGGGGGGACAATGGAGGAGGGATCTCAAAGCCAGGAAATCCATGGGGAGAAAAAAAAAGAAAAAGGGAGAGATTAGAAAAGCCTAGACAGTGTTTCCAGCAGCTCAGATAAAGGAGAGAGAATAATGTAGGAAAATAGAAGAAGGGATGAGTCGCCTGTGCTCAGAGGCTCGAGTGTGGCCAATCCCCTTTCATGAGCCCAGACTAGCGCCCTGATGGGACGCGGCGTAGATTTGAGCGGAGCCTATTGAGCGTAAGCTGCTAAATTTGGCAATGAAGGGAATGTGATTTACTGTAAGCTCCAGTGGGCCAAGAGCAACGCAGCCGCCGGCGTCTACACACTCACACACACACGCACACCGGAGAGCATAAAAACACTAACAATAACTCACTCACTCTGTTACTGTCTCTTGCTCTCTCGCTCATTCTCCCTGACACCCAGTGTGAACGGCTGGCTGGCTCGGCTCGCCGCCCCGCACACACACCAGCGCGGCCACTCATGCGGCCCGGCTGCACTGACTTTGACAAATAACCAGGAAGTCCTGGTGTTGGCTTAAAAACTCCAACATGTTCAGTTGCAATTCTGCATTTGTCCTGCTTTAATGGCCGTGGAAGTGGCTTTGGAGGTAATCTGTCAGTGATTGATTAGAGTCCGGCCAAATCCTCGGCCCCCCTTCCCCCAAACGGAGCGCATTGTTAGGCGGCAGGCCCCGCTAGCTATTGCTGCAGCTCTTCAAGGTGGAGAGAGATGGGACAAGATGGAACGGCAGTCACACACAGACTTATTGAGTGCGGCGGTATATCTGTGCATCGACTGCAAAGAAGTTAACCCGTATTGACAGAAATTGAAATTTCACCGATTTGTTCGCAGAGCGCAATTGGAAACAAACTGTAAGCTATGCAAGCAAACTGTAATTAACAATGACCTTTTCTTAAACAGATGCAAACATCTTGTTGAGATCTACAATCTCTTTTCCAAGAGGCACAAATGTACCACAACAAAAAATCCATTTAAACCAGCAGATCTGAGTCAATTTAGTGATGTTTTGGAGAACTTTTCCATAGAGCTCATAGTCCCAGGTAGATCTCACCTGATCTAAATAAATAGACTATTCTACAGGTTTGGGCTACAACTGCAAAGGCCTGCTCACTTTGTCTTTCAGCATGGCCCTCGTAACTAAGGGATGTAGAGATAAGGAGAGATTATGAGTCTAAACTCCCATTTTCTAAGTTGGTCAATAACCATTTCCCTCTGGATTGTTCTGTCAGATCCACAAAGTCTCTCTGCAGCTAAAAGGCTATATTGTCTTCTTTTATGGCTGCGCAGATTTAATCAATCGTTATATTTCACGTGCTGCAAATGAATAAGTCCTCTGACGATTCCGTCCCCAATGAGGTAATGAGGAGTACTGTACCGTATTAAAATTTGGTATATGAGGCTAGAATGCAGCAATCGAATTAAAATAGGGAAATATTGCATTTGAGTTTGCGGGGGGGGTTTATTCTCATCGGCGATACTTTCCCCGTCTCTTTAACGAAAACGAGAGCCTATTTGCCAAACACGCAGGCTCTGACTGCGAAAATGTTCAACATGAATCTTAATATCACTTAAGTGATAATTATTTCTGCTCACCACAAACCTGACTAACAAAACAGAATTCAATCAGAGCCTCCACATAATGATAGTCATTATGAAAATAATGAACAAAAAAAAGTAATAATGACATCCCTGCCTGCATTCATACCTCTTTCTCCTCACACATCTCCATGGTGATCTGAATTCCTTTTTTCACCAACTCTGTGTTCTGGCTGGGCCACGGACGCTTTAATCACATTGTTTATGGTAAACCAAGCGTAGTGTGCGCGCTCTGTGCGTGGATTCATTTAATTAACCACTTGAGAGGTGCAGCAGAGTCTGCAGCGGCCCTCCGTTGTGTCCTGCAATGGGGAAAGCGGAGGTGATTGTTGCTGACCAGTCCATCTCTGCGATTCCCTCTCTTGGCTCTTTGAAATTAGATAAATCTCCCTCTGAGTGGGAATGTTTCCCTCGCAAGACTAATGGGAACCAACATCTGACAATCAACTGTAATAGAATTATCACAAAATTATCTCACCACGGCGGCACAGGAGCAGATTACACACGCTGGGAATAAATGATAAATCGCAAGCTGTGGTACAGCGTCCAAGTCAAAAGCAGCGGTTTGGTGGGGAGAAAAAAGAAGCAAAAAAGAATCAGAAATCAAACAGTCCCCTGCTATCTCCTCATGTTCTTCTTTTACCCTGTTCAACTTTCTTTTCTTGCTTGCGGTCTATTTCACATCTTTCTTTCTTAACCTTTCGTCACAAAACCTTTTCCTTTACCAACTTGGTAAGCGAGATGGAGAACAGGCACAAGGGGACGTTCCAATCAAAGTACATGTTTTCGTGTGTAAATGTCACATGACGTTATGTAAGTTGCAACAGTATGGCACAGTGGAGGCACGCTTTATTTGACGTGATTGCAGTAGAATGGTCAAAGTAAAGGGTTTTTATGTGTTGGACTGGTCCAAAACCTCCTGAAAATTTGTATTCGTAGCCTCAGCAAAAAAAAAAAAAAAAGTTCAATGGTTGTGAATGCTTTTCTGAACTGCTCATAAGGGATAAAATATATCTCTTTCCCAGCAGTACAGCAGAAGAGAAAAAAGAGAACATATGACACAAGTGGTAGTAAGGACTGAAAATGTCTCTTGCTGTTCAAAAACATCTAATTTGAAGCGGTTATGTATTGGTGATGTTTCCTAAATATGTGGCGATGATACCATCGCTCTGTTCATTTCCATTTATCCACGCTGCTGATCGACAAAGTGAAATACATTTAAAAGCAAGAAAAAGATTCCGCTTCTCTGCCTTCTCTTTTTTTTTGAGTCCTTAACCAAAGAGGCCCCGATGCAACATCCATGTGTGAATGCCTATTGATTGCATTTTGCTCACTTTACATCGTCTTTCATAGACTCTGATTTACATGAGTGAGAACTTTCTCTGGCTCACACACACGGCTGATGTGTGTGTGTGGCGGACCGCGTCCTTGAGGTTTACTCCTTTGATTCAATAGTGCTCCACATGGACGGACTCAATCAGATACCTCAGACCCAGTGAAGGGTGATGTTCAGTGGAGCTGAAGTTACTCAACAGCAGCTCCTCTGAGGAAACACAGGCTGGTTCTCAGACGGTGTTTACATGTGAAGACACAACACAGGCCTGAATTTTAGCCACATAAAAAAAGATATTATTCATCTTGGTGCAACGTAGTTACTGTGAACAGATTATTGCAGATTGTGCAGATTTCTAAATGAAAAAGCAAACTAAAACTTAATATGTTTAGTTAGCAAGCTAGATCTTTAAGTCTTTGTCAAGAGTTAGCTGAAGATTTAGTTAGTAAGCTAAAAATTTAGCTTGCTAACTAAATATTTAAGCTAAACATTCAGCAAACATGCAAATTGGCTCGCCAATAAGTGGAAGTGGAATATCCTGTGGACTGATGAGATGACAGTGGAGCATTCTTGCAAGTGTTTGTCTCGTTACATCTGGTAAAAGGAGGAGATACTTGCAAATAGCGCAGTGTTTTCACAGCAAATGACACAAAAGGACGCCATGGATTTCAACAGATGCAGCCGCGGCCGACTGTGCTGTCCCGCCTCTCCAAACAGGTATTGAACAATAACTTTGCAGGTCTGGCCGAAGTACTTGGAATGGCCAGTAGGTTCGTACCCCAAGAAGCCATTACTCCTTGAATACCTTGAGGATAATGAAAGTGGGCTAGAGGAGAGCGGAGATGGAAAACTGTGCTGTTGGAGTGCACTGAGCCATTGCGAATTTGTGTTTGAACCCATAACACTGTGCCCATGTGACAAATGATAGCAAACACAGAGCCTGAGCCATTCGAGGAAGATTATAGTCAGATGGACACAAACTGAGCCCCCCTCCCCCGCACACGCTCCATAAAGGTGCTTTCTTTTTCCAGCTCGAGGTGTTCACTGTTCATGTTTGCAATTACATTCTAGGCCCTGTTCAGCTGACCACACTCTATTTGTATTTCTGCAACAACCCATCAAGTCAGGTAACCTTCAAGGATAATTTCAGTTTATTTCAAGCTGATGTATTTTCCATCAGTGGCCATAAATGATGCTTTTGTGATAGTTGAAATGGGAATTTGCACAAAACGCGCTGTGTCTCTTTGAAACATCTGTTTCTCTCAGAAGAAAAAAAAAAGCGCAGAAAGTCTCTGTTGCTTGTCGAAGTTAAGGCAAGTAGAATGAATGACTGTCCTCGTGACGGTGAGAGCAATCTGGCCTCCTTCAATAGTTTTGCGGGTTTTGATAGAGACTGTAACGCCATAATTAAAGTCAGTCTCGTACATGTGAAAACAGTAATTGAACATTTCCACAGAGTTACTGTTGGTTACTTTGGATGTAAAAGTGACCAGTAGAAGAGGACTGGACTTAGAAAGTAGTTTGTAGTTGTAAAGAGTAATGAAAAATACCTAATTTTCAAATTTAAGCATGTTGTGGAGTTATATGCTTGAAATTATACCTTAAACTAAGTCTGATTGGATGGAGGCACTATATTTTAATTTTTTTTATATCCATCTTGTCAATTCTGACCAGATTCCCTGACCATAAGTTAAACCACTACAAACCATTGTATCTACATAAACAGTTATCTGACTAAAAGTTCTGAATTCCTCAAGGTTCAAAACATCAACCAACAAATCTTCTAATTTCCTGCTGGAGCTAGCTGTGCTGCACTGCTATCATATTCATGTGTACGACCTGTGAAGTCGAGGTCCAGACCTGAATCCGATTGTGAATCTTCTTACATACTCTTTGTATTTTGCCTTTTTAAATCAAATGACTTTGTCATGCTATGTGGTCGTTCATGATTTTTTAAATGTTTTACAGGAATCTTGTTGCACTATGGAGGACTGCCCCGGTCCGTTTCTGCTGCGAGTCACATGCCAATTTGTTGCACTTCTATAGAAGTAAATATTGGCTGGGAGCACACTTCCTGATTGGTCATTTTGAAGCAGAGAAGTACGCCTGCCTGTCCTGACCTCTGCCCGTTGTTTCTTCATGCTCGGCTGTATAACAAGACCATCACACAGCACCGACGGGAGACGGGTCTCAGCTGCTCACGCTCTTATCAGACTGGACTGCGCGAATGAGACGCCTTGAGGAAGTATCGGTAAACAACACTATAGGGTTCCAGTTGCTATATGCTCAGGCGCTCATGCAAAATTCAGCGCTCTCGTGCGTACACTGAGAGGGAGGCGAGGCAGAAGGCAGGGGTCATGTTTTAACTGGGAAAAGCTTCAGAACTCAGCAATTTCCGATCTAATCCTGGCCGTAATCTTCCCGAACGGTGACCTCGGAGCGTGAAACAGAAATACTAATTGCTGCACTTCTGGCGGCTCTGAAAAGGGTTGCGTGCACACCTGTTAAAATGCCAGGTCTTTCTGGTATTAAAACAATAGTTAATTGTCCAGACTTCTTTACATCACTTAAATTTGGTCCCACTAACAGTGGGAGTGTCATGGTTTAGGGATGCCTCTCTTATGAAGGACATGGCAAAACTCCCCATCACAGAATCCACCATCAACTCCACTGGGATTTAGAGAGAGCTTGATGAAAACGTGAGACCGTCTGTAATAAAAATATAAAACTAAAGCTAACCAGGACCCTGAACCATGACAGCAACCCAAAACACACAAATAAATCCATCAAAGTCGGAGAATTAAGAAATGGAAAGATTCTGGGCCTAGTCAAAGCATAGAATTGAAGGAAACTATCTGCACTTGGAAGACACTTTCCTGATTTGAGACACTGATAGATGGCAACAAGTGTCGTCTCACTGAAGTTGTTTCAGTCAAGGGGCTAACAGCAGGTATGGAAGGATAATGCGTCCTGCGAGCATTATTAAGCATAATTAAATTGTTTTCTTTTCCAGAGAAAAATAAGAAAGATTTGACACCAACATGTGAACATTTAGTTTTTTTTAAAAGAACTGAACATTTCCGTGCCGTTGCTTCGGTTCTCTCGCAGAAGTTTTTTTCAAAGAAAATGTTCACAAATTTTCCTTTAAGAAGTTTTCCAGGTAAGCCGCACCAGAGACATGGGTGAGTTTCGTCGGCGACGCGTTATGTTTCGCGAGCCGCCGAACTCGCGAAGGCGTCGGAGCAGCTGCTGCCGCAGCCGAACTCCAGCTCTAATCTCTCTCCGTCTTCCTCCCCCGGTCCTTTAA
Source organism: Phalloptychus januarius (assembly GCA_902982915.1). Lineage (NCBI taxonomy): Eukaryota > Metazoa > Chordata > Actinopteri > Cyprinodontiformes > Poeciliidae > Phalloptychus > Phalloptychus januarius. The sequence continues at coordinate 2,132,843 of CADWAE010000467.1, forward strand.
TGGTGCGATCGCCCTCAACTCCACTGTAAATCTCTCCCCAATGGCTTATGGTTCAAATTAATGGCCCTGCCATAAGTGTTTGAATTTCATGAATTGTAATAATACTTACATCACAAGACACATGAAGTCATGTCTCCTTCTCTACAGTGGAGATATGATACATTTTAGTGGGATGCACAAAGTGGTCCCCTGGTAGGATAGTGATGTATTCTAATAGACTGCGCCGGCCAACCTCCGGGTGTAGATATTCATGATTCATATTTGAGGGCCGCAGAACGTTTAAATGGGACATTAAGTGGCAAAGAATATTAAAACACTATTGGCTTTGTGGAATAACCGGAACGTTCGCCAGCCGAGTTATGGCTCTTTTATTTTCCTTCCCCTTTAAACGCGTCCTGCTGCATCAAAATATATTAAAGTCAAGCTGGAATTTTGAGTTCTCTTCACTTTTTATGTGAGGGAATATGAATTATGATAATGCCATGCAGCTTTTGAGCCTTTCTTTTTGCAGTTCCCCAGCTTTTGAGGCTGGGGGGTGTTGGGGGGGTTGCTTTCCAATTGTCAGCTGTCAACAAGCTGTCAAGTCACATGCGGGTGAAACGGAGGACATCGTCATGTTTAGCCTGCAAACATTGATATAAGAGTCTGCTTAGTATCGGCTGTCAGACGTTGCTGACTAAAGTCATCAATCTCTTTAAAGGTCTCACAATTTTTTATTTCCATTTTCAATATTTTTACCTGAAGTTTTGCAGTGATTTGTATAGACCACCATTTCTTTTCAGCTGAGAAATAAATGTGGAAATGCTGTGAGCCCGACGCCAAATTTTGGTGCTAAATAAAAAGCAAACTATGCTAAAAAATAATAGATATATTTGATAAAGTGTGAAGATTAAGTTCAAAGCCCAAGAAAAGTTTGAGAGGCAATTAAACGCAAAATGAGTCAGAGCTGCTATTTGTAGCTGCAATTGTCGACTTGAAAGGCTTTTTTCCCCCCAAGATAATTAATTTTTCTTAAGCTGTTCCTATTACAACCCAAACCTCCGCGAATCTTATTGAAATTGTATATTTAGAACCCAACAAAAAAGTGCGGCGTATAATTATGAATACAGAGGCTTCAAATTTGTTTCACAGACAGAACTATCATTGGTGTGGCATTTTTCTTGCTCTTCTGTCAGATCAAACAGGGTGTTTGTGAACATTTGTTGACTTTTGGATTTAGTAATGACCTTTGACTTGGCCATTCTTCCGCACTCATTTTGACCCAAGCTGTAGTTGCAGTTGCAGCCTCTAACATGTTTCTATTCTGAATTGTCTCCACGTCCAGGAGGAAGCTGCCACCACCATATTTAGGTTTGATGAGCAGAGCCTTAATTTAGAAATGATCCGATACTAATATCGGTATCGGTCCCGATATTGAAAAAAAAAAATCCAGATCGGGTATTGGTGGCAATGTGCCTGATCCGTAAGGGCAGGTCTATTCAGTCTAATTCTATTTTCTGTATTATTTGTCTTACATGTTATTATCCTAATTGCAAAGTCAATCCAGCACTATTTTTCTGTCTCGGACTAGTATTATAGGTTTATTATCCGATACAATATTGGTATCGGAATTGAAAAATGTGGATGGGTGCAACGCTACTTTAATTTTCATGCATGGTTGCTATTCTCCCAGTAAGGTCAGACTGGTGGATAGCACAAATCTTGCAGATTCTACACACTTTTCAGATTTAAATTTTGTTCTTATTTGGGGGAAAAAATCTTGCAACTCCATGCTCTGTCGGTCTCCTCCGTACTGAAGTTTGCGGTTGTAATGTGACAAAAATCCAGAACAGCTCAAGAGGTGTGAATACTTTTGCACAGTGCTGCATGCATAGGAGCTTAGAACAATTATGGGTGCATGTTGTGTGTTTATGACAGCACATGGACCCTGAAGTGTGTGTGGTGCAGCAGGAGGACAGACCTGATGATCCCCCTGTCTCCTGGTGACTGTGTGAAGCCAGCCAGCCGTGGCAAGGCTGCCATAACTACCAGTTGAGCTCTGTCAGGGAGATGACCCGCTCTCTTTTCAACAAGACCTGCCACGCTGACAGACAGACAGACAGCAAGACAGGCAGGCGGAGAGACAAAAGACACCACGTGTGCATATTTTAATCCGAGGACTCGCCGCCTCACTCCAAACGGCTAAAATCCCGGGAAAAAGCCGTAGGTGTAATTGGACTGCAGCAGTACAGGTCAAGAGTCAATGGTCTTATTTGAGGTCTAACACCATTTAAGACTAATTTGAGACTATGTGTTATTGTGCCTTTAACTAAGTTTCTAACCTGATCTGTACAGAGGTTCATTGTGCTTTTAAAGGAGACCTGCTGCCCTGCAAAAGGCCATCTAATGGTTTTTCAACCCATCAGTATTACTTTAATGTACCGCAGATCAAAGGATAAAACATCCACTTGTGCAGATGAGGGGAAAAAATATTGAAGTGCATTGAAGATTTTAGATGTTCTTGACAGAGAAATCCATTTGGATTCTGACAGCGAATCGGTACCGTTCCCCCAACTATTAAGAAGCACTTAAACATCATCAATGTTAATGCTTACAATTTACACAATTAAAACAACGGTTTATTGCAGCAACCAGGTGGAATTGTTGAATTCTGCTTTTTTTTTTTTTTAAACTTTGTGGATCACTAATATGAGCTTGTATGTATGTTTGTATTTGTCCGGGTCCGGCCTCCGTATTTATTCGACACACCGTGTGAATTAGTGCTTCCTCGCTGTCACCGGTGTTTACGTGCGAGTGGCGAGGTCGGGACCCTGGGCTCGAGGCTCGTCCCCCAGAGAGCTCGCTTCCAGCGTGGCCAGCTAACAGTACAAACAATTAAAAAAAAAAAAAGACGCAGCCGCCAACCCCTTCGGCCCCCTCACCCCCTCCGCTCGGGTCGGAGAAATTGCTGCTTCGCACTGCGAGAGGATCCAGAGTAAACCCTCGGTTATCCGGTCTGTAACGACGCTGCTGCTGAGGATGGAGAGGCAGGATCGATACCGCTACAGCCTGTGGACCAGTTGGAGACAAGGGGCTATTATTAGGATGTCCTTTCCTTACCACCTGAGCCACTTACAGGCTTAGGATAGTCGCTTTGTTTTTTGTTTTTTTTGGCCGAACTGCAAAATTAAATATTGAGAGGAATGAATTATTCCTATATGTTAAAGATGGAGCAGGGGAAGCTTGTGAAAATGTTTTACAAAAACAGAACAGCTAAAATGTCTCAATTAGATAAAAAGCACAAAAATAAATATCTCCAATCTAATTTTTTAAAAATTATTATTATTTTTAAGTAATTGAGTTTCAATGGGATGATGAAGAAAGTTCTCCCCTACCTGTTGCTGTGAGCTGCCAGCAGGAATGTCTCTTTACTGTTTATAGCCACATTGACGGGCTCACAAAGATGAAACATTACTTTAAATATTTCCTATCATATTTCCAAGAACAGTGCCAAGGCTTTCATTCAACAGTGTGATATATAAGACCAAGCAACTGAACTATGTTTTAAACCAAAGTGACTAAATCATCATAAAAAAAGCCTTAACAAGAAGGCCATGCGACAAGAATCCTTTCAGCAGCTCAATAAAAAGCAGAAAAAGTAATTTTTTTAGATTATAGATTTTTTAAAAAGTTTTTCTTTCAGAGAGGCGTTTTTATAACTGTACTGTGGAACAGTAGGAATACAATAAGCTGCGTTTCACAAATGGAAGTTGGTCCAGATGACCGTGATGAATAGAAAAGGTCCAGAAATGTCTGTTTTTACTTTGGGATGTTTAATGCAGTTCCTTCTTCAAACAGCAGGGGCGCACTCCTGAGAACGCTTGTCTGGTGTCACACAAGGAATGGCTGTAGCAGAAAAGCCAAACTAGAGTTATTTCATTAAAAATGCATCATTTTAATTTTGAACACCCCAAACTTACAGATACAGCAAAAAATTAATGAATCTAAATTTAATTTAAAAAATAATAACCATAAAAGTTGGAGTTTCATGTCTCAACCTGGCCTACTTTAAATAGCAAGTAAATAAAATGTAACTTCACAATAATGTGCCTATCCATAAAAATATTTAAATGACGTTATGTTATAGGCCACAATGCCACACAATTCATTGACTTGAGTGAACAGCGGTTTTCTTTCATCATTCGTATTTCCCAGCTTGTTTTTGTGAAAAGTTGCCAATTTTTTGTACATTTAGCTTCTTGTTCCAGGAGCTTTCTTCTTTTTCTTCTTACGCGCCATTCTTACTCTTTCTACTTTCTGGGTTTTGAACTCCCCTGACCAAGCGCTTTATGCCACCTAGTGGACACAGTCGTTATAACGGGCACTGCTTTTCAACACAATGTACCACAATTAAAGCGAACATGGCCCAATGAACAACAGTAGCCAAGTACGTGGCAACGTGATCAACCCAGTGCCACCGTGGCTCCAAATGAAAGAGACAAAATAAACAGCATGCTTTCTGTGTGTTGATGTACAATTATTTCATTAGGGGTGAAACTACTGAATGATAACCATAACTGCGAGAGTAAGCCAACAAAACAGACCTGATCACATGAATATATTTATTTATTTAACTTTTCATCCTGCGGCTGAAAACTATTTGTATCTTACTTGCTGGATTAGTTTTTTGTTGTAGACAGTGTGTAGGTGTTTTTTGTTTCTGTACTCCAAGTTCTCAAATATACAACTTTTCTTTTTCTTTTTTGCTTTTCTTATTTTTTTGAAAGGGGAAAAAGTTTGTTGGGTGCAACTAGTTTATCTTTAATACACAGCTGACTGACAGCTAGTGCCACTGGGAGGAGGGGAGTAGTAATCAATGCTGCATATAGTTTGAGGAATCTCTTTATTAGAGTTGGGATAAGTAAAAAGGGCATATACAACTGGAACATTATTGCAGAAAATTTAATTGATATTTTTATTACTTTTTTTTAAATTAAAGCGTAATTTTGGCATTGCATTGGCTCCACATGTGGCACTAAATCAAAAACATGCTTCCTGTATTTAAAATCTTTTTTTTTTCCGTATTTGAAATTTTGCACTCTGTTTTGCATCTTGCATTTTTATATATATTAAAGGTGGGTTTTTTTCTGCAGCAAAAGTTTCCAAGCATACAACTTTTTATTTTTTGAAAGGGGACAAAGTTTTTTGGGGTTTGCCTAGTGTGGCCACAATACACAGAAGGCTGACAGCTAACAACAATGGGAGGGGGAGAGGTACTCAGTGTTGGTCATTATTCAAGGATTTTATTATTATTATTTGAGGAGCAATAGGCAAAACCAGCTCATACAAACTCAAACGATACGATCAATATGTTAAAACAGCTCTCAATCCTTTGCCTTAAGTGTTTTGGATGAACTTGAAGCCTAATTTATGTTCTTGTAGCCGCTCCGAATATCCATGATGCAAAATTAAAAACGTGCTTCCTGTCCGTTGCTTTGAAATCACTTGAAGAGAAGCGAGGCTGCTGCAAAATGAATCACAACTGCGAGAGCGCGCAAATAATTCAGACTCATGGGCTTTTCCTGGCCTTGACCTCGCATCCAGAGTGAAGTCTGTTTGAATCAAAGGCTTTGGATTTATTGGTGGACACAGTTAACGTAGACGCCAGTCTGTAACATAACCAGTCAGCCAACCAGTTATCTCCCTGGACATATGCTGTGTCCACTGCTCCAGAGTCCTGCTGTCAAAGCCACTGCGAATCCTAATGATCACAGCGCATCTCTGCGCCGCAACGCACAAACACAGACACACGCGGACGCAAAACACACACATACACACTCCCCGGTCTTCGCTCCAGGGGTCCTGACAAAATAGGATACGGCGGGGACTCGTCAGAAGACAGCACCGCCGGTGCGCTCCACCTGCTCACTGATTCTTACGCCTGGAGGAGCCTGAAGGCGCTGCCATCACACACCCACCCTGCCTATGGTACACACGCAAGTATACAAATCAATAGACAAACACACATAAGCCAGCACACTTACACATACATCCTCAATGCACGCATACACTTCCTTATCTTCGGCATACTTCTCACCTCATCCCTTCCCAGTATCTGTTCCTCTTGTGCCCCCTCCAGTTCGACCCCATCCATATCCTGATGTTTGTCCTCCCTTCCTTCCTCACCCCGAGTCCTCCTCACTGATGCCCACCCCTTTCACTCCCCCCCAACTGCAGAATGCATGAAACGTCCACACATACACCCACCTGTGCACACTTTCTAACCTGTCAGGTAACATCAGAGGAGGGGAGAGCTGAAGAGACATGACAGTGTGCTGAAGGAATCATGTGCCAGAAACACAGACCTCTCTCCGATCGTCTGTGCCGTTCTGGAACACAACAAGCTCGAGCCTCCACTGCCTCCCTCCCTCCCCATCCCTCACCTTTGTTAGGGATCAGACCTGTTCGGGGGGAGCTGGAGAAACTCCAACAGTCGGAGCGGAGGGAAGACACGCTGAGGAGAGGAGGAAGTTGTTGGGAAGAAGTTCTGATAATCAATAAACGCAGAGGGGAAGTGGTAGAGGAAGAGACAGAGACGGGGAAGGGGAGAGGATGCTCGGTGCAGAGAGGGCCAAAAAAGCGGCGCCCAAAGGCCTTTTCACTATCCATCAAATTCAGCAAGTCGGCCCATGAGCTTGCATCTGCCATATGTGGTGAACCATTTCCACAGCAAAGTCCAGTAAGTCAGCAACAGCCCCAGCAGATGATTTCTTAGAGGAAAAGAAGCATTTAAAACTAAGACAGGATGTTTTTACAGTCAAACGTTTTATGTTTGGGCAGAAAGAAATCCATAATAATTACATGATATGTAATTTTGGGGGAAGAGATTTGACTAACAATAAAAGATAATATATGATGTTATTATTTTCTTATATAATCCTTGATTTAGTTTAATCATTTATAAAATAAATCTTAGTCAGAGAAATGTAGATGAATCTCCCTCCTTCTTTAAATGAATCTTTATTGGGAGAGTAGATTATTCATCCTCCAGAATTTATTTCAACAGGAAAAGAAGAATTTAAGGTGCCGAAGGACTGAACAAATCTGGAGTCATTCAAGATCTGACCACCATGATTACTTACATACTGTTTTGTTAGACACCACATGAAATGGGACGAGAGTTAGACCTGAAGGTTTTTAGATGTTGACCTACTGAATGACTCGTCGATGTGCTTTTGGAGTAATTTTAGGTTAGTAATAGTAATAGGTTGGTCATTCTTGAGCAGGTTTCTCCATTTGAGGATAATGGTTTTAGCTTTTCCTTTCTCGTTGCCCTGTCGCAGATAACATTGTTGAAGATCACAATGTCGTCTGCAAACATAACAGTCTATGAAGACTAACCTCATATGTTAGCATGTTCGTCACCAAAGTGGAGCCTTGATGCACTCCCACCTTCACTTGAACTCCTGTGTCACTCCTAGAGGACACCTCACTGCTGACTAATATACTTCTCTGCCACTCCAAATCAAAGCACCTCTATTGATACCCTGTCATACGCGTTTTAAAATCTAAAAATACACTAAACAGATCCTTCTGGCTGTCTCTGCCCTTCTTCATCAGCATCCTTAAAGAAAAAATTGCATCTGTAGTACCCTTTCTTGGCATCCAACCATACTGCTGCTCAGAGAAGCTCACTTCTGACCTGAGCCTAGCTTCCATAACTCTTTCCCAGGACTTCATTTCATTAGCTCTATTCCCCTCGAGTTGCCACAATTTTGTATGTCTCTGTTGTTTTTAAAAATTGGCCTCAGAACACTTTTTCTTTTATTCCAGTGAGACGTTTCCTCACTCTTCAAGATCTCAAGATCTAGTCAAAAACTCTACTGGCACCTTACCGAGACACATTCAAACCTCCATTGGTATGTCATAAGGACTAATTTGCTTACTAATCTTAGGTACTTCCTGATCCACACCAGTAATTTCTCCAGCTGTACATTCTCTCATTTTCTTCATTCATCAAAGGAATTTTTCCAACTTCCCATCACACTTAGCACCTGTCAGTACATTTCCATCCTCAGTCTCCCTGCACGTCCTTTCTATCTCTACCTCTGTGCCTTGTCAACCTGTACAAATCATTCTCTCTGTTCTTACTCTCTCACCCAGCATACAGGTCATTATACACCCTTTGTTTGGCCTTTGCCACCTCGATCTTTACTACAAACTGCATCTTGTCAGTCCTCTCAGAAAGCTTAAGAGGAGATTTGTAAAGGGGCAAATACTTTTTCCCAACACTATATCCCTATGGAAGACTTGAGCCAAGTCTGTTCAAGTCTGAATCTCATTGTGATTTAAAGAAATATTGAAGGCATCTGAGTAAATGAGTTCCCCAGCCTCCTTTCTGTCATTGGAACCATGTAGCAATCAGCGGCGTGTAAAAACAACAGAATGGTTGGACCTTGTCACACTAGAGAAGACTGCAGTTGTGCTTTAATTACAAAGGAGGTCCACTTCTGTCCGTTGCTCCGACTTTATTTTCCTGTTTGTTGGGGTTCGACACCTCAGGCCTCATTATAAAAATAAAACAGACATACATCAGTTGCTTCTGCTTCCAGCAAGTGTTAGATTAACTTCTCACACTCTGCAAATGCCTCCATTGTCTACTGTTGCTTCTATGTTCTTTACTTCATTTGCTTTGAGGGAGCACTTCACCATTTATATTCAAGAAAAAAGCCCTCCACCCAGATTTGAGGGGCTATTTGCAAGTTAGAGAATGCCACTTGAACAATTACAACCCATCTCTAGTGTTAGTTATCCTCTGGTTCCACAAGAGCCATTTTCACAGAGGGAAAGAATGATTTTGCTTCATCAAGAAGAAGTGGATCTTCTAAAAACAGTCATTTTGTTTCCCCGTGTCTTCCCCCCACCCTGCGGCCCTTACGCCTCGAGAGACGGTGCGGGCTGATTTTCTCCGTGAAGTGGCACTCGATGCTCTCAAAACTTACATCATGCATTGTTCTGCCGGCCGGCATGTTTCACGGGCTCTTGGCCCGTTCGGGTGCCGAACTGAGAGTGGGTAGGTTAGTGGGTGGGCAGGAGGAGTGGGTTCTCTGCTGAGGCCTGTACACGCTGGAATTTCTAATAGAAAGTAATTGAAATGAGCACTTAGAGCCCATTGGTTGATGTTGTCCTTACGCACGATGAAGCGCCACAGCAATCATGTGCTCTGTCGTACTCAGCATGCAATGGAAGGTCTCATTAGTGGGTACTGAGGATTGTGTAGGTCCACATTCATATCAAGCAGTTAAAAGGAAGAAAGCAGGTGTTCATTCCATCAACTTTCTTTCACAGACGTAGCACTGAAGTTTTTTTTTTTTTATCACTGCTGCCTGGGCAGAAAGCAACAGCCTTGAAAAGTTTCAGTGGAATGTGACAAAATGTGATGATGGAGCACCTTAAGTGGGTGTCTCTGAGAAAGCACTTCTACTAAAGCATTCCCACTCTCTTTGTCTTATCTTTTCACTTTTGCTGTATCTGTCAATGCCTCCACTGGTTTCCCCTGTGTCTTGCTACAGCGCCTGGTAAAACTGCTTATACTCTTTGAACATTTTTCACGTTCTGTTTGATGCAGGAGTTTTCATATTCTTTACAAATGAAAATCTAAGAATGTTATGCATTTGTACTCATGCCCTTTTTACTCTGGTCCCTCAAAATAAAATACATCCATCATCCATTTTCTGTACCTGATATATCTACGCAGGGTAGTGAGGTAGTAACCTTTACATGCAATGTGGATGTGTGGCCACTCCTTGCGGCTACAACTACTTGGGAAACTCTGGACATTATTCCAGAAACCTATTTGTGAGGTCAGACACTGATGTTGGACAAGAAGCCCTAGCTCAAAGTGCTCTAATTTATTCCAAGGGTGTTCTAGCTCTATTCTATGATGAGGCCTCCACTGAAACTGTTCCAGCAAAGTTGGGGGTGTCAAATTCCCAAGAATGTCTTGGTATACTACAACATTTTGAGTTCCCTTCACTAGAACTAATAGGCAGAGGCAAACTCTTGAAAACCAGCCCAGGTTTTCCATTTGGTTCTCCAGTCTGTGGCCCTACCTTTACACCACTTCCTCTGACTCTTTGTGTTGCACTGGATAATGCAAAGCTTGGATGCAGCAGTTCAACTATGGAAACCCATTCCTTGTAGCTTTCCTAGCATCGTTCTTGTGCTAATCTGAAGGTCTGTAGCTAGTGACTTGGTATCCCATCATGGATCCATGCTGGAACTCACTGAGCTTCTGAAAGTGACACACTCTCTCAAAATGTTTGTAAAATCAGTCCGAATGCCACACTTTTGGGGTTTTATCGCCAGACATTTTCACAATACCAACATCAGCTCTGATTAACACACTTTTATTTCTCTCTTTTCTAAATGTTTCCATCACTCTCCTTAAAATGCACCATTTTCTCTCTCAAATCTATGCCAGGCAGGCCTGAAAAAAAAAGCCTGAATATGTTATTGACGAGGAGCGTCTCAATGCATGGCACAATATATATTATGGCCTGCCAATTATTGCATCCTTGCAGTTCTGCAGCTACAATGGCTGGGTTTCACTATGTTGTGCAACTCTAAAAGCGATACCCTTTTCTTTCTACTTTACAGTAATGCACTACTTTATATTAGTCTGTCACATAAAACCCCATAAAGACATGGTTGAAGAAGTGAAAAAGATCTAAACTGAATGAATCCTTTGAAAGACACTGTTCTTTTTCCTTCCATAGATAAAGTCTCAGCTCAGTTGTTGCAAGCTAAAAATCAATTTCCAGGACATCCTGAATGTAACACGAAGACCCCTTTGTCTGGGTCTGGACCGCAAAGCTAGACAGTCGGATGAGAACTATATATAAGAAAGAGGGAAATAACAAAACACATTTGACACTGAAACTGATTTGGAAACAGGTATTTCACGAGACCAGTGTCTTCCAGTTCCCACGTTTCGACGGCTCTGCTGTGATGGAGCAGGAATTCGCACCTCACTCAATCATTTCTAACGTCTTGCTCCAGCAAACCCAATCTGTGGCACCACTGCTTAGTACCCAGATAATGATCAGATTAAGAGATTTGACTGGTGAGTAACGCCAGGTGATGGGAGCAATTTGCCGCCCAATCGACGGCGAAGGAACGAGGGAGAATTGCGGCAGTGGCTACAGTTGGCAGGGAGGATGCTGAGGAGAGGGGATTGGAAGCATCCCAGCCCCTGAAAGCAGCAGGCAATTCAACAGTTCCTGTTGTTAAATTTCATTACACACACATACACCCCCAACCAGCCTTCTTCATCTTTACCTGCCTGGTTTCCCTCTATCCTCTCCCCGTCCTAATCAAGTTCTCTCTCTGTCATCCTCACTTTCACTCAAACAAATACACCGTTCAGCAAAAAGCTGTCTTATCGAAGAATATTGTTATTTAGCTTCAAGATGCACACACACACATGCACACGCAAACCGAAGAAGAAGAAGAGAGGAGAAAATAAACAGTGCGAAGTGGGGATTTAAGAAAATAACAGTGAGCAGAGGCTGAGGAGATGTCTTTGTCAGCGAGAGGAAGATGGGAGTAGGCCGGCGCGCTAATCATCGATCGGATGATTAAGGGAGATGAGGAGGGCTTTTTCCCCCAGTGAAGGATCTGATTGTCGGTCTCCTCCCGCATGGCGTCCTGGGAGCGAGCCGGCGGCAGAAGCTCAGGATCAATACACTCAATCACGGCTGAGAGGGGCAGCGTCAGTCACGCTGTGCCAGACTATTAGAACCAAGGAGGCAGACAGTGAATAACTCCATGCTTCCCTGGTCCCACCTCACACCATGGGGGGAAGCGATGAACTAGCTGGCTGGCTGACTGGCTGGAATGCGTGTGTGTGTGCGGGCGTGGGTGCGTGTGTGTGTTTACAGTTATCCCACATACTTAGGTTAAAGAAAAGGTTCAACATATTAAGCCTGATCTTCAATTTCTTGGCAAGAATTAGAGTGAACTACTGATTAGAAGTGCCAGTGCTGCTATTGTTGTTATTTTTTAAGAGAAAGTAAGAGATCGTCATATAGCACCCAGTCTTTTCTGCTCTGGTTGGCCACACAGAATAATATAATACATGATATATGAATATGGAATATATTTGCTACAAGTTATTCCACTGCAACTCTGGTTGTATGTTTGGAGAAGTTGTCCTACTGGAAATTGAACTTTCGCCTGAGTTTTGGGTCTTTTACATTCTCTTCATTCATCTTCCTGTAAACTTTGTGCTATGTGAATGAGATTAACCAAAACATTGAATATTTAAAGATTCACACTATCATCTTAACACTATGCATTCTCTTTTGTTTATCCCAAACAAATGAGGTTCATTGTACGTAAAACAAGACCCACCCCTCGTAGAAATTTGAAGGACAAAATTTGAGGTTTAAAGAAAACTACTTAGCTCCACTTTGTCGTTGTGGAACGTGACTCATTGTCAATGTTAATCTCTCTTCCACAACTCATATTTTAAAACCTCCGCAGCAAAATGTGGCTATGATGGTGTAAAGAGATGTCAGAAATCCAAAGGAGCACATCTCAATGTTGAAAAACCTTGCAGACTGACAAATTATGAAAAAAAACCCCATGTAGTCTCCATGACTTCATCATACGCAGCGAATGACAGACTCGTTAGCAGCACAAGAAACAGGGAGAAGGGAGGACAACGCTCCTCAGACAGCTGTGTCCCTGACAGACAATGGATGGCCCAGGTCCATCTGGAGGCAGCAGCCCTGGACCAACATGATGTATACGTCTTCACTAGCAAACGGGTGCCATCAATCCCTCCCTCACCATGGTGACCGACAGTGACAGCTAGCCAAGGACCGCAGCCTCAATCTAATGGAAGCAGCAACAAAAAAAGGCCAATTCTTTATAATAAAAAAACAAGCAAATGTTAAGATCTTTTCAGCTTTTCACCGACGGCTTCTGTATCAGGTTGTACATTAAATAAAAAGGCACAGGGATTACTGATGAACATTGTAAATTAATTAATCAGGAAGTCATATTCTTGATCAGGAGTTGAGATAGTGAGCGCATGACTAAATGGTAAAAGTCTGAGACTACCTTGGAGGTGGTGAAGAGATGTTTGACTGTGATAAACTCTGAAGAAAGAAACTGAAGAAAGGTCAGTACTAGTCGTAGATTTGCACTAATATAAGCTGCTGCTATGGTGTAAGGGCTATCATCTGGAGACACTTCGGGTCCCTTATTACCAACTGAGCATTGGTAAAATGCCATTGGCTATTTGAGTTATGTTGCGGACCATCCATCCCTTTATGACCACAGTGTGCCAATGTGATGGCCACTCCCAGCAGGAGAATGCACCATTCATACTGATTAAATTGTTTCAAGGTCTTTCTTGACCATGAGATGAGCTTATTGTATCCCAGTGGACTCCACGGTTGCCAGGTCATGACACATGGTGGATTCTATGATGGTGAGTTTGCTAGGTCCGACTTTAATAAAGCGTCCCCAAACCCTAGGACCTCCATTCCATGTTTCTCAGTTAGTATTCAGAAACAAATTTTGTTGCGCTTCTGTACAATGTCAATAAAAGCATTCTGATTATTTCTCTAAAACGCGGGAAGAGTTGTGACACTGTCCTAATTCATTTCTCAACTTTTTATAGGATTGTACAGAAATTGCTTGAAGGTTTTCTTTATTTTTACTTCTATTTTTGATGTAAATTCCTTGGATTTTCCAGAAATGTCCTAATATGTATATTAAATATCTATTAGGCCAAACATTTTAGAGAAGCACACAGGAAGTCACAGGGTGCAGGGAGAGGTCGCACAGTGATGCAGTTAGTCAAACAATTGCCTTGTTGCGAGTTTGAATGGGTTTGAATCTTTCTGCATGAAGTTTTTATGTTCTCTTTGTGCGTTCAAGGGTTTTCTCTGACTACTCCGACCTCCCCAGAAGATTAAAAGATGACTTTTAAGGCCTTTATACACTGTGTGAGAGTGTGTGTGCATAGTTCTTGGTTTTGTGTCTTCACACACAAAACCAATGTGCGTAGACTGGCAATGTTATGCCAGTCCATAACATTGCCTTGTTATGGACTGGCACCTTGTCCAGAATGGACCCCACTTCCCACCCAATGCCCACTAGAGATAGGCACCAGCCACCCCGCAGTGACCCTACAAAAACAATGGATGGATGAACTTTAAAAATATTGTAAAACATGTTTTTCCGATTTTTTTAATTCGGAAAGTTACATTTTTGAATATACCTTTAATTAAAGACAATTTCAAGCAAGCCTGCTGTAAGAAAGTTGACACTGTCTTTATCTTTTTACCTTAGTATTAGCTTGTTAAAGGTCCCTGCCTTTGAGTTGAGTGCTTAGAGCATTCCTCTGTAATCTTCTTTTTAAAAAAAAAATCCCAGGCAACCTTGTCAGACGAGCAGAGGAGATGCATAGAGGAATTGGAGAAATGGCCTTGCTACGGCACCATTCTGAATATGTTAACAGCGCTGCTTCCCTTGAACTGTCACAACTTGAAAATCCACTGTGTTAAGAGCTGCACACACAGGCAGCCGTGAATATCTGTCGCTACCACAGACTTGGCCATGGCAGCTCTTAAAAAGCACTTGTTGTAATACATGACCAATTTGCCGGCAGCGAGTGCAGGGGAGTATTAACATCTCCTCAGCCTGGTTGGGCTTTAATGTGATGAAGATGTTATTAGAGCCATCACTGGCCCAAATGAATGGCCAGTGGAAGCACCACAGCAGGGGAGAGAGGAGGGAACGCATCGACCTTCGCCTCACCAAGGACAAGGACACTTGTGCTCATAAAAAGGGGAGGTCCGATTGTTCACACCAGCCGTGGCTGCTGAATGAAGCCTTGGAGTTGTCTGTGCTTTGCCCAATTGGTCACCTCCTACTCAGCAGATTTATTTTTTTTTCTTTTTAAGTTTAAGGCACTACTACATGCTTAGTGGGTTGTCGCCTGCAATCATCAATTGCTGTGTCTCCATAAAAAATGGCAAAACTTTGTCGTTATTCTGCTAATGTCGAAAAAATGCAACTGAATGCAATTAAAATCGCATGTGACTAAGCTTGTTCTGCAAAAAACACGCCACTTCCTGTCATCTTCTTCTTTTTGGTTTGTGCCAGTAGCAACATTCAGTTGTTAATCATGTGACTCATGTAATATGTAAAAGGGGCAGGAGTTCTGCTGGGTACTGAAGCACCAAGGCGCAGCTTTGGGTGCATAGGTGGTGCACTGCATGAGCAAGGAATGACATTATAACGTAACGCTCAAGAATGGCAACTTTGCACAATATCCACCACTTTAATAATTACCCTCAGCAATTATTTTTTTTTTGTATACAGTGACCTGAAGAACTGCTGCTGTTACGTAAATGTGAAAGGTCAAACCAGTTTCTGTTTATGAACTCTGCACTGTTGAGCCAAAATGTTTTAATTCCACCACTATGTTGGTTTAATATTTTTATATTTTGGAGTGGCGTTGCCAGAGTGGAGTTTAATCGATCTGAGATTTCCAATCAAAAACAAACTAAATTCTAAATCTAAATCTGCAGGGGGTATTTTATACTAATTTTATACTAAATGAGTTAGTATAAAATCCTAATTATTAACAGCTATAAGGTCGGACTGTGGAATAATTCAAATGTCCAGGTGTTTGTTACAAGAATTTCTCTGATTATGTTACTGTAGTAAATAGTGTTTAATATCCCTGACAAGCCATGTGATTAATTTTGCTGCCCTGCATTGTTGTGGCGAGCAAATCTCCCCATGACGAGAGGTGCTCTCGTCTTTGAACAGTTATCCTGCCTCCCTGCTCCTTTGAAGTATAATTATTTCACTGTAATTAGGAGCGAATCGTGCTTAGTAAACACACACACACACAAAAAAAGCCACGATCTCTTCAGATTAATAAGCCGGGGTAATGCGTTAGGCACGGGGAGTTGCTCTGAATGGGCTTCTGGCTCGGCTCCAATTCGGGCATGATTCCCATTGTGCGAGCAGAGACTCCCCAGCCTTGACGAAAGTGACCAGTGAGTAGCAGTGGTGGAGGAGTTGGGGGGGTTGAAGATGCAGCAGACGAGCCGCCCGGGCCCGTGTTCGACACCAGATTCTGCTATTGTTGTGGCATAAAAACATGCTGTTCTTTGTTGTCTTCTATTAATAATACATTGGCTAAAATCTGTAAGTCAAATAAACACTAACCGAGGGACACTTTTTTTTCTTTTTCTTTTTTTTTTTAAGATGGCCGCCATTAATCAAAAATGCAGATTTGCCCATTCCAATCGTTTACTTTTATCACATATTTAAGTTGGAATACAAATGAGCGTCACTTTGAAGTTCTTCAAAAAAAACAAACAAACAACACGTCTGCCATCTTTGTAGCTTAAATCAGCTGAGTCCCTCCAGCCCGTCCAATTTAAGAGCCTAAACAGCAGCTTGTTTCATATCAAACAATCTTTAGATGAATTTAGATTACAAGATGCCTAACAACCTTTCTTTAACACATTCAATTACGCTATCAAACTGAAAAGATAAAATGCTCTAATATTTACTCGCCAGATTCAGGCACTATGTGAAGGGAGGGGGAGGAGAGGAGCCGGGTTGGTGGAGCTGGAAGAGGTGTTGGGGGTGGAGGGGTGGGGGGTTCGTTCGCTCTCCCAGCAACTAATTACTTAAGCAGTTGTCAAAGGTTTGAAGCTCGCTCTTGAATTCCAATGAACACTGTCCATGGACGGCGGTGGTTTTGCATATATTATGAATATTTCAGTTTCTCCCAGTAACCTTGGTGTCGTTTGGCAGATAGGGGCTGGCAGAGAGCCATTTAAAAGCTTCTCTGTTGCAGAAGGGAGGAGACAGGGTATTAAGCTTTATCTATACTTGACATTTCCAAGCATTTGTAATTAATTCATATAGAAAATCTTTCCCAGCTTTGCCTAAATGACTGGCCACGAACTGTCTATATCAAAAGGGAACAATCTGGCCTGTTTTTTTTTGTTTTGTTTTTTTCCCCCCGCCTGGCTATTGTTTCTGCAAAGGACAAATATGTCAAAATTACACCCTATACTTCGCATAAAATTCAATTATGATGCCTCGTCTTATTTATGTATATGTATTCGAGTCGAAGCTTTCTAGGCGCCGCCGCATCACGCATTCAAGCTTCGAGGTATGAGCTCGTGCAGGCGACCGGGTTCTGAATACGATCGCAGAAGTTTTGGGATTCTGAACGGGGAATAAAGATGCGGCAGGTAAAGTGAAATGCAAGAGTTCGTCCAGATGGGTGAGACCGGCGTGTCGCCGCATGTCACCGCTCCTGGCGGGGAGCCAAGCCTGCAGGTGTGCGCTGGACTTTGTCAGACCCTCGTATCCATTTTAATTAAGAAAACACTCCTGACATTAATCCCTAAAACACAGGGCTTTGTACGTAGTTTGCCGTGTGATGGATCTGTCAAATCTGAAGCAACAAAGGAAAGAAGGAATTCTGGAAAAAAAAAAAAATCTCTAGTGCCTTGCAAATGTATTTGCACCATATTCAAATTCTGCATTTTACTGGGATTTTATGAAAATTATGAATCAGGTATCAAAAAATGCAAACTCTGGACTTTGACTAGCCCACTCTAACATATCACCATCTTCCTAACATTAATCTTTTTGCCAAAATTACCTGAAAAATCTTTTGAGAAGAAAGAGTTGGTGATTTTAAATTTTTCTTCTGCCAGAATTGCTTTTGACAAAAAGCCATCATTTGTAAGGTGACCTTACGAATACTAATCTACTAATCATTCATTTTTTCGCTATGGCAGGATATGGACATCCTGTATTTAGCTCTATTCATCTTCCTGTTAACTCTGATCAGCTCCTCTGTCTCTGATGAAGAAAACTCCTTTTCAAACCATGATTCTGCCACCACTATGTTTTCCTGTGGGGAAGGTAATGAGACAATGCTCTGCAGTGTTCTCCAAAATGTTTAACTTTTCTCATCTGACCAGAAGCCTTTCTTCCCTTTGAGCAAAGGCCTCCTTCTTCCTGCCCTTCCTCAAAAAAGTCAGAGTTGCAAAGTGACAGACACACAGCAAAAAAAAAAATTCGAGGTTTTAGCTGTTTTGCTGGTGAAATCATAAATATCAAAACGCGCCTCCAGCACTTCTTCCCAGTAAACAGCTCAATTGAGCAACAGTTGGCTCACAGATTCTGCTGCTACAGTAACAGTAACTAATTAGCACAACACGAGTCTGCCTGTGCCAAAAACCCGTAGGCCTACGGGGTGACGGTTTGTGGCTACTCGATGGAGACGACGTAATCGGTGGAGATAAAAGAGAGCTAGGAGAACAATATGTTCTTGATGTCCAGTTGTCAGATGGACATGGGCCGGTTTAATCCCGACGCTGGATGAGCCGTGCCAATAGCTTGGTTTCTGCGGCATGGCAATCAGCGAGAGTCCACAGGCAGGGTGAGGGGGCAGAAAGCTGCCCAAAATGAGGGAGAACTTCAGAGGAAATCAACATGAAAAGCTCAAATCGCAAAAGTTATGACTGGAAGATGTTGATTACCATGAAGAAGGCAAACTGCCCGTTAGTTCAGAGAACTAGCTTTTTTTTCTTTCTTTTTTTTTCTTTCTACCTCCTATGAACTGATTAAAGCCAAGAATTTTTTTAAGCCTACGCGATAGATTTTGCAGGAAGGCCGCTGGACCGAACGGCTGCCGCTGTGTGTTTGTTGCAGCTTGACGATTATATTTGCCTTTACAGCATCAGACTGTGCTTTTGGCACACTTGGGAAATGGTGATACTAGTAGTGGTCCAACATATGTTGCATCTTTATACAAAAAAAATTATCTAGGATGGGGTAAATGGGATTTTAAGCATTGGGCTGAATATGCAAGTTCAGTCTTGGTCTTGTGTCGAAAACATGACTCTGAAAATATTTGTAATTTTTTTAAGTGAATTTTCTAAAGTTTAAACACAGTGGGTTATTCAGTCACCATAGCTTTCAGAAAGAAGACACAAGTGAAAGTGTTTTGGTGTAAAAAATGCACATCAACCCCAGAGTAAAAGCAAAAAAAGCTTGTGGCCTAAAAAAATTGCCATTATACAAAGTGAAACTAGTCATTTACCCACATGAGCTGAAAAACCATTCAGCAAAGAAGAAGTCATTACAATAAAACATAAAGAGACAACACCACTCTAACTTTGAAGTATGAAGCTGGCAACATCATGCTGTGGCTGTTTTGCTGCAGGAGGGTCTGATGTAATGGTAATACTTAGGTACAGGTCTGCAACCCTGACTCAGTTCTGTCAAGAAGAATGGACCTAAACACTTGTCATACAGTTAAAAATGCAACTTTATCCATAATGCCACCAATCAACATTATGGAAATACATCTTCAGTGACTCTTAGGAACTGAAATAGAAAGCTATGTGTAAACTCAATACACATCATACAATAAGTTTGAATACTCCATAATCTGAGCAGTGGAAACAAAAGTAACCCGAGAATGGAGCCCTGAGGAACTTCATATGTGATATTTTTTCATTCAGGCTTATAAAATGACACAAAGAAGTCCTGGTCTGAGAGCTAAAATATACAAACATCTGGCACTGTAGTTTTCTAGTTTATCAATCAGAATAAAGGCATGGAATGAAAATTCAAGCAGGCCACAGTAAAAAAAGATGCAAGGAAAAACCCCTCCTATGGTTTGGCCATTGTATATGCAATGAAGAAACTTTTGACTTGAGTACAAACTCTGTTCAATCCAGGCAGGTGATGGCCCCATGTTCAACCCAAGGAATTTTGAATGGACAGTATTACCAAGGATATGTGGAGCGTTAGGGTGAGCTAAGAGGTTGAGCTTATTGAAATCTCATCTATCAGATTTGTTTTTTAATTTCCCTGCCAGACATCCAAAATAAAAATAAAAACCAATACAAGCTAAGTCCAACTAACAATGGCAATAACAGCAAGTTGTGCTAATCTGTAAAAAATTTAAAGATGAAAAAAAGTATCTTTCTTGTGTTTAGGTGAGTAGATGAATAGCTTTATACTAAGTGTTCTTTGATTGAGGGTTAACTCTTCAGCGGTTCTGTCACTTGCTGTCAGTCTCTTTGAGCTGTTCTCTATCCTATGAGATTACTGCACAAGAGGAAAGACTTCAATCTGCGGCTCTGCCTCTCCTTAGAGCATCCACTCCATTGTTTTCATTTTCTAAAAGAGAAAGAGAGTTAGAACTGTGTGGGGGTGGTGAGTGTCGGGGTGTGGGTGCGTGTATGTCAGCGTTTAGTGTGCCTGTCCAAGAGGTTGCCAACTGAGATTAGGGGAATGTGAATCGTTGAGGGACCACCGTGGAGGTATCCAGTGGTGTTGAGAGTGTGTGTCACCCCCCGCCCCAACCCCAACTCCTTCTTCTTCCACCTTCACCACCTCCCTCCCCTCTGTTCTCTTTCACAACCCGCCCTTTCCCCTCTTCTCTCCCCCATCGCCATCCCTTGTTTCTGCCTCCAGCTTTAGCACATCCGAGTTTAGTTCTGCCTGAGCGCAGAGCAGTTCTCTCTCCAATTTAGTGAGTGGCAGGGAAGATGCGGACTGACACCACACTGATTCAATGGGAGACTTTGTAAGTGTGTGCTTCTTTGGGTGGACAGGGTTGAGGTGGGAAAGCATGGACAAGTATGCCATGGTTATGGGCATCAAGGTGCACTAAGATTTTAAGCAAAACAATTTCAAAACCGCTAGAAATTTTCATCACTTCATTTCTATTGTTCAGAGAAGAGCTGCCCCTTCTCCACCTGTTGCTGCACAATGCTGGTCAGCTGGTTAAACTAATCCTTAAAAACTTTTTTGCCCTGTCTTACAAGAAAGATGACTTTAGCAGTTTGAAAATATTTCCAGTAGCAAAATATACATCATTACTCAGAATATAAAGTAGCACCACCCATCATTTACAAAGATATGTTAATACAGTTGGCAAACTACAAGAGGCATGTCCGTTTTCCCAACAGACAGTCTGACTAAATAACCATCTTTAATGCTAGGGTACAGAGAAGCTACGGAAAAGGACTTTTGGTTGGCCTTAGGGAAGTTCTGGAAAGACACAAGACGAGAAAGTCAAGACAATCTTGTACTTGGCATGGTATGTGGGGGAAGGGGACAGCTTATTGAGGACAATGTTGGGTGGTGCAAGCAGCACGAGGTCTCGGGGGAAGGTGAGTCTATCACCATGGCAAAGGTTACAGCGGTTTGTAAGAAGCTGACAGGGACACTGGAGTGGACATTCGCCCTGAGACGCTGAAGGCTCTGGACATTGATAGGATTGTAACTGAAACAGATACGGAGGCAATCGAAGTAAACAAACAACCAACCTGTACTGGGCCACACATCGCCCGTTCCGTCTCCGCTCACACTTATGTTCTTCTGTTCCCTGTTGGCTATTTTCTATATTTTCCTACGTGCCACTCCAATGGGAATAGACGTATGCATGCAGGTTTTCAATAAAAAAAAAAAAAAAGAAAAGCTGCTGTCACAGTATGATCATGACTATCAAAACTGAAACATATATTATTTCTTTTTCTCTGTTGATCTTTCAGAGGCTTTTTATCTGGCTTATGTGTTTTTGGGTTGTGAAGAAATCTTATACCATGGAAAATGTTCCAGGGACACGGGGTACTTGGGTTGATACAGGCGTTAGATGAGACTCAGTTTCTCAACGTCTTTGACCAGGAAGAAAAGTTATTTGCTCCTTCTGGGTCAAGTGATCAGTTCTAATATCTCGAGTGATAGTTGGACAGAGTGTGAAATGGTTAGACAGACTTGGGTCCCATCTGCAGTATTGCTAGCATTTCTTCACTCTTTCATAGTAGAAAACAGAAGTTTTTGACCATGTCCCAATGTTTCAACACTTAGCTATGGTCATGATTTATGTATAATTGCTGAAAGAATAAAATCCCAGATTGAATCAGCTTCCACGATGTCTTCTATCATCTGGGGGGAGCTCTAAGTAGTAGTTTGCTGCTCCACCATATCAAAAGGAATCTGCTGAGATGGGTACAGGAAACTAACCTTGATACCTCCCTTTGGAGGTTTTCAGGGCACGTCATACTGGAAGGACACTCTAGTATAACACCAGGACTAGCTGGAGAGACTATTTTTGCTTTCCTGCCAAGGAACACATTGAGACCTCCCAATATGAGCCGGAGAGCACCACTGGGGAGAGACAGGGTCGGGTTTCCCTCACAGACCAGTTACTCTCATGACCCAATCTCAGATAAGTGGACAGCAATGGATGGATAAATGGACTTTAAAGCTATGTACATGTCACATTTTGCTTGGGTTAATCTTAAAACTTTTCTATAATTGTAGTAATCCAGCTGTACTGCAGTTCTGGCTGTGATATGAGTTATCTTTGCTTTTTTGTTTTAAATAAAAGCTTTTAGATCACATAGACCTCTTTTATTTTAGATGCCTGAATATTGTCATGCTGTGAAACAATGATATTTGTTCCCCAAGGTCAACATAATATGAGGCTCTCATATAGACTGAGTGGAGGTAATTTAATATTGGATCAACTCAAAGAGAGTCAAAAATAAAAACAAAGTTGTAAGGTAAATATTACGTTTGTTTACAGACTGTATGTGACAAAGGAAAAGACAAAAGACAGCAGAAATATAAAATCTCTAAAACACTCAAAGTCTGGTCTAATTAGTAATCCATTCAGGCGAGAAAAGAAAAGGACAAAGAGAGGCTTTAGGAAAAGAATAAAATCATATCTCCTATCAGCCACAATGCCATATCTCTAAATCCTCTCCTTTCATAGAGGAGACTGGTGTTTGCACAAGAGCAGCTTCCATGTGAAGCCTGTATGTGTAGAAAGCTATAGCTCTCTATGAGGAGGCCAGCTCTCAGTCTTCAGGGTGCCATCCTGTGGCAACATCAGAAGAAATGTCAAAGATTTTGAAGGCTTGGTTAAATACGACTGGATTTCTTTGCCTTAAACCTTCAATGACATTTTTGGCTGTTGGAAAGGTCAGCATGCAGCTCCTGTGAAATGCTAGCTCTTTTGGGGTGAACTTCAATACAGGATAATAAATCCCTCTCTCTATTTTTCTTCCTACACTTCCAGGCCTGGCTGAGCCACAATAGCAAGTCAACAAGTTAGACGGCACGCAATGTTAGTTACATACTTCAGGATGTAGCAAGGCTTTTAATCCAAATTCAGTAACGTATTAGATGATTGTTAAATTACGTATTTCTTCCAGCTTCCCTTTCCCTGCAGACGGAAGCCATTCCCTCAAGATATGTAGATGCCTCTATACATCAAATTGACATTCTGTTGAAGATCAAACTATTTCCATGGGTTTCCACTTGTACCAGCCCACTGGTACTGGAGAGAAGGTCCACAACACAATTATCGTTCATAGGTAAATTTTTTTTATGTAAAACATACGAGTTGAGTATATTTCTATTCTTTGAAGAATGTAATTGTATTCATTTCATTTCAGACATTAGTGTCAATTTTACAGAACAGGGAAATAATCCAATTTTGTTCAGAAGCTGCAGCAAAAAAAATTTTAATGTGCATCTTTACTAAACTTGTAACTTCTTTCTAAAAGTAATTAGTGAAGGAGTTTAATGCATCATTCTGCAGATATGGTCAATAACGATCCATAAGTTCTGGTTATGCTCACTCCTGTTTTTTTTTTCCAATTTCTGAGTCACTTTTAGTAGAAAAACAGTATCATTAGGTCAGAGAAAAGAGCACTAGAAGGTCTGAAATATCAGATGAAGCCTTAACTTTTCCCTTTATCTTTATACTTTCTTGTTATGTCCTTTTCCTGGCATTCAGCTGTAATTTTACCTTATGCTTTACCAGAGGATGTTGCACTCCTCCATCCACAGTGATGCACAATTACTCCTTCAAAATGATGCCACTGAAAGACGATTTGGAGAGATGGAGAATCTGATGAAAAGCATTGAACAGGAATTAAATCATGTTTTCCACACCATAGGTTCGGAAAATGGTGCTTGAGACACTGGAGAGCCCAGTGGCAGATTCCAATCTGCGGGCTGAAATTGGAAATGAACAGCGGTGCCGTCTCCATTCTGACAGCCTTGTGTCAATAAAAGTCAGTTTCCCTCCACTGCTTCCCATTGCTTGACCACAAAGGGACTTCTGTCAGCGTACAGTAAGAGAGGAGGAGGGCTGGCGTCGTGCCCGCATGCAGAAAATGACGACTGCTTTCGGCGATTATTCTGAACGCGCTGGCTGACAGTAAGTGACACAAAGGAGAAAACAAAGCCTTTAAATTCTCCACCTGGGCCTGTAAGTATCCCATTATACGTCGGAGAGTTGGTTGTTTTTCGGCATTCATCAACGGAACACGCCGGCTCACACGTGCAGAGGAGATCATATAATGTGATTTATGGTGCTGGGAGTAAATTATGGAAACACTGACCTTCCATTTACATCCCATCAAACAGATAACCGGCCAGTAAGTTGCTGCTATGATGGAAGGAGAGGGGTAAGATCACTGTCATGCCCGTTTGCATGTCGTACCGCAGCCAGAAGGCAAACAGGACTATATCCATATCAACTGATACCATCTGATTTATGAACTGCAGTCTTATGTTTGGCTGGCGAATTTTTCACAGTGCAATATTTGGACCTGTGTTCCCAAAACTGGATACTGATCTCAGAAAATGCCAATGCACACATGGACTGTTTGGTGTGGACTTGAGTCCATACTTTTGTGTGGGTTTCTGCTTATTTTTTAGCCAATTAAAGATTTTTAATTGAAGGTAGGACTTTGACTGGACCATTCTAAGACATGGATATCCCTGATAATTTTTTTTTTTTTTCAAACTCTGAGGCCTTCATAGAGCAGATGCTTCTATACACTATTAAAGGTGACTTCTACAGATATTTGGTTGCACATTTTATGTCATATCAGAGTAACGATGGACAAAATTTATCTACACACCACATTTTTCTGGAATTATCTTGTAAACTCCATTTAATTCTCTTTTTCTCCACTCCATGTCAGTTTATCTCCAAAGCATTTGATTGCACTGGATTTTATTAGTAGGTTTTTCAAATTGAAGAAGGGGATATATGCACACGCCACAGTTTTCTGATTTTTATCCATCAAAAGTTGTAACTATGATGTATCCAGAACTGGCCTTACAAAATCAGTTGTAATAGCTTACATTTTTCTCTTCCAAGGAGAATGTCATACAAAAAAAAAAACATCTCAGGGATTTTTTTCCCCCCCTTTTTAAAAAAAAAAAAAAAAAAGAACAAAACCTTTATCTTCTCCACCTTTGTTTGCACTTTCTATTTGCATATCAAAGAAATCCCATCGGGACCTGCTTTGCATATTTACATCTGATTAGTAACTTTAAATGAACATGTCAAAAATGGTCGAGTTTTCTTTTTTGAATATGCGAGGACTACCTAGCTTGTATAATTAGTGCCAGCACATGTAACATAGCCGCAAAAACAAAACAAGCTGATTTCAAACAACACAAGAGGCACCTTTTATATTGCCTTTCATTAGGCGTACTCAAATAATCCTGTCTCACCTTGGACCTCAGAGCTTACTAAATGATAACTCCCTCCGAATGATAAAGACAAAAATATGTACTGTATGTTTGTGGTAATACTTCTTTGCAATGACATTAGGTCTTGTAAATTCTATCAGTTTGCTTCTGATGGGAGTATTTTTAGATGTACGGAGGAAGAGTTTGAAAAGAGAACAGTCGGGTTCAAGGTCAGTTGGTTCTCTGACAAAAACAATCTGTCTGCTTACCGTCATATAGTTCAAAGTCACAATAGGGTAAAGTGAGCTTCTGTCTTCTTAGCTGACAGCAGAGTATGTCTCAATGCTGACATGTTATTCCTCTCATTCTGGAGACCAGAAGTGAGATCTGAAACCAAATTTAAACATTCTTACTTTGCCTGTTCTGTCACATGTGGGAGGGACGCGCTCGAGGGCCCGTGTCGTCTTCTTCGTGCCGAGTTGAAACTTGACGTGTCTGACGCCTTGCGTGTGCATATGTGTGTGTGTGCGTGTCAAACTTTTCCCTGCTGAAAGTTGCGACTCGCAGGCCTAAAAATGAGCCGTGATTAGCGACGCGAGTGTTTGGATTCAGTATTCCGCTCTGTGTTTCGTCACCCGGTTCTCGGTGGGATTGTGTCCAGGTTGCGGTGTGTGTAGGATGTGAGGAGGGAACGAGGCAGCGGGTTGGGGAGGGGGTGCGGTAGTGGCAGTCTGGAAGGCTGTGTCGTTTGGAGCACGGCCCGCTACCCGCGCATCGGCATACCAATGAGTGGGGTTAAGAAGGCACGGCTCCTCGCGGAGACGCCGTTCCTTCGGCAGACCCCATCCGCCAAGTCTCTGCGGACCCATTTCCAAAAGCTGCTCCTAATGTGGGCCCATGTCAATCACCCCCATAGACAGCTCCCCTCTCAACGCCCCCCACTCCTGTCCATATGAAATAGTCATACATTAGGAACCAGGGGAGAGAACCTCTCTGTCTCCGAGTCCTCATGTATTCTAATGCGATTCAAAAGCTACGGGTAGCTAAGTGGGAGGACAGTTGCCCGGTTGCTTACACAGAAGCTCTTCCTTCTTTTTCGGCGTTCAAAGAGCCGCGTCTCGACATGTAAAAATTGGGCCGTCTTTTGTCTGTGTTTGTTTGTTTATGAAGAGTCATACTGTGCTGCCAAGGCGAGGATTTAACAGAGGAGGCGTCGCTCTGTCAGCCAGCGGATGGGGTTTAGTAGGGGAGGGGAGGAGGCTAGATATTGGATCTCGCTCGTGACATGTTTATGTGACAACATCATTTGACAGATTTGACACTCCATAGACAAACACCTTCAAAAGAGCCGGCAGTGAACCCACTCAGAAAGTGTAGGGATACCGATCTGCTGCGAAATGTACACAAAGTTGACGGGCTAATTTTATGTGTTTCAAACAAAAAAGAAAACAGAGGAGTTCACTTCAAACATCATTTGGATTAGATTTACCTCAACTTACTGTACGACTGACTTTCTAATATGGCATTCTTGCATTGCTTTTTACAATAAATACACAAGAGAAAGGCTGGAAGTAAACATGCATCTCACTAGCTGCCTTTCCATTACAAACGTGTGCAGATTTT
Organism: Phalloptychus januarius; assembly: GCA_902982915.1. Lineage (NCBI taxonomy): Eukaryota > Metazoa > Chordata > Actinopteri > Cyprinodontiformes > Poeciliidae > Phalloptychus > Phalloptychus januarius. The sequence goes on from CADWAE010000467.1 coordinate 2,160,029, forward strand.
TGTTGATATTCTGCTTATATCGAAAAAACACAATTTCGCAATGGCTGTGTTTCCATTAAATAAGAAAATCACATGTGAATAAGCTTTAAAAGTCATCAAAGGCAGAAGTGGATGTAAAGTGTTACAATAGTGGCCACTTAAGCAGAGTTTTGAGGATATTGTGGTCTGCAATTTTACAGAACAGCTATGGATTCAACTCGGCATGCAACTTTTCACCAACTGTGCGATGCTGTGACATTGCCTGAAAAAACACGAAAGCAAACCATCTTCCTCCTCTTCGTCGCTTTTGTATCGTAAATATTTTAATTGGGATTTTATGAGATAAACCAACACAAGATAGCGATTAACTGGAAAGTGGGTAAAATGAGAAAACCTAAATAAACAAACCTTAACTTTAATGCCTTAATCTAACCCTAACAATTGAAGTGCCCAAACACAGGCAGGCAGACAGGGAATAAATCAAATCTATACAGCATCTGACATGTTAAAATTCAGATATTGTTTAAATATATGTAGTGGGATAACGAAGCACAATCAGCCTGGAAGATGCTCTCTCTCACTCTAGTTCCCGACTTTTGTCATCCTTGGATTTAAACATCAATAATCTCCATTCAACTCTATAAATTTCCGTATGTTATCTTTTTCTGCGACATCTTTTGGCTTGGCATTGTAGTTTTTACCGCCGCTCTGAACGTGTTCAAAAACATGGCAGAATTGAGGTGACAAACGTTCACAGCTGTCACAAAGAAAATCTTCAGGGGGGGAACAAAACAGCCGTGTTCAAAAGATCTGGCTGAATAAAATTTCGTTCAGGACATCAGACTAAAATTTCAACATCACATCGACGATGAATGCAACTTTTTCTCCACCTTTGCTTAACAAAAAAAACAACTAGAAAATTCTTCTGCTGCATCTCTTTCAGAGAAGAATGTTTTTGTTATTCTGGGTGACCAGCAAATCTCAGTATGTTCGGTTTTCATTGGTGCTACGCTTTAAAGCAACATCACCTCCGAAATAGCTTGTTTTCAATCATGCATATGAAAAATAAACAGCGTACTTACTGTGAATATGAGAAGCGTTGGTGGTGGTGGCAGGGAAATCCGGGTGACCAGAGGAACTCTCGCTGCCTGTAGAGATAAAGTTCAAACTTGAAGGCAAAAACTACAACTCTTACATACACACAACTATGTGTTTGCACTTAAACGAGTAGATTAAAAGTTATAACCAAGGGGAAGCCAAACTAATTTGAGCTGGGAATATTTTTGGAGTGATTTTTAAACAACGTCTGAATCCAATGTAGGTTGTGACACAAATTTATCAGATGTTTTATTACTTAAATTAAATAAAATTGGTTTAAAAGTTCAGGCGAACCAACAGCCAGACATGAACTGGAAGCTACTGGAACATCAGTATAATTGGAGGATCCCCAACCGAAACAAACAAAAACAAGACCAATGCTTGCAGACTTTTTGCTGAAATTTGGAGCTCCTGGCTTGAACAAACCTCAATCTCTTCTCAAGAAAAAGTTTATGGTCATATGAGACAAAGATTGAGCTGTTTGGTCAAAAGGACAATACATCGTCATAGGAGAGAGTTTTTGGCCAACAATGCACAAACTGTTAAGGACAACAGTGGCAACATCATGATGTGGGATAGTTTTGTTGCCAATGGCACTGGTATTTTCTGATGTTGGATAAAAGCCAGACCTCAAACTTGGTGGAAATATGTGAACGATGTAAAGCCGACTTTTAAATTATCAGAATAGTTTTGGCCAAAAACTCGAAGAGGCACTCACGTCTGGGTAAATAGTACAGTTTAATTCGAATGTCAAAAATCAAACTAAAAGCTTTCCTTCTAGGCAATATTACAGAAGAAGACTTTTGGTCCAATGTAGTTCCTTAGTTTTTTGTTGTTTTTTTTTTGCATAATCATTGAATTTTATAATGAGTTTCTCTAGAAACAACACTAATGGTGTCAGTATTTAATCCACTACAACAACAAGCCCTGATCAAAAAAAGTAAAAAAAAAAGAAAAAGCAAAGAGGATCATCCTTTATCGAGTCTTTTATTTGGTTACACCTTCACAACTAACACAGTCCTGCTGTATGGAGTCGTACTGCGGTCCCCGAAGGCATACAGCAATACGTTTCGGGGCTACCGAGCAGCCAATCTCCTCTGGGGTCAAAGCACCTCGGGGCTTCTGTGGCTGGTCCAAAAGCACCATGCCTGGCTGAATGCGGCCCATGCTGGGGCCGAGGTATAGCGGCGAGCACGCGGGACGTGAGACAGGATGATCAAACCACAGGGATCTGACTGGATTTACACTCCCGCCAGCATCCTCTTTGGTCAACGATGGACCCAATATTTTATATGAAACAAAGAGACAAAGAGGGATGGCAAAAAACAGACAACTTGAAGGTGGTGCTTTAAGATAACATCTAACAAGCTGCGATCTCCCACCAGCAAAGAGTAAAAAAAACAAGAGCAGAAAGCTTCAGCTCTAATGGTGCTTAAATTCAAACAGAACGCAATTGAACATGTGTGAAAAGAAGCTGATAATCCCATTAACTGAAGAGGCGAGCAATGCAGAGAATGCATCTTTATTTTGAAATAGATTCAAATCATTTAAAAATGCTGAAGGCTGTTTAGCTACTTTTACAATATTGGATGGCAAAATGAGTTGATTTGTTCATGTTTTCTGATTTAAAAAAAAAAAGGTGCAGGATCCCACTTGCTTTACTTTATTGGGTTTAATATATCCCTTCGATGGGAGTTACGTGAAACATTTGAATATGGAGGCTCATAGGACTTTTCCACAAGGAGATAATTTAGAAATGCCAAATGCAGGCAAAAAAGTGAAGAGTTTTTTTTTGTTTGTTTGTTTTTTAAATCATGACAAAATAGGAAACAAGAAATGGAACTCACTGTGAGTGTCACATGAAAACTATTTTGCCTTCTATTTATGTTATTCATTGTATTTTGTAAGTTATTCAGCCCATTTATTTGCGTTCATAATTGTATGAAAGGTGTTGCCATATTCTTCCTTTTTTTGCTGTTTCTTGTACCTCTGGATTTAGCTCCTTTAGGCTATCGTCTGATTTTCCCTTTTGCTTGTTTCTTTGAGTTAGTTCTGCTGCCTCTGTTCTAGTTGGTCTTCTTTAGTGTCATGAAATGATTAGATTGGTTAGGATTGCAAAACCAGACAAGTCTAAGGGGATAGGTTGTTTTCACTATCCTTAAATTTAAAAGTTTTCACCCACAGAGAAAACTTTTTCTTTTACAAGAAGACTTCTCAGGCAGGACATCAATAAGTGACTGGTGTGAGGCTAATGTTTGGGCATCATTTTCAAGGGTCACATTCAGACACATGCAAGAATAAAGACCATGAAAATCCCCATCATTTTTTATGAAGGAGGTTTTTTTCTCTGTGTTTTTGTTGCAAAATGAGCTTATTAAAATTGCTTCAAAAGCAAAAGACCCAGTAGAAAAGCTGTTTTAAGCATTTCTAATCCAGTTCATAGAGCATAAAGCGCTTGTACCAAACATTCAGGAAATGTAAGCCGTCTCCTGAGGAATACGTTCCTCAGGCTAATGCTAATGCTAGGATAACTGTCTTTAAACTAGCACTTATGCTAGGATAACTGTCGTCAAACTAGCACTTATGCTAGGATAACTGTCGTCAAACTAGCATTTATGCTAGGATAACTGCCATCAAACTAGCACTTATGCTAGGATAACTGTCGTTAAATTAGCATTTATGCTAATATTCAATAGACATTTTGCCAATGCTTTCCTTTAACAAGGCATTAAAGAGGAGGCTACTTTCACAGATGTTTTAGGAGCTACACTTAATATGTTTTATAGAAGGATAAAACTTTGCCCAGATTGAACATAAAGAGACACTTATGGGTGGAAGACGAGCCTGCTAGCGCTAGCGCTAACGAGTTCAAGCATTAGCCGCAGATTCTTTCATCTTCACAAATACTTTTCTTTGTCTAACCTTTCTGTAAGGTGAATCTTTTTCAGATATGTAATTTTCTTGAAATTATTTTATCTTATTAAAACCTTGAATACAGAGGATAAAAAAAACCCGCACACATCGCTAAGTGTTAGGATATAGGATGAAGTCCACTAGAGAAATTTATCATTACTGAGGGAAGCCTGGCGGTATGTGAGCTTTTAAAATTAATGACAGAAGCACTCTGACTTTTAGTCCGTCTAAAATTTTCATTAAATTTCATTATTCAGCTGTCTCTGTGGCCCTGAATTAATAAACTCCAGGTATCATACCATGAATTCATATCACATTGGAGACAGAAAAGAGCCAGTTATGCCGCTTCCCCCTCTCAACACGCCTCCATCTTTACAATATCCGAAAAACATACAATTAAGAACGAGTTCAAAGCGCGTTCTTCAATGTAGAACTTTAGTTATTACCTTGAAAATAGACGGCGAGGACAAAAAGTAGAGACTCACGCGCGGACGCGCGCGAGCGAGCGCGCGCGCACACACACGCGCGCGCGCAATCACAGCCAGACTACTATTTTTGTAGTCTCTGAAATCAATGGCTCCAGCATGTATCACTCAACTGGCTGGGAAAACATCTCTTTTTTACTGACACTGACAAATGAAGGGCACACAAGAGAGAGATTTTCCGTCAAGCGCCCGAAAACATCTAATCTCTTAATGGCTCCTTTGCTAACTATTTCTCTCCCTATAATGTGATTTTATTTTTCGGCGACGAAAAAAAAAAAGGCGCCAAGCCGATGCAGGGAGAGAGATGCCAGTGGCAATTAGGAGGGGGGAAAAAAACAGCGGAGGTTTCATCTTAAAGCTGGAAATTGTTTTGGAAAGGAAAGCGTTTAGGCCGAGCTAACTCCTCCTGGATGAAACAAAGCGTGCGGAACAGGATGGACTCGGACTCATGAATACAGATTTAACTCCCACCAAACTGCTTCTGACAGATGCGCCGGAGACTGTCTGCTTGTTTTTCCAGCAACATATAGCATCTGTTTTTTTGTTTACATATTGCACCTCTTTTGTTGTTGCCAGAATTCTAAAAGCTTCCTCAGATAATGTGGAACAATTTTCGTGCTGTGGAAGTGCATTTGAGTCAGAATTGCAGTTGCGTGGAGTTCATGTTTGTTTACCCTAAGTGTTATGGCGCGGAGGTTAAAGCTCCCTTTAGGCGCCATAAAAGAACCGGAGCTGCAAGGCAACATGCGCACCTGTTAATGGCGCTGTTCTCCTTTGACGAAATTACGTCAGCATTTCTCTACAGAAAAAAAAAAAAGCTGTGTGTTAAAGTCAAGAAAAAAACAGGTTGCAAAGGTGTTTGTTGTAAAGGTGGACCGGAAATAAAAAAAAAAACGATGATGAGACTCGAGTCTCTGACCAGGAGTCCAAGTCAAGTCGGACTTCTTAGGGACCAGTCAAAGTCCAGGCAAAGGTTTGTGAGTCTCGAACTGGAGTCATGATCTCTGGTCTATATATAACACTTATTTACCCGTAAGAAGGAGAGCCACACCACACACACACACACACACCTCAACCCAATTTCCCCTCCGACACCTGTTGCTGGTGACTGCCACTCTAAATAAAATAAAAGGGTATTACAGTTGCTTCCTTGATTTTGTGACTGAAGCTATCTAATATATATAGAAGACCTTGAGTGCAGATGAAAGTCCACATTCAGTGTTTTCCTCGAATAAATCAATTAATAGCATAAAATATTAAAACAAGTTCAATTATTTCCATTAGCATTGCATTAAAGTTTTTCACTTTAATCTCTTTCTTTCTACCAAAAACTGGGTGATAAAAGTCTTCAGTCTCATGCTTTGGCTTCAGCTATTCATTCTTTTTTTTTTTTTTAGAATAAATGTGTGTCAAGTAGTGGAATCCAGCAGCACATAACAGGAATCTAAGGACGTCCCATTTATTTTTCAAAGCATCTGTCCCTAACCTTTGCCAGATTTTTACAAAACTGAAACAAAACGTACACTGGAGAACTTTCTGCTTGGTGAAAAACAGATTTTAGTAATTTAGCATTTTGTGGGTTTTTTTGTTAAATTAATGACTTTAAGTATTTGACCTGTTGACAGTCAGAACTAATAAATGGAAGCTGGATGATTTCAAACACTGACTGATATACTGTCAGGCAAAAAAAAAAAAATATGGACACTATTCACAAGAGGCTCATTTACTGATTTCTAATTTCTTTTCTTTTAAAAAACAAGAAAACATAACATTCTGTACCACTGGACATCCTGCAGTATACGCCAAATTTAGTTGAGATAATTTCCCGTTTCTTAATTCTCAATCAGTTCTTGCCAGGTTTATGAAGATGCTTTGGGTTACTGTCATGATTCAAGTTCCAAATCCCAAATTTTTTTTTGGCAGTGTTGACGATGTGCCCACCAAAAGTAGCATTTTTTTTTTATTCCTTTCTACAGAACAATTTACAAAGTTTTTTCTTCTTCTTTTATTTTTAAATACCACATCTCGAAGGGCAACACAGGTGTTTGAAATTTTGCATGGTCAGCGTTTGACCAGCCAGTCACCCGTAAGATCCAACTAATGACACATTCACAGATTGTTGAATTACTTTTTTATACATACATAAAATAACAAGCAAGGCAGATGGGTTTAAGTGTGATAATTGGCCTCTAAGCCTTTTCTATGCTGCATAATCCAAAATCTGGTATTAGCAGCTTATGGATGTTGGAGAAGGACCGGACAGCCAGGAAGACATCGGAAACAAATGTAACTAATTGTCACGTAACCTCGCGTTGGGGGCTAAGAACGTGTCTAAATAATGGCAGCTAATTTGCCTTGTATTGTGCTTTCTTGATGGGTTTAAATTGAATGAGTCAGGATCCATTCTGCCGTAATGTGAAAGCCGGGGCACCGGTTCACACCAGAGACATTCAAGGTCGAGCTACTCCAAATGAAGGGGTGACTGGATGGGTTTGTGTGTGTGTGTGTGTGTGTGTGTGTGAAGGGGGAGGTTGACGAGATTTAAAGTAAGGAGGCTGAGTCAGTGGACAGCTGGGGTGCAGATTTGGCACCACATACATGTAACCTTGAATTATTGTTCCCTCCTTCCCACCCCCCTCTTCTGCTTTGAAAGCTTTCCTGCAAGCCCTCCTCAAAAATAAATGTGTTTTTGTCACCCACATTAATGGCACAATCAGTCTGGAAAAAATTGCAGCCACAAATTATTCACTGTAATCCTCCATTTGAGGAGCCTAATGCCTCTAATTGGGCTTTTATGACTTACAAACTGTGTCTTCCACTCTCTTAGTTTCTTTTTTTTTCTTCATTATTATTAGTATTATTTTTTTTTTCCCCCTCCGGCGTTTGTTTTTCTTCCTTCCCGCCATGCTGCGGAGTGACATTGAGCCTCTCCCTGTCGGGGTGCTCTCTTGTCTCACTCCGCTGCACATTTTCGCTGTCCCCCCCTCGCACCTTCCCCCAGACATGGAGCTTTTGACTGAATACATTATCTGAGCTGTTGTTCTGTTTGTTGTTGTTTTAGTATCCAAGAAAAGAGATGAATTATTAATGATGACAGACAAAAAAAAATAAAGATTTCTTCTCTGTGTGTGTGTTGTTGTTTTTTTTTAAGGACTGGGGCAGATCCCATCACCAGGCTTTTAGATAATATTTAAAAAGGCAGAAAACAAGCATTTTGGGATAACAGGAGAAATTCTTCAAAATCTAAAACAAACATGTAACAACTTTTTTCATATCTTATTAATTTAGCTGTCCCGGGCCTGTACTTGAACAGTCCCACTAAATCCAGTGTGCCCCACATCCATCCCCATAAACCAAATTCCAACCAGGTATCAGTGTGCCCCCTTTTGGCTGCAAAGCGGCATTGCACCCGACCTGTCCAGCTTCCCTGCGAGTTCTCAGTGAGATTAATGATTTCAGGAGTCGGCCACAGAGTGATTAGAATCAAAGATACAGCATGCTGGTGGCACATCAGAGTGGAAAGAGGTTTGGGGGGGGGGGGATACTGTTTTGCATTCGAGTGCTCATTTGTTTTATTGTACAGAATAAGAGGGCAGGGGCTTCTGTTTTGATCAAAGGAGGAGCTGCCGGTGACAAATTAACTGCCATGATTGTGTCAGTTTGTCACTGCGTGGAAGAGGAGACACGGAGCCATTTATCAGAGAGGAAAGCTGTGTTTACCCCCCTGTCCCCCCTAACTCTGAGGAGTCCGTGATAAGGGATGTATGAGGAAAAATGACTGCGCGATAAGGCTTTTTAACCAGAACAACACTAGCTGACCCACCGACGTGCAGCCATCAAACTCACTGTCCAAACTAACACACCCGCCAGGTAGAACTGGAATTTGATTTCCAGTGCTTAGCCAAAACATTCACACCCCTTATTTGGACTCTATATAGATCAAATATTCATATTTGGTCATATTTGGTCAAAGTTCACATTCAGGAAGCATTTTGATCTGAAAAGTGTGGCATGCATTTCAAATAAGAGAAGGAGTTTGTTAATTCCTCTTTGTAAAAATTCCTCAACTTTAATCAGTCGAAGGGGCTTTCAGGCCTTACCACAGACTTTTATTTGGTTTTAGGTCTGGACTTTTGGGATCCCCACAGCCTAATGCTGCCACTACCTTATTCCAGTGTGGAAATTGTGAGCTCAGGTCAAAATAAGCATGGTTAATTTAAAGCTAGACCTGATTCTGCAGGCTAGACTACAGTTATTCAGATAAATATCAATACATTTGTTCCGTATTTTTAATTATTTTTGATTCAGTTTCAAATAAACAAGATGGCACCTGTTTCAATACAAACTGAAAGAACAAATTTACTATACATTTACAGTCATATTATAAAAATTTGAAGTTCCCCTTAAGTATTGTGGGAGATTATGGATTCCTAAAAGAAAATATTTTAAACATATTTGCATTCTTTTCTTTGTATGGAGAGTTGAGAAAGTATTATTTATATTTTATGAGTGTAAATATGTTTAAGCACAAATTTGCAATTTCTCCTTCACCTTTTGAAGGTTATTCTAAATAATGGTGGCCTATCTTTGTCAATAATATTGTCAATTTCTGCTTCTCTGTTTTACGGCACTAAATTAAGGTGTAATTATATCAATTAAAGGATTTCTGAAGGCAGTAAATTGTACTGGATTTTATTCAGGGCTACAACTCCATTCTACATTTCAGATTTTAATCTATTTAAACCAAAAATAAATAATAATTTGAAGTTGTAACAACATAAATTTAGAAAAATTAACGAGGTATGAATACCTATTGCAAGACGCTGCAGATTCACTTTCACAAACTATTTGATTTTTGCTTATCGCCACGCTGCTCCGTTTCTATTTTTCCCTGCTTGTTTTATCCATTTTTATTTCTTACTGTACAGATAGTGCCTCCTTTAAGCGCTTTCCCCCTCATCTGGGGGTAACAAAAGACAAAAAAAAAAAACAAGAAACGAAACCTGCCTGTTAGGAGTTTACGGGATCAGAGAAAAGGTAAATATCATTTCCATAACATTTGAACCAGTTAACCACCAGCACAATACAGAGAAACACTACTGTAAGCGCCTGACAATGCCAATGAGGGTGGAACTCTGTGATTTGCCGCTCCGCCAAAGAGGAGGGAAGCAAGCGAAAACATGGAGGAGGTGAGAGGTCAACTGCGCTCTCCCTGCATCACTTTCCAAGCAGCCCCTCAAGCGCTGGTGATGTTTTAGGCAACAGTGCCTCAATTTGGGGGGAGGCCTGATGGATGCCGTTCCCAAGGTGAATGAAAAGAATAGCATTAAGCTGCACCACACTGCCTGGGGAGAGCTGCACTGCTTTGGGTGATTCATCTATTGATTATTTCTACCCAGGCATGGAAGGTGCCATGTAAACACACATATATTAGCAGTCTGCGAATTGCACATGTGCGCCCCGGACACACATCAGACATGGTGGATCCAGCGAAGCTCGCCTCGGGCCTGCTTGCTGTTTTATAATCAGATTCCGACTCCTAGCAGCTCGTGGGCATTCTCAAACCTCAAGCCAGATACATCAGATGGAGAACTAAATAGAGATGAATGAAAAGATGAAGGAATAAATAAATGCTAAATGTGCATTACCTCCACTTGTGTGGGCCGGCTATTATGGTATTGATTTGGGTTTGAGTTTTTGGAGTGTACTCAGTGCAGTGAGTCAAATCAGATTTTATTTTTTTCTAAAATAAAGTAACCTCTAAACTTTTACAACAAAAAATCTTTTCAATTTAGAGAAAGTTTGTGAAGTTTCCTACAGCTGGATTAAATAAGTTAGTTTCATTGTTTTATGAGGTTTTCCTGTCCATGCAATCACTTTGACCAATTACCTAAAATTGAAAAACTTTAAAACATTGAAAACTCCCATTATATGCTGAGTTTTCTTTTTCTTTGCTCATGTTTTCCATGGTTCTGAAAATGCCAGTTTAATTTGAATGCTCTTAACATTTGTGCATCTAAAACCTCTGTGGCTGATTCAGATCCTACTTGGCGGACTGAAAAGACCAAAACCCACATGTGAGGTTCCTCAAGGCTGCGTTCTTGGGTCTCTTTATATTTCACATATTTCTGTATGACCACATTCTGTTAGAGTCACTGATTCAGTGTGTCAATTTCAATAAGGGGGTTGGATCAGAATGTTCTCCAAATGAATGACGAAAAGAAAAAAAAAGTTATCGATTAAAAAAAAAAAAAAGGTTAGGTTTAAACATTCAGCTAAACTCAGGGTGCTGTGGTGGCGTAGGGGCAAAGCACAATCCACATACAGAGGCCTTAGTCCTCATGCCGGATGTCGCAGGTTTGATTCCCGGCCTGGTGACATTTGTCGCATTTCTTCCCCATCTCTCGGTTCCCCTTTTCCTGTCTAGCTACTTTCAAATAAAGGCCACTAGAGCCAAAAAATCCTTTAAAAAAAACAACATAATGATTAATTACTTTAATTGTTTTAACCTTGTTATTCATGGTGTGAATTTGGTGCTGCTGATTTTTTATTTATTTTTTTGTTTTGTTTTCTTTATTTTAACCTTCGAAGGCCCGGAAATTAAAAAAAAAGACAAAAAAAAAAAAAAAACAGTTCAACCTTGTCAATAGTTTTATTAAAATACTTAGGAAATGAAAACAATGTTTTCAGAGATTTTTGTTGTTTTTGTCAGGTTTTATAAAAATGTAATATAAAATATGTTCTAGACGATGTTAGGGTCACCCAAAACATTTGAACAGGCGATTTCTTTCTCTCTGAATATTTTGATAGAGTGAATCACAGAGATATGCATTAGGCTCTTGCTCAGTTAAAGCTTTTCAAAGTTCTGGTAGTTGCTGACAAAATAACCTTTCTATCCAATAGCATTCAAAGACTGAACAATAGGGTTTAATCTGACAAGGGGATTCCAGATTTGTGACTCAAAAACTACAGTTTTACTGTATTTACAGAAACAATAAAAACTGCTTGAAATGCTTTCACTTAAAACACAAATGCAGCATTTTTGCTGTTACTGCTAAAAATATTGATTACTTTGGTTTTCAACCTGTAGATTTTCATAAAAGTATAAAAGAAGACCAATACATTTTGTAGTAGTTTTCAAGAACCTATAGTGGAGAATATATCTATTGTCTGTCTCTTCTACACTTTCAAGAATATGACAAGCTGCTACTAGGAGGATATTTAGTTTGCAGCGAGTTAAAGATATGTTACTTTAAAACAAAATCTTCAGTTTTTTTGGTTTAATATCTCATGTAAATGTTTTATTAGACTTTAAATAAGACAAAACTAACTTGCAAGTAACTTTTAAGGTAGAAATAAGAGCTCAAGATAATTTTGCTTATCACAAGACATTTTCCCCATGTTATAAGTGATTAATCTGCCAATGGATCAATATTAAAGAATTATTGACTTAAAACAAGCTTCTATATCTTGCTGAAAAGTTACTTGTGAGTTAGTTCTGTCTTATTTCAAGTGAACTAATGAATTTGCACTGGAAACTATGCAGAAATACTTTGTGTGATGTTTTTGTACCTGATATTAACCCAATTTCCCAAAAAGGTTCTTAGTACTTTTCATCAATTAGTTCTGTTACTGTAATTCTCCATGACAGGGTAGCATTAAATGTTCTCTTACATTACAGAGAACATTTCTTGTGTCCGTATGATCAGGGATAGCTGTGCTCATGTTCGGACTCAACCTTTTCATGCATCAAACGATAATGCCAGAGTTGTCAGCTACGCTGGACGTCACAACTCTGAGCTGGAAGGAGAAACTTTTTCACATGTTCAGAACCAAGATACAAGTATAAAGAGGCTCCAGAGGCCACGCTATGTATATTTAAACACATATCTTAAATGAAATGCTCAGTGTGGCATTCTTCCTCAGGGGCCATGATGGCATTCTTCATGACAATGGCAGTGCAACACAACTGTGCCCTTGAGGGCCAGGCGCCCCCTCTGGGAGGAGCACTTCAGAAACACGACAGGGTCAATGGTCACCTCCCATCATCCTCTAGCAACCCGCCCTCTTCTGTCTCTCTCTTTCTCTGTGCCTTCAGATAGAGCAAGGAGAGAGAAAGAGGGAGTCTTGAAGCGAGCCCACTCAGTCCAGGCCTGGCAAACTGGGAGCTTTAGCCACAGGCAGTTCTGGCTGGGTCTCCAGCTCACACAGCTCCCCGCTGTTCCTCCAAGGCCACGGCTGGATCAATACATATAGTAGCGCGGATTCTTTTGGCACCCAAGTATAGCTGCGCAGCACTGCCCCGAGGTACGGGTCCGCTGAAGACAACAGCGAGTGCATGTGAGCAAAGTGGACTGAGTTTACTCACAAGGGCGATGAAATGCTTGGCATAAAACTGATGCTTCCAACAAGAATGTTGGAGTTTTTTTTCTTTTACCTCCCTCCTCACCCCCTTTATTTTGTTGCTGGGAATGATCAAAAATGCAATAACACATGCAGCTTTTTGTTGGACTCTTTTTATTCTAGGCGTGTCCCTGAAACTTATGTTGCTTCCATGGCTACTCGGTAAACACAATTAACAAATATGTTTGGCTAAAATTGCAATAAAATTGTGTGGCGTATTTTCAGGGATAAATCCACTAGAATGGATTATGTGAAAATCTTTAAAAAAAAAAAGACGCCGTTTGGATTGTAAATTTGCAAGCAAGACTCTTCTGCCACCTGCTGGCCGAAAACCAAACCACCCTAAAATAAAATGTATTTTTTAAAAAAAAGATGCATTAATAATACAGGTTACTTCTTCTTTGTTTTAAATAAACAACAAAAAGCTCTCAAATCAGCATAACATCCACTTTGGCACATGCTGACCGAAATGAAAAAAATACATGTACATATTTCCATATATATCTATATGTCCTTTAGCAACTCGAACCTGTACATTTGGCATTCTCCAGGGCACAGCGTTTCTGTTTAAACAGATGAACGTTAAATGAAAACGAAAAAGAGAGAAAAAAACAACATATCTTGTGGAAAACTTTGATCTGGTCTAGGTTAGGTCAAACACTAAACCTGGTGTCTTTAGTCCGTTCTCTTATGCAGCTGGATACAGACGCAGGTCAGGCACCTGAGGGAAGAAAAAACAACAAAACAAAACAAAACAAAACAACAAAATAAATTTAACTGTTTTGTTGTTTTCCTCTTTAAAACAACAACAAAAAAAACGACAAAATGTGCCAATGTTTTTTGTCCTATTAATCAACTATTAAATTGAATATTTGATTTAAAAAAAATTATAATTTGTTGCAGTCCTAGATCAAAGCAAGTTTTGACCAAATTTAATTGAGATTCTGCAACAACTAACGACCAGAAATTTAGAACAAAAGGGCACAAATTTTCTAGTATGAGCTACCAACTAGACAAAATGACTGGAGTTTGTTTTATATTGAAAAAGGATAATAATATTAATATATTAACTTACCATGCTGATATGAGGACCTGGAAGGCGATGGAAGAGTCCCGTTTGGACCTCCGGAGTCTTGAGGGCCGGAGCCCACACCGAGGGCCAGTCTCTGCAGGCGGGCCCTTTGCACGGCCAGGGATACTGCCTGGGCAAATCTGGACGGCGCCACAGTCGTCTGGTCAGATACAGTGAAGGAGGCGTTGTCGCGAGCTACACTAAATACCTTCGTTTTCCCATTCAGGATGGGACTAGCTTGGGAATCTTCTTTCTCCACAGTTTCCATGTCCTCTGTAAAAGCAACAGGTGGGGGAGGGGGAGGGAAGACAGCTTCCTCTTCTTCTTCGTGTGAGACATCCTCTTCAATTTCTTCATCAGTGCATGAATTGCATTGAACCATGTCAGCATTAGGGCTCGGACCAAACTCGTTCTGATTTTCTGAGTTATCGTTGGCTGTTTCGCCATGACAACCATCTACAGGCGCAGGTGGAACCTCTGGTACTTCCTCTGGTTCTTCGTCTTCCTTCAGTTTCTCGTTTGTTTCTTTGTGATGAAGCAAAGGTAATTCAGAACAGTCCTGAGTGTTATGCATCATCTCTTGATCAGAGAAAGCCGGTTTCTTTAGGGGCACGACTTTAAAGGTCGTCCATCCGGTCCACTGTTCTGGCTCCGTCCACTCACTCTCAGTTGGGAGTTTAGATCTGAAAACAGACTCGCGCTCCACACAGAGATCTCCATCATCTAGACATTTTGAAGTCGTAGACACGCAGGACGACACGTTGAAGTTTGGGAAGGCGGCAGAGTTTCTTAAACGCCTCACCAGCGTCCCTTTGGAAACCGAAGACGTGAGGACCTTAGCAAGAGCCGAGCGGGCGTCGGATATGTCTCTCCCTCGAAACGAAGGGCGATACGAGCCGGGCGCTTCCTGGAGACGAGTCAGTGACGGGCTTGAAGGGGACAAGGAATCATCAGTCTCTCTCAGCTCTTCCAGAGTCTTCAGGGACTCTTTGGATGATCGGAAATATGGGAAGAAAATCGACAATTTATAAAAAGAAAAGTAAAGAAAGAAAAACACTTTCCTCTCTTCTAAAGTGGAATGCCAGTGAAAAATAATTATCTTTGTATTGTCTTAGAAGGTTCTCAGTAAGCTCCCTTCAAGACGTTTACTGGTTAAAAATAGGAAACACTTATCTGAAGAATTTTTTTCAAATATGAGCTCTTCTTGAAAAGGGAAACAAAAAAATTGGAAGAAAACATTTTTTTTGCCAATTTGGGTGAAATTGTTTCAGTGAAGCCCTTCATAATTCAAATACTGGTGGTGTAGAGAACATTACCGTACCTTTTTTTTTATTATTTTACTTCTTTCACACCTTGGATTTTTTTATGACCTAACCAGCAGTTCACTGTGTGTTTTAAACTTTTTTTGGCATTTATGGAAGATTAGCAAGAAAAAAAAAAGATATTGTTGAAAGAAAAAAAAATTTATGCACAACTCTTTTTCTGGGGTTTTTTTTCATATTTGCTTGCTGCCACATTAAGTCGTTATTTTAGCAATTCATTTGAAATTAGAGCTATAAAAAATGCAGTTGAGGAGAAATGTTTGCTGATTTGACAGCTTGTGAAAAATTTGAAAACAAAGGCATTCATTTAATCTCAAATACTGAAATGAAGTTTATCTTTTAATCCAGAACAAAACATGAAAATGACTTATTTGTTGTAATGACAGAAGTAAATATATCAAGAAATAGAACAGAACATGTTCAAATAACAACGCTCTCATATTTTGTCAAAGTTGTCGATTAAGAGGCACCGTGATACGTTTGTAAAGTCCCACCCATAATGAAACTGAAGCTGATTTTAAACAAAAGAAATGATTTATGACGTAAAGGCAATATCCATGAAAACCAGACAGATGGGAAGAAGGAAGAAGCCAATGCAGGAAGTAGACGGAGAAGAGGAAGAGGGGGGGTGGTGGAAGGAGAAGAGGAAGAGCAGATCCCTCAATCACCCCCTTCAGGGAGCAGAGTCTGCAGCAGGAGGGAGAAAAGGTTTCCACATTGAACATAAAGATTCTCACAAACCTCCAACAAGCAGCAGCAAATAACCAGCAAATCCATCAGCAGAGAAGGAGTTCTAGACTGTGGGAGGCCTCCGCTGTGCAAGGAGGATGTTTGCTGACCGTAAAGTCTTGGCTGGGAGTCGTTTTTCCAGACTTGCACCAACACCAGCTCAGCAAAGCGACACGTTGGTTCAAACACAAGCGAAGCTGGAGTTGCGAGCAATTAGGTCATTAATTGGAGCACTTGGAAAAACTGCCACGATCAGATGTTTTCTCGTGTAAACTAAAACCTCTTGTGTCTAAAAGCGAATCAATAAGAGGGAGCGACGCAGCCAGAGAGGAAGCGGTGGGGAAACAGCAGGCAGATTAATACAGAGGGAATGAAAGCGTGGACAATAGAGGGATTTATCTCCAAACAGGCAGGAACCAATATGCTCTATGAACAGGGGTCACTTTAATTGCCCTAAACGGGGGTTAAACTGTTCGTGACTGACAAAACGCCATGGATTTAGCTGTTAAATCTTCCATTTGATGCCATTTGCGGTGACATTTTAATCTTGGTTAAATGCGACCTCTTTTGGCTTTGAGTGACGCTGCGAGGATTTGGTGGAAATCGGTAATTCAGAGAGTTTGAAAACCCGTTGGATCTCTTTTTAAATATTGTAAAAGCAGCATTTATTGATAAACACCAAGGGGCAAAATAAAGACAACAACTGGACAAGCTTACCTCCTGCATCAGTTTCCTGTCGCCGCTCGTCTTGTGTGTTTGCACAGGGAGGCGGTGGAGCCCTCCTCTTCGTACTCCTTAGAGTAAATTCTGCAGACGACTGCAGAAGACATTTTTTGTGCACAGTGGATTTTTATTTGCCTGAATTCATTTTAAAAAATACAATAAAAAATGTTTTGGAGTTATACCTGTGCTCCTTGGACGCAGCAGGCGCTCAGGTTGCTAGGGACGCTCTGGGACACGGCAACAGGCGGCTTCGGCGCTGGGCGTTTTTTGGGCGAGTCGGCCGGGACAGTGTTGGTTGACGAAACGCTCTCTGAATTCCCACGGATTCTCACTTGTTTCCCCAGGCCGGGAGAAGTAGGAGCGCTCACCGACCCATTCTACCGAAAAGTACAACGTAAACTTATAAAAATAAAACATTTTCAATCAGATTCCAGCAAGTACAGAAAGCGTACCGTTTCGCTTTTCTTCTTCCGTCTTCTGAAAAAGCTAAAGAAGCCTCTTTTCCTTTGTTTCCTTTCCTTCCTTTGCAAGACTAAGAAATACCAACATTAGTAGAGAAAAAGCTGGGATGTTTCACACTAAATAATTAGCAGTAGTGCATATTAAGTCATGACACGCATCTGTTTGTGTGTGTGTGCTACCTTGTGATGGAGTAGGTGAGATGACCTCTGTTGGTGTGCCAGCTATTAAACAAGAAAACAGGAAAATCTTTTCAGGTTTTTATTTTCTGTGCAACAGAAAAATATGCTTTTCATTCAGAAACTTGTGGCTATTTTTAAATTCTTTCTCAGAGATTCCAGTTTCCATAAGTTAACCTACAGTGCAACTTGGAAAACAAAACATTTGTCAAAGCTAATGCTATTTTGTAACGGTTATATATGAGGCAGAAAATCTGTGGAAAGATCGAGCTCTTCCTCCTCCTCCTCCCTGTCTGAAGAAATGCTCTGGTCCCAACAAAAACAACCAATCAGAGCCAGGAGGAGGGTCTTAGTGCTGTCAATCAAGCTCGTGGAGAAACCATTCACCATTACAGAAAAGATGTTTATCTGCCGTCCACAGTGGCAATGTGAACTAGCCTTAGAAGGGTGGGAGGCAAATGGCACAAACACAGGAATGATTGACAGCACATCAATCATCCTACCTCTAATTGGTTGTTTCTAGTTAGCACTGGGGGAAGGCAGAGGAGCTTGACTTTTTTACAGATCCTTTGTCTCATGCTATACCTTCATGACATTACGCACTTTTAATAAATGCTTAAAAAATATTAGTTTTTTAGAAAATGCACATACTGCAAATTTATGGTCATTATTTAGATTTTTTTTTCCCCAACAGAAATTAGGTAACTTTGTTGATCCGTTCCGTAACATTCCATTAAAGAAAGAAAAAAAGGCTACAGTTGTAAAGCGACGAGTATAGGAAAAAAGTTACTTTTGCCAGGCTTTTTTTTTTCTCCATCCACGGAGAAGTACAAGATGATGCACACCTTACATTTTAAATAAAAGCCAAAACAGGGTCTCTGTGTGTCTGCTGTTAAACATACCTCCTCCAGCTGTCTTGTTTTGGCAGCCTGCGGCATCCTGAGCTGCTGTGTCTTTAGCGAACACCTCCCTCAGTCCGTGCTCGTTCAAGGACTTGGTCAAGTCCAGCGGCTCTTTGGACTGCAGGTCTCTCAGTAAGACGGTCGTCTCCACGTTAAACTCACACTTGTCGCACACCGCCGGCAGCAGCGTCTCGAGCGGCAGCCTGGGATTCACCCGCAACACTGTCTTGTGGGACTTATTGTAGTTGATCAGTAAACGTACTGTTGCCTGAAAAGTAAAAAAAAAAAACATTTTAATAATACATTTTGCTTTGAAATCCTCCAACCCGCCTTGCTTTTAATAATTCTTACTTCAGGCATGTACAGCTTCTTAGCTTTTTCTTCAGTCCCTTTAGGCTTCAATAAAATCTTCTCGGCTTCCAGTAAGCCGACAGGAGAGTTTGGCTTGAAGCTGATGTTGTTCTTGTTGGGCGACAGGAACTCAACAGTGTAATCGGAAGGATTGAGATGGTAATTTGCACACAGTGTCACCAGTAAGTCCATCACTGGTTTACTGAAGAGAAGAAGAAGAAAAAAGTTTCATTAGGCGTTCTACTTGAGATGCAGTCGCGATACGTGTTGTAGCATATAAAGGTTTTACGGATTGCAGCAGACATAGTTTGTTTAAAAAAAAGAAAAAAAAAGATAAAGCTGACCTTCCATGCACTGTAATGTTCTTTTCTATCCCCGATGGGAGAACGACGCACAGCAAGTGTTCCCTTTCTAGCGGATTTATTTCATCCATCTCAGGGGAGAGACAGAGCACTCAGGGTCCACTGGGAATCGGGGACTGCGTCCAGCATCAGGTTAATCTCCTGAAACACAGATTGCACAGCTAATAAAAAGCAGTTCATACACAGAATGCAAGATTTGCAAAAGGATTTCAAGAACTTCAATACGTAGCAAAATGCATCGTGAAAAATACAGTTTCTGTCTCCAGGGCTTTTATTTTACAAAAAATACCTTTATTACTGTTAGATGAAATATGCATAGCAGCTTTTTTTTATTATTATTTTAAAGTAAATGTTTTTAATACATTACTAATGTGATTAGATATGACTAAAATGGGTGTAGATTGTAAAACTAAAATTTGGTAGAAAATTTGGGGGAAAAAAAGAAAAGTTAATAAAAAATTAAACAGAACATAGAAATGGATTAAAATAGATTTTTTTTTAATAGAGGTCAGGGTGTGAGGTTAATAAAATATGGGAAAATATTTCCAAACATGATTCATGTACTTATTTAAATATTTCATACTCCTGAGTTGCAGCATATTTATTTCATGTTGCAGGTCTTTAGTTAAACTGATCTGCTGGTTCAGATGTCCACTTGACAAACTAAAGTGACAGATTAAATTATTCCAAATGTAAAACAATTTTTTTTTTAAAAACCCTGAAATGTATTGAATGATTTTTACATAAAATGTGTTTGAATAATGAGCCCCAAAAATATTTATATATTTAAGAACCTTAGACATGTTTTATATTCATGCATTTATAATTTTGTTTCGATAGTAAAAGCAAATTGTTAATAAGTGGCATCTTTGGCCCTTGACACAAATCAAGCTAGGGACCCCATAAAATCTTGGACCGGCCCTGTTTTCTTAAAATGCAACAACGCAGCTGTTTCAAGTACAACAACGCGACTCCTTTACTTAGTTCAGCGTAATTCAAGTGAAAATAAAATGCTGAAAAATATGTTATTGTTCCATTTTAGCCTCGTAAAGTTCCTCAAAAGTTAAAGAAGTGAAGGCAGACCTCAGTTGAAACCTCAGCCGCAGTCTCGAGCATTTCCCAGGGGAATGGCGGAGCAACTTACCGTCGGTTGCCTCAGTAACTTCGTCACTCTTCGTCCTTGCCAGTCGCTTTTTAATGGCTCTCTGCGTTCAGCTTAAACTCAGTATGGAGCAGGTCGGCCTCGTCAACCAGCTCGGTTGAACCCAACAGTCCGTCTCGCTGGATTTTCCGAGATGTACATCAGTTCAGTGGCGCGTGCCACCTAAACAGCTGTCAACTCGTGAGCACGCGCCTGCTCCACACCCGCCCTGGTGGCACGCGCGCGCACACTACCACCCACTACTGCTTATTTTTTACCTACAGCTGCTTTTGTTGTCTACAAAGAGTATCTATTTAATTTAGAATGTAGCTTGTATCAGGAATGACGTACTTCCCCTGAACGCCTCCCTTAGAAATCTGCCTATTTCTAAATCTGGGGAGCTAAGCGACATTTTGCATAACAACCACAAACATCAGTTTAGAGAGGATTTTCTGTGGCAGACCAGCGCAAAATAGCACTTAAATTGTGAAAAAGAAGGAAAATAAGTAGTTTTTAAATGGTATTATTACGTAGAAAATTCTGACTTGCATAGTTCCCAACTTTGACCAACTTCCTTATAGCCAAATGAGGGAAAGGATCCCCACAGCATAATCCTACCACCACCATGCATAAAGCTTCATTAAAAATACTAAAGACTGAAGATGCAATCTAAAAAAATTATATGAAATAAATATGAAAAAAGTTTAAATGATATGAATATGGATAGATAAAGGCTTAAACAGAAAAGTGCTGCTTTTATACATGTGAAAGAGGGTACTAATTTAAGAAGCAAAACATATTTGACAATACCAACACCATCAGCTAACTCTTGTAAGCATGGCTAGCTTCCCTGTAATGCTAGTTTCTAAATAAGCTTACTGTGTTTCTTAAAGCAGAGGGATTAGAGGTCCAGTCTCTCCATGCTGTCACATCCAGAAACTCTCCTAATAAATCCATCTGCACACTGTTCACTAACCTGTATCTGCTGATTGGTCTCATTCTCCGCCAGCTGTCTCTTCTGCTCTGTGAAGTGATAGAAAGAGTTGGTCCAGGGAGACGGAGAAATTTCTGTTCCTTTCTAATCCCTTATTTAGCAGTCTAAGACTACCACACCTATGTGGCCCTGCCCAGTCACATGACAGGATGTCTGTGTTTGTGTGTGCTGCATACCTGATTAGTGGATAGTGAGATGCATCTGATCCTGGTGACCCAGTAAAGCAAAGCCCTGTTATACTCTTAAAAAGGCAATTGAATGAAGATAAATAAATAGATGTGTAAAATCTAAGAAATCAGGTGGTGGCAACATCATGATGTGGGAACACAGGAGTACGGTTTCTAATCAGAGTTGAAGGGAAATACTCAAGGTAAACGTAGGGACATAACAATAATGAAAATGAAATCGAACACAGCCTGGTTAAGCAGGAAAATATATTTTTTTTAAAAAGGGGGAGTCGCACAGCTGTGTGACATAAACACAAACTGATCTTCATCTGTGAACATGCGAGTATCTGAGTGGCTGTTTTAATCAAATCAAGCCTGGCGAACACATGTCCACACCTGCTGTAATCTCGTAATCTCATGATGAAGTCTGTCACTGGAGACTCGGTGGGTTTCTGCGGGGGCTGGCTGCGGTGAACAGATCACTGTGTGACTGTCTGGTATAATGAGCTTTCTTTTGATGACTGTGAAATAATCACAGAGCCTGTTCAGTCACCATCCAGGCTGTTTCCATGTGTCATGGCTAAAGCTGTTGTTTCTTGGAAGGGACATCTCCACAACAAATAGATAATGCACGCAGAAATGCGTCAGAAAAAATGGTGGAAGGCACCTTTATTCAATCCTCTTTTGTCAAATCCTCCTAAATAAACATAAAATATATATTTTAAAAATGCCCAATGCAATTTAATGTATTTAAAAAGCTTAGCATTTTTCCACAATCAAGCTTTTTCTCTAATTATTAGATTGCAAAACTATTTTCTTTGTAATGTTCACATTAAGATTTCCTAAGCATTTTTGTGTTTTTCCACATTTACTCCAATTTAAGCGTCTCAGACAACTGGGAATATGATATGTGACGTTCAAGCCACTTTTAGCCAGAGTTCGAACAAGGTTTCAAAATTTCTCCCTCTGCTGTTAATTAAACAGACCGCAAATTCACAAAGAGCTGCGAAATACGACGATCAAGGAAAACATGACGTAATGGTTTTTTGTTTTTTTAGAAGATATTTGCATTGACTAATTTTTTATATAACATTCTAAGATTATAAAACACTAGCTGAAATAAATTCATAAAACCTGATTATAAGGGTGTGTTTACATGAGGCGTCAAATATGTTGTTATACTGAAGTGAAACTCCTTTCACCCATGTGAGAAGGACGGGGTTCACTGAGCACAAGGGTGTGTGTCCACCCTGAAAGTGATGCTTCCCCATTTCTACAACAGAGTTTTTGTTCGACTGACAATATTTGAATGTTTTATTTTATTTTGTATCATCACTATCGTAGGCACAATACTTTCTGCATAGCTGCAGCTGTGCAGTTATGTGCAAAGATGGCGGTGCTCTTCTCAATCCAAGCGTGCAATGGAGATACCAGATGTAACTTTGCAAAGCCAAGACCTGCTGCCAAATTATGAAAGTCATTAACTGTAACTATACCTCAATATTGGGAGAAAATAGAAATTTGTGTTTTTAATTTTAATTTTACTTACAAAGTTTGGAAGGAGTTCTCACAGTACCTATCATCATACAGCAAAAGTGAAGCTATTTTCTCACATTTCTGCATTTTGCTGTCAATTTTTTTTAGATTTCTGTTATTATGTCTTTCATATTTTCATATTTTGTAAGTGGCCATATTGACTTCTCCGACTGATAAACAGAAACGATTCCTTCTCTAAGGTCATTAGTGATGCACGTCTGCCTTGCCATTGTGTTAATTGTATGCGCTCTTGAAGTATCTGTTTAGATTTTTGTTCTACTTTTACAATTTTATTCTCAATCTAGAATAGTGGACTTCAATTGGTTTGAAATTCATCTTTTATTCAACAACAATTTCTTCTCAAAGGTCATGTTGATGTCTTTTCCCACTTGGCATTGTTTCAATAAAAACCTTTCTGGACCAGAAAGACAATCACGTAAATACTTCTTAAATTGTGCAAAGGACTTATCTCAAGTCCTTTATCTCAAGACTAAAGGACTTGAGATAATTTGGAAATAGCTGGTACAGTGTAGGGTGGCATTGGTTTTTAATGCATTGATTAGTATAAAACATGTAGAGAATCGTGTGTTTGTCAATTTCAGAGTGATTTGAAACTGTTCCAATATGTGTTAATACATAAAACTAAATCTGTTTTCCAGATACATAATTGTATTCATTTTTGTTCACGTCATTGTCTTCAAACGACGTAACTTCCTTTACAAAGGCCATTTTTCCTTTCAGCTACAACATTGAATAAACTTCCGATATTCCTTATGTAACATAGGTTGTGTAATTCTATAAATTATCCGGCAGGTGGCAGTGTTTCTCCAGAAAAGATGGTCAGAGTGAAAAGCTTCGTCCATAGGACACGTGGTCTGTGGACACTAAGGTGGTCGCCACGTGAGGCTGCACGTGTCTGAAAACCTAAACAAATATCTAACACATTATTTAACCTTTGTGAATTATGATGAACAGAAAAAAAACAGCATTGATACATCATAATTCATATGTTGTTTTTTGTATATATGGTCAAAGAATTATGAGCGAAAACAAAAAAAAAATGCTAGTTAGCAAGAACATAACAATTAATAACAACAACAATAATAATTTAATATAATATAATATAATAATAATTAATGATAGTACAATAATAAAGTAAACTTTATCTCAATAATAATAATAATAATAATAATAATAGACCTATAAAATATAATATGACCTGAAGTTTAACTAAAATATTGAGACATTCTTTTTTTTTTGTGCCTTTGTTGACGAACAACAGGTTGCTCGCATCTCGAACCGTGGTTTGGAAATGTTCTAGAAGTGCGGCACGTACGGGCCATCTTGTGACCGTCCCCGTGTTAACGACACTCACTCCCAGACCGCCGCGCGGTGCCTAACCAACCGGAAGCGCGGAATGATTTCTCCACGACAAGCAAGGGCGGATAAAAAAAGGAGGGGAGAAAAAAGCATCAAAGAGTCGCTTATTAGATGATTAAGCGTTCGCCTAACGGGATTTCACAAAAGAAGGGGAAAAGCCTTTAAATCTCGCATTGACTGACCACCCATTTAATCACTGTAGGATTATTCTTTCGGATATGGGATCTACCTTCAGGGTCCCCACCTGCTGGGCACCGTAATGGTGGTAAGTATTCACATATATTTAACAGAACATAAAAAAAATATGCAGCCTAACATTTTATTGGTACTCTATAATATGTGGTTTATCTCCCATTTTAATTGCTAATTTGTGTGACGTCATTATTAAGCGTTTTTGGGATCGATTAATCCATGTAACATCAATTGTTTAAGCTTCGTGGTGTTTATATCTTTTTCTATGATATCCCTCCGCTAATTGCGCGCGTGCCAGACGTATCCAGCATTGTTCCTATGCAAAATATATATTTTTTTCTCCTTCAGTGATGAGGTTCGGAATGTAAAACAAAAGGTTAATGAATATTTTTCCTCTTTTAAACCCAGTCAGTCATTAAAAAGGAAATCTACCTCGTCGTGACAAACAAAACCTGTGTGAGCAAAAAACTAGAATCTTTCACGACGTGCGCGTGCTGGCAAAGAAATGTTTCGAGATCTTTTTTGTTGTTGTTGAAATGATTCCCGAGGGTATGTGACGCAGAAACGGGCAACTTTCATCCAGGTTTCGAACAGGTAGGCAAGACCTACGTGTGAGTGAGGTGACAGGGGGGAGAGAAAAAAAAAAAAAAAAGCTCCTCCATCTATTTTTGGAAAATCAGTGCGTGTGCGTGTGTGTGTAGGGAAATGACAACAGTGCACACACATCTGGGAAGGACACGCCCAGACTCATTGAGAACCATTTGTTCAACTGTCACTTTTTACATCATGTAGAGTTTATTCGTTTAGAAACCAGTCGATTTTCCCTTGTTCGTCACTCTTGAGAGCAGCCATCTTTAAACTCGTCAATAACACATGAAGTGTCATTAGGTTATGACCGTCCTCTGTCTGCTGGGCAATAATTTTCTTTTGCACTTTACGGATCGGTTCATTACAGGACGGTGAAGTTGGCTTGCGATTTGAAACACCTTTAAAGGGCTATTTCACCCACTTTCACAACTATGGATGCAAATAGCTCAGACATGATTCTGGCTATATAATACCCTCTCTTTTTGGCACTATTGTTAGAGCTCATTATCATTGATTGGTTGCCTGGCACAAACTGCTTGCTGCTTAACAGCTTGACAGGAAGCAAACAAACAAGCACACATAGCCAAATATAAAACACTCTGGCATAGAACAACTTAGCCATTTTTCAGGTATTTTATGTTCTGAAATAAGAAATTTCGAGGTTCAGTAAAATGTGCTCTTTAGTCAGTGGTTTGAATCACAAGCCAACTTCAGCCGGTTTCCAGAAGAAGGTGGCGGTGGAGGATGTCTGCTGCTGATGCTGCCGTCTCTAAAGCCAACAAAACCCTCAACCTCGGTTAGTCTCTCACCTGTGTGCGCGTGCAAATACCCCCGCTTATGGGGCTTTTTTTTTCTCTGTCATGAGTGTTTACTCCTGGGGAGGTTTTATCGTGTTGTTGCTGGGGGGAGCATCCAGAGGGTGCTTCTCGTTAGCGGCGCTTTGAGGTGAACACGGAGACTTCGTCAACATGGCGACAGCTGCTGCGGCTCACTGTGAAGTCAGGTACCGTCCGACTTTCTTCTTTCTCGTCAACCTTCACGTGCTCGCTGGTAGAAATGAGCGCGCGGAGTTTCTGCCTGATTGCCAGCTTGTGTATCAGCTTCTCGTGCGTGGAAACGTTGTCAGAGTTGCTCTAAGGTCACTTTCTCTGAAATTCAGCCAATTAAACGTACCTAACAGGTTGTCTTCCGCCAGCAGCGGCTCCATGTCGGCCCATCTTCCCTGGGTTTCTGTGGCAGGCTTTAAACAACCTTCAGCAGAAAAATAAGCGACTTTAATCGAGGTTTCCGCTTGTTTGTTTTGGAGACAGCTGCCTTCCTCTTCTTCAGTACCATGGACAGCGAACCATCTGTCCATGGAAAATCATAGCGAACGCCTGAGCATGAGTTGTGATTATTATTAACATTAGGATATTTTGCTAGCATTGTTAACTTCATACATGTATTCTGCTCTTTATTTTTTTTCCTGGGTGGAATGACCAAACAATAGACAGCTGCAGTCATTTTAGAATTAACCGAGTAGAAAAGTTTAGTATGTCTCATAGATCTTTGATTCACATAAGAATGTACGATTAAAAACATGCCACCAATACTTGATTCGAGCTTGAATACTTAGCAAGTCACACACCCAGCTGGATTTTTGAATTCTCTTTTTGGAATAACTAGTAATGCTGAGTAAGACGGGTGGATTTTCTGAAACTTAACATATTTCACATTTGTATTATGAGGTCAGTGCAACAGTTGCTTCTATTTACAGTGGTTTGAACACATTATCCTAACATTAACTTTGACATTTTTTTGCTATCATTTAATTCTATAAAGAATAACAATCAATGGATGACTGTATGTTGCTCACTGTCCACATCTCCAGTTCATATTTGTATGTGTGAGTCAGATCATATATTATGTTTCTAGCTATGTAATCTTTCCAGAAGCAGAAATATCTTCTGGCTGCCCATGTTGTCAATCTGTCATGTTAAATTTGACCATGCAGATGGCCACCATGACAGTTGAGCTCAGAGGTGTGGGGTCAGAGGTGAAGATGAGGACACTTACAAACAGTTAAACAAGCCGTCAAGCCACATGTTACAACACAAGCTCCTTTGGGAGATTTTAGGAAACATGCAGATGTGTTTAATCGATCTTCTGTTGCAAAGATTCCTATTGACCGCAGTTTGAAATCTGCAGCAGATTTAAATGAGAAAAAGATGCCTCATGCTGTCCGAACCATGATACACAGATGAGAAAGAAAGAAGAAAACAGAAAGCACATATTGGAATTGATAATCGCCATGACAATTATGGCTTAATTTTAAAACCCCTGACTGATGTACAAAACGGCTGAGTTGTTTTCCTTCAGTAAATACTTCCACACAGAAGAGTATTGTTACAATCACAACCTTAAAGTATTTATTTGGCAAGATGTCTGATGTTTTTTTAAATTTCGAGTCAATCATCTATTTCTAGTCAGTGAATTTCTTTCCCCAGATCATAATACTCCGAAAAAATAGATTTCTTTTATCATTTCATACCATATTACCAGACATCTCTAGTATCTAGCTGAACATTATCTATCTGTAGTTTCTACTAGGTTTGTCATGATGACAAATTTTGCTGGATGTTAAAATTGTCCTGGAAATTATTACGATAAACGGTAAGATTGTCATTTTGAGACCGTTTTCAGCTAATATAGTAACAATGATATAATAAAAAAATAATAATAGTTGTTCGTCTTAGACAGGGAAAACAGGCACAAGGGGCAGGTAGTGCAGACTAAATACTTCACACCAGTTGTTAAATATTTGCACCGTTTCTCAAAATGGCGGCTTTTCAAAGACATTAAAGGGGAGCATCTCTGACGATTGTTGGGAATTATCTCGCTCGTTTTCATTTACGATGCAATTAATTGATCTATTGCTGATTGTGACAGGCTTACTGACTACATTTGGTTGTTTGTGTCGACTGTCTGCCCTTCTTTGAAACAGAAACACCCGCTGACTGACAGGGTGTGACAAGTCAAGCAGGGATTACTTCTTTTGAGTCCCAGCCAATGGGGCGATTTCTAGAGATAATACTGCACACACAAGGGGAAGCACCAAGCAGCCGCTGATAATGGCTCACTAGGGTTTTTTTCCCACTTTTGTTGAGGAACTTGTTTGTGTGTCTTCTCACCACTTGTCCTGTGGGAGCAAACCGGTCCAGGGTGTTGACAGTGGGGAGAAACTGGTGCTGCTACCGATTAAGAAAACGGCAGCAGCTCGTCGCATTAGTTTATTCTAAATGTTTTTGATAAGGTTTTTAGTCTTTCCCTGTTCTAATCTGAAGCCATCTACTTGTTATTTACTGCTGGACAAAATGTCCTTTCAGTCTACAGAGAGCACTGGTAGCAAGAGGCAGAACACAGTGATAAAAAGACAGAGATAGAGAGCTCAATGCGGAAGACTAGTTAGATTAATGCTGCTGCACAGTACATTTACACCTGTAGTCTCTCCTATACTGTTACCCTCCTAAAATAAAGGCCAAAATCACTTTTGGCAAAAGAAAATTGACTGATGATTTATTTTAGGAAGTTAACGACATGTAACCTTGGTGACCTCTGTTACTCGTCTCCTTACTCCTCACATGGCCTTGCAAAAGTATTCACACCCCTTGAAGGTTTCCACAGTCTAATCACG
This sequence comes from Phalloptychus januarius, assembly GCA_902982915.1. Classification (NCBI taxonomy): domain Eukaryota; kingdom Metazoa; phylum Chordata; class Actinopteri; order Cyprinodontiformes; family Poeciliidae; genus Phalloptychus; species Phalloptychus januarius. The sequence goes on from CADWAE010000467.1 coordinate 2,188,677, forward strand.
AACTGGAAGTTTATTTTTTGACACAGAAATTGAAATTCATTTCTGCTCTAAAATGCTGTAGCATTCCAAGAGGAAAGTTACATTTTAGAACTGAAATGTGACATACAAATAAACTTGAACTTAATGTATAATGTTATTCATTTTCTCCAGAGTTCTTTTAGATACAGATGGCTGTGATTTCCTGCAGCAGTCTGTAACACAGCGAATTTGTTGAAGCTTCTAACTGAAGGCCCCGCCACGAAGGGAATACTCAGGGCTCGGGTTGTTTGTTGTTTTCTGGACTTCATGAAGAATTTTCAACAAAGTCGCACTTAAACTTATGAAGGAGGGAAAACATTCATTGCTTAAAGTGGGGTGGAAACAATCCTGCGGTGTGAATATTTTTCCCCGGGGCTGTATCAGTTTATTTCACTTCAGAGCTCTGTCTAAAAAAGACGCTGAATAAATGTGAAGCTTTTCATGTTCACACCATCAGTCATCAGTTATAAAACCGAACATGTTCAGACCATTGTGTTCAACAGAAAGACAATCCACAGTGTTAGTCACTCTGAAGCATTAGCATGTGAAACGAGCTCACCGCGTCCTTGTTTCTCATTCCTAATATCGACTCAGATGTGATGGCAGGTCCTCATGTCAAAATAAGAGCTTTTTGTAGAGTAGTGATGACCCCCCGCCCCCACTTATTTCTCCACAGCTCTCTTCCATAGCTGAGCCCCTCGCTGCCCTCTGAAGGAGCAGGATGACAAGATGGCGCAGCTGCTTGTACCGCCCGGACCAGACAGCTTCCGCCCCTTCATCCCCGAGTCGCTGGCCGCCATCGAGAGGCGCATCGCCGAGGAGGAGGCCCGGCGACCCCGGGCGGAGCGCCGCAGCGACGAAGACGACGAAAACGGGCCCAAGCCCAACAGCGACCTGGAGGCGGGGAAATCCCTGCCCTTCATCTACGGGGACATCCCTCAAGGTCTGGTGTCAACCCCGCTGGAGGACCTGGACCCCTTCTACAGCAACCAGAAGGTCCGTTTCACTTGGTCTCTACAAGAGAAACAGAGGAGCATAAACATATTCCCATAATAACATTCATTTGTCCTTCACATTAAGTTGTGACTCATGAATGATTGCAGCTCTGCAGATTCTCTAGCTTCTCATGAAAGGTTGCAGTTTATTCTCCGGTGATCAAACTTTGGCTTGCAAAGAAAGTTTGGTGAACTCTGTACAGAACATTTTCAGCATACTGGTCTCTATTTAAAAAAAGAACAACATCTGAATAATTCATCTGTAACTCAGTCATATCTAAAAATAATAATCTTATGCTTCATTAAAATCAACGGCTGCATTTCCAGGATGGATGGATGTTTCATCCATGTCCTTTCAAAAAATGTTTTAACTGACATCCACTTCAAGCTACACCTCTAGTTAATATAAAAATGGAGTAGGAAAGTTACTCCATATTTGATAACAACACTTCATAAAGTGTACTTTTTCCCCCTTACTTTGAACCATGCGGCTTATACCCCGGTGCAGCTTTTCTGTGAAGTTTTCTTCAACCACTAGGGGGCTCTCTAGCAGGAAGTGAATCATTCGAAGTCAAAATTGGAAATCAAAGAAGAAATGCTAATTTTAGCACATGCTAGCAGCAGGCCCGACGAAGAAATGTATTCAAACTCATATAATGCAGCTTTTAAGTTGAAGGCTGAACGAATCCGTAGTTTGACGTTGGAGACGAGGGCTACGTCTTTAATAGCACATTTATTAAATAGTCCATTTTCTTTATCTTATTTCGTAACACTTTGATGTCAGCAGCAGCCATGTTCAGCTTCTGCATTCATGCTCATTGTGCATCACATTCTGTACTGATGAACTGCAGCCACAGTGTTTTGTATGTATGTATCTTAACCCTTTTGGGTCTTTTCTTTTTGTCTTTCAGACCTTCATAGTATTGAATCGTGGGAAGGCAATCTTCCGCTTCAATGCCACTTCTGCCTTGTACATCCTAAACCCCTTCAACCCTCTGAGGAGGATAGCTATTAAAGTTTTAGTGCACTCATATCCTTTCAGAGTTTATGGTGGATGCAGCTGGATTTGGATTAAAGGGGTTCATCAGACAAAAGAGCTGCTGGTGAAGACTAAGGCTCTGAATGCTTTGTTCATCTTCTGATCACTAAAATACAACTAGTGGGCAGTCAGTGTCAGCTGAAATGCTGTCTGGCAAGATGTTGTCTGACTGGTTTTATTGTTCTTTCAATCAGCCGATTCCCTTGTGCACCTTAGCTTTGCTTCTACGATGTTCAGCATGTTGATCATGTTCACCATCCTGACCAACTGTGCTTTCATGACCCTGAGTAACCCCCCCGATTGGGCAAAGAATGTAGAGTAAGTACGCCGACATCGCTCAGATTTATATAATAACGTGAGAAGGGCTCATTCTCCTTCAGACTGACCGTTTCTACATGGGGTGTCATTTGTACACAGCGAAAAATGAACAGAATTAATTTGGGAAGTGTCGCTGATTGAATGTGAACCCAAAGGTTTGATACTAATCCATTTTTTATTAGGACAACTTGTATCATTTTCCTTTCACGTCACATTTATTCACCGCTTTGTGTTTGTGTTGGTCTGTGCTTGGCATTGAAATCTGCATTTATAACAAGGGGGAATGTATTCTTGCACTCTGTGCAGCACGAAGGTTGAATTCCGCTGAGCTTTTCTGTCTCATTGCCGGTTTGCAGCCAGATCCAATTTTTCTCTCTGCGTGTGTCTTCATCTCCTCTCCTCCTCACCTTGCTCTCCAGGTACACGTTCACAGGGATTTACACCTTCGAGTCCCTCATAAAGATCCTGGCCAGGGGCTTTTGTGTGGGGAAGTTCACCTTCCTGCGGGACCCGTGGAACTGGCTGGACTTCAGCGTCATCCTCATGGCGTAAGTATGACCACAAAGTCTCATTAGGATCATCTTGAAATGATCTGCTGCAGATTAAGCAGCCAGAGGTTTTTAATGCTAATCGGCCCAGCAGATTAAGCAATCCTGAATGTGAGCAGATGAACAGAGTGTAATCTGAAGCGTAGTAGTGTACCTTTTGAAAGCATGGCTAGGAATCATACATGTACTCTATTGTAATGGATGTGAGCCCCTAAAGCGCGCACGCTGGCCCATATTTGAGTCACGCCTCAGCGACTCCAGCTATTTGTTTTAAAAGTGCAAGACGAAGCCTTGAGTGTTACAGTGCATGCTTCTTTGTTGGTAAAGATTTTGTATCTTATATACTGTATCACGTAGAGATGCACCGATCAGAGTTTTCAAATCTCTCGGGAGTTTGTTTTAAAGGGCTAACATGCTAATGCTAATTCTGTCTCGCAGCTGCATTTCCATTGACCATAAAGCTTCACTATCTGACAAATTCTCTTAATAGGAGCCCTCAAATTTTGAAAAACTCTCATTTGTTGGTGAAATGTTTTGGCTGTAGGATGAGGCGTGTCTTTTGGCTGCACTGAAAACGGTTCAATTTGCAAAACTTCAATGGAAAAGCTTTTGTCACGTCACATGAGTCACACGATTGACAACCGGACGTTACTATTTTAGGAAACCACAAAGAAGAAGTTGAGCGATGATGTTTTTTAAAGTGAATAAGTTGCGTGTGCAAACTTATTCACATGCATTTCTTATTTAAGAGAAACGCCACAATTGCAAAATTGTATTTTTTCCAACAGATTTTGTGCACATTTGTAATGGAAACCCAGCTTCAGCTTATTTATTTAAGAACCTTTTAAGATATTTACTGACTAATATCAGGAAGAGGAGGAGTTTTCTTCCTTCATTAAGAACATTATTACTTTGACCTGTTGGCGTTGTGACTTTTGAGCGGTTTCCTCGGTGCATCTCTAGCGTTGCGCTCGCGATTCCCATTCCCTATTCCCACGTTTCAGAAGCTGGACTGTTTCTCCCATGTGTTATGACTTGAGCAGTAGGTTTGCCTGTGCATTGCTTTGCAGTAACTGTGCATTTGATCCTGCAGGTATATAACAGAGTTTGTAAACCTAGGCAATGTTTCAGCTCTGCGCACATTCAGAGTTTTGCGAGCTTTGAAAACTATCTCAGTAATTCCAGGTAAGGGCGCCAGCGCCTGCTGCCAGCAACTCCTGCCATTTGTCCTCTGTGTGTGACCGTTTGCCGTTCCCCTCCTCCTCCTCCTCCTCCTTCCCCCTTCTTCTCCCCGTGCTCCTCCTTGTTGTCTCGTAACGCCTCGTGTGTGGATGTCTGATTTGTGTGTGCGTGTATGTATGTGGGGTGTGTGTCCCACACCTTTCCCCTCCCTTCCAAAACTCCTCCTCCTCCCCCCCTTCCACTGCATTCCCTTACAGATATGTCACAGAGTTTGTGGACCTGGGCAATGTCTCAGCACTGCGAACCTTCAGGGTTCTGCGAGCCCTGAAAACTATTTCAGTCATCCCAGGTGAGAGAGCCATCAAGGCCCAATCAGGTTAACGTACAATGCTAACGGCTAACTGACATTTCGCTAACATCCAAACCCATGCGCCCGCCCCCCTCCTCTCAGCTCATCTCACTGTAGCTAAGCCTGACGACGCTTGTCGCCGTCCCTCATGCTGCCTTCGTCCCAAGGCCAGTAAAAGCTGGAATCTGGCTCCAATCTGCACAGATTGACAGGATTCTCTGCTTTTAAGACACATCCTTTAAGGCACAATTCTTTTTGGTTTGAAATCTATTCTCGCCTTGGGAGAGCCTTCCAAGTAGAGTTTGTGCACTATTTCTTTCTTTCCTTTTTTGCATGAGACATTGCAAAAGCCGATTTTCTTGTGGCAAGCTCTTTTGTGTGTGTGTGTGTGTGTGTGTGTGTGTGTGCAGGGTCCCTCCTTACCTCGTTTTCCTGTGCATGTCTTGTTCAATGTTGTGTTTTTATGGTAAAAATACACAGTGAGTGGTAAGAAATGGTACTTCACATCACAAACTAACACACACAGCTAAGTTCAGAAGTTTACATACTCATACATTAATTGGGTGTCATGATGGGTTTTGTCTTATGATGCATTTCAGCCTTTTTTTCCCTCTTTGAGACAAATGAAAGGATTTTCCAGCAAGTTTAAATTCATTACAAATGATCTTTAATCGTAGAAATACACATGAACAAGTACATAAATACATACACCTTCATTACTTGTTTAAGAAATTGTGCATCTAACTCCAAATTTGAAAAATCATCATCATTGAATTGTGGTGGGGGAAAAAAAGCAACTCAAGTGCATCATGTACGACTCCAAATCAATGACACTCATGTTTGATGAGTGTGTGTAACCTTACGAATGGCACTCTAACACACCACTAGCTCTTTACTTAAAGATGACAGTCACCAAATATCTACTAACTAGAAGTTAAAACAAACATTTAGAGTTAGATTGAAGCAAAGAAGAACGTATCCAGCCACTGAAATGTCCACCTTCCCTCACCTACAGCTGGAGTGCAAAAGTGTTCACACCCCCACTTATTTTTCATCTTTTATTCATTTCAAAAAACAAAACTGAGCAACAAAACAATGTAAAAAGTCAGCCTGATTCCTGGATGACGGCAAATAATCCATACAGGAACTTTCACTGTCTGCTACTGTAGTTGCTTAATAACTGCGTCCTCTCTGGTCAAACTGCAATTAATGAACTTTGCCCCACCTCCCGCTTTAGGCCTGAAGACCATCGTCGGCGCTCTGATCCAATCGGTGAAGAAGCTGTCCGACGTGATGATCCTCACCGTGTTCTGCCTCAGCGTCTTCGCTCTGATCGGCCTGCAGCTCTTCATGGGCAACCTGAGGCAGAAGTGCGTGCGCGTGCCAAACTTCAGCAATGCCAGCAGCGGCGGCAGCAACGCCAGCATTACGGGCAACGATACGTCCCTGTTCAACGCCACGCTGAACTGGACCGAGTTCATCAGCGACGAGAGTAAGGCAACGCGCAGTGGGGTTAGCTTAGCGATTATTCCCACTCTCTCATATTACTTCCACAAATTTGATGTAATGATTTTATGCTGTGGGGAGGCTTTGCTTCAATCTGAACATGAAACAAGTTCTCAGATGTCGAAAAATTGGCAGAGACAACCCAAAATAAGCAACTATAATTGAACTGATATTGGCAGAACAAAAAGGCACATTCCACATTTTTATTTGTAATAGTTTACTGTAAACCGTGTCTCATTTCTTCTGCTTCAGCTTTATGCAGTTGATCTATTAACTGAAGTAGATACTTCAAAACATCACAACATGTGTGCACGCTTGAAGTAGTCCTAATATTTCTGCATAGCTGTGCATTAATCCTCCCTCACGAAAGCCGCAGGATGCTGTTCTGCTCTGTCTGTGTCACATCCTGGACGACGCGGCTCAGACTGTTGTCCCTCTGTCTGCCCTCCTCTGCAGGTAATTACTATCACCTCCCCGGCCGCAGGGATGCTCTGCTCTGTGGAAACGGCAGCGGCGCCGGGTAAGACTCGACATGTTTTATTTATGTGGCCAATTAGACGCGCGGCAAATCGGAGCAGACACAGTTAGAGTCGATTCCAGAAAGTGCAGCAAGCTTCCAAACTACTGGCTTATATTGACTCCTTGTGATGTACTGGGTGTGTTTGTTCAGACGTAGAAAGACGGCTTTTGTTTTCAAGATTAAAGCAGGGTTCTGCTGCCGGCTTTGGAGAAGAAAGAAGTACTGCAAGTTACAGTTGGTCATTCAAAAAAAAAGATAGCTGCGCAGGTGTAATTTTTTTTTTTTACACAGGGCCGGCCCAAGCTTTTTCAGGGTCCTAAGCATAATTTTATTTGGGCCCCTCTATACCAACATGTCTCTACCAGAAGCTTCTCTTCTAGTTTGTATGTAACATACCAGCTATCTTTAGTGCCTACATCATACTGATGTCATCATGGCTATGGATTTAGTAAACAAAATAAATTAATAATTTTGATTTTAAAATGCAGAGTGGAATTTAAAGTGTTATTTTAACTATTTGAAAGTAACATCAGTAAAAAAACAACAACTTGACTTTACATTAAACAAGTTAAAAAGTCTAATATCTTGGGTTTCCTGTAAATCTGGCTGGCATTTGCTTCAACTGAAGTCATTTATAGCTCGGTTTTGTCCTGAAGGCTCTGCCCAGAGGGCTTCATGTGTCTGAAAACAGGCCGTAATCCAGACTACGGCTACACGAGCTTCGACACCTTCAGCTGGGCCTTCCTCTCCCTTTTCCGACTCATGACGCAGGACTTCTGGGAAAACCTCTACCAGCAGGTCTGCCAGAAAGTGCATTTCACCATCAGCGCTCATGTTGTCGTCCGCTGAAATAATGTCGAGAAACTTAAGAGAAGAGAAAAGCTAACTCGCTTTTCCTGCTTTGCTTTGGTGGAATCAGACTTTGCGTGCTGCAGGGAAACCCTACATGATCTTCTTTGTGCTGGTGATCTTCCTGGGCTCCTTTTACCTCATTAACCTGATCCTGGCTGTGGTAGCCATGGCTTATGACGAACAGAACCAGGCCACCATCGAGGAGGCTCAACAGAAGGAGGAGGAGTTCCAGGCCATGCTGGAGCAGCTGAAAAGGCAGCAGGAAGAGGCGCAGGTACGAAGCTTCTCCCCACCCCACACACACACAATCAATTTTACATCAAGACAAACATTTTGTTTTTGTTGTTTTGAAAACCGGACGGTATGCAGAACCTATCGAGTGCTCTGATTTGTTTGTTTAATATTCAGTAGATGCAAAGTGCTCTGACTGATTCTTTCACCGTGAGGCAGGGTTGCCGTGGAGACCCCGGAGCTTTATTGTCTGATGTTTACTAGATTGCGAAAGTATTTAATTAAATCTAAGTACACAAAGCGGACAATGTACTCCAAAATGTCTATACTTGTAAAAAAAAAAAAGACGGAAGCCAAAATGTTAAACATGTCTCTATTTATTTGACTTTCTAGTTCAGCATGTATGGAAAACATCAAATGACACACATTTTTTAACTCGGTTGTGTGTTATTATCTGTGACAGACATTTAAATACTCGTTCCTTTGTTTTGTTTGTGTTACATTTTGAACTAAAGGAAAAAAAGGTTTCCAGGAGTGAATGCTTAAATAATCGAAGGAGAATGCGATATATTTGGCAGTGCATTCACTTTTACAGCAGCTGAAGGTTCCAGCTTCAGTTTTACGTGGGAGCAGCTTCTGGCATTTTGTTGAGGCTTTTTCCACGCTGTAGTAAATCAGAAGGAGGACATGTGCGGCGTTTTGTTCGATGCATTCTCTATCCTAAGGTTTTTGTCTCTCTTGTTTTCCGCCGTTCCCCTCCATCGAAACCAAATGTTTTGGTTCGGGTGAAAACATTCAGACGTCCATCTATAGAAAGGCGTCTGAGGCCGATTCGGCTCTTCATGCCAGCCTCTCTCCTCCGCTCCGAGACAGGCGCCGGGTCTCCATGACAACTGTCTCTGTGCTCTGATTGGCTGGCAGGTTGCCGCGGCAGCAGCCACGGAGAGCGGCGAGTACAGCGGGAGAGGGGGCCCCACCTCCGAGTCCTCCTCGGGGACGTCCAAGCTGAGCTCCAAAAGTGCCAAGGAGCGACGCAACAGGCGAAAGAAGAGGAAGCAGCGCGAGGAGGAGGAGGAGAGGGGCGTGTGCGACAAGTTCCACAAGTCCATGTCCGAGGACAGCATCAAGAGGTCCAGCTTCCGCTTCTCCATCGATGCCAACCGCCTCTCCTATGAGAAAAGATGCTCCTCACCCAACCAGGTAGGTTCCAACTTTACATATGGATCATGGATTTCAAAGCTAATTTAATGAAACTTGAGAAGTGAAAAGTTTTCACACCCCTTGAACATTTCCATATTACAACCACAACCTTTAAATCATTTTTGGGGGATTTTGTGCTACAAATCAGTAAACAGTAGAATTGTGAAGTGAAGAGAAAGTGATTTTTTGTATTTACAAAAGCAAATCTGAAAAGTGTGGCACGCTTTTGTTTTCACCCACCTCTTCCTCTGATTCCCTGAAAGAGAATCTGGTGCCGCCTCCTTTGACATGTAGTGAAACAAGTCATTGAATATTTTAAAATCCTTATTTCACATGCACATAAAAACTTGCAGAAGCTAACGCTAACTTTTTTTTATCATAAGCTAACGCTAAACTGCTGCACAATAAAAAAATGTGGACGCTAATGCTAACCATTAACACGACTCTCTCAGTCTGTCACACCTTCTCATTGACGGATGGTTTGAGACTCACAAACAGCAAAGTCCTCAGTTTCTGATTTTGACGAGTTAAGCTCAAAACAGTTTGACGTTACAAAATGTTCAAACAAGTCAAAAAAATGGGTAAAATTCTACAACAATAATTGCTTTAACGGGATTTTGGCTGACCTTTGGCTGAACTCTTTGCTTCCGGTGTCTCTCTAGTCTCTCCTCAGCGTCCGCGGTTCCCTCTTCTCGCCGCGGAGGAACAGTCGCGCCAGCCTCTTTAGCTTCCGCGGCCGAGCCCGCGACATGGGCTCCGAGAACGACTTCGCCGACGACGAGCACAGCACCTTCGAGGAAAACGACAGCCGCCGAGGTTCCCTGTTCCTGCCGCGGCGCCTGGAGCGGCGCTGCAGCGCCGTCAGCCAGACCAGCTTGGGGGCGCCACGGATCGTTCTGCCCGCCAACGGGAAGATGCACTGCTCCGTGGACTGCAACGGCGTGGTGTCGCTGGTCGGCGGGACGTCTGTAACAACCTCCCCTGTAGGTCTCCTGCTGCCTGAGGTGACTTTATTGTTTTATGGGTTCTTATTTTAACCATTTGGTTTGCTTGTTGTTGGTTTTTACTGCAACTTTTTTCTTCCAACCGCCAAACTAGTTTTGCGCTGATTCAGATTTTCCTATTTATTTATTTATTAGGGAACAACAACAGACACTGAGATAAAGAAGCGGCGATCAGGATTCCTCCAGCCTTCTATGGACTACTTAGACGAACCAGGGGGGCGCCAGAGAGCCATGAGCGTGGCCAGTATCCTCACCAACACCATGGAAGGTCAGCATCTTTTTCTGCACTTCTCGTTTCAAGCTTACCTTTTTCACTTCTTGTTGACTGATTCTCAAAGAACACTCCTCCTTCTCCAGAGCTGGAGGAGTCGAGACAGAAGTGCCCACCCTGCTGGTATAGATTCGCCAACACCTGCCTGATTTGGGACTGTTGTCCGGCGTGGCTGAAAATCAAAGAGTTTGTTAGCATGGTGGTCATGGATCCCTTCGTGGATCTAGCGATCACCATCTGCATTGTCCTGAACACTCTCTTCATGGCCATGGAGCATTACCCCATGAGTACAGAGTTTGAGAACCTCCTTTCAATTGGAAACCTGGTGAGTTTCTGCTGCGCTGAATGTCGTAGAAGGATGTCTTGAGTCTTTTTGCCTTCCTTCCTTTCTTAATGCAGATTTGGGTTCAGCTCCTTCCTTCCTGTTTATGTTAGGTGTTCACAGGGATCTTCACGGCAGAAATGTGCTTCAAGATCATCGCCCTGGATCCCTACTATTACTTCCAGGAGGGCTGGAACATCTTTGATGGCATCATTGTCAGTCTCAGTCTCATGGAGCTTGGCTTGGCGAATGTAGGGGGCCTGTCTGTGCTCAGGTCCTTCAGATTGGTAAGATTAGTCATTTATTTAAAATCTATAAAGGCCAAAGGGAAACATTCTTGTCCTTACATGACCTGTCATTTCTGTCTCGAACTAGCTGAGGGTCTTCAAGCTGGCCAAGTCGTGGCCCACTCTCAACATGCTGATCAAGATCATCGGCAACTCCGTGGGCGCCCTGGGCAACCTCACGCTCGTGCTGGCCATCATCGTGTTCATCTTCGCCGTGGTGGGCATGCAGCTGTTCGGCAAGAGCTACAAGGAGTGCGTGTGCAAGATATCGGAAGACTGCGAGCTGCCGCGCTGGCACATGCACGACTTCTTCCACTCCTTCCTCATCGTGTTCCGGGTGCTGTGCGGGGAGTGGATCGAGACCATGTGGGACTGCATGGAGGTGGCGGGGCAGACGATGTGCATCATCGTCTTCATGATGGTCATGGTCATCGGAAACCTCGTGGTACAAGCTGTTTTCTATTATTAATCCTCTTCCGAAGGTTTTACTCTTTTCTTTTTTTTTCTGCACTATTATTCTTCACCTGTAACTTTCCTTCCAGGTCCTTAACCTTTTCCTGGCCCTCCTCCTGAGCTCGTTCAGCGCAGACAACCTGGCGGCCACCGACGACGACAGCGAGATGAACAACCTCCAGATCGCCGTCGGCCGCATCCAGCGGGGCATCTCCTACATCAAAGCCAAAGCGTGGCAGTTCCTCCAGAGCCTCTGCTTCGACCGAGGCAAGGGCTCCGGCCTGGCCGAGGAGAGCAAGCCCCTGGACGACCTGCAAAGCAACGGAAAGGGGAACTGCATTTCCAACCACACGCCTCTGGAGATCACCAAAGACCCCAGCGGGTTGTACATGATGGAGGGCAACGGGAAGCCGGGGGGGCTGGTGGTCGGAGTAGGCGGGGACACCACGAGCAAGTACCCCATGGAAGAGTGCGACTACATGTCCTTCATCCACAACCCCAGCCTTACGGTGACCGTCCCCATCGCTGTGGGCGAGTCGGACTTTGAAAACCTGAACACGGAGGATTTCAGCAGCGACTCTTCCGACGTGGAGGGCAGCAAAGAGGTAAGACGGCCAACGGAAATCACGTCGGCGTCTTTCTTAAACCTCAATTAAATCGCGACGTCTACATTGTTTAACACACCAGAGCTTGAATATATAAAGGTTTGCATAGAAACGGCCTTTTCAGACAGTTATCTGACAGTCAAGCAGTTTGAAAATAACACAAGTGCTGACTCATATGCACATGCATCACGCTGTGCTAATGGAGTCTTATCTCGAGCCTAGAATCCTGGCAGCCAAAATGAGACTCAAATTAGTCTTTGTCCAGAGCAACAGGTTTATGTTTTATCATCAAGCTGCGTGACTCACTGTTTTGGAGATGGCTCCTCTACCAGTGAGCTCTGTAAACACATATTGAGGTCTTATCTTACTTGTTTGATCTTTATGCTTTTGTGTTTAAATGCATTTTCTCACATTCGTCTCGATATAGCCAGAAATTTCTGTTCTGTGTTCGGGTTTTCTGTGACAGACCAACACACAGCAGAGTGGAGAATAATTGTGAAAAGAGATAACTGATCAAACGAGGCAAAATCAGATTGTTTTTCGCAAATTCTGAACTACTTTACGTCGATCCATCCCACAAAACTCCAAAATACACATAAATTTGTGGCTGTGCTGATAAAACGTCAAGAGGGTAAGACACATTTTCCACTTAACCTTTTTTTTGCGACTTCTTGCCCTTTTTGCCGGAGCAAAAAGCCTGATTTGCCGTCAAGCGCCGTCAGGCTGACAGAGCATCAGGGCCGAGTTCCCTGGTGACGGGAATCTGTCACTGTGGGTGTGGTGCCAGGTCCCTGTGATTCAAAGCAACCCAGGAGTCTATTTCTGGCCATGACACCACACGCTCCATATATGGATCATTTGTCTGACATCACAGCTGCTCTTTACATGCCGTTCGCTAAAAACAAACAAAAGAAAAAAGGACATATTCATGTTTTAGCAGATGTATATTTGCTTAGTGTTTAGCGAGTATAACCAGTGAATAGATTTTGTTTCTATATGTGTCTCTGAGATGATTCTAACTGTGACCTTATGGAATGGCCAGTGGCATGAGGTCATGTGCTGGCGTTGGTGTGTGTAACTCACTCTGTTTAACCCCCCCTCCCCCTTCGTTTGTTATTCCAGCTGTTTCACAGGCGCTCTCAAGGTTTTCAGTGAGAAGAGAATTGTAAGATCACTTTATTGCACTAACCATGAGGACTGTCTTTGCCATTTACAGACAAACATATTTTTCTCATACCTTCAATGGATTGCCCATTTTCGTTCTTTGCCTGGTCTGCCCTCCGTCCCCCCAGCCCCACCACCCCTCCAACACCCCCACCGTCTTTGCTTTCTTACCCCTCCCTGCCCCACTCAGCAGCACACCCAATGCTGTGATCATCTTCTTTTCCCCTACTCCCCTTTTCCCCTTTCATAATTAACCTCCAGGCATCAGGCTGTATTGCAGTTACAAACCATTTAATGAATGAGCACCTTTTGATATCCATTGATAGACCAACTCATCAAGCATAATGTTTGCTTTTGGTTTCATTGCTTGGTTTTTGACTTGGTTTTGGGACTTGATTGGCATCCAACACTCTGAGCTTGAGAATGAAGGAAGGGAGGCGGAGGAGGAGAATGTGCAGTAGACGAGAAGGAATGAAGGAATGGAGGAATGAATTTTGCTGTGGTTAGACAAAATTCATTTGTCTGGCTCAGACCCCATGCATACACACATTGAAAATCTGTATGTATTTACCTGTGTAACCGGAACGATAGTGGAATGATGAAAGATTCGAGTAAATTTTCATAAACTTCAATTAAAAAACAACTTTTTGCAGAGTTTCAAAAGAGATAACACGTTGCTGATATAACACTTTAAACGAGAGTATCATGAAAAATCTCAAACAAAAAGAAGACAACCACACAATTAATTAGCATTTGGCTTTGATGCTTGTGTTATCCACTTTTGTCTCACTGTGATTACATCCTGTTAGAAAAGGTGAACTTTCCTAAAGAAATAAAATAAAATTAAAAAAAATCTGCCATTTTTAAGCTGTACAATGTGAGGCTAACCACTGAAACAGATTTGTCTGTGCCTAAGAAGAGCGGAGAGTTGGAGGGAAACACCCTTCCATAAAAACGATGCACTTGCGAGCAGCATGCTTCCATCATTCCCGTGCCGTATTAGCTGGGTCCCACGGCAATCCGGGCTGCTGCACTGTCTACATTTACATGTCCCGATACCCCCAACTTCAGAGACCCCTGACGTGAGGCCAAAAAACTCCCAAAGAAAACAGACAGGAGGCCTCACGTCACCAAAAAGTCTCACTATATGCAGATGATATTAGATTGTACTTCAGTTCATAACTAAAGCATTTTAGGCTTTAAGAAAACTTATTTAAAATCCTGAACATAGGAGTCACTGTTGTCCTTTTATGCGTTACCTTTACTGCCACCAATGACTGCTTGAGTCCTCTATTAGGTCCTGTGTGTTTTCTGGGTTTGTACCGGTGCTAATTCGGTAGGTCTTCCAAACAGGAAACACAAAACGAAGTGCACAGCACATGCTGTGTTTCAAACAGTGCACAGTACTGGTTTTTGCTGGTAAGCTAATGTGGTTATACGTCTACTTCAACTCAAACAGAAGAAGCTTTTTTACACTGCTTTCAAGGAATGGAAATGATGTGTTTTCATGTCACTGAGGAAAGAGTTCTGTCTCCTCATTGGAGTGGCTTTAGATTCATAAAAGAGACTTGGTAAAACATTCCATCCTCTAAGCCACGGAAAACTTTGGACATGGGGCAGCAAACACATACGATTTGGGATCCCTTTTTCAGTGGACATGAAAATACTTGACCCCACGTTCTGCTTGGTACTATTTCAGGCTTTGATTGATGATGCACTGGAATACTGCATGCACTCGTCCTCGAACCGAGGTCACATCAAATGTACCCACGGTGCATTTCCGTAAACCCAACACTTCCGCCTCAGCGCATAATCTAATTCGAAGCCATCTGGCAAAAGCTAGCGCCAAAGCCTGTCGGTACATTTGATCGATGCTGCATGCGACGATGACGATGCTAGTGTCAGAAGAGCCCAACTCTGTGAGCTATAAGAGTCTTCTCAGTAAAGGTATGCAGTGGAGAACACATGAACGGAGAATGACCATGATTAGCAGCTCAGACGGTTGGCTCCTAAAACCAAAGAACCTCGATGCTCCCAAGCAGCACCATGTGACTGTGTCCTACCGCCTTCTGCTCCGTCCATGCAGAAGCTCGACGTAGACCCCCAGCCCCTGAGCTCGTCAGAGGGGAGCACAGTGGATATTCGACCCCCTGGAGACGGGGCCGAATCCGTGGAACTGGAGCCAGAGGAGTCGTTGGACCCCGAGGCCTGCTTTACAGAAGGTGAGGGGGGTTCTAGACCAGGATAGG
The DNA here is from genome assembly GCA_902982915.1 of Phalloptychus januarius. NCBI lineage: Eukaryota > Metazoa > Chordata > Actinopteri > Cyprinodontiformes > Poeciliidae > Phalloptychus > Phalloptychus januarius. The sequence continues at coordinate 2,203,790 of CADWAE010000467.1, forward strand.
TGAGCACATTTTATGTCAAAGAGGAAATCGTTATAACTGCTTTAGCTTAGCAGAGGCCTGTTGCAGCTGAGTGACAGTGAGCGCAAATGCTCAGCGAGACAGGCAAGAAATAGTCACCGGGACGGAACGGAAGATGACACTTTGTCTGAAACACCTGCAGTGAATTAGCTTTGTGTTGCAAATGTCAAATATGCACTTGCTGCTTTCGAGATCTCTTCTGGTTTTATTTTTTGCTGAATTGCCCATATAATGGGTATATAATTTACCCATTATATGGGTAAATATAAATGCAAAAGATATATTTACCTTTATGGTTGTATAAGCACAAGCAGCATAGTGAATCCCAAAGGCTTTGGCACTGACTTCACAGCTGTTTTCTTCATACAGCAATCTACTAAAAAGATTACTCACCTCACACGCACACACACCCACGTAAATCCCAGCGGAAGCCTCTTCACGTGCATGCAGGAATGTTTGGATAGCAGGTAGCTTCTCACTGTCGCTCAAGATTTGTACCACTGAAGTGAAATGCAACATGAAACGTGGGTTTTTAGACGGCTTCAGTCAACTAGGTCAACTTGCACCTTTTCTCATTTCTCCCACTTGTCTGCAGGCTGTGTGAGCAGATTCCAGTGCTGCCAGGTCAGCGAGGAGGTGGGCTGGTTCAAGAGCTGGTGGACGCTCAGGAAAACCTGCTTTATCATCGTGGAGCACAACTGGTTTGAGTCCTTCATCATCTTTATGATCCTTCTCAGCAGCGGAGCGCTGGTGAGTGTCGGACTCTCTCCGCTGGGCAGGGATTCGGGGTGGTTTTCAGGTCAAAGCTTACATCCCAGAGTTTTAATCTTTCAGGCTTTCGAAGATATTTATATTGAGCAACGGCGGACCATCAAAACGGTGTTGGAGTACGCAGACAAGGTCTTCACTTACATCTTCATCCTGGAAATGCTGCTGAAGTGGGTGGCATACGGCTTCGTTAAGTACTTCACCAACGCATGGTGCTGGCTTGACTTCCTCATTGTGGATGTAAGTATGCTAGACTGAAGATGGACGGATATGTGTTAAAACGTGCTGCTCAACAGGATTGGGTCTTTCCTTCATTTCAGAGAAATGCTTAAAAAATAAAATCTGTACTTACTCTCTTAACTCCAACGCATCTTGTTGAAATCTCTACACCGGTGTGGTGTGCGAACGGCTCCCTTCGATCCCTCACCCTGCTTGTCTGTGACATTATCGTCTCCCAGGTGTCCTTGGTGAGCCTCGTAGCAAACGCTCTGGGCTACTCCGAGCTCAGCGCCATCAAAACTCTGAGGACACTGCGAGCCCTCCGGCCCCTGAGGGCCCTGTCTCGGTTTGAGGGCATGAGGGTAAGAACAGGAGGGACAACAGCGGCACAGAGCCACATTTCTGTAACGACTGAAATATGTTTCTCTTCTATTTATATCTCTTCTTTCCTAGCGTACTTCCACTGTCATTTCCTTTGCTCTAAACGTGGTGGCGACTGTTTTGAGTCAGACTGACTCATACATTTCCACTAAAATGTCTTTTATTAGATATTAAACGCAACCTTTAGAGACTGTGGGTCAATTTGACCTTTCTCCAATTTGTACTCTTTGTTGACATTTCTTCAGTTTCTCTGGTTGGTATGGAAACTGCTATGGCTGATGGAAAAAAAAGGGTACAAATGGACCAACGGGTCAAAATGACCAATGGCCACCTTAAGATGGCATTTGTTGAAACAAACTTAATTTAAATAAAAAATAAACAGTTGTAATTGTCGTTTAGTCTAACCTCTAAATCAGGCGAGAGGAAACAAGTGTGCTTAGTTTTAGACGCAATATGAATTCCCTGTTAGCTAAGCTAAGTCTCGAGTTATGCTAAGCTAACATCACAACAGCTTCTGCTCGCAATCACAATAATCTCCACACTGTTTCAATTTGTCGGGTATGTTTGTAAAAATGCAACTTTTCAACCCATTAACCTGTTTGCTAGTCTGCTTGTTGCTGTTGTTTTTTTTTTTTTTCAGTTCGCCACCATTTTATCACAAAACAAAGCATTCCTGTCGCATCGCTCTGTTTCCATGTCGCAAAAGCTTCCGACGCGGTTTCTTGTCGTCCTCCAAAGGGACGCCGACGCTGTATAATTTCCGTTCTCATTCTCATGATTTGTTTTCCAGACAGAATGTCTTTAAATGGCTCCGGCCTGTAAGACTGCATGCCCACTGCTACATCTGCTACACGTTTCCTCTCCTTGCGGCTCAACGCAACTCGTCTGCATGCGTGACTTTGCTCACTGTGTCTCAATGGATTACTGTTTATCGCTGTCCTCGGGCGTTGCTTCCTGATGTTGCTTGTGTTGTGCCTTTAACCTGTAATTCTTTTCTTTGTTGTGTGTCTTTTTTTCATTTGCAGTCAATCAAAAATATTGTGACTTCATCCCGCCTCTCTAAGGTTTTTTCTGTTTTGCTTTTTTTACCTATCAAATGTTAAGATTTGTCACCTTCTTCGTCACCTTTAAATTTCCAAGTATCTGTGGGGTTAAGTGCTTTGTGTGTTTGTGCAAAATAGACGAGAAGTACCTTTTGATAACTTGTTAAATCGTCACGTAATTTTGATGTTTTGTAAGTAAAGTATGTCTCCACGAATTCAAAATCAGACCAGTGTTTTTTAAAACCGAGCCACTGCAGACGACTAACTCCCGGCACTCGATCGCCTTCAGGTGGTGGTGAACGCGCTGCTCGGTGCCATCCCCTCCATCATGAACGTGCTCTTGGTCTGCCTCATCTTCTGGCTGATCTTCAGCATCATGGGCGTCAACCTCTTTGCGGGGAAGTACTACCACTGCGTCAACACCACCACAGACGAGCTCCTGCCCGTCAGCGTCGTCAACAACAAGACGGAGTGCCTGAATTTGGTTAACAACAGCGCCCGCTGGAAGAACGTCAAGATCAACTTTGACAACGTCGGAGCTGGTTATCTGGCTCTGCTGCAAGTGGTAAGTCGGATTTATGACTAAGAGCAGTTTGGACGCCTGTAAATTTATGTCAAAGTGACAGTTGGATATAAATGTTTATGAGTCCTTTATTTAAGCTCCTGAGAGGTCAAAAAGTTTTTGATTTTGTTTTTTAATTCAGAAACCACTTCCCTTGTAGAAAACGTAACAAAAATGTTTTCTGTTTCTTTTTGTCTCATTAAATCAGATAAGAATAGACTTGTTGTGTTGCCTGTAAGCATAATATTAAATTACACGCACTTAATTTGTTGGAAAATGCACACAATCTCATGATTCTGTCTTTAAATCATGGAGTGAGACTCCTCCCTGAGAAATGACACAACAATGACACACAACAAGAGAGACTTCTCTCTTTTTTTCTGCTCTTAGGCGACATTTAAAGGTTGGATGGACATCATGTATGCTGCTGTGGACTCTAGAAACGTAAGTCTCTTGCTGCTTGTTATGGTACTCACTAAAATATTCACATTTCACGCCGCTGTACTAAAGTTCCCTTCTGAAATATAAAAAAATTTTTGTTCATGAGGGGTAAAAAAAATATAATGTTCACCCTGTTTTTTGTTTTTTTGTAACCCCAGTTTTGCTGTTTCCCTTCCACTATCTCTAAATATCATTTCTCATTTGTTCTTTCTTCCTTCGTAGTTGGAGGAGCAGCCCGAGTACGAAGTCAACCTGTACATGTACCTCTACTTTGTCATCTTCATCATCTTCGGCTCCTTCTTCACTCTCAACCTGTTTATTGGCGTCATCATCGACAACTTCAACCAGCAGAAAAAAAAGATGAGTTGCATTTCCGAACAGTCGAAACTGAGCTGAATTATTGACCTTAAAAAAGCTCACTAAGTTACTTCCAAGTTAGTTTTGTCTGAAATTAAGATTCTTGCAAAATTCTTGGTCAGATTTTGTGGGGTTTTTTTGCAGTGTAGTTAAAGTTTAATCATTCCTGGTCTGTTCATCTCTACTCCTTACATTTCAGCGCTGTAGTAAAACTGCTTTTTGTTCCTCACATTGGTTGCAGAGGCAGCAATATTTTTTTGAAAAGTCTGGCGTTTCTGACAAGAAGCTGAAAAGCAAATTGTTGCTGACCTCACGGTGCAGGCTGCTATTAACGTCAACACGGGCGTCTTTCATTTCGCTCCGCGGGCGTCGCCGCTTTTGAAACGGAACAGCAGCAGGTACCGGCGCTGCGTCACGCAGAGCCAAACACAAGCAGCGGCCTCTGCACAGAGCCCCAAATTTAGCTCGCAGACTCACAGCTGTGTTCAACAAAGACACAAACTAATGATCGGCTGCTGCACGGAGAAGGACCTGCAGCAGCCTAGGATCACCGAGGACGCATGAGTCACCGAGAAACACCCCGGGTGCCCTCAGAGCACGCAGCGACAACAGAAAATGCAGCCTGGCATTATATCTTCTCATTCAGCCAGGACCTAGCGAGAAGGACTGGCGACGCCCAAGTGGTGGGGGAGGCGAACAGAGAGACGGGTGGAGGGCTTGCTCTGTGTCTGCTGCAGGCTGGCCGGGTGACTTAACCGAGTCAGGATCAGTCAGAGTGGAGCATCCAACCCCACAGCCACAGCTCCACACAGATGGTTGACACCAGTCCTCCCTGCAGACATGCACTCGGTGAACCGCATTAGCGACAACTCAGTTACTGCACTGGCTGAAATGTACACCAAATGAATATAGTGAAAAAGTATTTCCTTCTTTTTTTCTTTCATACTTAAGTGTGAGCTTTTCATCATGTTATAATGTTATTCACGCATCAGAAGCGTACCTGGAGTGTTGCTCCTTTTATTTTTCAACGCATGTTTGATAAATCCTTAAAACTCCCGTGGCAACCATGCAGCTGTGCAAGATGCTAGGTTGAACCTAACATTGCCTTTGGACTCAGCTCCACCTCGGAGCTACAGTTTCCAAGCTTCCACTTCAGACAACAACCTTCACCCACAACTCCCCAACGCAGCTCCTTCAGACTAGCCAGCAGCAATTAGCAAACACCTGGGGGAATTGGGCATCTGCTGAGCTCGTTACATGAGCTACATCTCAGTGCTACACTGGTAAAAATATTAAAAGGTTAATAAAGGAGCCACATTGTGATGTCTTCCTGAGTCAGACCAAGAGTTTTTAAAGAGACAGATGCCCAGTTGAAGTTTTTACAAGGCTTTTAAGATATGGACGACCTGTTAAAGGCCATCTGAAGGCATCTGAATTCTTCTTTTAAAATGTGTTATAATAATCATTTTCCATTAATATGTGAGCCAGCTTCATCTTGTCTTTCACGCTTCTTTTGTTAATCTCATCCTAAAACACCAATATTACCTTCATGTAGTCAACACTGCTAAATTATTTATGCAGCATTTCATTATTTATACAGCTCTGTTGCTTGGCAAGATGCAGGCACAGCCGTGGGTTAGAAAGCATGAGTTAGCTTGTGGTGAGCTGATTTTCTGAACTGGCCATGGTCTCCTGGAAATCCCTCAATATGCACCGATCAGCACCGACCTGCGTAGGATCTAAATAAATCTTATCTAATGCTAACCCAAATTTGCAACATAGTTTGCTTGACACTCTTTTGTACACCTTTGCATTTACTTTTAGCACACTTATATGTCCCTTTTCTACTTCATAATGGGAAACATTACAGAGTGAGGTTCTAACCAGTTTTTTTTTGTTTCTCATTTACTTTGGAGGTCAAGATATCTTCATGACAGAAGAACAGAAGAAATACTACAATGCCATGAAGAAGTTGGGCTCAAAGAAACCACAAAAGCCGATTCCTCGGCCAACGGTAGATAAACACCGTTGCTCAGTTAGCATGAAACGACAGCAAATGTTGGTGTGAAACATTAACGCCTTTGTTTTCTTTGTCCGTCTTCTTTCAGAACGCATTTCAAGGCTTTGTGTTTGACTGTGTCACAAAGCAGGCGTTCGACATTGTAATCATGATTCTCATCTGCCTTAACATGGTGACGATGATGGTAGAAACGGATGACCAAACAACGGAAATGGACAAAATCCTTTACTGGATCAACCTGGTTTTTATTGTGCTATTCACCGGGGAGTGTGCACTCAAAATGATTTCTCTGCGACACTTCTACTTCACTGTTGGCTGGAACATATTTGACTTTGTGGTAGTGATTCTTTCAATTGTAGGTAAGAGAATATTCTGATTTGTTTGACATTTTCATAGATTTTCTTTCTTTTTAAGTCGCTTGGATTATTCTGATCATTTTGACTTTTGCAGGTATGTTTTTATCCGAAGTCATCGAGAAGTACTTCGTATCCCCGACGTTGTTCCGAGTGATCCGACTCGCCCGGATAGGCCGCATCCTCCGCCTTATAAAAGGTGCCAAGGGCATCCGGACGCTCCTCTTTGCCTTGATGATGTCACTCCCTGCCTTGTTCAACATCGGCCTTCTGCTTTTCTTGGTCATGTTTATTTATGCTATCTTCGCGATGTCCAACTTTGCATACGTCAAGAGAGAGTCGGGGATCGACGACATGTTCAACTTTGAGACCTTCGGGAACAGCATGATCTGCTTGTTCCAGATCACAACATCAGCTGGGTGGGACGGCCTGTTGGCGCCCATCCTGAACAAGAGAGAGCCAGACTGTGACAGCAAGATAGAGCACCCTGGGAACTCCTACAAAGGAAACTGCGGTAACCCCTCAGTAGGCATCTTTTTCTTCGTCAGCTACATCATCATTTGCTTTCTGATTGTGGTCAACATGTATATTGCCGTGATCCTGGAGAACTTCAGCGTGGCCACAGAGGAGAGCGCCGAACCGCTAAGCGAGGACGATTTTGAGATGTTTTACGAAGTGTGGGAGCGATTTGATCCGGATGCCACTCAGTTTGTGGAGTACAACAAGCTCTCTGACTTTGCGGATGCCCTTGATCCACCGCTTCGCATTGCCAAACCCAACATGATCCAGCTCATAGCCATGGATCTGCCAATGGTGAGTGGTGAACGCATCCACTGCCTAGACATCTTGTTCGCTTTCACCAAACGAGTTTTGGGCGAAGGTGGGGAGATGGACATGTTGCGTGGACAGATGGAGGAGCGTTTCATGGCCTCCAACCCCTCTAAAGTGTCCTACGAGCCAATTACCACCACCTTGCGCCGCAAGCAGGAGGAAATGTCGGCCATAGTTATCCAGAGAGCTTTCCGACGCTACATGATCCAGCAAGCCATGAAAAAGGCCTCCGCTCTCTACAAAGAGCAGCTAAAGGAGGGGGTCCGCGACCCGGACAAGGATGTGATGGTCATCGTTAAGTTCAACGAGAACTCCACCTCAGACAAAACAGACATGACTCCGTCTACCGCCTCCCCGCCCTCCTACAACAGCGTGACAAAGTCGGACAAGGACAAATACGAAAAAGAAAACAGGGAAAAGGAAAACAAAGGGAAAGACTTGAAAGACAGAAAAAAATAGACTTCTACAAAATGGAGCAAACAATGCATCAGTTATATGGGGAAATTTGTTTACAGCTTCTAGAGGAGATAGATAGATGTGTGCTTGTCCACTGATTGTTTGGAGATGGGGAACGCTGTGCCAGGGAGGCCTAAAATGGGAGCGCTGTTGTAATAAATACAAAAATGTGGGTTCTTCCCAGAGAGGGAAAATGGAAGCAAGTTATCCAGCAGAAACTGCCAGAGGTTGAGTGGAACATAGTGCAGCCTCTCTGCAAAACGCTTGTGATTTTCCTTTTGGTTGTTGTTACTATCTGACACTTGAGTGTACTGTTAATTTGTCCGTAGCTAGTGCTGCTGCTACTTCTATAAATCCAGTGTCTTGAATTGAAAAATTGCTGTATCACTTAACAGTACTCTGCATTGTCTTTTGTTTCTGTTCAGGATTTTTTTTTTATTTTTATGAAAAAGAATGTTTTCTACTTTATTTTTGAGAATGTCTCCACTGCTTTCACTCACAATCACCAAGGGCAGAACAAGTCGATGCTGGAAACTATAACCGTCTGAAACTCGCACAGTGCAGGGTCAGTACCAAAATGCTCGTGGTTCATACAATATGTGAAACTGGAACATACCAATGAAGTGCAATGAGTGAATAACTTGTAATCACTGGTAACTTATAAAATCACTGCAATGTTCCAGTTTCAGTAGAAAAAATCCCTCTCTCAAAACAGAGAAGCTGAATGTATGCAATCTGGAGGAAAAAGACACAATTAAAGAAACTTGGGAAATATTCTTGGTTGCTTTTTTGCCAAGATTTCGATGATACAATTGGCACCACTCTTGTGCCTAGGCTAGACTCCGTTTCTAGGTAAGCTATGTCCAGGAGTGTTCCCATCTGACGTCTGTCTGGCAGAATCCAACCTAAATCAGACTGTTGATCTGATCAGAGTGCCTGTTTTTAATCTAAATGTAAAAAGCTAAACAAGTCTTTATGTCAAACTATGTGTCTGTCCTTAACAGTAGGTGTTGATATTCATACACCAAGATGTTTTTTTGTGTCCTTTAGTTTTGTAATGATTTAAACTATAGATTGTTTTGAGCCATTCTAAACTCACCGCAATAATGGATTCCCTTCATTAGCATATCTGCTTTATGGAAACTGTCAGTTGAATCATTTTTTCATACTTTGAGATTGTCAAAAGGTTCAGTGCTGAATGTTAAACACTCCTCATCATCGGTGTTGTTGTTGTAGTTGTGTAGAGAAAAGACCACCAAACACTTTTTTAAACAGTACAAAGATACTTTCTAAGAACTGACTGCTAGCTAGTTAGCAAGCTAACTAGCTAGCATTTAGCTAGCCAGCAACAGCAGTTAGCAAGCTAACTAGCTTGCTAGAAAGCAAGCTAGTTGCTAGTGCTAGCTACCTTATCAGCAGTAAGGCACTGCTGATAAATGTTTTGTGGCGTTGTTTAGTATTCGTGTTTCAGACTGTGGCTACAATCAAGAGTTTTGTCAAATGTAAGGCTCGACCACTTGACAAATGTTGCTATTGTCATTAACATTAGTGCATATCTTGTTGTTTATATTACCATCCAAACAAAATTTCATCAAAAACACAAAGAAGAGATCATTTTGTCCTGTGACTAAGCAAAGTGTGAATGCAGTTTAAAGATAAGTGGGAGAAATAGAGAATATATCAAACACACAACATGCATGGACGACTAAATGCGTGTGAGCATTTATGGACTCATTTGGACCACCTTAAATGGGTCGAAATATTATTTACTGGAGTCAAATAGCTATAATTCCCTACACTAGAGTATAAGTACATTCTTGATTGTTCAAATGGATATTGAACGTACCCCTGGTGGGCACGGATTGATATTACATATTAAAGACCAATGGTGCAAAAAAATTAAAGGCAAACCGACCAGTAGCAGCTGAGCTGTTTTTTCCGAAGATCAACTTAGTAAACAAATCTAGTTTATTTCAAGCATTGACCTTTGTCATAGTTGCTAGAGTTGGCTGGGAATGTGGTCAATTCCTTGTTATGCTATTTCAGAACCATGGCGTCCCTTCTTCCATTTTGTACCCTTCAACAAATATGCTTAATCCATTGTATTTTCTTTTTTCTTAGACATGTTTGAATAATTAGAAATTATAATAATGATAAAGTACAAATCCGACATGTAATTTATTTTAAATGTATATTAGTTTCTAACGATTTTGTATCAGTCTTCCATTGACTTTGGTTCCAATCCCATTTGGACACTCTTTGCCTTCTCTCAGAAAATGTAAGAGAATGCAAACCAAAACAGCCCAGATTTCCTGACAGTAGACTCTGCAAATGATATGTATGTAAATTACAAAAAGATAACTTAAACACAGAGCTAATTAAAACACAATCAGCGTGAGACACCTGCTCTTTCCCGGCTCGTTCCGTACCTGGAGAAAGTTGGGTACGAAATGGCGAACTCGTGAAAACGGCCCAGCACCTGAGACAGCTGAGACGCATTTTTCTGTTCATTAAAGAACGGGTCTTCCTAATTCAGTTTGCACATCTTGTTAACAGAGATTTGGCTTCTTTTTTTTTTTTTTGCAGCATCTCATCCGTTGGCAAGAAATACAGCAATAGGTGGATGCAACTTGTACCAGATACATTGACCAGACCTTGGTGGATAATAGTAGTTTTTGTATGTACTTCAAAGTAGAATGTATTCAGTTGTTTTCCCTACAAAAGGTTCCACTGTGTGCCATTGCAGGAGTGGTATTAATATCCTCATCTATCTCTTGGCAGCAAAGTTAAGCGAGTTTCCCAAAAAGTCTGTCCTTTAAGGCAACACTCCGACCTACTTGTTCACCCGCTGTCGCGTTGCATTCACTGTGCTCCCGTTTATCCTCCACGCCCCCTCCTCTCTCCATCCCACCGAGCTCCTGTAAACAAAATGTCTTGAAGTAACAAACTATACGAAGAAAAAAAAAAGAGATGTCTTTCTACCTGCTTTCAAGCTAGATCATGACAATATATCACAATTAAAAGCTGTAATATCACAAAAATGTTTGTATGCCATTCATGTTGTTTCAGGTGAGAAGCGAGTGGTTTTTAATGTAGTGGTTCGGTTTGTAAATACGATAGCTATTTGGGCCCACAGTATGCATCACACTTACATTTGATGTAAGAGCACTTTTTATCCCCACTGCTATGTAACTCCACGTGTTTGTGTCTGCGCGAGACTCTGCGAGAATGTCACCATCCATCTCTTATTTGAGCACGTGTGTGTGGGTGTGTGTGTGTGTGTGTGCGCCACCGGGCTCTGAAGGTCGCTTCTGTTTCGCCGATTATAAATAACATTTTTAATGTAGATACGAGTGCATTTTTCCAAGTCTTCGCATTTAATTTCTGGGGTTTTTTTCTTCTTTATGAGATGATTTGTTGATTTGTTGCACTGTAACACCTGATGAAACACATGTTTGGTCCCCAATGTCTGTAGATAGGAGCCATGAAGCAGTCCGCAGCCATCTCTCATTGCGCTTGTAGTGTTTTGGTGAACTGCATGCAGGAAGTGACGACTCTCCGCTCACATGATGACATCATTTTCAAGCCAAAAGAATAAAGAGCATATTTTTTTGTAAATGCTTGTTTTATTTTAAAAAAATTTTTTTTTCCTCCCCTCCCATCACGTTTGAGTTCATCGACGTACCGGATTGTGATGAAATGCGATTGCTGCAGAGGTCAGTCAGGATCATTCATGTGATTCAATCTCATGTTACACCTCTGTATCGATTTGCAAAATGTGACATGTGACTTATTTTCATTTTATTTTTTATTTTTTTGTTACAACCAAAGATGTGGCAACAAAACACAAAATCTAGAATTCCAGAATAAAACCTATTTTGGAAAACCTATTGTGCATGCCAGATGCATTCATTCGATGGAGAGAGCTGCGATGGAAGGAGGTAGGAGGCGTTTTGTCATTTTGTGATAGGGCAACAAACATTTTCTTGCATAAAAAACTGAGAGGTGAGACTTCTGTCACAATTTTGCTTCGCTTCTAATAAAACGCCTCCATGGGCTGTGAGTTTAACTTGACAAAACGTGAAAACATTTGTTGTTTCAATACTTTTGCAAGGCACTACGGGTTATTATGTGACTGTGTTTTCAGCATGAAGATATTGTGGAGGATCTAGACCACTGGCAGCGTGAAAGTAGGTCAATCACCCCTGCCAAAGGGTGAAACAGGTGGATACTTTTGTGACATTCTTTAATCAAATCAGGGATTTAGAGTAAGATGGAGAAGTTATCTCGATCATCATTTCTGTTTTCTTATTGGAATGATTAGATTTCTAGGTAGATAAATTACTTCAAGAAGACACGCCCGTGACTCGTACAGATGTTCTCCGTCTGACAAGAGGGGAAGGAGAAGCTGCTTGGTGAAACAGGCAGGAAGGAGACGGGGACAAAAAACTGAGACAACCCCCCACCCTGAAGCTCCCTTCAAACGCTTTTGCTTCTGCTTCTTCTCCCTTCCTGTTGCCTAGCGACCCAACATCACAGCTCTGGTGCCTGTGATTGATCAGCAGCCTGCCTACCCATAATACCTTGCAAACAAAAAGGCAAGCAGGCGCTCCCTTCTTCGCCTTCCAAACGCACATCACACCTTATCGGACGTGCATTATACGCGGTCAGATGGTGGATGGTGGTCCTAATGAAATCCATTGTCAGCTCCGCCATTGTTGGAGGATCATTAAGCTGTATTTGCTTTAGATTATTTGCTCATCTTGTGCACACACCGCCTGCTGTTCGCTCTTATTATTGTGTGGTTTATACAATGAGCCATAAAGAAATAAAGTGCTTTAAAAACAAGCTGGTCAAACAAGCCTCACCCATAGGATCCATGTGACTGTGCTTGGCTCAGCAGTGCCCCCTAGAGGTTCCTATGCAACAACATCCAATCACAGGAACCATGTTTCGTTCAGACAAAAACATCACTACAAGAAACCTGTGTGTGTCTGTGTTTATATAGCAGTCAGTTCTTGAAAATGTAACTTAGAATCAGTGCAATGAAGAAACACATCTAAGTCAAGAAGAAGGATTTAGCTGCTCTCGTGTTTCATGATGTCAGCGGCAACCAACAGGAAGTTGGTTCTTTAGGAGAGAGACGCCATCTGCTGGATGAAAATGAGAAAATCACGTTTGTTCGAGGTGCAATCAAATGCAGCAAAGTACTTTGGTTATTCACTTTATCTCGACGTTGCCAAATTATGTATCCAGCCAAAAATGAGCACTTTGCGAATTGCGCTTAACTGTAAGTCAAGTAAAAGTGAAGCACCCATCCAAGCATGAAGTACCAGACAAAGATATAAAGGTATAATACAAATTCTGATTGTTTAAAGACTAAAATGAAAAAAGGACGTTAACTTATTAACCAAATTCAGGCCTTTTCTACTTATATTTCTCCCAATTATAGAACTTGAATTCTTTCAAAGTGAAAATTAAACTTATAGGAGGAATGTACGCAATATTTTACTCGGCTCTTTGTGATACTGAGAAAAAAATAAGTGATATTTACTGTATAAATTACCACCAAGCTAGAAAATTTAGCTTAGCTAATGTAGCTTTTATCTGCAAGCTAAGGTGGACATATATGTGTATGTGAATAAGCAGTCACCGGAACCTTGTTATTCACGTGAAGAGTGTGTACAAAGCCAGTGAAACGCTCATATTTTATCGGGGACAGCTTTTCCACATAGTCTGACATATTTTCCTTCCCTCTCTCTCATCCTGACAGCAGCCATTTTATTCATGTATTTTTCTCTGACATTCGTCAAGACTGTCGCTATGCTGTCCGCTATGCGCTCGCACGCGCTTGGCTACTAATATGGTGCGGCTCACTTCCGGTTCAGCTTAAAGGAAACTACGTACCAAACAGAACTCAACTCTTGACCGAAATGGTATCAGACGGTAATATGCTAACAAAACTCCTCAAGTTTTGCTTTCTATCAACACTGGCTGCTTCTTTCAGTGCTGTTGTTATCATTCTCTCTCTTTTTTAGAGATATTTTCCGTCTAAAAGTCCCGCCAACCTCTACAGGCGACCAGGGAGACAGAAGACTTTTGAGCACACAGGCATTTTGAGGAATGAGGAACAGGACAGCTGTCAACACCTGGAGTGGTAAGTCTGACGTATTTTTTCTTCAATATCAAAATTACAATCTTTAGAACAAATGTTGGCAGGAGTCCAACCTCAACATATGTAACTTTTAGCATCATTATTGCTGTTCCTATGGCGCATTTAAGAGCATCTCGTTGCTAGGCTACTAGATGCTCTCGTAGCATAGCTATGGCAGCATCTGGTAGCTAAGCTATGTATTTTTTAAATACATCAAATCATATTTATTACCATGTTTATTATCAGAAACAGCCAGTCTTAATAAATACATTTTAACAACGTCTATTATAATGTGAGTTATAACACATTATAATCCACTATAACTTGGTACCTAACCACTGCAATCCAATCTTCTCTGAGTTGGGAAGGAAGTGCTAGCGACTGTATTAGCATTTTATAAACACAATGGCCCTAAAAATCACCCTGCTCATTCTTTTTTAAAACCCCTTTACAGAAAGCAAAGGACATGGCTGAATAAAGCCAGTTTGGATGGGCTTCAGGGGAGAAAAACATTAGTTAGAATAAATTAAAGCAATACCGTTGGAAAACGAGGACACTTTAATGATGGGTTCAAGATATAGTACTTTCCAGAAGTATTTAGATGAGCCCTTTTCATATTTTGTCACCTTTACACCACATCGTTGACGTATTTTATGTGACGTCTCCAGATTCATTTTCTGAGACAAAATATGGAAAAAGTTCCATCTTGTGTGAACACTTTCGCAAAGCGCTGTGAATTTCCCGACAGGATCATCGACTAGTGTGTCTTTTATAGTAGAGCTGTGTTTTTCACCTGCAGCAGATGTTTAATCGTACAGAGTGCGCACACCAAGGAACATCTCCAGTAAACTGAACACATGCGATACAGATAAGCACTGGCAGAAACATCGGCAGCAACAGTAGCACAACAGAAAATACCAAACCAATACAAGCACCTCGAAATCCGGCTCCGATTTGTCACAGATGCCGACACAAGCGGAAAACATGCAGCAAACACTTTGCCCAAACGATAAACCAACGAGTGCAAATACAAAGTAACAGATCTAACCACTGTGTTATTGTTTTATTCTCCATGTTTGTCATGTTACACAATCTTAAGTAGGTCTGAGGACCTAGATTGACTCAACTCCTGGTGCATTCTGGGTCGAAATGAGTGACTGTCCCTCAAAGTGCACTTATCAACATTACAGCAAACTTCTCCAGGTACCGAGCTGTGAAAAATCAATCGGTTTTGTTGTTTTAGCTTTGTCAAACTTGCAAAGTCAAAGTTAAAGTCTTAGATCAGTGATTAGATTTTTTTTTTCAGGTGGGGGTTCTTTGTTTTTACAAAACTTGTATATCTTTAAAGATCCAAAACATAATAAGGAGTCAGACTGTTCCCTTATTAAAAGAAAAAAAACCATTTTCCCAAATTTCTTTTTGGTCATAAATCATTTTTATCGTTGTTGACGTGTTGTCACGGGACGAACAGAATAACTTCGAGGGCCAAATATTGCCCCAGGCCCACACTTTGGACATCCCTGTCTTAGAACATCCAAGAAATATCGATATCAGACATCCTGAGAAAGTACAAAATGCAGCCTATTTCATAATGGGTGTGTTTGATATTAAGTCATAACCTGAAGATGTAATCACAGAAAAATACTTTGATATTTTAAAAACCTTCTATTGTCACTTTTCTTGTTATTGCAAGAAGTACCATGAAAGATTAGAATTAAATGCTCATGCTTCCAGTCCCTGCTGCAATATCCAGATTTTCTGTGACTGCCTGCGTAAATTAGCTGCGTTTTCATCGACTATAAATTGCGCAAATCGAATATAAAAAAATGTATGTGTTTTAATGGAAAAACGGCAATTTCTGAAAAAAAAAACCCCCAAAACAAAACCCAACTGTTTCTGAAAACAAGTTTTTGCGCTGTGGTTATTGTGGGCGCGTCGAAATAAATGTATTTTGCAAAACTGCAACAGAAACACTTTTTTTCGCTTCACGCGAGTCACGTGATCACCAACCAGATGTTACTACTGGCAGAAACGATGAAGAAAACGGCAGGAAGTGGTCGGAGGAATTAGCTTTTGTTAGACAGCACATCTGTCGCTGCCACCACTTCTTGCGTGAACAACCTTATTTACATGTGGTTTTCTTCTTGTTTCTTATTTAATGAAAGCACTGCAATGAGGACAAAGATTTGTGCATGTTTGTAATGGAAACGCAGCTTGTGCTGATGGGTTTTGGAGTCGTTTTTGGTAATGATTAGTGACTCGTGGGTTAGTTTCTTTCTGTGACATCGGCAGTGAGAACTGCGTTTTGCATTTACTCTGGTTTGATGCTAATTAGTTTGATTTTGAAGCATGGACGTGCGACAACAAAAAAAAAGGAACAAAATCTGTAAGGGAGTAGGTGGGACATATTTTCACTTCCTCTCTCTATAGAACGCCAACCATCCATGTCGGTCCTTCCTCATCAGGCGTTCTCTGAGGTTGCTGTGTGGCTGATGTCTCCACACATTGGCGGCGGCGGCGGATCTCGCTCCGCCTGGGAGCCAGCGCAGTCTGGATTTTTGCGGAGGCCCGCTGAGACCGGGCCGAGCTCGGAGAAACGGTTCTGAGGCTCAGTTTGCCGGTGCAGCTCGGCACCCATTTCGGACTCCAGCGCGGATTCGACCGAGGGGAGCATGGGCGCGGCAGCGTTCAGGGTTTCGCCGAGGAAGGGTGTGTCGCTCGCCGAGCCGTCCAGCTGGTAGGGGGCGCTGTGGAACGGGCTGCTGAGGCCCAGGGGGCTGTTGGTGTAACTCAGAACAGAGGGCAGGGGGACGGCGTACGAGGGAGGATTCAGTCCGTGCAATGAACAGTCCCAGTCTTCCTCCTCATCCTCTTCTTCATCCTCTTCCTCATCCTCTTCGTCGTCCTCTTCCTCCTCCTCGTCATCTTCCTCTCCGTCCTCTGGGTCGAGAGTTTCTAGACTGTGCGTGCTGCAGTCCGACAGCCCGCTGCAAACGCTGCTGCCGTCCTCGTCGTAAGCCTCGTCCTCCTCCTCTTCATCATCGTCGTCTTCGTCCTCCTCTTCTTCCTCGTCCTCCTCGTCTTCGTCTAGATGCGAATCGGAGTCACCCGTGTTCTGGAGATGCATGATGGGATTGTTCATCTTCAGAGACTGAGGGTTGTGCTGCTGCTGCTGCTGCTGCTGGATCAAGGTGGTGTTGCCGTGGTAACCGTTGCCACTGGTTACAAGCTGCTCCTCCGTCTGCTGGTACTGCTCCTCGCGGCTCTTCTCCAGCTCCAGCTTCATGATGGTGTGCAGGAAGTGGGTGCGCACGCGGACCGGGTTGAACTCCAGTCGCCCGGTGCTGTTGCCGCAGCCGTCCTTGGTGCAGCCGCAGGGGAAGGACATGCGGTCCACCTGGAGGGAGGGGATAGAGGGGTGGGGGCAAGCATCACACACAGGAGAGGCAGCTGCCAATCAGAGCCAGTCATGAGTTGGGGAGAAGTTCAGAATCTGCTGTGGATGATTTGGAATTACATCTGCAGCGCTGCTGGAAAAGATGTACATATGAAGCGCCCGTCCTAAATTGTTTAATGGATATATTCACCCATGAAAAAAAATAGATAATTTTTTTAAATACTAACTATCCTGGGCTGGGGGGCAAATCTCTGTCGGCATGCGACCTTGGTTACTATCTATATTTGAAATGATAACTGAGAAGTTCTATAAATGCTTTAAAAATGCTCTTCAAGCGGTGCTTCAAAAGATCTCTGTTTTAATTCTCCAGTTCAGGTTCAATCAGTATTTTAGATATCCAACTCCACGTGACTAAAAGTCTAAAAGTCCAGACTCTTGACAAAACTCAGAAATAGTTCTTTTAAGCGAATTAAGCGAAGCTTTGAAGTAGATGCTAATATTACTTTGTTAGCCTAGCCGCGAGTTAGGTCACTCATTTTATTTTCAGCCAAGAATCCAAACGTTGCCGCAAAAAAATTACATAAAAGTAGCGGAGAAAGTAGCGGTGTCCGAACAGCAAAATTTTGACCACGTGTGTGAATTTAGCACAGCATTGACTTAAATAGTACTTCCTCACTTACTTCCAAGTTAGAGTCTCAAATAGAGTGTGATAACTCGTTAACTTGCTAACACCTTTGCACTTATAACAAGACACTGCCTTGATATGACTGAGTAAACATCTAAGCATTGATCACTTATACCAGATTTTGCTTTAGCATCTATGAAACATTTAAGCCAATCTTTGTTTAAATGTATTTTCATCCAGTAGTTGTCCACTGGGATTCTCCAGTTATGACAGTTTGTTATTCATGGATCCTTTATGTATATAAAAAATAATAAAAAAAAAAATTGGGCACTTAGTTTTGCAGAAAGTATCGTTAACATTTTATCTGTGTCTGTTTTTGTCAACTCTATATAAAGTAACATTTTATGTCACTTGATCCTCTAATTGTCAATCTGCCTGAAAGTGTTGGCCATCTTTAATTAATCCCTCGCATCACTTTTTTACTCCCAATTTGTAAATAACAGATCCATGTAGATAATTGCATCATAATTAATCCTCTTGAAGAACAAACAAATCCAAAGAGGTCATTTTATATTCCACGTGTTTTCGTACACAGACAGACATTTACAAAACTTTAGTATTATAGATGTGCCTCACCACATTTCCATTTACCTGGCACTTAATGCCGGCCAGGCTGCAAGCACAGGTCTCTGGGTCACATATCCCCCGGCAGCGACACCCACACTCCTCTCTAGACATCCTCAGGGCGCGCAGCTCATGCTTCTCCTCCACATCGATGCGGCGGACCCCAGAGGCACGGAGGAGTGCGCGCCGCCTCCTGGTGGTGAGGGGCTGGAGGAAGAAGTAGTCGTCCACCTCCGTGTTGTCCACATCCAGGTCATCTTCTGAGATGTCGTCGAGCGTCAGCGTATCGGCCTCCATGCAGGACACCGTGCCGTTCTTGGTTAGCTGAAGAGACGGAACCAATAATGTTACACGTGTTTGAATTCGAAACCTCGCGATGAGTCACTCCACTGACTTTGAGTTTGATGGCGTTGAGTTTCTCCTCTTTGAGATGGTCCCTCAGCATGTTCCGATGGCTCCGTTTCTGCTCCATGGCAAACTCCCTGAGGGTGAAGCGCTTCACCCCGCTGTGACGCGGCGACATCCCCAGGGTGCTGCCACCCTGCGTCGGCACGCTGGTGAAGCCCTGGCGCCGGCTGAAATAGTACACGGTGACGCTCTCAAAGTGCACATTACGTCCCCGCAGTCGCTTTGACTGCCGCTGTATAGAGGCTAATGGTAAGACATAGAAGAAGGAGACACAAGCCAATGATAAAGCTGAAGCAGTTGCTACGCTTATTTAGGAGACACAAAACATGTTTTTAAATTCATATACATGCTCTATATATTGTATGTGTAGTTCTGTGATATCTGTACATAGATTTCCTTTTGTCCCTAATGAATCTTACTGTGGTCTACCAAAGTCCCAAAGTGTGGGAAATTGCTTCGTAACCTTTCTTTTCAAGTGGCTTGACATCATTGACCCTCTCATCTGAATTTCTTTAAGGAAATTAACAGACACCTTACTGCAGTCCTAAAGTTGGGGTCTAGTCTTTTTCCTATGTTAAAGCTCATTCTCTTTACCTCCTGAATTTCTAAAAACCTTTACCAATCAGGTTAATAAGACAAGAAAGGTTTGTTGGTGAGATCTTACGATCTAGAATCCCGGAGGGGACAGAATTATTAAGACTATCGCTGCTGTTGCCACTGTCGCTGCAGGAAACCTCGTCATCTTCCGAGCCCTGCAGAGACAAATAAGAGGAGGGTTCCTCTTCAAGCTTTCTCTTCAGGATGCCGCTCATCCTGCAGCAGGTCCCGCTGGTCACACCTGTGCGGCAGACACATTGACATAAAACAGATGCAGTTGATGAAACTTCACAACTTTCCTCAAAAACTGATTGAACCTTTTATTTTGTTGAAAGCTTTCAGATGGAATATTGGAATAATTAGATTTTTCTTTTAGCTTAAATTCAAGCATATTTGAAGCTACCCATCTAGCAAGCTAGCTAGCTAGCATGTTGCTTGCAAATAGTAGCAAATCAACTTTGTGTCCTTTTGTTAAATTTTGTTAATTTGTTTGTTTTAGTACACCACTTTATATCCTTAGCACTGCCACAAGGCTGCTTTGTTGAGTCACAATTCAGTGTCGACAAAAGGTAGCAATAGGCTAGCAAATGTAGCATAGCATTAGCTACGAAAAGAGATGAATTTTACAGTTGTTGTGGGTGAGTTCTGATAATTGCAGAGAAAGTATATTTGTGTTCATTTCTCCTGGGTCACTATTTTGTAGAATTGCAGCATCAGGACTTGCAGCATTTTCTTCTAGCACCTTTCCAAGTTTTAAAGACTGACATTTATTCGCTGATCCTTTTTTCATGCGGGATCCACATGCCATGTTGCTGCCTTTACCTTGAGTTTTCAACGCAGTTGGTTGCCTTTACATTTAAGACAACCAACACAAATTTACACCAGAGAAGTGACCAGACAAGTACTGCCATTCACATTTGTATTCTAAAAACCTTTTCTCTTATTTCCCCTCCTCACTATCCACAAATGAACCAGAAAAGTACTAAAAAACAAGTCCTCCTACTTCAAGTCCTCCTACTGACTTTATAAATGGGTCTTCCACTAATAGACGTTGAGTGTTCTTGGGTGACCTTGCCTGTGATGCCTTGCAAATAGAAAACAAGTCATGTCAAAGATGCAATGATCTTACCTAGATTTGTGCCAACCGAATGTCATCCTATTCTGTACCAGTTGATGAGCAATGAGACGGCAGTTCTGGACACAAACACGGCCTCTTGAGGGGAACCCTCATCAACTTTTTGTTTGTTTTTATTCCCAATCAGAAGAAGTTATTTAGTAGAAAACATTGGGCTGGTTGAGGATTACATCACATGCAGCAGGGCTGAATGATGAGCCAAGGTTTTCCTCTTGGACCGGCTTTGTCTCGCCTCCTACAGTGTTATACAATTTTCTTTATCGGTGCAAAGTCCCTGCGCTTCCCGTTTTCGAAGGCACAAGAAAACAAAAGGGCATGACGGCGATGGAGATAAATCAGCGATCAGCGTCGCACGTTTAGAACCTTCCATCCCCATCCATGCACCCGTTTTAGCCCCAAACCTCTCATTGAGTGAGTGAGCGCCGCTACTTTCTGATGCACGCACAGCCTCCCACTCCTCATTCATGTCCTCATCCCAAACACTGACATGAAATTTTCTCATTGACAAATGGAAGTCAGTTGCCACCATGTGACGTCAGTGAACCTCCCGGAGGCCGAGCTGGTTCGGCTCCCCGCTGCTCTGACCGTCTTCACTGACCTGTTTCCGTCTCTTGCTTCTGGTCTCCCGACTCTCTTCTCTGCATCACACAATGTTCAGCAGCGGCGGCCAGAATTCCCCATGTGCCGTGACGATGCAGTGAGCGCTGCCATGATGCCTGCTCTTCCTTATTTCTCTTTTTCCAGCAGCGCCTCGAACTATTGTGCCGCCTCCGTCGCTGTCTTATGCCTGCTCCCGCTGCACCCTCATTCTGTGCTCGCGCTGTCAGCTCCCTCGCCGTCTGATTCTCTCTCCTGCTCCGCAACCCCTCCTTCCCCTCTTCCTCTCCCTCGCTCCTCACAAAGACTTGTTAGCTTGGTGCCGCTGCCGGCTGGAAGCGCTCGAGCCTGACAGAGGTGAAGCAAGCACGCCGAGATCACACAATGAAGGGGTGCATGCGCGAGTCTGTGGATGCTTAGTGAGGCAAGGAGGGGAAATAAGAGGAACAGTTTTCAGGATGCAAACGTGATGGGCTTGATTTGAACGATCACTCTTCTTGTTGCGTTGAATCTTAAATCAGTGGCAGGAACAAAAACAAATTAAGAATAAACGGGTTATATCTAGTAACGCACCGATCCACTTTTTTCATATCCGATACCGATATCTCAGGTTTAGTATCGGCCATAAAACCTTTCTTTTAATTAAACACAAGCAATAATGCACCAAATTAAACATTTATTTGATAAATCACACTTAAATACACCAGTAGTTTCACGAGCTTGGAAAGTATCCCGCAGCATAACACCTACACCGCCATGTTTCACCATCAGAGTAAAACATCTTTTAAATCTGCAGCCTTTTCCTGACTTTCCAGAATTCATCTCTATTTTGTGTTTACAACAGATTAATTGTCCGTTTTGAAGTTAATTTAAACGCTGCAATCAACCAAACGTATGACTAACATCCACGTGGACCGCAATGTCAGTGAAAATGATACGATTAACCACTCAGCCCCCCGCCCCCACGCATATTGTTGCCATAGCGATGCTGGACCCGGAATGTTATGTTCTCACATTAAAGTGGCGCAGCCTTGAGTTTGTGTGCTGCAAACACGCCGTTGCTTTTTCTGTTTGTGTTTAAGGGAAGTGCAGACTCTGAGGAAATGGTTTCACAAATACATTTTTAACCACCTCATTTCAAAAAATAATAATAAAAAATGGACATATTTTGATTTTAAATGAAGCCCAGACGTAAGGGTATCAATTTTTAAATGAAAATGAGCAAATTAGGAGATGAAGCCGTTCTTGTTATGCTGCGTCTGCTTGTTGCGATGAGTATATAAATGATATATTCAGTTCAGTCAGAGGATGACGGTTCTTTCAGTTTGAATGGCTGAACCCTGTCGGGTTTGGCCTCTGGATTGTACTGTTCATCTCTGGCACCGATGTGCAGGGGAGACCGAGCGATCCTTCCAATCAGCTTCAATTGGCAACGGGCCATGGGGGGAGGGGCGGGATGGACTAGGGAGGCAGCTAAAGGGGTTTCAGGGAAGAGGGGGCTGTGATGTGGCTCTAACATGAAGGTTTGGTGCTTTTATTTTGTAATAAGAAGCTATTGTAGCAAATACAGCATAATAAAAATGTTTGCAATGTTCTTCACTGGGAATTCTGATAGATCAACAACAGATTGTGCATAAGGATGCAGTAATATCTTCTTTTATTATTATTTTAATTATTATTTTTTACAAATAAGAACATTTAAAGTGTGTCAGCATTTAAACTAAATATGTCCTACACAGATCTATGGAGATGGACGAAGATGTGGCTGACGGACCAACCTGGCAGACTGGATTCCCATAATGACTCTGGAGGAGCTGCAGAGATCCATGCCTCAGGTAGGACATTCTGTTACCAGGAAACTTAAATGTGGCGATTGGTAAAAAGAGAGAATATGGAAGAAGATGAAACCAGGGACAACGTGCCTTGTTTTAAAACGTTGATATTTTTAGAAAATAACCCCCAAATTGTTTAAAAGGTTTTACTATTTCATTTGTTTTCACGTTTTCTCATTGATAAAACCGTTCAACTCAATCGGTAAATGTGCAACTATGCGTTTTTGTGCAGGAGATGGGTTCTGAAATGGTCCTTATCTCGTTCTTTTAGAGGTTTCATAAAGTATATTTAGAGTTTGAACTTTGAATTAAGAATGAACAGCAATTCTACAGCAACTGCTCCGGGTTCAGTTCGTGTTCGTCTTTTTCCAAGTTGCTTATTTTGTTATTTTTATGCTTTTTTTTTTGAAGGGAGTTCAGCTGTTTAATTTGGGTCTTTGGTTAGGTTAAAATTATTATTATTGTTTATTTTCTTAGACGTAAATACATGACTTTACCTACTCAAAAAGCACTTGATTTAAAAAAAAAGAAAAAGAAAAAAAGGATATGAATCAATCCAGTTTGACCAGCGTCCACTAGGGGGAGTTCTCGTTCAGAGAGTGTTTTGTTTTTTTTCACAGTGTGTTTCTGCTCCAGCCTGAGTCATGAAGCCATCATTAATTCCCAGCTCCTGCCTGGTTCTGCTGTCTGGCTGGGTGTAATTGATACCTCTGGGACCCAAACGAATGGCTCAGCTGTCTCGCTGCAGCATCAGCCACAGATTAGTGCACGCATGTGTGATAGAGAGGAAGATAAAGTTAGAACGGTGGATGCATGGAGCTCCCTCAGCTCGGAAAACAAAAAAACAAAGCTAATGATCCGGACTATTTCCAGTAATGGAGCAGGACTTGAGGGTAAAAATCAGTGAACTTCATGCAACTAAATCAGATGCATTACAGAGATAAATTTGCACTATATGGACAAGTGATTGTGCGGTTTGTTCAGTGATTTGATGTTCTCTTTGTTCCCGAAACCAAAAACATGCCATCGAAGAGAAAACATGGATCTTGCTTTAAATTATTTTTGAGATTTCAAATTTTATCTTGGGATTGGATTTAGAAAAGAAGTGCAAACCGTTACACAAACCCAAACTTTTCACATTTTGTTCAATGTCATCCTCACACTCAAGTGTATTTAACTGAGTTTTAAAATGTAAGGTTTGTGTGATTTACATCAAAATGAAACAATGGGGGCTGATGAAAGGAATTAGCTATTGTATTACCTTATAGCTCAGTGTTTCAGCTGTTTTGCAGTTTTCTGAAAGTTTGTTCCAGATTTGTGGTGCATAGAAGCTGAAAGCTGCTTCTCCATGTTTGGTTCTGGTTCTGGGGATGCAGTGCAGAACCAGGATCAGAAGAACAGAGGTCTGGAAGGTTGCTACGACAGCAGCGGTCCTTTAATGTATTGTGGTGCTAAGCCGTTCAGTGATTTATAAATGAAAATGCAAAGAGCGGAATTCTGGATCAGCTGCAACTGAGTGGTTAGATGTTTCTAGGCAGACCTGTGAAGACCCTGTTGCAGTAATTAGCACAACTAAAGAAAAGCATGGATGAGTTTCTCTAGATCTTGCTGGGTCAAAGCACCGTTTAATCCTGGAAATGTTCTTTTGGTGACAGAAGGTTCCTCTTTAAATCCAAAGATAATAATTTCAGTTTTCTTTCTGTTCAGCTGGAGGAAAGTTATGCCACATCAATTAGATGTCACAAGTTTTGTAAATAATATTTTGTGTTTTTTTTTCCTAGTGAATGCAAGTATCTGTTCACTGTTAGTCTCTTCTGTGCTTCTGGGAACTGAACACTAGAGGGCACCGTTGTCCTTTATAACAGGCTTGTGCTCATCATGCAGAACCAGACTACCTAATATTGAGGTTTAGGTCAAAGCTACTAAATTTAGTTTCATTCCCTCCAGAGGTGAGTAACAACTAGTTATGTGGAGAAAACACTTTTATTTACTTCAGTAGGATATGGAAGTAGAGCTGCTCTTACTTGAGTCCAATTTCTACCCACTTCTGCGGAGTACTAAATGTAAAATAGCGTAACTGAGTGTAGAAGCTGTCTGTCGGTTGTAGCGAATGTGACTAAGAGTTGGGAGCTTGTTTTTTCCCATGGAGTGGAGGCTGAAGATGAGGAGGTTGAGAACTGGTCAGGACAGCAGATGGCCTCTCCGTCTGTCTGGCCCGTTTAAAGAGCGCTGCAGGCGGAGCTTCTAATTACACCAGCCGGCCTTAAACGGCCCGGATGACGCCGCAGCTTCCACTCATGCTCTGTGGACTCCCTCAACTTTGAAACAAGTTTGGGTCCGCGTTAGAGAATTCCTGGTCTTGGAAGCTTCCAGCCGTATTAATCGTGCCGCAGACTGCTAATCTCGTGCCACACAGTTCTTGGAACTTATCAGACGGTCTGCTGCTCTGTAATGAAACTGAGGCAGGAAATCAAAAAGCTCAGTAACTGGAGTAGAGTTTCTGCAATCTGATCTCTGTCTGCCTCGAGAGTGAGTAGGAGGTATCGCACTTTGCAGCGCCAAATCCCGGTGCGTTTTGGACTGTACAGAATACGCCAACATTAATTATTTTTACAAATAATTTGAAAACTCTGATACCTCTGATATCATTGTTTATATGTTACATTAGGATTCATTTCCAGATAATACAATAATCTCAGGTTACTCACCTTTCACTGCATGGACTAACACTGGTCTTTGGTTCCCCCATAATGCACCTGAAGCCCTCTGGTCTCTGGAAAATGAGACATTGGACGTAGCTATTTGGTTTAGTAAAAGGAAAGATATAAGCAGGAAGAATAGCATTGCAGACCTGTTTCATTCCGTGTTTCCTAAAACTGAGTTTCAAACGGAGATGAAGTTTCATCACCAATTAATTGCGGATATTTCCAGTGAGCAGCACATCCGCTAATATGCAGCTAGCACCACAAGTAGAGGAACTGGGCAGGGTAAATGGAGATCCAGTTGTGCTTTTCAGCAGCACTGCTTTAGTATTGATTCTCTGGAGGAGCTTAATTCCTGCCAAGTGTATTGGGAAGACGATTGACAACTCAATATTGACAAATGTTAGCTAAATGAAGCTTTTTGCGTAAGTTCAATAAAGATCTGTCTCCTACAACCTCCTTTCATCTCAAAGAACATTACTTTCCCTGCTCTCCTGTCTTCTTCACTCACTTTCTCCTTTGCTGCCAACTTCAGGTCAGTCTTAATTCTGGTGTTATTAAACTGGCGCAACGATCTCTGTTTTTTTGTTCGGCTAAACACTCTGGTTCTTTAAATTGAACCTTTAAATTGAGGCTTATTTGGGAGCTGGTTTGTTACAGATAAAAACAGAGAATATCTCTCTAAGTGAATGCATCAATGTCAAATGCGTCTCAAAATTGATCTAAGAAGATACACTTTATACACTTGGTACTTGGCCACAAAAAGCTATTATATTGTCAAAAAACGAAGTAAAAGTTAAGCTTATCATCATTTGAACAGCAGCAGCACAAAAAAATTGGTGAAAAGGACAAGTGACTTTACAAGGCTCTGCAGTGCCTCATGAAATTCAAGTGAGAAATTCAAGAAATAGGGACTGGAACATAACAAGAACCTGCCGCTGTTCACCTAATAAAAGCAGCCTTAAATCTTTACAGCACCATTTCTTGTCTTCTGGCATAAAATAACAGCTTGTCTGGACTCTGGTTTGCAGTTCTCTTTCTGTTCGCTCTCATGCCTAATTCATCCTGCACTTCACTTTGAACAATGTCCACCTGCTGCTTCCACTAAACAGCAAATCGACATGCGCATCGCAGAAAATCTTTAGCAAATCCGTCGGCACGGGTCTTTGAGAGCCTGTTTATTCTTTCAGCCTATATTATTCACGAGATGGAATATAAATAATTAGAGTAAAAAGAAATGGCAGGAATAAAAAGAAAACTGGCCTGAGTGGATATAATGTACATCTTGGTGGCATGTGAGTCACTGCAGAAAGGCGAGTGGCTTGGTTGGAAACAGGATCCAGCTGAAAGTGACACAAACCTGTGGCTCTCGCTGAATAATGCATCTTTGGCTGCTGTGAATGCAGTGATACGGTTTCCTCCAGCTTCTCCAAACTGCTATCAGAGGTATATATCATGACCACTCATTCCCTACGATTGGACTTGGAAAGGTTCGTCTTTCCATTCTCCCCAACTCTATGAGAGACTATATTAGTTATAGCTTTAAAAGATTTATTCTGCACATTTGACCTGAATGGAGTTTTGAAACGATGATTTTACTTATTAAAAGGAGGGGAAAATCTATCCAAGTCAACCTGACACTTTGTGAAAAGCAACAGCTCCCTCCTATCGTCTTGGTAAATGTGATATTTGCCTCCTTTTCCAAACAAGGTGGTGGTAGTATGATGCTGGGGGAATGTCCTTCTGCTTAATCTGGTCAATTTACAGGAAACCTCTGCTCTCTAGAAAGGCAACGTCATCAACGCATAATGAAGTCTGTGGCTTTGAAACACCAAATGAAGGTTTTAGAGTGACCAGAGAGGACGCCCACACTCTGCAGGAATAGTTAATAAATTAGACTGTGTTCTGATGAGGCTCGTTAAAAGCACCTTTTGAAAATCATCCCTTAAAGCAATTCATAAACTACACCCACAATTCTGTATTAAGCTTTTTGTTATTGGTGTCTTGTAATCTAATTTTAGATGTCATGTTTTTTATTAGCTCTCAGTAGAAAATTATCAAAATTAACAGACATAAAATAGGCTTTCAAACATCCGTCTGTGTGCAATTAATCTATATAATGAGTTTCACATAAATGGGCTTTTCAGTCATTTTTTGATTTATTGAATTGGTGTGAATAACGCACCGATATGACAGAATTAAAACAGTTCAGAATTCCTCTGCAGAGATTAAAATGACAGATTATGGAGAGGCCGCCATGGGGGAAATACTTCGTTAGTTCCCTATTTCCCCTTTTTAAAACATAATTTCTTTTTATCTAAGTTGAAGTGTGATTTTCCCAGTTAGCAACTCCACTGGTTCTAACCAGTGTTATCCCTAAGGTATCGGTATCTCCGTCTTCTTCCTCCTGCCAGTCTCTTGGCGCTCCTCACTCTCTGAGCGTTACATTCAGACTCGCCCTGATCTGCGCTGATTCACCCGTCGACCGTGACAGGATGAGACGACGTATCTCCGAGTCACGCAAGAAACCAAGTCCAACGTGTTAATTTCTCACTTCTGGTCTCAACCCCATTACGGGAAAACACTCCGCGAAGAGCCGGTGCGCCTTCGGACAATCACTGCTGCAGGCAGGAAAGATTAAAGCTGTAGGGCCTCGCCTCGATTTGTTCAGCACTAATACACTTTCCTGTTTAATAAGCGGCGGATGAGGAAGAAGTCCGTTTCCTGGAATCCTGCTGAGATTGATGCAGTTTCCACGTAAATGTAAAAGCTACTTTTTCTTTTCCAGAAATGGTAACGGGTTTTCTCAGATGGCCTTCCTCCGACTGTCGTCATGGCTTCGGCCCGTTGCCTGCACCCCAATGTGCTTTCCTAAACCCACATGTGAGCTTACATAGGCCTTCATGTGCATGAGTAATTACAGGGCAGAGGAGGAAAGGGGAAACTTTCTTCTTTTTATTTTTTCCTTTCTCCTCCTCCCTCCTACAACCTCTCAGAACGCCTGGTCAATCGTACCGAGAAAGACTCCCTGCAACATCTGCCTTCTCCTCCTGCGCAGCAGCACTCTGCAGGGAAAAGCAGAGAGGTGTCCCGTTTCCCCTACAACAATGGAAATTCAATCAGGAAATGGAGAGGAGGTGGCGAGCGCGACCTCAGGCTTCGTTTCCTGCGCTCCCGCCGGGCCGCAGGTAGTGACATCAGACGAGCCGGTGCTCCGGGAGGACCTGCAGGCTGCAAAGAGGGTGGAGAGGTTTGATATTCAGCTGGACAGCCTGAAGAGGATGTTCGAGAAGCCAGCCGCATCGACGTCTGTAAGTCACATTTGGATTAGAACGTCGCTTTTTCCGGAAATCCTACAATTCCGAGAGAGATAGAAAGTGTAACCTTCTGGTCTGTCCAAGGCCACAAAAGCTGATTTATACTCGCACAGAAAACAAGACCAAAGACAATTGTCTCTTTTGCTTCTTGTTCACACCAGCAGCTTTGATTTTTTTATTTTTTATTTCCAACATTTCCTTAACCGAAACAGGAGGGCATGTCTCCTGTTCTGCCTTCTTTCCTCCTTCTCTGTTTTTCCGACCCCGCTGGTTTCTCCAGAAGGAAAATCTTAAACTCTGCTGGAACCAAACTCGTTTCCATTACGAGCCTCTGTTACCAAAATGTCCCAATTATCAGCCAGGATGACCTACTTCTCTCTCCTCGTGTGGTCGGAACCCATCTAGCAAAGACGTTTTGGAACCTTTTACCTCATCCTGCCCAAAAAAAAAAATCCGCAGGAACCGGTGGAATTATGGGGAATGTAGTCGGGAGCAATTAGCAGTGGCAACTGGTGGCAGCGATCCACAGGGCTGCAGACATCCGACACCCGGTTATTTAAGACCTATTTATGGGCGCTTTACGGTTAAGCAGGTTTTCAAAAATAAACCAGCAATTGCAGTGCGGTCGGTCTGCTGCTGGAAGCTTCTGTATCAGAGCAGATGCAGTTTCTTGTGAAAGTATTGACACCCCTACAGCTTTTTTTTTTTTTACATTTTGTCGCATCACAAAAACCCACATGGGATTTTATGTAGTAAAGGGGAAGCAAACGGATACAAAACACTGAGAAGGAGAGATGCACTGATCTGATATTAGCATCTGTATCGGTCCTGACAAAATTATTGACAAAATTGACAAAATTCTGCATCACATGTTTATGACTGATTTAGCATGAAAGTGATGTGTGCAATAGGCTAATATAGTGAACGCAGATATAAACAGTAATACAGATCAAATGCCCAGATAGAGATGAAAGTGATGGATGCAGATGCAGTTCTTGGTCAAGCTTGCTTCAGTTTTCAAATTGGGAGTCTTAGCTGCTGGTGATCTGCAACTTCACACGTTTATCTGCTCCAGCGCGTCTTAATCAGGCAATTAGGTCACCAGTGGAGCTTTGTGAGGCCTGACTTCCTGCTAAGGAGGTAAATTAGCCATTTGATTAAAGCATGTTGGAGCATCTAAGTGTTGAAAGTTAAAGGTTGTCAGGCGTGGAGGATGGGGAGGTTTGAGACCCCTGAAATTCAGAGAAGCTGGCCACAGCTGATTGGAAGATGGATGGACCGTAACGCAGAGAAATCCTGGAAGAAAACCTGCGAAGAGATATTCACGTGTTTCAAATTTCTCTTTAGAGAATCAAGCAGGATTGCGTAGAACGGCAATAGCCAGGCTAATGCACTTCTGGACACATGCTCAAAGACTCACAGCGAGCATGTAAACATGTTTAAGAAATATCAATACTGAGTCACTACTGTCGGTCGGGACAGAAGCACATTTAGCTCCTCAGATCAAAGGATTTTCTAAAAATACTGTGGTTAATATTACTTTGGCCAAGATTAAATGATGGCTTCCTTTGAAGTTCAGTTTTTAAGACTAATATCACCAGCATTAGACAATTAGAGCTTTGATTTAGCTCCATTACAGATTATTTTAGGCTGTATGCGAGGAAGAACATTGTCTTCTAGCTACTTAGAGCCAATTTGGAGATTGTTGGATAAACAACGGATAAGATAGATCTAAATTCTACGTAAGTTGTCGTGTTTCCA
The DNA here is from genome assembly GCA_902982915.1 of Phalloptychus januarius. Taxonomy (NCBI): domain Eukaryota; kingdom Metazoa; phylum Chordata; class Actinopteri; order Cyprinodontiformes; family Poeciliidae; genus Phalloptychus; species Phalloptychus januarius. The sequence continues at coordinate 2,234,388 of CADWAE010000467.1, forward strand.
TGAAAAATCCCAGCAAAACAAAAGTAAAGCGAGATATCTGACCAATGCTACATTGACTACCGAGATTCTTGCTTTTGCCAGCAAGAATTTGGTAAAAGCTGCTATAAATTGCCAAAATTGTTTCCAACTGAAAGTGACATGAAGTAATTTCCTACATTCAGCTCATGGGGTTTTGTCAGCAAATGTGGCTGTACAACCCAAGAAGGTTTCAGTCATAGTTCATAAGAGTCAACTTGGCCCAAACAAGGTCAGAACCGTTTGGGAAAAAGGGTGTAACACGTTTCAGTTCAGTAATTTAAACTAAACTGTTATCCATTTGTCTTAACAACTCATGAAACTACTGAAATACAAAGACGAAGAAACACCACAGATGACATTTTTTCTCTTTTTTTTACACCCAAGTTGAGGTCAGTGTTTATGACTCAACAGTAACAGACTGTGGGGAAATGACATCAATGGGTAGAAAGCAATGCTGAGCAGAAAGAACACAAAGCTCTCCCTGACATTTTCCACAGCACCTTTTGAAGATCCTTAACACTTTCGCAAAAAAAAAAAGGCATCTTTGGACTCAAAGAGACGAATGCCTCAAGTTTTTTAGAGGTGTGCATCCTGTGCTAACGACCCAAACGAGCTAAAATTATATTTTATTTTTTTTTCTCTGCAAAATAAATAAATAAGCTGTCCTGCTGTCCGAAATGTCAGCTGGCACTGCAACACATGTACTCTGGCATTGTCATAAATTATTTATGTGCCTCATCTTTAAAAAAAAAAGAAAAAGTTGTGGTTGGTGTCAGTGGAGCATATGGGCAGTTCCTCCATATTCCCAGAGAGAGGAGCGGACAGACACGTTGCAGCCTTCTGGTTATAAAACCTGACCTTGTTTCCAGATAGTCTGTTTTGCAGAGTTTAGCATTTGATGGGGTGCAGTATTTTTCCGTCTGTGCCCCATTCAGTTTATTTAAGCGGAGCAACGGGAACGGATGGCCGGCCATAACAATGACTGATGGACTCCGAGGTGGCGCCGCGGCCACAGCCAGGATCCTCAGTGAGAGGAGCTGGGAGGAGACGGAGCGAGGCTCCAGCAGCCTCTCCTGTGAAGAGAGGCTCTCTGCTCGACATGTGTGCAGAGAACAGACTTTTTCCCTCCCTCAGCAGTCCACTTCTCCTCCAGGGACTCTGTTTTTTTTCCCCAGAATCTGACTGACCTGGTCAGGGCTAAACACATGAGGAAAAATGCATATGTCAAGAATATTAAATCACACACAAAGCAAGCTGATCAAATTTCCCATATTTTTGTGGTGGATAAATATGGGACACTAAAAATTAGTTACAAAAATTGTGACATTTGGAGCTTGTTAGCTTTATTGCTAGTTTAGCTGCAGTGCTAATAGCTAGCTAAGGACATAGCACATCTTAGCTGTAGTTGTTACATTGATGTAATATATTTAAAGTTTGTTTCAACCAGTTGCTACTTTTTTGTTTTGTTTTATCATCTGAGGATAAACCAGATTGACTTAATATTAAATAAGAAGGAAAAAATCCTGATGCTTTAATAAAACTTATGTAGCCCATCTATTCTTTTGCAATTATTATTTTGCATTTAATTTATTTATTTCTCTCCTAGCTGTTAATCAAGTATTTCCAATTAACATGCATGCAAACTGGTGCACTATTTGATTGCATTTTTCTGTTTTCAATCAAGGTTTCATGTTGCAGTGGCTGCTGTTAGCCAGTGGATGGCACTGCAGCATAGATTGGCCTAACAGCTGATGGTGATTCAGGGAAACTGGTTTATGTTTAAGCTGCATGCGAAGGCAGATTATAGATATACCCCAATCAGGTCTGCATCGCAGTGAAACAATTACTAATCACCTGTGTTAATTAGGATTATTTAGTTATTTATTTTTAAGCCCGAAGGAGTCTTAAAATTCTTCATTTGCAAACCTTTCTGGTTTTCCTCGTTTGCATAATTGGTGAGACGTCTTATGCTGGCGCGCTTGATAAATTTCAAACACGGCATGAAAGAGTCTAAAAGGATTTCATATAATGGGATAATCCGAGTCACACCTGGGTAACAGGATAACACACATGCTTGAAGACAGAGGTGGGGTCTCTCTCTTTTCTTTTAGGAGCAGGTCTCATGTTCTCTGGTTTCTGACTCTGACTGAGGCGTCTACATAAATTCAGACAGGTCTGGAATGCTCCCTCGGTTTATTTTCATAACATGAATCATCACCTCGACGACCCCACTCTCGTGCTATTTGAAAGGGTGGAAGAGCTTTTATAATACGCTCTCAATGCACCGACTGTTTTTCCAAAGCGGCATCTGATCCAAAAGGCGGCAAATGTTTAATGTCCCCCCCCCCTTTTTTTTCTCCAGCTTTTAAAGCAAAGCACTTTTGACAGTCTGCCACATTTAATGATTTCGCCGTAAAGTGTTAAATGGCAGGTTAAATGATGAAAAATTGGACCACCTTCACTTTAAATGAAAAAAAAAAAAGCTGGATCAATATGCAGCAGCGTACCTAAATGAAGTCAATTAAATGTTAAATAACCTAAAAGCCGAAATGTGTCTGCAAGAAATTGATCCAGACTGGATGAGAACACCGCTGTCCTCATTAAAGTCCATTGAGCTCGTAAAAATTCCATTAACTCTTCCTTGTCACCTCGTTTTTGCACGTTCAAATCTGTTAATGGAGCTGGCGGCGTTGCTTTTCTGCTGTGCCACAATGACTTGTTGCTCGTCTCCTTTTGATATGTGGACAGTTGTACTGTTATGTGGTTTGGCAGGAGGAGGCAGATCTGAAACTGCCTGCCTTATTTGAACTAAGCCTCATTTGCCTACACCCGCCGTGCAATTTGCTTAGGGCCACAAACGTATGCACTGCTGTCAGCTTTAAAATGGGCTCTTGTTTTCCGTGCGTACTCCGCTGGGTAGCATGTGCATATTCACTCCGATGTAAAAAATCCATTTTCATAGCTGAATGCATTTCTCCAAGCCCTTTTCTGTATGCAGACTTTTTGTGTGACTCAGATGGTCTCTTCTCTAACACAGCTTGACACAAACAATAACAAGGCCATATGTGTTGGAGAATGAGCCAAAGACTTCAAGGTCTACCGTTTCAATCATTCATTGTGGCGTTGCGTAACTGCGAGGGCACCAGGATGCCATCGATCATCTCTGCCAGTCGTCAGCGTCTTAGAAATCCAAGTAGTGTTGTTGGAAATAATTCGGAAGGCCATTCTTTTGCATTTAAATGTGGAAACGGGAACATTGGCTCCAGTGTTGTGGATTGTACCAAGCACTTTTTATTTATCTTGACTTGACTAACAACTGCAAGACTTGCAGTCCCTCCATAAGCCCCTGTGGCGCCGCCTCATGTATGATGCAGAAGCGGTCTCTGTTCTCCTGGACAAACCAAAACATGCCATCATTTGATTCAATCCGACGGATACCAGCTGGAAAAGCCTGCGTGGCAGACCCCTCACCAGATGGATAGACATCATCAAAGAACATCTGCAACACTTGGGAATCAACATGGCTGCTAAAACTGGTAGCAGCCAGTTTGGTTTTTGGGGGGAAACCAAAAGCGAAACCATGTCGCGCAAGAACCGTAACTGTGAAAACCTGATGCTGTGTGACTGAAGGTGTTTTCACACTTGTTAGTCAGGTGAACTCTGCTCGATTGGGCATCAAAATAACAACATTTGTTGAATTTTTAGCTGGTCTCACCGCATTGTGTCAAACTATTCGAACCCTTTGAGCAACCTACTTACCACCTTGTCTATGGGGGCGCTGCCCCAAGAAACACTGGAGGAAATGACACATAAACATCTGAAGAAAGGCAACAGTAGCTCAAATAGCTGTTTAAGGTATACAGAAAGCTTTAGCTATATAACATATTAAACCTTGTGGAAGTTGGGATCCAGTAATGGAAGACCACACATGTTCAGTTAAGAGCTTGTTCCCTCAATATAATTGTACCGAATCCAACAAATATACCGAATGAATTCTGTAATTGCATTTGGCATCCAGCTGAACGATCGCTGACAGAGTAATTATCTGATAGACGGGAATAGTATCACCCTACCTGCAACTGGCATCATAACAGCCCATTAACGAGTCTAAAAGAGCAAAGGAAGGCAACGAGCAGCAGGTTCGCTGAAGAGCAGGAGACACATTTTGGCTGTAATTATTATTCAAGAGTGTCGGGAAATTCATAAAAATGAGTCGGAAGGGATTGATATTAATGGGTTTACAGCATCCCCGGAAAAAAGAAACACGAGGTTTTTCTGCGTGAGGCTCAGTTCACATTCGGTTCATCATCAGACATTAATAGCAAGTTCGTTCACCTGCATCAGGTTGTGTTACACGCTCACATAATTATAGACGTAAATCCCCTGAATATGACCGAGGCATGCGGAATGCCGGCTGATGTCAGTCCTGTGGCCGGGTGTATATTTGGAGGAGCTGAAAACAGAGCCGGAGGACGAGCCACTTTAGAGCAGCCGTGTAAAAATAGTAGTGCCTGGTGATGCTCAATGGACATTTAGAGCGAAGGGAGCCTGATGAAAGAGACTGAAATGTGATTTATATTCAACGAGCATGAGACCAAATTGTGGAAGAAGAGTTCAGAAAGAGGGACGGGCAGATGGTAATGAAGATGAAGATAGATAGGGAAGTGATTCAGAGCGAACAAGCGGGGGACGAAAGCCAACGTGAAAAACGAGTTTGTGTTTTAATAGGTGAGTCAGGTCAGAAATGTGATTAGCAAATTACGCCCCATACTTCAGTAATAATTAGCTTTACGAAGCGCTTCGACGGCCGCAGAGTTTCGCCTCTAATGTTTTCTCTCTGGGCGTGAGCGAATGTGTGTCAGGTCTTGGCCCGAATTAAGGCCGCCGATAATGGAGGGAGGGAAGCCCAGGGTGCAGCGCGAGGAACTGCGCCGCACGCCAGGACTAAATATGAACACGAGAGCGAGATAAGTAGGATGCTGTTTTTATCAGGGGATTCTCATCTGTTCCAGGCAAATGAAGAAGAACCAGGCTGAAATTCACGAGAGTAAAGAATGACAAGCAGAGATTGAAGTGTGGAGTTGCTGTGTTTTGTACAAAGTGAACACAGCGATCTATGTCAACAGAGGCCCTCTCTTGCAGAGATGAATTATTGAGTACGCTACATTTTTAAACGTGTTTAAAGCACGCTCATCCAAATCCTTGAATTCGAGTGATCTAATAACATCTCTGGCCACAGGTGTGTAAAATCCAGCACCGAGGCACAAGGAGACACAACAGTTTTGAAAGAACGGGTCAGTCTCAGTCGCTCCATTCAGAGTGGTACCATAAGAGGATGTGCAAGGAGTCCAGCTGTACAATTTCTGCACTACTAAATGTTAGTGGCATTACAACAGAATCAAGGCAATAGGTAGTGACTGCAAGTCAGCCACATAAAATCACAGCGGCCACTGAGGCACATGGTCTGTTTTTATGACTGAGTCGCTGCATCAGAGCCTTACATTTAATCAAAATCAAAAGCGTCGTCTCTGGCATAAAACGGATGGAGACTACGTCTGGCAGCTGGTGCTGGGCGACAATCCTGGTGTTTTCCAGGAGTTAGGCCTGACCGTCCACTTCCAATAGAAAGAACCACATATCAAGACATTTTCAAACGTTTGCGGTCTTTTTCAGCCATGCAAAAAAAAAAAAGAGTTGAATTTCATCAAAATATAGCAACTGAGCATGCGAAAAAAGCAAAAGTAAGATCCATTAAAATGTGGCCTGCAGAGTGTTGACCTCAACTCAACAGAACACCTTTGGGATAAGCTAAGATCCAACATCAGCGTCTGACCTCGTAAATACACTTCTGGAATAATGGTCAAAATTTTAAAAGTTCAATGAATGAATGAATTCTTTTGGAAATATGTGTTAGTCTTCTTCATATCTCTTTAAATGTTTTATATCTAGTAAAGTTGTACTAAAATATTTCATAATTTTGAAAAAAGAAAAGTAGCGCCTTGCAAAAGTAAAGCAGTTAGTACAACTACAAGAGGACTATTCCAATACATTTCAACTGCAAATATAAATGAACAAAAATATTTTCAACTTGTTTCTAACTTAGTTGTCAGAACAGAAAGTCTCATTGCTTCATTAGCTCTTGCAGTTGAATACAGAATGAAACTGAAGCTGTCAAAATGACTGAGCACAACCAGTAACAAAAAAATGCCTCAATTTTCCACTTTAGTGCAGCGCTTCATTTTTACTTGAAGCGTGCCGTTTGTCAAATTGTTTACTAGAAATCCACCTGAAGGTGTGTTGGCAAGATTTCTTCCTGGGCAATCATGGAAATCCTGGAGAACTCGAGCTTTTAGCGCTGTAATTATACATTCCCGCTGCCAGAGACGCATAGTAAACATTTTCGGTTGAGTGCATATCTTTTTTTTTTATAAAAAGGTTTATGTCATGTTTGGTTTTCTCGCAGTATTTCCAAATCATTCCGGTGTTAATTTACATTCAGCGTTTTGGATGAAACAAATGCTGAGCTGCTGTAATTTGCAAATAGTAATTTGCTCATAGTATTATGTTAAACACCTCCAGCCTGCCTCAGTGAACCATTAATATTTATGCTGGTGTGAAGCTGTGAGTACACAGTGAGCTTCTGCCATTCAGCTTTCAAATTCAAAGTCCCCCGGGCTTCTATCAGGCTTTGAATTATCTCCTGCAAACAAGACCTGGGTCCGATTTGTCACTCGCAAGTGGACCCAGTTGTGGCGACTACATATCCCCGTTGTGTTGCAGAACAAGGCACTTTCAGCTCTCAAAAGTTCACCCAGTGGATCTGCTTGAAATTTGAGCTGCTTGATCCAAATTTTGTTTTTGAAGGATTTTCTGTCACAGATCCAAAAATGAAATCACAAACAGCCTAATTTGCCCGAACTCAACTCTTGCTGCCTGCGCATTTGCCGTTTACACAGCAACGGTTGTTTTTTCATACGCCTTTATTCAATTTTTCATAGACCTAGCTTCACTTCAAAACATTCCCTGGCTGTGGTGTTTTAAATGACTGAACATATTTTACCGTCAGAACTCTTACCCAACATGTTTATTTTTTGTTTTTTTTGCGTGAGTTAAAATTTTCTGAAGAGCCTTTCATGCTCCTTGAACCTTTTCATTTTTACCACATTACAAATTCTATGTATTTTACTGAGATTTCAAACACAAATGCTTTTACAGTAAAGCATTTACTGTAATAGCCTCTCTGAAATGAAATACAGTGAGAAGTTCCACTCTTTGTGTTTGTAATGTTATGGAATACGAGTATGGAGTACAAATTAAATTACTATATATATATGTATATATATTTTTTGCAAGACATTGTCAAATATTGCTCCCGTAACGTTTCAGCGTTCTGAGAGACCCTGAAGTTTTTCGAAAGATGAATCTTATGACTGTTATAAATAAAGCTTGCCTGTCAATGTGATGGATTATATTGAAGCCCATTATAGTGAGAAAGCTTTATCTACTGTGGAAGTAGAGCCCAAAGACTCACTCCTGCCGTGACTGGCGCCTTGAAGTCAGCGGCGGTGCAGTGTTTATAGGGAAAACAGGAAATGGGCGCACGCGGCTGCTGAAATGAAAAATACTATAGATTGATTTCTGTCTCCCGCCACAGATTCAGTGCTCCTCTCTGCGATAGTTTCAGTGATGCGTAACTTTATAAGGCTATGTTGTTAAGTACAGCCTGTGCCCAACTACTGTTTTGTTTTAGAAAAGCGTGAAGTTGATCACATAGATGCTGAGACGTTTTACTAAGTCTACTGCACCTTAGCTGGTGTTGCTGGGACACCTGATTTAACCAGTAAACCAGTCATTTAACCAGCCTGTCAGTTTTTGTGAAACGTGGGCCTCATTACTTTTAGACAGCAATGTCTGTTAAACTCAGGCAGAGAAAAGTTTGCTTCCTAAATTGAAAATATATTATTCAAAAACCGTGAGCTATGAGGTTACATTTAGACACCATGTAGAAGTCACATAGACAGGAAATCTCTCTGCTTTTTGAGCAGAATTTTAGTTTAGCAGTTTTTGAAACCTTTACATAACTTGCCTTGTCTCGCCCTCAAAGGACGAGTGAGAAAACTTCAGAGTCTGAAGTTGCTAACTTTAGTAAAAGAAAAGGGTTATGGTATTTGTGTGACACGATGCTGTTATTTGATCCAATAGTTATTGTTGATGTTTACACATTAAATAAGCACTTGCACGTACTCTGCTGGTCCCTCCCTTTTTGCCTGTTGTCCGGCTCGGGCAGAAGAGAGTAGCAAACATCCCCAAGTTCAAGTATCTAAAGTACGTTTTGGTTCATCGAGACGTCTTTCAGCATCTTGCAGGCTGCATTCACGGTAAATTTTGACTAGTTTTCTTTTCCCCACACCATTCCATGTTAATCCACAAAGCAGTTACATCCATTGTTCAATAGAAGGTCATCCAAGGTTCTCATTGACTCCTCCTTCCTGTATCTTCTTGTGTTCAGACTGTGCCATAAAGTCTCCCCTTAGATAATCCAAAAACATGTTCGAAAACAATTTATTATTGTTTTCAAACTTCCGATTTTGACGAAGTCGAGGAACAGCATGAACTGCCCACGTCAAAATTTCAGGCAATCCTGGCCACAATAGAAGCACAATCCAGAAACAGAGTGGGAGGGAGACAAAAGACTAGTGTGGAAAAGTAACTGCTGGCTTTTTGTTGTAGGAATACAAAACAGGGTGAGAACAGAGAGAGAGGCTTTAGCAGGCTTTATCTCCCCCAAAGCCAAATCAAGACGGGAAGGATTACCTACAAAACAAATAGGCAAACACAATCAAAAGTGTCGCATTCTGATAGACTCGACAAGGCTGCAGAAATATGACAAACAAAACACAAGTTCAACAATTTAAATGTCTGCGTATATGAGCGAAGAATACATTTGTGTAAATTACTGGTCTGGTCATTGCAACTTCTGCCTCAGTTGCCTCTCAGGCAGTTTTGTGACATAATAAACTCGTGTGATGTGTTTTCATCCCATCCCCTGCTGGTTGCGCTGAATGCATGATGCAACATTTAGTCAAGACTTTTCCTTCGGCAGTATTTGTGGCTCTGTTCTGTCAACATTCTCCTCCCCAGTGTCTGGCTTGATGTGAAGTATTCTATTCATCTTTCGTTCTTAACCTTGCGGGTGCAAGAAGCGACGTGAAAGTCAAGACTGAGCCACACTTGGAGTATGAATACTTACACTTTTAGTGGTTGGGAGTGAAGTGCTTGGTTTGTGTAGGAATTCATGAATATCACCCTGGGCTTAAGCCCACAAGCTGACAACTTAACATTGTCCTTTAGCTTAACCTAGCCTAGCAGGATGTTCGTATTCGGAAGCAGCAAAGCACGCCCAGATCATTTCACTGCCACAGTTGTTAGCGTGTAGACAGCTGTTGGCTTGTAGAACGTTGTTAGCATGTAGAATGTTGCTAGCATGTAGAAAGGTGCTAGCAGTAGAAGTTGTTAGCTGTAGAAAGTTGTTACATGCAGACAGTTGTTAGCTGTAGACAGTTGTTGGCAAGTAAAAAGTTGTTAGCATTTGGATAGCTGTTCACAGTTAGACAGATGTGTCTTTAGAGACACATTTAGAGAATTGTTAGCATGTGGAGGCTACATGCTAACAACCGTCTACATATATATTTTTTATATATAAAAAAAAATCTGTTCTCAGTGAACATATTTAAATTGTTGGATCCATCAATTGACTAAACCCGCCAACCTCTCAGTGAATCTTATTAGATCCTCTTTTTTTTTTTTGTGCAAATCAGCGTCCCTCTGCAGCGACTGTGCCTTTCAGCGTGACAATTACCTCACATAATTAACCACGGTCCTCCACAGCCACACATGAATTCATTCACCCATCTATTTATTCACAGCCTACAGGTTGAGACAGAAACCAGCGTCTCCAGACAACTGAAACCTCTGCAGCTGGAAGCTCAAACCAAAGCAAAGGCTGGAGGATATGCGAAACAAGGAAGCAGTAAATGTTGATAAATCCTTCCCCTGTGAAAACCAGCAGCATGAGAGCAAGATTTACAGTTGGCTATTACTTTTGGTTAGAAAATATGGCTGGGAGTTTTGGACAAGCGTTGCATTATAATAAAAGCAATAAAGGAAACAGAAGACACTGAGGAAGTAGATAAAACAGTAAAGTGGACATGAGGAAGAGGTTGAGGTTGTTTGAAAGGGCGTGGAAGCGCAAAACTTTAGCACACGGAAAATCTGGGTTTGTTTTTCACTGCTATAAATAACAAAAGGAGGAAATGCAGAGAAAAGGTTACACACACTCTGTGTTGAGAGGAGGTGAGATGGGTCAACAAGATTCAAAACTGAACGAACGAGGATGAAAACTAACCAGGACGTCAATATTAGCCACGGATGTGCTATTGCCAATAAATAAGTGCTGAAATATTAGCTGTCCCGTCTCGTCTGCATACGGTTTCATGTCAGTTTGGCCACTATTGGGTGGGTTTGTTGTGAATTTGTTTTTCCAAAGCCTCGTTTACTCGGGCTTGTTAAGCTCCAGCAGAGCCTCGGAGAACATTAAAGACATTATGAAACTGTTTTCAAAGGCCAATTAGCAATTCCTGGGACTTGGTGGAGTGACCCTTCTTGTGTTAAAAAGCTTTAATTCTTGACAGGCTACTTGGTTTTCTCACATATTCCTTCTCATTAGCGCAGAGGTACTCTGAATTATTTCTTAATTATCTTGGGCTGCTTTATGGGCACACAGTTTTAGACCTAATTATATAAAAACCGGGGAATTTAAAGCTTGAGTTGCTTAAGTTTTTATTAGATTAATAAGCCAGTCAAGTCATTTTAAAAAATAACATTCTAAATAGGAACTTCTTTATTATTATTTTTTTACATTTTTAAAAGAATATATGTTCTTGAGCTGTTGAGGAATTATTCAAACTGTAACTTTTAGTGTTATCAGCAGAGAAAGCTCAGACAGTTGGGATTTTATGTATTTAATCTCCAGTGACGCAGGTGAAACAAGACTCACGTAAGCTCAATTAAGCTTTTTTTTTTTTTTTTTGTGTTCACTTAAATGGAAATTGCTTTTTTTTCCTTGATTATCTAAAAAGGAGAGTTGATCTTAACTGATTTTAAAACAAGCATTTTATGACTGTTAGTGCCGGGCTCTCAAAAAGGATTAGCATCTAGCAGTTAGCATCTGTGGCTAACTATTAGCAACAAAGCTTCGGTGACAACAAAGCTAAAGACACATTTATTTAGAATTGCTTTTAGTACATTGTAGTATTTAGTCACTCGTATCCCTGGACTAAAATGACTAAAACAGGTTGCAGTACGGATTGTTGTAAAGTGCTATATAAATAAAATTAGACTGATTGATTTCATTTACCAAATACATACACAGAATCAAACTTGGCTCTTTTCGTCGCCTGTACCTGGTCAGAATAAACAGCACGACGTAGTTTAGACAAAGATGAGAAAATTCAACAATAACAAATCGATTCTGCTAAAACAAAGGAAGAACTCCCAACGAGACACGGCTAACTCATTTGACCGCTTCGTTGCTGCACACTTACGCACTGTGACCTGCTGGCGAGGGGTCAGACGTGCTCAAACGCCTGTTCTCCTCCATCACTAGCAGCGATCTGTTTGACAACAATCAGCCGTACGCCACGCCAGCGAATGCATACGGACGCCTTCGCAGCCAGAGGACTTGTGAAGACTGGGCCGAGTCACTGAAACACTGCATGTGTCTTCAAGTGCATAAATCTTTTTTGTTATTTTTAAACAGCGTGTTGTTTGAACGGACGCAGCCCGGCGGTGTGTTGTTTGTCTCTGGAATTGGCTCTTGTTAAGGTCTTGCGGTCCTCCTCTCACCGGTTTGTTTTCTTGGATTGTTGTGAATTTTTAAACTCCGCAGAGTTTCTAAAAGCCATTCAGCTACTTAACGACGACGCTCCGCTTCGAGCGCGTCTGCCACTTAAAATCCCAATAGAATATTATTAACGTTTGGGGGATTTAATGTGACAAAAACTACAAGATAATCAGAATATCAAACCTCTTGCAGAGACATTCGAGCTCAAAAATAGAGGAATGTAGGAGGAACCAAGAGAAAGGAAAATGATTATGCAGATGTAACAGAGTGCAAATAATTTGTGATCCAGAACAACACAGTTCAGTGTCCGATTGAGGAGAGGAGCCCTCTTGCCTTCTGAATGAGCAACTGCTGGAGCTTCAGCAGCTCCAGCAAAACCCCTCTGAGCAAATCCTGAGCTGTCTGAGTTCAAAGGAGCGAGGAGCAGCATATAGATCAACCTTTATAGAGGCTTCAGCAAGCCGGTGGGTTCTCCTCAAACCAGTAATGATCAATGATTTCCAAGCAGACAAATCTAACGGTAATTAGTGAATACCTCACAGTTTACCTCATTCAGGTTGATTTGCTCCACAAATCCGTTTTATTTTAAAAATTCTGCATGCATAGTGCAGAATATTTTCACCAAATAGCAACAACAACAAAAAAACACACTTTACATAAAGATATGCATACTAGCATACCGCTGATACCAAATGTCCAGGAACCGCAGCGAAACCTGAAAGAGAAGGATTGATTTGGGAATTAAATATTAGGCTGTGACCTGTCCTCTCTGACGTCCTCCTCGCTAGCAGACGCTTAGAGGAAAACGCAAAGCATCTGAGTTCAGCCCTGCGGACCGGCCCGGGCGCCCGTAAGATCGTCGCTCTAATGGTCGCCGACGTGAACAGGGCGGGAATCACAGCGTCGGCCCATGTAGTACGATTTCCAGTTACCATGGTTTCCACCATCACAGCTCTGACTGTCCCCTTCGTGGGCGTCTGTCACACATGAAATGCTCCCAGATGGCCAGCACTGATTTCATTAGCGGAGCTTCTTCTAAGAGGATCCAGTGATTTCTCTCGCTTTCGTTTTCTTTTTTTTTTCTCCCCCCACAGGGATTATCTTGTGCGACAGGCCGGCCAGAAACATTTTGACAGATTTCTCCAAGCACTGTCTCTTATTAGAGATATGCAGAGGGCCTCTGTCCCTTCACCCGTCTAGCGGCGCACTTCAGCCGTTCCCCTCTTAATCCAGCCGATGTGTGCAGAAAGAACATATGGCGGTGAATCAAAGCTCCGTAACACTTGCTGACAGTTGCATGAAGCATCGGGCCATCAATCTGCTGCTCCCTGCAGTGCTGCTATGTCTTATAAAGTAAAAAAAAAACAAAAAAACCCCCACTCATACAGAGGTTTGTTGCTGTTAATTTGACAAGTTTTGACCAAGGTGGTCAACTTATTGTTTTTGCCAGTTTCAGTTTCTCTCTTGTTTATTTTGCATCGTCTGTTATGCGCCTACCTGCACTGACTGAACAAATGAAAGTTGTTTTTGCATGTTTGACCAAGCCTGCGAGCCCTGCAAATCAATATCCTCTGAGGAAAGAGGAGAAAGTCTTCCTTATCCCCATTTCTGATCTAAAGGTCAATTTCTAACTCTTATTTTTAAAAAGAAAAAAAAAAAAAGTTGTTTACTCAAATCTTCAAAGTGTTGCCTCGGTTCTAATTTGGCATGTATTGAGCCGCTACATAAATAAACCTTTTGGTAATTTTTTTTTTTTTTTAGATGTTTCTAAAAAGTTTCTTCTTCTCAGTTTTTGCATCCTTCACAGTTTGGGGTTTCTTTCAGTCAGAAGCAGCTCCTAATTTAAGCTCACATGCTCACTGCACCTTCAACTGAAGTACATAGCAATTACCCCCCCCCCCCCAAAAAAAGATGGAGTGTTTTGGGTTAGTGCTTTATAATTGGTGCCTGTCACAGAAACGAATGGAAAAGCTATTCAGTGCGTGGAGGCACACGTTGCTCTCCACCTCTTTATTTCACTGCCTGTACATCTGTTATACATTCTTTAGAATAAAAAAAACTGGAAATCCTTTCTTAATTATTAGACAAAAAAAACCAGCATTTGATTTAAATTTATGTCAAGAAACACTGATTTCAAACCCATCTGACAAGCGGAGAAGGTTAAACGTCTGAATCGTCTCAGCGGTTCTTTCGGCGCCGTCCTCCGCCGACCTGTCGAGGAGTAACGAGCTCACACCACCTCAAAACGCGCCTCTCGTCGAGCAATCCGCCTTTGAAAACACTACCGCTTGTCAATCACCGACGGAGCGAAGCGAAAAACCTCGGCTCGGATAAACGGCGCGGCTTAATGTGACGTCTCAGAACGGCGCTCTGCTCGGGTCTGAGCTTCGCTCCACGTCAGGGAGAGGAAAAGATCATTTCAAAATTTATTTTATGCGGCACAATCCAAGCTGAAAACAAACAAATCTGTCGGAGGGTAAAATTTAGAAGACCTGGTTGCAGAAGTCGTCGTCCTGAAAGTAACTACTTTCCCAAATTACTTTTGATTTATTTTTAACAGCGCGAGCGACAAAGTGCTGCCGGTGTTGGTCGTTAGGCAGAAGATAACTCGTGCGCTTTGCTCTTTACTATCTCGTGAAAATGTGGTTTTGTCAGGGAGAGAAGCCCTTCACTCACAGTGAAACATGGTAGTGGCAGTATCATACTTTTTCTTCAGGAAAAATCAATCGTGCTAAAACGGCTTTGACCACAAACCCTCAAGTTTTCCGCTTGAAAGCTGAATTTATTTTTTTCACCCTTGCAGTGCAGATATACAGTCACTGTTACTTTTATATCCATCAAAAATATTCCTATCAGATCTACTGGGGGTTGGTTAAATGGTTTTTTTTCTGTGTGTGTACTGCATTGTTTTGTTTTTTTGTTTTAATTGGGCCCAAAAGCCCAATTTTTCGCGGCGAACAGAAACCGGACTGGACGGGTCGCACCGTGTGGTTTGATGCTGTGCAGAGGGTTTGTTTTCTGTCACTCTGTGTTGCCACTCAGCCAGAAGCTGTTCTGTTGGAAAAAAAAAGAAAAGAAAAAAAAGCTCCACAGGGGAACGCATTTGATTTGCAAATGGCAGAAAAAAAAAAAGAAAAAAAATCACCTGCACATTTGCAAACACACGCAGACACAGGTGTGTTTGTTCTCCTTGGGAATGATTTGCAATTGAATGGGAGCGTTGTTGCAGCCAACTTCTGCTTTAGTTAAAAAAAATAAAAAGTACAAGCTATATCTGAGCATGTGCAGAAGGACAAGTCATGTTCGGATGCAGCATGAGAACGTGTGTGGTTTTAGCCATCCTGCTCCATTAAAATTCAGCCAAGTGCTGTTTGCTTTCCAGTCAATGCCTAACGCTCACAGTGTGCTCAAGGTCTTTGATTAGGCCCTGTGTGTGTGTCTGTCATTGGAATCCAGAGTTTCAAATTTTCCAAACTTCAGCTGTGTGTGTTAGCATGTGCCAGCTGTTTCTGTCGCCTCTTCTTCATGCTGTGGAAACAGTCCAGGTGTTTCCTCTGATCGTTCCCTTTCTCTCTCTCTCTCTCTCTCTTTCTTTGAACCAGGAAGTGCCAGCCACTCCTCCGGCCAAAAAAGTGACATCCATTAGCTCCGCTCAGACTGTCCAGTCAACAACGCATCACAGCATGGCCTCACCCCAGGATCCCACCCATAGTGAGTATTTTATTTTTTTGTCTTATTATCTAAAATGGAGATTTGTGACAGTTTTCAGTTTTTCAACAACAACAACCCTCCACTGTGGGGTTTTCACACTTCATGTTTAAAAAGTCCAAATCTGGTTTCGAGATAAGGTCCAAGGTCTGGAACAGCACTGAGCAAATACCAAAAAAAAAAAAAGTGTTGTATACCGTTGTTTATTTCTGATGCTCTCATTTTTTAGATTAAAACATATTGAGCACTCTGATTTTATACAGAATTGAGTATAACTTTTTCTTCGACAATAAATATTTAAATAAATATATGCCTTCAGTCAACTGTGTAGAGATATTTATTTATTTTTTTGCAAAGGAAAGCATCCCTAAAAAGCTCTTGTTCAGCTCATTTGAAGGCTGGCCTACATATTTTTTGGTGATTTAAATGTTAAAAAAAAAATCTGCTTGTTATCAATCCGTCCTACAATAAAAAAGTAGCGCACATTTCATGTGACACTTTACATTGTATTTGTTACATGGTGCTCAGTGTATAAATATGACCTTTTTAACCTGTGGAGTTCCACTAGGCTCAATCCTCAGTCTGTTATTTTTTTCAAAATTTTCCTTACTTTTTTTGACAGAAAATGTACCTTATTAATTATTCTCTTGTCATTCTGACATTTCTTGTCATCCTTTAATTCTTTATGACTTAGGTAGACCGGCTAATCGTCAACTCTTTATCTCTTGAATAAAAAATGTTTCATGTTTCTCCCTTTTATAGGAAGCTTGTACGTTGGTCTTTATATTAATCCGTCTATATGATTAAAGCCATGAAGTCTAGAAAAGTCTCAAACGTTTTTTTATTTTTCAGCTCTGGATAAGTACGGAAAAATGACAATTTTACTTTTATTTTTTAATTAAATGCTTTTCTGTCAATTCGCTGCATGATTGTAACATTTTGCAAAATCACTCTTTGAATTTTGACCTCCTGACTGACATACAATGTACAGTTAAAAGCTATTTCCCTATTTTTTGGGGGCTTTGAGCAAATTCAGGAAGAACTCAGCCTTTGGTTCCTGTATTGGGTCTGGTTAAAATGTCAAAGCTTCACAACAGCTGTTACAATCAGAATAGAGATACCAGAGCTGAACATTTCAATTTGAGTCCCAGACCATACAACCACCAGTTAGTGTAACTTATGCCATCTGCCTTTGAAAAGCAGTCAGAACATTTTATCACACCACACATTTCCCTTAAACCTCCATTTATTGAGCTGTTGCTCATTTTCCCTGCTTGTGATTATGCATATTTGAAAAATCATATAAACACAATTTGCCTACTCTTTTTCAATTTTTTTTTAGGACTGGCAACTTTGTGAGAGCTATCTTACTGAAAGATTGGATCTAATATTGGGTCTGAGCGCTGTGATTGCATCATGGTTGCACTGTTCCGGCAGCAGAGCAGCCGAGCCCGCGGGATGGTTAATGCAATGTTTCGTGCCATTTGTTCTGGGAGATAAACATTTGGCAGAAAGCAGCTTTTGAAAAACTAGATTGTTCATTTCCAGATAAGGCTCTGCCTCGCTGGCATTTTTATTTTTATTCTTTGTGAAAATCCAGACGCTCCCATGGCGCTGCGATTCCATTTCTGGCAGAGAACCACTACAGTAGCTACCTCCACTTCATTTTCCGCCAACGGCAGATAACATAAAAAAACACAGACGGGGTTCAGGCGAGGTACCTCCAATCCTGTAACCGAACTAAAAAGAACAGGTTGGCACATCACAGAGTGGGGACTGCCTTTGTTTATGTCCATCTGTGTAAAAAACTTTTGAGTAAATGATCAATTTTGTCACTTCTGGGATACCGTACTGGATGCAAATGACTCGCGCAGCATGTACATTTTTACCTGGGGTTTTACAAAAGTTTTCTGTTATGCTTCTCACCAGTGTGGGAAGTAAAATGAGTTTAAAGCTTTCACAGGAAATAAACCACAGACCTCAGCTCTGATAGAAATATGCTGGAAGGGAAGGGTGTGTTTGATTTGCGAACCAGGAAGTCTTGTGTTTACTGCAACCTGCTCATGTCTGTCTTGCAGCATCACAACAGTGACGACATGGAATTTTCCAAAACTGTGGTTTGCAAACAAAAGGGCCCTAATTTACCTAGACACGTCTGGTTTTTCAAAATAAAAGCATGTTTCATTCATTCAGAAATGGAATATTGTCAGTATAAAAAGTTTCACCTTTCTTTCTAAGATTAGAGAAATAAGACATCAAACAAAATGTTTTTTTATTTATTTATTTTTTGATACAAAAGAAATTGCAAGCTGAGCTCAAAGCCTGCTCTGAAATAAAAAAAGTTTTCCTGCTGAGAGGAAGCTTAACTATTTCCTTTTAAGCCACCAGGACTGCTCTAAGAGAGAAATGAAGTTATGGAATGAGCAGCAGGCCTCGCTGAGCACAGGATATAATTCCTGTTTTAATTATCACTATGGAGGGAGCTTAAAAATCTTCTCACATGAATCTTGCAGACTGCAGTTCCAAAATGCAGCAGCTATAGACAAGATATATCCTCGTATTAAAGCGTGTTCCACTGTGCCAGTCCACATTTCCACAGAGCGCTCAGTATGAATAATCGCATAACTTTGAATGTAAAATGTCTTGGGACTTTAATAGCAAAGTTAACATTATTTTCACTAGCAGAGAAGAACGGTTTACTTGTTTTTAAGGATCAAAACAACTCAAATACAGAAGTGAGCGACGCACGATATATCGATGGTATCAGCCGATATCAATAACCATTTTCCCCCCCTGCTTTTTTAAAACTTGGAACACTTTTAGGACCTACAGGTGTTCCAGCGCCTCTGAGTTATTTAGTAGAAAATGACAGAAGGATGAACACGCTTGGAGGTTAAAGGTCAGATCTCAGTTGTTTTTGTGCTCTTCCGTGATCTCCAGGCAGCGACAAGCTTTGTTTTAGACGCATTGTGGGATAAAAATGAAATCAGAGCAAAGTGATAGTCGAGGGTGAGACGGTGAAATGATTTGCTGACGGGTCTTAATCCCGCGTCCGAACACACGCTCATACATTCACCCACATATTCAGATGCTAATGATATTTATATATCCTTATCATCCACCTGGGATCCATCAGGCCTTGTTGCCCTCGCCAACACCAACCATCCCCAGTGAGCACCTAAAATTAGAGCCCGCTGCTGATCCGTTGTCCTGACTGAGCAACGGCTTTCGTCGCGCCCGGCGAGCCGACAAGCGAAGACGCCGCGTAATCTGTGCCAGGCGGAGTGACTGACAGCAGGAGGAAAAAGGATCCGCGAGGAACAGAACTGCCTCCTTCAAATCCGCGGCGCTTAAATAAAGCGCAAGCGTGGAGTAACTGCACTTTAAACAGATGCAAAGCTCACTTCCAAGTCTCGGCGCTGTGGCTCCTTCATAGCGGGCGTCCTTGTTTACACGCATTCTGCTCGCGCTCCACCAGAATAGCAGCGTGAAGCCGTGGCGGGCTTTGGTGGCAAACGCCGTGTAAATCTAAACTTGTTTATTTTTTTAAATCAGAAGCTATAAATATATATTTTTTTATCTCTATATATCCAGGAAGGAGATAGCGCTAAATAATTTGTGTTTGAATTATGACAGTTGGAGACAGATTTTCCCAAATAGCTGTTTTTGTTTTGATTAATCTCCTGCCAGATCAGTCTGCCAAACGATGATGTCTTTTTAATACGGATCCCGTGGAAAAAAAAAGCAAAGATTTTCTGGCTGTTAATTTCAGACATGATCCACTCAGGGGATATTACAGGATGCAAATGACGCCGCAGCGCATACATTTTTAGAAATTGAAAATCGACTACATTGTGTATCTGCGTAGTTGTTTAAAGAACGACCCTGGAGTAAAACCTGTTGTCATGGGTACAATGAAAAGCCAGCACTTTACCACGGGGAAGAACATTTAGCCTTACAAACAAACTGCAAGTGTGTGAATGTCCTCTTCGACGTGTAAGATAAAAAATTTAAAAAACGAAGAAGTTTGAAACATGGCAAATGTTGGCTGTAGTCCTCAAACGCAGATTAACCAGACACAGGTTTCAAGTTCTTATGTTGTTGATTAAATAAAACTGCGAGAGTCTTTTCTGCTCGCCCTGAGGCATTATTACTGTCTGACGATCTGAAAATGAATTTTTTTGTGTGTTTTTTTGCCAGAGAAAAGCAGCTTTACTTTTTAGCTCCGATCACATCAGTTTCGCTGTGAGAACAGCCGGTGCTTCACATTAAACATGCAAATCTCAGTCAATCTGACTCATTTTTTCTGAGACATTCTGGAAAATCAGAATCTCCGCATCTTAATTTGAAGATCCCCACAAGCCCTTTCATGAGACGTTCTCCGGAGTGTTTGTTTTCCACTTTGGGAAACAGCAGATCCATGCGCAATTTCAGCGGGATTATCGATGGATGATCTTGATGGCTCGGTACCCACGCTTTTCTCTCCTCGCTGTGTTTGTGGCCTTCTGGGGAAACACGGTGTCTTTGAGGTTAAGCGGTCAAGATTGGAGTTCAATATACAGAACATATGAACACAAAATTACATTTTCAGAGAAATCCCTCTAGATAGAAAGAAAAGAAAAGCTTAAAGAAATAGATACAGAGCACCAAAGGAGGAGGACTCGTGTTGCTGCTGTTTGCTTTAGGGCAATGCGTCTTAGTTAGCATTTCCTAAGCTGGAAAACTTAAAAAATACTGTCAGAAATAGTTTATTTTCTCTCTCCTTCCACCAGAGGCCTTCCACCGAATACCCTCCCATTATATTAGCTGTAAAGCTTTTCTGTCTAAAGAGCTGTCTTTGAAATTGGCTCAAAGATCTCTTGAGACCAGAAATAGCGGGAGCAGAGATTTCACCTCGAGAGGTCCTCATGATTTGTCAGAGTGTTTTTAAACCGTTCACCACATTGAAATCGCTCAAGGTTGAGCAGGTTGCATAAGCGGCGTTTACTCAGTCGAGCATGCCAGCTGATGTGGCAGTGGATTTGCAAAGCTCACGTCAATATAATTATTGTTGAAACCCCAGGTACAGCCAGGTTTTAGCTAATACCATATGGGCGTCCTTTATTGCTAAATCAGTAGCTAGCATGATTGTACTGATTTCCAACATAAATAAGTAACCACTGTAGGTTCTGCTAACAATTCTTTCCATGCCATGTCAGTTTTTGGTTTCCATACCAATGAATTTAGCTAGCATAATTCTACATCTCCTCCACTGTTTACATCAGCATCCCCCAAATCGCATGTTTCAGTTTGTTCTTTTTGTTTTTTGGTTGATGTTTACAATTCAGCCATTAAGTTGTGAGATTGTCGGGTTAATTTAATTTGGTGTCAAGCTGTCATTCAGAGGTGACATTAAAACATTTGCCTCCCGATCCACCAGCAGCTCCTCTTTCCGACATTCCCACCACACCTCCCAATTCTTTTCCCAGCAAATCTCGCAATCACATCCTTATAATTAGATGCTCCACCTAAGAGTTCAATATCAGGATCAATACCAGTCCTGCATCTGCATGATAACTGCAAATTAGCTGATTATAGCTAAGTAAAAGGAAAAAAAAAAAATATTCAGTCTGTTTCTTTGTACAGTTTTGGAAACGCTGCAGCTTTCATATATTTGTCCTGTGAGAGTTTTACAGTGATTTGTACACAGAAACCTGTTCTAGACAAGCACTAGAAATCCCTGTTGTTGACAAGTAGTAATGCTTGGCTGCAGGAACAGACAGTTCTACTCATGGCAAACTGGATAAACAGGAGTTATTCTGACCGTATTGTTAAGTTGGGTTGGCTGCAGCTTTTAATTTACTTCTGAGAAAAGGGTTCAGTCACCCTTCATAGTGTAGGTAGGTGTAATATCCTCAATACTCCTAAATTAAATTTAGCACACCCCAGTCACCTAATACAATCATGTATCGTGTACCAGTCTATTTAAAAGTCTGTGTCTTTCACAAAAACCACGAATACCTTTTGCAGGGCAGTGTGCGTACGCTCAGTTATGATTGACTTCCTGTTTTCCCATCTATAAATGAGAGCGACACTGAGTGTGTTTCTAGCTCATCTAGTGGGAGATTCATATCTATAAGACTACCATGACATGCGGTCAAAGGCATGTAGGGTACCTCTAGGGTTGGCAATAAAAAAGCAAGCCCACCTCCACTTGACTTACCCTCTCCCAGAAGTCCATCCCATTTTTTTTTTAAGAGGGGAGCTTCTAAAATAAAGTCAGCTGTCACCAGACGCCTGGGTCCCACTCACTGAGCTGCACTGTTGGAGCTGGTCTCCAATACACACTTTCTTTCTTTCCTTCGTTTTTGGGTTTGGTTTTTGAAGGGTGTTAACGAATCCCATTCGTGTTTTCCTGTATAGCCCAAGGCCCTCTTCTACTCTATTGGATTCTATAACTATTTCCCTTAAAGAGCATCTAGAAGGTAAGTGACTCTGTGGTTGACACCCCAGAGAATGATGAACGTGTTGTACTGCCCCTGTTCAACATGACTCAAAATTGGTGGAAAATTATTTTTTTTTAGCTCGTGTCCATGATGCCACGAGGATTTGCGTGTTATCATAAAACATACATGGGTCTTTTCGTGTTCCCTTCCCTGAGCAATTCCCAGCAGCAACTCCGATCTGAAATATTCTGAAAGCACATCTAATCGGAGACAAAGTGCCAACCCAGCACGAGGAAGTGCTTGAGGACAATTCACTCTCCTTGTAAAGAAGTTATTTTGATAAATTTGACAGCTTAATTATTGTGCCTGTTTTACTTTGCCGGTGAGATAGAAATCACCCTCCGTAGGCTGACATTTCAATTAGTGTAGCTCTCTTTGCTTTCCTGTCAAACCTCAGCAGGCAAAAGGTTCGGCCAGTAAGTACTGAACAGAAAATTGTGTTGCCAGAGGCTTTTATTGTGAGGATAGGGCATACGAGAGGGGTGGGGGGAACGCCTCTGCCCGTTGCAGATCTATGGTCCTTGAACTTTCTTTGTGCTGCCAAGTCGTGCTGCCTCTCAGGTCCTTAAACACTGAAATCACTATCACATTTTGAGTCTCTCGGCATGGCGGGTCCCATCTTCTACTCTTCACCTTTTGCCTGAGCACTAGCCAGTCGAGAGTGGAGCGACTCTCAATCGGTCCCTTTAGAGGAGCCGTCTGCGTGGAGGCAGGGCCTCAGCTCAGCTCAATATAGCCGTCGAGTCGTGTACGCTGAGTAGCGAGGCCTCCCTTGTTGACTCATCATGGCCTTCCTCGCTTCCATTACCCTCTCAGCCAGTGTCATTACTTTTGTTGTGGTGTGCTTGGTCTGAAGGGATATAAATCTAAAAAGAAAAACCTACTCAGTCTGAGTCTGTTTGTTCCTAAAAACGAGCAAATTTACTCGGTAAAAACTAAATTTGGTGTAATAATACAAAATATTCACCATCAAACTTCTTTCATTTTTGTAGAGGTTAAGTAAAGAATGAATGTAGCGACTCAGTTAAAGGTTTAGAGTTGTTGAGTTTGCATTTTTGTTGTGTCCGGCTTCACATTGTGTTTCTACGGCTAATGGAAGCACTTCATAAAATACCAGTCATCCACAGATTATTGTCCCAGAAGTCCTGGGGATACTGAAGATGTTTTTGGCAATTGTGAGACATGTCTTTGTTACTTTTGGTCAGCCGTAGTTTTTAACCTTGGGATTCTCCCATGAAAACGATTTCTGGTCTTTTTCTTATCGCTGAGTAAGGGAAACACCTCACCCTTAATATTGCCAGATCTCCGTTGCCTTAGCAGTTGTTCTTGGTGATTTGTCAAAGGCCTCCTGGATGATTCGTCAAAGTGAGCACTTGGAGTAATTTTAATAAGTCGGACACTCTTCCATGTTTTCTCTCTTGTTGGATAACGTTTCTCACTACAGTCCCAAAGCCTCAGAAATGACCTTTCACAATCATAGACGACTGTTTGTCGTCTGTTCTTGGATTTTGTTCATTTGCTTTCTGAGACCTTTTCGCCTACTTCATGTTGTTAGCTCGGCTGCATTTCAGTGATTGTTCACTACTGAGATTACAAAATAAAACAAACCAAAAAAGAACAGTAGTTTCAGTATTTTACTGCTTACCAAGGCAAGCAATGACTTGTTGTCAAACATAAAGGCCTGTTTGGTTTAGATAGCATTTTCCCTTATTCAATAAAACCCACAGGATAGGTTAGCCATGCACAAAAATGATTTGGAAAAACAAAAATAGAAGGAATCAGTAAGAGTTCAAATGCTCTGCTTTCGCATTTGTTTGAACGGAACCAAAATCACCTAAATGATTTGGAAGTTTTTAACTAACTTATTTGATTTAGTAGCTTTAAGACGTCGGTACCTATTTAACTGTCTTTAACTTTAAAAGTTTTCACTCAAAAATATTGATTAAAATCTACACAAAGATACTGCATTTAGATAGTTAATTTAATTGGTTACAGTCCAATAGTATGCAAAAAAAAAAAAAAAATTTCAACCGGTTTAAAGACAAATCCTGCAAAAAAACTGAACCCAGAGACTTTGCCCTCATTATCCTGAGGTACATTATATCGCAGCCTGTATTTACGGATAATGAAGCATGAGCCGGCGCCAGAACTAATCAGTTCTCACATTGGACATGGTGAATAGTTTAAAATCCTAACGGAAGAGATTCCTAATCTTTGTGTTCACGTCTTCTTCTCCACATATGCTCTCCTACACACACCTCCTCCCCATGAAGCTGCCTGTTACGGGGGAACATGACGCTGCAGACAGAGCCGGTTTATAAAAAGGCTGGGTTTATTTTTCTCCTCCACTCCCTCCACCCACCCCCAACTCCCGAAAGCCTGCTTACCTCAACCCTGTGGTATGGCAGCTCTGCATATGACTTATCATTCTGAAAAGCCGGAGATAACCGAAGGGCTGTTGTCATCGCACGCAGACTTTCAAACCTTCACGCGGCTGACCCGTGCTTTAGAGCCGCAGACCGTGACGCAAACATTTATCCCAGGTGATAAATGAGGGACTCATCCTTGTGTTTCTGTCATCAAGCCGTTATTAGGATGCGCCACAGCCTCAGGTGTAGGATTTCTGACTCATATTTATAGGATTTAGCGGATGCTGCTATCTTTGACGGTCTATTTCGCCCCCGTTCCCTCCGACTACTTTGCCAAAAGTAGCAAAAAAGCTATAAGTGGTGTGATGGGATGTTTTTAACAACGTGGCATCCGGATGAAATCGGAGAAACTGCGAGGCACCTTGAAGTCTCCTCATGTCTCTCGTTGCAAAGATTTTTCGTACCTCCACATTTTGTCCACAGACTGCAAATCTAGCAGAACAGAGGAACTTTATAGTTGTAATTTAATGTCAGTATGACCAGCTGCCCTCTGAGGTTTGTTGGGAATTGATTAGGCATCAACTACTGTGCTGTTGATTTAGAGAACTCTTCAATGTTTCCCACTTTTCCTGAGTGGGATCCTGCTTTGTCCTCTATTTGGAGAAATCTTGCATTTAACGAATTTAGTGTTAATCCCCTGTTTTGTCGACATAAAAAATTCAGATATGTTACATAAACAGGCAGAGATCTTAATAAACACAGTTGAGGCAGTTTGTTTATTTGCTTGTTTGAAATATGCACGTGTCATCTGAGTACTTCTAACAAGCAACATAAGTTGGTCAAACTTCAGCTGTAAATCTGAATCAGCTGTCTCTGCTGGGGGGAAAAAAAGCATTCCCACATCATGCCTCTGCCACTCCCATGCTTTGCAGTCGGGATGGTACATTCAGGGTAGATCAAAAAGTTTTGTTTTCGTTAAATCTGAAAAGGGCATCCTCTTCCTTGTTGTTTTAAATATTTTTCCCCCCCTGTCAATTACTGACAAAGCAAAGAAGGATTCTCTTTGGGGAGATTGCTGCTGCTGCTCCTGCAAGATGTAAAACTCCTTCCTTTTCTTTTCTTCAACCAGAAAACATACATGTGTGGTGGGGGTGGGGGGGGGGAAGCTATCTAAAACTCAAAACAAAACGAGGAGGAGGATTTCAGTTTCAGCGAGTCAAAAGGTTACGGGGCGAGAACGTGAAGAAGACGAATCGTTTCTATTTAGGGTCGTCTTTCATCCCAGGGAAGCTGTTGCTCAGAGCGAGATAACATGCCGAGAGCTAAAAGGTTGGGTGTGGGCGGAGGCTGAGCCTTAACAGAGGCTTCTCTGGCGCCTAATGATGCTTTGTAGCTCAAAAAGTCAAATCTAGAATCAACACTTTTGTCTAATTGGCTGTCCGCGGGGATGTTCAGAACTGCAAAAAGGACTGTTCTTTTTTTTTCTCCATTTTCTTCTCCGTATCTCTTCCTCTGTTTGTTCAATGTACAGCATTGAAAGTTAGAGCAGGTCTTCATCGAATTCAGGCTTCAAACAAAAGGCAAATACTTATTCTTTTGGTTTTTTTGCATGGCGTTTTAGAAATCTTGATTATTACGGGAAAAAAGGAAAAAAATAAAAATCTATTCCATTGATTCAGCTTGTAGTTTATTAAACAAAAAGGCCTTTTTGTGCAAAATTGTCCCCGAAGACCAATTACTAAATGGCAAGCTCCTCCACAGCTTCCCCTGATGTGCCAAAAGAGTAATGAGTAGGTAGCAAATATCAGCAATCCCCTGGAGGAAACTTATCCAGCGCTCGTGTTAAGTCTAGCTTCCCTTTGATTCCCCTATGAAGGACATATGTTTTAAAAAAATGTTTCGTATGTTTGTGTAGCCGCAGGTAGAGCCGGGTCTGCAGAGGAGAAGGCCGAGAACCAGGAGGCCGAGCCGGTGTCGGTGAAAGAGCGGCTGGCGATGTATCAGGCGGCCGTGTCCAGCAAGGAGAGCGGGGGCGCTTCCTCTGCGGCGGTAAGACGAGAACTTCCACTTGTATGTAACCAGAGACGGAGGCACGGATGCAGAGAGCAGCCGGGCTCAGTTTCTCATCCTAATGGGAGTTTTTTTGTTCAATAAAAGTAGAGAAACGAAGGGAGATAAATTCAAGTCAACTTGTGTATGGGCCTTCACTCACCTGGCTGGCCTGGTTTTATGGTTTTATTAAATGAAGCAAGTCGGACTCCCAACTTTGTCCGAAATGGGATCTAAGTCAATCAGCTCAAGCTGGTCAACATAAAAATGTAATTTTTCTGCCAAGCATTGTCATTTATAAGGCAGGGCCATAATATATCCAATCATTGGAAAATCTAATTTTTTGGCACATTTCCTCCCTATACGGGCCCGTATTTAATTGTTGTATTGGTTTTATATTTATTGTATCGTTTATCGTGATACATTTGTTACCACATTTTGATTTATCATATAGCCGTCTGTATTGTTGAGAATATTTTTGCTATTTTTACAGTTTCCACTGTTTAACAAATACAAAAGAAAATATGACTAAATGCAGCTACAGGCTTCATTTTAAGGAAACAAATTGCACTTTTTTATGTGACTGGTGTCATAAAGATGCATATAATGTGAACTGGTTTCCAAGAACATATATTTATGTTTGAGGCGCTGTGACATAATATACTGCAAAATATCCTCATAAAACTGAGTCTAACTTCTAGTTTCAAGGTAATCCCAGAAGGAATCATTCGACAACTTTTATGGCGTCTCATTTGTTTTAGTTTATCAAACAAAATCCCATCAAAATCTGGTGAAATTTGTGGTGCTATATTTACAAAACTGAGTTTTTCCAGAGGAGTGAGTGGAAGATTTGAACAACCGTGGGTTTTTTAAAGATGGCGTCTTGTCAGCTTCCCTCATGAGACTTTGCCCCCGATTTTCTAGACCGAGACGTCGACTGCCGTCTCCCCCCGACGTTCTGCTAACTGCTTAGAAAAACTGCTTTTAAGAACCTGAACCCTTAATGACGTGAGGGAACTTAGAGAAATTCTCCCTCGCTGCGTTTAATCTCAACGAAAGAAAATGCAGCACAAACACCACAATGAATATTGATCCAGCGGCGCCGGGCATAATGAAGCGTTTTCAAAACACAACTTGTTGCACGGGATTTAATTGGTACTCACTCAAAACAAATTATGTGGAGCCAAATGCATATTTCTTGACAGAGCAGGGATTTTGTGTGTTGTTGCATATATTTTTTTTGCCTTCCTCACCTAAACTTTCAAGTACATCGTTTTAGTTAGAGACATGGAATCCACTCTAAGCAAGATAGCAGCCTATAAACGTCCAGATGTTGATTATTTTAAGGATTAATGTATTTTTGAACTGTACCTTGACAGTCCATGCTGTTAAACCACTTTATTCTTTCTCTGTTTCTGAGGAATTTGGAAAGACAGTCCTCCCCCCGCTTTTCATTAAAAGCAGAACTTCACGCTTTATTTCCCCTTCATCTGAGCGCACCAACAGCGGAGAGTAAAATTCTGAATACCGAAGCGATTATTTATCGTCAAGGACGATAATAATCCTCAGTGACTCTGCAGAGCCTTCATGCTCTCTAAGCCCGTAATAATTCAAAAGCATGAGTCGTCAAGGTCAGGCAAAAGAAGGCCACACTTTTTGGAATTCAAGTTTTACTTTGAAGGAAACTTCTGCTTTTGGTTTTATAACCCAGTTTAAATGTTGTTGCCTCGTCGCTGCATTAGCTTCAGCAACAGGTAAAAGGAAGCTTCAAATTCCCCATCAAAACTTCCTGCGTCCGTTGATCTGATGATTGTAAAGTATCATCTGATCTCGCAGGTATGTTTATAGATTTCGACCTTCCACCTTTCTAGACGCAGTCGCTCTGTTTCCTGGACTTGTAAACGATAAAATACCTCTAAAGTCCTCCTGATTGGGATTTTAAAATCTAGAAATACTTTTGAATTTTCCGAACTTTCAAAAGAAAATATATATTTTTTCATATTCTGAATGAACTTAGACATTGTGAAGAGAAGCAGGTTGCTGTGGCGGCTTCTCATCTGCTCATTGGCCATTATGCTAACATCAGAGCTAATATTTCATGTAGCTCTTTATCACATTTGCTAACTTTGAAAACACTTCTTACACATACCTCGATTAATCTTTGTGGATGTCAGAGTTTGACATCTGTGTTGACGTTTTGGTGACAATTCTTCAGTAAATTTGATATTTTTATTCATGCTTTTATTTTGAAATGGATGCAGAGGTGCTATTTCCTGTCCCTTTATTTCAAATAAGAATCATACAAGAACAAAACAAAACATAGAAACTAGAGTACAAGATGGATAGATATATAATATTTAAGGGCATTATAGAATATGTAAATGATAATGTCAGCATTAAATTGGCAGTCTTTCAAAAGCACTGAAGTATTTGCTTCTGCTAAATACTGTGCTAACATTAGTGCTACTTTTAGGGTTAGTAGCACTAATGTTTACATTTAGTGCTTTAGGGCTAGCATAGCTAGCACTTAATCAGCACTGCCACTGAGTTGAAATCCCACCTCATGATGCGCAGGCGTCTTGTGAGAGCTATTTCTGCGAATGCTAACACTGCGAATAGAAGACACGGCAACTCCAGCCACGGTACACAAAGTATCATCTGAAGCTTCCTCCTTGAGTGACTTGTTGCTTTTTTAAAAATGCCTGTTGCGCAAAAGCGTACTTTAAATAACGGCCCAGGAATCAGACGCACTCGTAAATTTAAACGGAGCAGATAAAGCTCTGCCCTTCTGGGAAAGCATCTTGAGGAAGGACTGGCTGATAAAAACGCTCTGTCTGCTACCTCTACAGACGGCTGAGTGTTGATGCATGTGAATACTAGTGGAGTCAGGAAAGGAGAATGTCTTTGGGTTTATGCTTTCTACCGACAAACAGCTGCTGCCTGCACATCTCAGTGTAATATTCAGCATCTCTAAATACGCTTTTGATTAGCATGGTTACATTAACATGCAGCAGGGGACATGTTCATACCAATTAATTAGCTGAATGTTTCTGTTAATTGCATAAATAAGAAGTCTGGGGAAAAAAAATATATAAACAGTGTATGAATTCACCAATATATTTATAAAGAGGTTTCATAGAAAGCCTCATATATATTGCACTTTCCTTGAAGCCATATGCACATAAATCTTTCATTAGGGCAGTAATTGACTATACCAAAAGGAGATTATTGTATCAAATTGAGTGCATTATTGCCCAAGACTCACGGGGAAAGGATTCCTTCTTCCATACTAAAGTCGTCTTCAGGTCTTTGCCTCGAACACCGCCCTTACAAAGTTTTCACATTTTCTGGCTTTATTCTTCATATTCTATGTTATCATAAACTAAAAGGAGGCGTTTGAAAGGATTTTAGTCAAATGAATAATTTAGCAAAGGTGTTCCTCTGGCCCAGAAATAATGTCGATAAACTCAATCTATTAAAAATGAACGCCTGCCGCAGTTTAGCTGAAGCTACTTTGTAATGCAGTTTGTTAGATGAAAGCTTTGACGTTGTTCCATCATAATATACATTCAAGGCAGCGATGAAGGAAGGTAAATGTTTTATATCGCAGCCTCATCTAATCAACAGAAAGTGTTTGCCTCCTGACAGGTTCGCTTTGTCGTAACAAGTTCGCGTTTCTTTTTCACATAAAGCCAGGCTTGTTTGGGCAGGTTTTTACTTTCACTAAATGAAATTCTAAAACAGTAAAGTGGGACGAAAAATGGAAAACCAGAAGACGTCTGAAGGCATCTTGGTCTGTTGGTCATGACTCTGTTTTTGTGGGGTAACTACTGGTATCTGTGTCTGCTGATAGGTGATGGACGAGTCTGAGGCCTGCTCACTGCCCGGTGGTCTGGCCACTGTGAAGAGGCAGTTTGAGAGCCACGAGTTCAGCTCTTCGTCCTCCCAGTCCACCGTCACCCAGTACCATGTTCAGAAGAGAACAATCCAGGTGGGATTTGAACCATTTTGCATCTCTGCAGTTTGTGTTTTGTAATTTTGTTGCAGCGAAGTCGTCGCGTTCCATTTATGTCCGGCAGCGTTAATCAGAAATTACTGCAACTTCGAGACTCTAAACATTGCACAGAGTTTATGCTGGTGCTTTACAATTGTTGCATTGTTACGTCACACTACGATGTAGCATAAAATGTGGTTCATTTATTCATGTTTAGACCCTCATAAAATGTGTTTTTCGATACATTATAGTTCATTCCACAACAGGAAACGGTGTGAGTGAAATTTTACATATAGATTAAAGAAGCCTCCACCACTTTGAAGACATTTGAGGCAACATTTTGGTTACCTTGTGGGGAAAAAAGACAAGACGACAGAGTGACAGGCAGGACAGAAGGGATCCGTGAGCACTGTGTGATTCCCATGATTAGCCAACCTACAGCAGACATCTGCTTCAAATCTTCCACAGTTTTATTACCCCTTCAAATGTTTGAGTTTTATTATGAAATCTTAAAATTCTTCCTTAGAACTAGTTTTTTATATATATATAAATTGCAGTTTTTTCCATTATGCAAATGTATTCACTAAGTAGTCAGTGGAAGTGTCTCTAAAGGTGTGAGGAGATTGTGCCTTGTGACTGATCCTGACTGATACCTTTGAATGCACATGGAAAAATCTCCAAAATCCTCATTTCAAATTTTCTACCAGTGTATAAGGACTGCATGCTGGATTGAAATCAGAATGTAACACAAAGAAGTTTCAGGGTTGTTTAATTTGCCTTTGTTCCCAGTGCTAGTGCGCAGAAAATGGGATGACATCACAGTCAGAAAAGGCTGCCTCATGTTTTATGAGAACCTGCCATTCTTACGGTGACAGATGGACTTTGAGATCCTAAATATGTGATATTATTGCGTGATGCAGAGCCTCCAGCATTTCCATAAACAGCAAATTGTGTTTTGATGATTGCAGGCGAAAGTGGGGCAATTTTTCTCCCGTGAAGAAAACAAGAAAGACAGATCGCTGCTGTCCTTTCTCTGTTTAAAAGTGAGAGATATGAGTGATTTACATTCAGCTCTTTATTAACAAATCGTGGTGTGGCGGATCAACTCAAAGAGGGCACCTTGAACGAAGCTCATCTGTGTGAATCTGTCATCCTGCGCATGACGAACATGCCAGAACGCCCTAGGGCGGCGCTGGGCTGCAGCCAGATTTTGTAATTTTTTTTTGTGAGGTAAGGCCAGTTCCGCCCGCCCCCTCCTCACATTTGCTTATTCAGGCGAAGAGGCAGACCTGATTCGTCAAGTGCAAAAGAACCTTTGCTGCATACGTGAATTTTACATCAGGGTCCACGAGGGGAACCGTCAGAGCTCGTTGGATCAACTTGCTGCAAGTGTGCAGGTGTAACGTCCAGTGTCAGGACGGAAACGAAATGTGGTGCCGGTGGTTTGAGGAGAACAGGACACCCCCGCCGACCCTCCATGTATCTTTCATGTTAACAGCGTTCATACAAGCGGAAATACATTTCTCTTTCATCTCCTTCAAATTGCATGAATCTCAAAGGAGCAAGCTGCCTGATTCAGTTTTGTGCCGTCTTTTCGTAATCTGCTGCTGTTTCTCCCCAATGCGGAAATCCTCCTTTGGCAGAATTCAAACTTAGCAGCTCCCTTTGGAAGCAGCGCCGAAATGGAAAAACATTTGCTACAAGCCGCAGAAGGGGATTTTATTAAGCTTCTCCACAATATAAAAAGGACTTGCCCGCCCACTGTTTCTTACAGCTCAGGAGGTGATAAAGCAGCGTTGGGTGCTTTTCTGTGTGCAGCCTTGTGTTCATTCTCACCGCTTTTGCTTCTTCCTTTCTTTTTTTTTCTCGTTATTTTATAGGAAGTTATTTCTGCTCATTGGTCAAATGAAACACGTCTTACCTGTTTCCTCGTCTACATTTTTATCATATCAGAACAAATAAAAAGCATTTCTTTTTTTTTCGCTTTTTTTTCTTGTGGGGTTCCTCAAGGCTGTGTAGTCAGCCCCTGTTCATTCCTCATTTTACATATTTAAACTTTTACAGAATATATGGCACTATATTAATGACTGCTACAATACCAGCTAGAGGTATGTTTCTTTGATCACTTGCGCATAATTCCAAACAACTAAATTCAAATATCCTCCTGGTATCAAAATCTGATTTCAACAAGTCAATTCAGTCAAGTTAAGGTGGTTCAAAATGCATTTTAGTCAAACAAATTAAACAACCAACATCAATCCTGTCATTTTTAAGACTTAAATTGTAACTTTAAGGCATCAACAATTATACATATACCCCAAAATATCACTGGCAAACTTCAGTCTTCTTCCTCTTGGGCTCTTGTTCTTCAATCCAGAGGTTGGTAATGGTCTTCATCATTCAAACTGTGGTTACAATTTCTCAAATCAGGAGTACCACTCAGTTAAGAAAAACCTCTAAATATGTCTCGAGTTAGATCCAAAACTGAAATGCTTCTTGTATTTTATTGTTTCAAATATGGAGTCATTTTACATATTTGAAACGTTACCAGACAAATAAGAACACACTTTTCAACAAGGTTTTATTTTATTGAGGAGAAGAAACTATCTGAGCTAATTTGGCCCTAAGTGAAAGAGTAAATTCTCCTCTTCAATTTTAAATTGCGTGTCTCGAAGCTCTCTAAAAAGCCATTATCCACAAACAAAGAAAACATTTTGAGAACTTTTCTAAAAAATAAAAAAAAAAGCATTTAAAGCATCACAAGGTGTTTTTAGTTATATTATTGTGATTTCTTTTTTCTGACCGTGAAGCACTTTAGGGTGTTATCTGTTAAAAGCACCATAAAGATAAATGTTATTTACTTTCTTCCTTGTGCCAGTTGTTCCCTGTCAATGATACCGTTGTTCTGCGTTTGACAGGAAGTGTCAAGTTCCTCCGAGTCCTCCGAGGTGGCGGTGAGAAGCAGCGGCAGAGAGACGATTCCAGCAACAAGCACTTCGCGACAAGAGGTATTTGTCATTAAAGATCACTAAAAACCTGCAGTCCCTAATGGCATATTATGATATGAACATCATCTCTAGTCATTTACGGGTAACAGTTTGATGTCGCTCCTTCCCAGGTGATCCGCGATCAAGGAGTCCACCATAACAACGTGGCCGCGGGTTACGGGAACCATTACGATGAAACAGGTTATTCTGCTCATGCCTTTTATATTGTAATTTGGGGCTTTTTAAAATATATATATATATATATATATCACAGCGCCGCTTGTGGTCCTGTATGCTAATGATTGTTCGGCACTCCGGGCTGAATACGGGACGAGCTCTCAAAGCGAGTCAGAGAGCAGATGATTCTCCATTCAGCGCATGGCGGCAAATCTAATCAGGGCAAAGTCAGGGAGGTAAAATATTGGAAAGTGGAAATTGGGCAATCACTGCCGCATGGTTTCAGAAAATGAAAACTACTCAGGTTTTTAATGAAATGATTTAGTTCTCTTTCCCGTTCCCCTGAGCCTCCTTTACTTGGAATGACTTAATGAGGCAGCCTTCTTCTTATGTCTAATTCAGTTTTGCTTGTCGGCGGAGACGACCTACCGAAGGTTTCCGCCCAGGCTTTGAAGCAACAGTTCGAAAAGACGATCGAGGAAGCGGCACCGGCGAAGGAAATTAAGGTAATGATCCTGTATGTTTATTTAAACCGATGAGAGTTTCTTGTTTTAGTGGAGGATCCACATGAAGATGAAGCGAAATGACTAAGTCATCCAAAGAGAAATTGTGCATACCGGGGAAAATAATTAGACTGAATAAATGATTTCTGATAGAAACTCTGAACATTTTCTTTCCCTGTTAAAGAAAAAATCTTTCACTAAAACAATCGCTTTTGTTAAGGTTTGCAGTTTAGTAATTATTTTTGCATTTCAAAAAATGCCCTGACAGATTGAAAGTAGGTGTAGTTAAAGCACAAGTGTTCGCATCTCTTGGATGTTTACACTTTTTAATTTCAATGCATTTTATTGGGATTGTATATGATTAACCTAAAAAAGTGTAAAAATGTGAAGCGAAGGAAGTACGAATATAAATTCTTACAACAGATTTCCATTTAATTTCACATCAGTACCTCGCTGTAATCATTCTAACAAGACTATGACTTGATGTAGACCGTTGATTTATCAAAATGTTCTTGCACCAACCAGAATGCTGCACCCCAAAGCGAAAACTTTGCACAGTCATTTGTTGAACAGTAATTGAACTATTTTTTTCCTCCAAGCAACTAACTTCTGCCTCGTTCTTTCATACATCTGGGCAAGGTTCAGATTTCAGAATTGAGCAGCTTGCGTTGATGTACTGTTATTGTCACAGTGATCTGTGTTCGTCACGGCCCCTCTGGAAATTATTTTCTTTCTCTAAACAAGCCTGAACATTTCCGAGTTCATCGCATCGGGTGACCTATGTTTTTTTTAGCTCCTCAGTTCCTTCAGAAGCACATGCTGTGTAAACTCAATAATTCCAGACTTCAGCTAAATCGCGTTCAAACTATGTTTCAAACATGCAGAGATTATGTTTTCATATCTAACTTTTTTCTCCAGTTTTATCGACATGAATCGGTCTGTTGCTCTCATTGTAAAGAGTAAATATGAGTGTAGGGATTATGAGTTTTTAATACAAAAAAATTTTTAAGTTTTATTCTTTCAAGTTGAACTGACTTCTGTAGCTCTATCTGGTTGTATTCTCCTGCTGGAAGTGAAACCACTTTTCAGGTTTTAATTTGTGAATAGTTTGATCATTTTCCTTGTAGTTATTCTCTACTTTATTGCAGGGTATCACATAAACTCCCCATAAAATACATTGAATTTTTAGGCTTTAACATGACAAATTGTATTTATTCATACTTAAATCAAACGTATCATTGGATGTCTGCTTGTTTATTTGATAGTTGTATCAAATAGTTTTTAATCGTCGTGTCATTTTCTCTGTGTTTTGTATCACTTAAAGAAAAAAATTCCTCTCTGACCACTTTCTTATCTTTCTACTGTCCTTCTCTCCGTAAACAAAATAACTTATGAACCACAGGTTGATGTTGATTTCAACCAGTTTCAGTGGGCACCAGTACACCAGTCATCCAAAACGTCAACTACAGCTAGTTATGACTCATCTTCTACTGCAAAAACTGCTTCTGCGGTTGCGTCAACCTCATCGGTGACGTATGAGGCAACAGAACAATTTCCTCCCCCGCCTGCAAATGTAATGCAGGTAGCACAAGAACATAGCATCTCCTCTCAGTCCCAGGAACAAGGATCCCAACAAAAGTTTACCCTTGACAAGAAACAGTACTTCAAACACAAAAGCATGGCTGAGCTGAAACGCCTCTACAAGCACATACATCCAGAAGTACGTAAGAACCTTGAGCAAGACTTCTTGAGTCAGCTTACGGAGGCAGAAAAGGCGGCTTTGGAAAGCAAGGAAACGGTAGGTGACGTCCAACAGACGTGTTATATGTTTGAAAATGATGGCAGCAGCTCCAGTGGATGCTCAAGCCCCGATAGAGAATACCTGGAGTGGGAAGAAATTCTCAAAGGGGAAGTGCAATCAATGCGGTGGATGTTCGAAAACAAGCCGCTTGATACGATCAAAGATGACTCCCCAGATGAAAGTGAGGGAAGAAATATTGCCCAGCAGGAAATTATTGCAGGCAAAGATGTCAGATACACAGCTTGGATGTTTGAGACTCAACCCATGGATGCTCTCGGGGGAGAGACTGCGGATGCAACCCAAGAGTCGCAGAAGCAGGCAGAACTCGCACGAGGAGACGTCCGTACTGCAACCTGGCTTTTCGAAACTCAGCCCCTGGACTGCCTGAATAGGATCTACCAAGAGGAGCAGGAGAACGAGTGTGTGGTCACCAAAGACATCACTGGCGGAGATGTGAAAACTGCCAGGTACCTCTTTGAGACTCAGCATCTGGATTCTCTGGGTAAAACAGAAACCATTGAGGAGAATCACTTCTTGAACCTAAAGTCTGAGCTGGAAGAGGTAAAGGGGGACGTGAAGACAACCACTCGTATGTTTGAGACGCAGCCCATGTGCATCATCAGGGGAGATTCTGGTGAGATGTTGGAAATTACTACCATCCGGCGGGAGGAGACTGAGAAAGGAGATGTTACGATATCGCGGTGGATGTTTGAAACCCAGCCTCTGGATATGATCAACAAAGATCCTGCAAAAGTAAAGCTGATATGTGGTATTTCCATGGAGGACAATACTCAAGGTGGTGTGAACAAAGGCAGATGGCTTTTTGAGACAAAGACTCTTGACACTATTAAGGATGAGGAATGGGAAACTTCAAGAACTCAGAAGGAACAAATAATTGGAGCGGATGTTAAAAGACACTGTCTTGTTTTTGAGACTCAGCCTATGGATACATTGAAAGATAATGCCAACGCTCGACCTTTGACCCTAGAGGAGATTGTAGGAGGAGATGTTCAGTCAACCAAACATCGATTTGAAACAGTACCCATGGAAAACCTGAAAGAACTACCCGAAGTCGGAAAACTTAAGAAGGTGACTGCCTCCGAGGAAGAGAAGGGTGATGTGAGACATCAGAAGTGGGTCTTTGAAAGCCAGCCACTGGAGAGCATACGGGAGGAAAAGAAGGAGATTACAAGAACTGTGAACATTGAAGCCCTTGACAAAGGAGACGTGACAAACTACAAAGAGAGGTTTGAAACCTTAGATTTAAGTAAATGTGAAGGGACACAGAAAATCCAGGTAGAAGGTGTCCCCAGTGGGTCAGTTAAGTCCAACAGAGTGCTGTTTGAATCCACTCCAATGTATGCAATGCAGGACAGCTCGGGTCATTACCATGAGGTGAGGACCGTAAGGCGTGAGGAAATTGTGAAGGGAGATGTGCGCAGCTGCAGGTGGATGTTTGAAACACGTCCAATTGATGAATTTAATGAAAGTATCGAAAAGTTCCAGATAATAAAAGGGATTTCCAAGCAGGAGATTGAATCTGGGGATGTCAAAACAGCTAAGTGGTTGTTTGAAACTCAGCCACTCGATGCTATAAAATTTTTCAATAATTTTGAGGATCAAGAACATAAGACTAAGGAAGATATTAAAATTGAGAAAGGGGATGTAAAAACGTGCAGGTGGCTCTTTGAGACCCAGCCCATGGATGTTCTGTATGAAAAGGTGGAAAAAAGTGAGGCAGGAGTGGAGGAAGTGCAAAAAGGTGACGTGAAAACATGCACTTGGCTCTTTGAGACCCAGACACTGGACAACATTCGCGATCACTCAGAATCAGAAACCGAGACGATTCTGAAAACCTGCACTGTAAAGCAGGAGGACATTCAAGGTAAAGATGTCCAAATGGCTCGCTTCCTCTTTGAAACCGAGAACCTGGAAAACATCACGGGTGAGGACAGCAGTTCTTTCAGGAGGGTCACAGAAATCAACATCCAGTCTGGTGATGTTTCCAGAATGAAATACATCTTTGAGAATCGTTCCTCTGATATTATGAGCTCCACGTCAGAGGAAATGATGCTGAAGCTGAAGAAGCAGCAGGCCGAAGACATCCAAAGAGGAAACGTGGTCAACTGCACCTGGAAGTTTGAGAACCAGCCAATCGATGCTATATGTGACGACAGCACAAAGGCGAGGGAGATCCGCACCATAACTGATGTTCAGGGAGGTGATGTCGACAAGGGCCGCTTCATTTTTGAGACGTACTCTCTGGATCAAATCAAAGATGAGTCAGCAGAGACAAATATTTCACAACTCACTAGTATCTTTGGAGATGAGATTAAAAAAGGAGACGTGAAAAATTATACTATGATGTTTGAAACCCAGCCGCTATATGCCATTCGTGATAAGGAGGGCCATTATCATGAAGTGACGACTGTAACTAAAGAGGAAATCATAAGAGGAGATGTGGTGGGGGCTCGATGGCTGTTCGAGACGAAACCCTTGGATTCAATTAGAGATTCAGAGGAGGTATATGTTATTAAAGCAGTGACTGAGGAAGGCATTAATAAGGGAGACGTTAGCTCTGCTAGGTGGAAATTTGAAACACAACCCCTGGATGAAATTACTGAGGAGATAAAAGTAAAGTCAAAAACAGTGGCAGATATCCAAGGGGGTGATGTAAAGACAAACAAGCAGCGATTTGAGACCGATGAGATGTCTCAAAAGTACATTAGAACTGTAAGTGTGAGTGAAATTCAGAAAGGTGATGTCAGATCTGCAACATGGATGTTTGAAACCCACACAATCGACGAGATCCACGGTGACAGCGAAGAGTACGATGCAATGGAGAGAGTGACAAAGGAGGAAGTGATGAAAGGGGAAGTTAAACAGTCTGTGTGGCTCTTCGAGAGGCAACCCCTAGACAGAATCAAAGAAACTGATGGCACAGAGCCTGCTGTGATAAAGGAGGAAATTCCACAGGCAGATGTGAAGACGACTACGTGGCTGTTCGAAACGACTCCATTTCATGAATTCAACGAAAGTAGCATGGAAAAGACAGAAATAATCGGTAAGAGCATAAAGGAGACACTTGAAGAACTTTACTGTCAGAAAATGGTGAGCTCCCAGGGGATCCTCATTGAGGCAGATGAAATCGGAGATGTCCGCATGGCCAAGTACAAACTCATGAACCAGGAGGTTCCTCAAATTCAAAAGGAGGAGATAATTAAAGGAGATCTAAGCAATATAATGATGAACCTACTGAATCGCACAGAGACAACTGAAAGGGTCATAACTATTGATAAGGAGGAGCGAGGAGACATCAACACCACAGTGAAACAGCTGTTCAACCAGGAGAAGGGAACAAGTGTTCAGAAAGAGGCAGTTATTCGAGGTGACATCCAAGAGGCGATAAGCAACCTACTGAAGAATGAAGGCTCCTCTAAGCATGGAATTCTGATTCAAGAAGATGAAAAAGGAGATGTTAAGATGACAATCTATTCTCTACTAAATAAAGTGGCGCGATCAAGTATGGAGAAAGAGGATATAATTCAAGGTAATGTCAGCAAAGCCCTTCAGCGTCTTCTGTCCAACTCAGGAGAAGAGGACTCTAAAAAGATAAGGATTGGGGACACTGAAAGGGGTAATGTTAGCTTTTATACAACATGCATTGAGTCTGGAGCCTTGGACTACCTCAAACAGCTTAAGTCTGAGTCTGATGAGGTTCACAAAGACATGCAGAAGGAGAGTATCATTGGTGGTGATATCGAAGAGACCAAGCTCTTGTTGCGGAAGAATCAGCAGCAGATTGGCCGCACTGTGGCTGAAGATGACATAGTGCCAGGTGACGTTCATAGCATTGTTAAGGTATTCATGACGGAGCCCACTGTTGCCTACAAAAACCTAGAAGGTAAGGACATTGTTAAAGGTGATCTTACTGCAACCCTTGATTTATTGACTCAAGCCATCAACCAGAAAGTGGTTGTAGAGAAAGAGGAGGTAGTAAAGGGAGATATTCCCAACACTTTGAAATCTCTTGAGGAGGCCAAGAGTCAAGCCAAAGAACTGGAAAAGCCTGAAATTATCAAAGGTGACATAAGAAGTGCTCTTGAATCACTGGAGAAATCTGCAACCTCAAAAACAGAAGCTACAATTGATGATTTAGTTCCTGGCAACATCAAGGGAACCCTCAAATCCCTGGAGGAGGCTAAGCAAGCTGTTAAAGAGTTGGAGAAAGAGGAGATCGTTAAAGGAGACATTTTTACCGCCATGCAAAATTTGCATGAAGCATCAAGTGAGAAAAAAACCTACCAGCACCAAGTGAGCGAACAAGGGGACGTTAAAGCCACCATTCAGCTTCTGCTTGAACCAACCACCTCTCCAAAAATGCAACGTAGAGGAAGCATTGAAGGAGATGTAAAAACATCCATAAAATCTCTTTACGAAGGCCAGGAGGCGACACATGTGGAAAAAGAAGAAGTTGTTAAAGGTGACGTTCAAGGGGCAATAAAGTCCCTGATGCAAAGGAAACAGTATTCAAACAAGAAGCGTATGCATCCTGCCAAGAAAGCGAAAGGGCCCGTGAAAAATCCATCAAGTGTAAAGCAAGTGGAGCATGAAAGCTCACATGAAGCCATGAGTGAGAATGTAACTCTCACTCCAACCCCCACTGTGAAAAACCTCTCTCAGAGCAGTGAGTCACAGAGGCACACACAGAGGCACCATGAAAGCAAATCGCTGAAAACGCAGGTAATAACCCAAGAGGACCACTCTGTTGCTGTAGTCAAAACAGACAATCCTGCTGGGGCCTCTCATCAGAAGAGCATAAAAGAACAGAAAGACAAAGTGCTGCCTCCACACAAAATACAAGCTCCTAAGCCTATTATGATAAAGAATACGCAGAAGACTATTAATGATCAAACAGAGAATAAAGCTGCGGATGTAACTGTGATGAAAGAGGTGCAAAACACAACACAGATGAATATTTCAAACAAACAAATGTGTGAGACAAAAACAATCAAACAGGTGCAGACTACGGTGACTGAGAAGACTGTCGTGCATAAACAAAACGTAACGGTATCAGAGCAAACATCACAAAGGCAAATGGAGAACAAGGCTCTAGGACAAAAGCAGAATTTCAAAAATCTGAAGAGTGATCACCGAAACCTGGACATGAAAGGGAAAGGTGTCATTAAAAAGTCAAAACCGGAGATTCACTTCCCCCCGCCCCCCACATCCCCACCTCCACCATCAGAGTCTGAGCTCTCCCTCCCTCCGCCACCATCACCAGTGACGGAGAGCCCAACACTGTCCAGTTCTAGGCCTCATATCATGAGGCAAGACAGTGACCTGCCACCTCCACCCCCACCGCCTCCGCCGCCTGTGGAATGCATGAAGTCTGAGCCTGAATTTTTCCCACCACCTCCCCCTCCACCAGCACCATCCTCTGTAGGAGGCCAAGATTTTCTTCCTCCTCCTCCATCACAACAAGAGCTTAACGCAATGCCTCAACTTCCTCCCGCAAAACAAGGGAAGCCAATTGGAAAGCCTTTATTTAAAATCCCCAAGCAGCCAGAACCACCAAAGCAGCCCACACAGCTCAAACCCAAGTGGCAGAAAAAACAGCCAACGCCTCCACCACCGTCCCCCCAGCTTCCTCCTGGTCAAGAAACAACAGTGTCGACTGTCCAAAAAGAGGAGGTTAAAGTTCAACAGCTGAAACAGGAAGCAATCCAAGAGACTGAGGCATGGAATAAGTCTAAAACAGCTGAGGTGTCATCGACAAGAATTTCAAACATTCCAGTTGTAAAACCAGATCAAAAACAAAGTCCACAGCCACCCAAAAAAGTGTTTGTCCCTCCCATCAAACTGCCTCCACCTCCAGACCCTGCTTCAGCCCCAAAGGACCGACCATATGCTCGAAAATTTAAAACCCCTCTCATGCTTGCAGAGGAAAGGTACCGCCTGCAAAAAGAGAAAGAGGAAGAAGAAAAGATTAAAGTCTTGACTCCAACTTCACCACAAATGAATATACAATCCTCAGCAACTGGTGCAGAATTCTCCTCAGCAGAGAGCGCTAAAAGAGAAGCGGCTTTGGATATAACAAAAGCTAAGAATGAGGAGGAAATAAAGGCACAAGATTCACCTGTCAAGAAAACACCTTCCCAAATCCCTTTGAGCAAAGCATCAATCTCAGTAATAAATAAAAAGTCAACCCTTGGATCTTCAAATGCGTCCTCAGATAAAAAGCAAGTATCCAGCACTAAAGCCTCTGAAAAAGCCCTCACCTCATCTGATGTGTCTCAGTCTTATCACGAGGCCTCAGAAAAAGAAATCCAGTCCTGCTCAAATGTGGTCACTGTCTCAGTCACAGAGCAGCAGCAGTTTATTAAGAAATCCAGCACCAAGTCTATCACTGCCTCACAGAACACTGTCCAGGATAATGTAAATCTTCAAAGCCGGGCTGCGGTCACATTGAAAACAGAGGATGTAAAGAATACTAATGTGGCTCTGACACAGGAGGGAAAGATGAGTCCCTCTCTGCCAACTAAAATTCCAAAGGTAACTCCGAGTTTCAAAGTAAAAACATTTAAAATGCCAACAGTGAAGACAGACGAGAAGTCTGACAGTCTGGGGCAAAAAGAAATAATGAAAAGTGAAACTCATTCACAAAGAGAGAAAAGTCAGGTGTCAGAGAGACTTGAATCAAAAGTGCATTTGGAAAGCAACCAGCTTACCTCAGCAAGA
Organism: Phalloptychus januarius; assembly: GCA_902982915.1. Taxonomy (NCBI): domain Eukaryota; kingdom Metazoa; phylum Chordata; class Actinopteri; order Cyprinodontiformes; family Poeciliidae; genus Phalloptychus; species Phalloptychus januarius. The sequence goes on from CADWAE010000467.1 coordinate 2,277,122, forward strand.
ACTGAGATGAAAACAGAAGTTAAAGAGAATAAAAATCAAGTGCCGCCACCCGTGAAGGTTGAAGTGAAGGCTCACACAAAGAAGGGAAAGCAGTTGGCAAAAAGTGAAACCGACATAAAGTCGTCTCCATCGGTTACTGTTCCAGCACCTGTGGTGGCTATGGTAACATCTGTGCCAATCCATCAAGGACAAAACCTTGTGTCTGTCTCCCATAGTCAGCAGAGCAAGAAGACAGAGCACATTCAGACACACAAGGAGGTTGTCGTGACTGAGCGAGTGGTACAGCAGGACCTTCAGAAGCAAGAGGTAGCTCGCACGCAACAGCAAGCTAAGCTACAAGCAACACAGACAACTAAAAAGCAAGTAAAGGCAGGGAAGTCAAAAGATGAGTCAAAGGAAGTGTTGGTGAAAGGTGTAAGTAAATTATCTTGTAAAGATGAAGCGCATACTGAAGACATTGCAGATTCAGAGAAATGTATTGCGATCCAGAAGCTGGTTGCCAGAATAAAAGAACTTGAAGATGCACCAAGCAAAGTAGATTCCAACTCTATCAGGATACTTATAGATGAAGTCCCTGAATGGGTAATGGTCTCAGATGAGAAAAAGAACTTCAGTGAACTTGCTAAACAGCAAAATAAGAAAAAGCTGAAGGAGATGATGGTTTACGTGAAGCACATTATTCAGACGAAACTCACAGTTTTGGAGAAAAACCTGATAACAGTGGAAAAGGAAGTTAAAGAAGAAAAGGAGCCACCCATGCTTCCACCAGTCTCCTCAACTCCACCTGAGCCAGACAGGAACGTCATCTGTGTGACAGCTGGAAAAAATGCAAGGCCTATCGGTGGCTCCTTCAAAATAGAAAGGGTAGTGAAACAGAAAAGGTCTGTTCAGGACAGCAAAGTCCATCAGGAAGTGATTGATCAGAGAATTTCTTCCCCCTTAGCAAGCATTCGAACACCATCACCTACTTTTATTACAATTGAATCAAGGAGAGTAGACTCCCCACTCAGAGTAACCCCTTCTCCTCCCCCGTACAAGTCAGTTGCGACACCACCACCTCCTCCTCGCAGAACTTACACCCCTACATCTACTTTCAGCAGAGCCACACCATCTCCGACTCTCAGCCGCTCCGAAAACCTCATGAAGTTGCGGGATACTACCTCAAAACTTTCACGTGGAATGACTCCACCCCCTCCCATGCCAGTACCAGAGTACTTTGTCTCTGAAAGAGAGCACACATCCTCATTCAGTGGCATGGCGACCAGTGTTGATGGAAGCGAGCATGGAGTGGTGGATGTTACGGAGATGGTGGACTCCATGATGACGGTGAAGGACAAAAAGTCTTTCTTTGAGGAGGCGCAGAAAGCTGAAGTGCACAAAATGTATACCAGGAAGGATCCCATTGACATCCCTGAACGTTTGGGACCAGATAATGAGGAAACCATGGAGACCGTGACCATAGACCTTATGAAAGAAGATCTCCCAAGGGTTGATTTATCAAAGCTAGTGAACAGATTTGAGTCTCCCAAACCAAAAATCTATGCAAGAAAAGACCCTATTGTTATATCAGAGAGACTAGGGAGTGATACTGAAGATACAGAGGCTGATGCGCATACTCCGAAAACTGAAGAAATTCCTACTTTCAATGTCAAAGCAATAAAGGACGTCTTTGAGACCGGAGAGCATGGTTCTCAAGCAGCCCGAGAGCTTAGAGAACAAATAGAACGGCGAGAACATGAGCCAGTGGGTCACACCGAAACAACCTCAGTCTCTGAGCAGTTCTGCAGTGTTGACGACTTTGGTAACGTGACAAGAGAGACGAGGAGTGAGACGCATTCTGGGAGCTTGCTGACTCGGGGTAACCCTCCATCCTATGCTGATGTAGTGAGGGGTAATGTTCCAACTGTCTCTGTACCGCCCGAAGCCTCCACGGAGGAAATGCTGAAAAACTTCCAGCAGTCATGGGCCGAGAGCCAAGGAGTTTTCCAGAACCTGGGCTTCAGTGTTACTGAGCAGAGGACTTCCCAAACTATAACACACCAGGAGGAGACCTTCGTGGCGGGTAAACTTAGCTGTTTAGCATGAGGATACTAAAAAGGCCTGGTGTGTTTAACTTCCTTTGAGACATTACTTACACTGTGTGAGAACTGGACGGATTACATTGGTTTGAAATAATTATTTCCATGTTCATATTGCTTATGCCACCTGTTTTTCTTATTCTTTTTTTTTTTTTTTTTTTTTATTTGGAGCAGCTCACGGTTTGGCTACTGGCAGTTTCACAGCTTTTTGTATTCGCTGGATGCACTTGGGTCTGTTTATTCATGCCTCTGAAGTGTGAAGTTGGCAATGAAACTGACATATCCAGCTAATATTTTTCCTTCCTGAGTGTGCGAAGCTGATTTCTCTGAGCGAAAGAGAAAACCGCATGAAGAAAACATATTTTGTTTAGCTCTATTCAGAATTGAGTAAAAGCACCTCTGGACTTTTTTAGGAAATGAAAGAAACTGGATAAAATGTCTCGCAACTCGGATACTAATATTTTGTGTGGCTCCAGGAAGGACTAGTTAATCAAATTGCTTTGCTTTTGACAAAATGTTTTTTTTCCACTTTAATTTCAACTAACCTAAAAGCAAAATGGGAAATATTCTGGGCAGCATTAAATCATTTTTGCCTTATCAGTAGAATTTTAAATTCTCCAAAAAATTTAATTGAAATGAGAATCAATGTCAATATGCACAGTTAAAATGGTTATTTATGCTCGATAGTTTTTATCTGCCTCTGCTGATGAATTAGTTGACCACCAGAGGGCGCTCACAATATGGCCTTCGTCAGGTTTTGAAGGAAAAGAAGAGAATGTGGCAAAACATATCTTACAACCTCCTGAAGAAGCTGAACACTGTGAATTGTTCAGCTCTAATTACAAACTCAAAGTTTGTAATCAAGGCCACTTTTTCAATTTGCTAAATAATTTTCAGTTCAGAGAATTGTTTTTTTTAGTTCAAGTTTATAAAATTCTACCCAGAATATTACTCTTAATTTTGTAAGAAATTTCCATGTCTGGACAAAGAATGTTCCGCTTTTCTTCGCAGAAAATTCGAGTTCCAGAGTCCGAACTGTGCAAGGTATGTCGGAAGAGAGTGTACCCCATGGAGTCTCTGATCGCAGACAAACAAAACTTCCATAAAAACTGTTTTCGCTGTGAACACTGCAAAGGCAAACTAAGGTAGAATATACTCACATTGCAAGAGTTTTTTCCACATATTTTCTTGACTTATTTAATCTTTTTCTTGTTTTTTGTGTGTTTTTTTTAAATAGTCTCGGCAACTACGCCTCTCTCCATGGACGAATGTACTGCAAGCCACACTACAAGCAACTGTTCAAGTCCAAAGGAAATTATGATGAAGGATTTGGACAAAAGCCACACAGAGAACTTTGGAATAATAAGAACCAGAAGAATTCACCCATTAAATCACCAACACCTGAAAAGAAAGCCATCGATCCCAAGTATCCCTCTACGCAGACGACTGTTAACAAATTAGAGGAAGAAAACAAAAGGCCCACCAGCAAAATTTCTGTGGTTTGGCCTCCACAGGTGGACTCGCCAAAGAAATCCTTCGCTGTCAAGGAGGAGCTGAAGTTAGTTAAGCCATCATGGCCGCCTCCTGATGCATCGCACCAAGAAAACTCCCTCTCAACTCAACCTACAAAGCCTTCATTAAAGGAGACTGCTGTTCAAGAACAAAACGGATGTCAGGAAGCCAAAGGTGACAGTGCAAAAGTAGAGTCTCATACAGTTTTAGACGTTCCAATCTCTACCGTAGGCGCCCCCGTGAAACCAGTGCCTAATGCTCACACCGCAGAGAGTGAGGAATCAAACGGCGTTTCTGAGGCTGTGGCTCAAGTGGGCTCGGAAATGGACTCTGAAGTGCATGTTGGAGTGGAGAAGAAAGAAGAAAACAAAGAGAATGTCAGCAGAGGTGGGGGCAGCGTAGAGGTGCTGGAGGCAAATGAAGAGAAAAGTGCAGAGAAGATAGAGGAAGTGAGAGTGAATGGACATGACGGGCAGGTGGAAAGCACGGCTTTTAAAAAGGAGGACCGGAGGAGGCAGATAAGGGAAATAATGACAACCTGAACAACGGGGAGGCAGTAAAGGTCACGCTAATAGACGAGGAGGCAGCAGTAGCACAGGCACTAAATGGAAATTCTAATAATAACAATAATACTAATAATAGTCAGACCTTCCATGACCTGGAAAGCCTGGGTCACGGCCTTAATGAGGGAGAGCTGTCTCTTTTTGAGAAAGACGCGACGGATTCTGTTCAAACCGATCTGGACTGGATGCCAAGTGAACTGCTGCTTTTGGCACAGAGGGACGACGCTTTTGTGCCAGCAGATGCCAAACATTCCGAAGCCACAAACACGCTTTTCCTCAGCGAGGCAGCCGATGGAGGGCTCGCTTTCAAACCCACAGCCGCCGAACAAAAGATGGGCACATCAAGCTTCCTGGAGGATATTTTCGCCGGCCTGAGCGCCGGCGGCAGCTCCGGTTTGCAATCTGATTTCGGCTCCGACATCTTCAGTCAGCCTGCCGGGGGGAGCCTAGCAGTGTCGTCGCTAGATGACCTTTTGGATTTCGGGATAGAGACAAGAGATGAGAGGGGGAAGAACGGAGAGACGGAGACCGGCGTTGGCTCTGCAGCAGAGCAGCACACAGACAGGTGTGACACTTCTGTCTGGACTGAGGAGGACGGAGGCCTGACAGTGGAGGAGATAATCAAGCGGAACAGATGCTACGATAGCGAGGATAGCGATGGCGCTTGAGTTTGGCCGACTCAGCTAACAATCAGGCAGTGCTTGACAATATGTAATTTCCCATCTGTGTCCATGGAGAGACGAACTGCTCTGAAATCATTGTGTTTTCTACTCAGTTTGAAATCTGCTCCTTTATTCATTATCTAGCTTTGTTTGATGCTGACTGAAGGCACCTGGTGTGCACCTTGAATGTTGCGTAGCTTCTTCATTAGCTTCCTTTGTGTCTGAATAAAAAGTTTCCCCTCTTTTCATTGTTTTTCTTTCTTGTGTCTGAATCCAAGATTCTTAAATCGGACTGTATAACATTATAAGTAAAAGAAAACTGTTTCCTGGATTGACATTTTTGGTCCAGTCAACATAGACACAACATGCTACCCAAAGCTATCAGACCCACTATTATTTCTCGCCCTTTTTACTTGTATGACAGCCAGGACCAAACCTCCTGTTATTGATTTTTACACTTGACAGCTTCGTGAAACATTTCTGTTGGCACTCATGTTGGAGAACCCCTTCCACAATGTTTTCTTTCTGCTTTCACACCAAGTTTGTGACATGCAGCTGCAAAGGTATTCCAACAGTTTTAAGATTTATTCAGGTTTCTTACATAAAAAAACACCAATGTATTCCTGTTGAGATTTTATATGATGAACCAACAGAAAGTGGCACACATTTGTGAATCAGAATAAAATCAATTTCACTTTTCCTTTTTTTTTCCTCTCAGAATTTAAGATTGAAGTCAGAAAAGTAAAGTTTTCCACACATAAGTAATATCTAAGTTAGGTTTCCTATCTTAAAGATAATTTATCAGGTGTAATTTGCGCATGGAAATTAAAGATGCAGTGTGTATGCACCACTGCCATCTAGTGGTCAACTGGAAACATAAACCATCAAAAGAGCAAACCACCAACTATGAAGCTACAACTACTTATAGCTTAAAGTTGAAGATATTTTATCTAGAGTTACAAAGCAATAATTATTATTTTCTTTCTTACATATACACCCTCATCCTCATGGACCAGTGTTACTGTAGCTGTAAATGTGCCTGGCCCTGCATAAACCACATTGAAAACTCGGTCCACCTGAGGTCTGTGGAAAAAGACATTGATTTTTCTTGATAACAGCCCGCTGTAGAACTTACAGATTTTCCCATTAGGTGGATTTTGTCAACCCTTACAGATTTTTCCCACTCCTCAGTTACAGGTTTACCACGTGGTGTAATTGGCTTTGAAGACAATATACGCCTGTGTTAATTACAGCAGCTAAAGAGTGCCGTGAAAATGATGACTGCACAATTTCTGTGAGTCATGCAGATTTCTCCTCGGTTGCCCGTTGAACAACTCAGCATCCTGTTCTGATTTGCCGCTTGGCATCTTTTTAATTGGACCTTTTTTCCAGCAATGAAGGTAATGGGTGAGGGGGGGTTACATGTTGCTCCAGAAAATGTAGAATCGGGAAGGAAGAATATATCTGGAGTTACATAACAAAAATAACTGAAATTGCACATTTCTATCTATCTGCCAAAACCTTATGACCAGCCTCCAAGCTGTGAATAGATCCGCATTTGCAGATGAAACCTCCCTGTCTTCTCAATGTGTTGGATCTCAGTATTCATATCATTTTAACTTTTCAGCTAAGCCCAATGTAAAGTTTCAGAAATATTTACAAATAATCTAAAAAAAATGGCTCATTTGCATTTCTCCTCTGGTATTTAAGAATTAGAGTAGTTATTTACTGAAAGGCTTTTTTTCTGCTGCATAAACAGTGTAGGGAGGAGTTGGCGCCCCCTAGTGTTGTGTAGCTGCATCCTATTTCCTGCACCTCACCTGGTGTCGCGGGAGAGTTTCCTGGATTTTGATTGGTTGTCAGGAGACGTGGCCATTTCCTGTTAAACAAAGTTCATGGCGGGATGTACAGGTTAGTCAATTTCAACCTTTAACCTTTGACTTTCTTTACCGTTAGTTAGGAGGACAGCTTTGGCGCTACATTTAACTGCGCGTTAACTAGAAAGTTTTGAAGAAATAAAGTTTTCACAAGCCGGAACCGTTTCTCCGACAGGAAACACGCAGCAGGACCCAGCTAACACAGCAGTAAGTAAATAAAACTGGACGGAGTTCTACAGCTGACTGGGCTTTGTTGAAGACGACAGGCACCCGAAAATGAAACGTAGAGGTAAGTAGACGTTTGTTGGAGGTGTAGTTTGTAGTGGCGCTAATTTTTAAGGTCATGTCGGCGTTTTTGAGCAACAGAAATGGTTTTGTGTATGACGAAGGCCAATGACGTAAGCCGTAAACGGAAAGCGTCCTCCTCACATTTTGAAATTGACATGAACTAGTTCTATTGTCTACTTGACTACATGTAAATTCAGTAAATTACAGTACTTGTATTTGAGTAATTCTATCCGCCTTGTGGAGGATGTGGAAACAATTATGAGTCTTACTTCCGGTAGCGACCGGAAGTAGCGGTAATTCACTCTAATTATATATATATTGTATTTTAGAAGACCATATGAACATTAAATTACTGATATGTGCCATTGATTTATAATTTCTACATAGATTGTATGCTAAATACATATAAATGCAATATATCCTAATTGTTCTGTACTGTTCTGAACATTTTGGTTAGATTCACTGGAGACCTAAATAATACAGTATCTTTAATAGGTGGCTTAGAAAACAAATGGAACACAATTAATCTAAAATTCAGATTTAAATAAGTGTATTTCAGTATTTTTTGTATTTAAATGGTTTATAATTGGTAGTAATGCATAATAGTGCAATAGTAATTTGCATTTATTGCAAAGGAAAGGTTGGTAAAACATTAATGGGTCACTAGGGGCCGTGACCTGTTTGTAGTGATTCAGACGACATTTTAGTACCAAGAAAGCAGAAATTAAATGCGTTTTAAACACTTCCTCTGCTTTGTCTTTGTGGAGCTTTAGAAATTCGGATAAATGTGTGAGTTTGAAGGCTTAAAGTTAGATCTGGGGGTGTAGAAAACGAAAGAAATGATCTTACCACCTCCGGCCCGCTTCTCATTGCTGCCTGCCAGCAGCTTCGGGCTAACTGTAGTTGCATCTAAAATAACAAAACCAAATCTCTTACCACACTCCCATTGTTAGTGCTGCAGCGTTCAGTTGTGGTAGACATTCTTACATCTGAAAAATGTCTTCAAAGCCCAATTGAAAATTCTTTTTGTGATCATGAAATAATGTTAAGGCCCAGCCAAGAGGCATTTGGGCACATTGAGTATAACTGTACGACTCGCAGTAATGAAAAGCTACCAGATCCAGTCGGCAAATCAGCAGAAAGCAATTGGAGTATGTCCTGAAAGAGCTGCGTCCAAGGTGAGGCCTTGGCCAGCTGGAGCATTATTTTCAGAAATGACAGACTAACTGCATGCTGAGAAAATGTGGCCACAATATGGCGGCTCATTACTTTCTCCAAGGGCTCCACTTAATTTGATTTTAACGTGATTTGTTTTTTCAGCACTGTAATAATTCAAAAATAAAAATTTGTTATAAAAAGGGGGTTTGAAAGAAACCTTATCTTTTGATAAGGAAAAATGTCCTTTTATGCAGCCAATAAGAGCTCTGACTGTGGAATTGTTCATTATAATTTTATTTCCCAGATTGAATTTTGAATGTAGGTTTTCACTCTGTATTCAATAAGCAGAGGTTAGTAGAATATTAAAAACAGCCACTTTGGTTACAGATAAATGCTTTCCGTTTTATTCTATAGTAAATACATTTGTACTCGAAACTCCTAGATTTCAAAAGTAAAAACAAAACATTTGTACAGCTTCAAAGCTTATGTTTAAGCTTGAAAAACCTGGATTTTCTTACCAACCCCAACATTAAAGTCCAATATGGCCGCCGTGTGTATAGATTGCAATGATATAAACTACTTATGTTCACCTTTGACTGTTTATATTGAGTCACATCAGCTGCACACATAGTCTTGTACAACATGTAGTCAAGAACAGGTTCTTTATACAGTTTAGTAAAAACCTACTGATGGTGGTATACTTGCTATTAGCGGTTAGCCGGTTCACTGTGTTGCAACAGTTAGCAAACTGACTTACTTCCAGCTGGAAAACTGTAAATGCACATTTTTCTAAGGTGCTACCCCAGACCTGAACATTTTCTGGTTGCAATTTGGAAACTCAAGCGAATTAGCTAATGGCTCAGGGTTTCTCCCATCGTATTCAAACCCTGACCCCAGCTGCAGGTATATTGAATTTTTCCTACCAGCTGCAAACATAAAAAAATCTGATTTTGGTTGTAACGTGACATTGTGAAGAAGTTCAATGGGTGTGGATACTTTCTCTATTTCCTCTAATGTGTTGGATCAGTCGCAGTAACGGCAGTGTTTCAGAACAGCAGTCAGGCTTTGTGCTGAAGCCTCCCCTGCAGCCTAAACGCGACGTGGGTGTAGTTTGGATCAGAAGCCATCAGATGCTCGAGCGCTCGCTCTGTTGCTTCAAAGTCTTATCTCGCGCTGGAACAAAAAAAGAAAACCCGACGTCGCTGCGCTCGCGCCCGCTCTCGGCCGCGGCCAGGTCCCTATTGGCTACAGATCCTCCTCCCCGTCAGTCCTCCACTGATTGGGCGGACGGCTCCCTCCCTCCCCGCCGCTTCCCTCCTCTCCCTCCGCGGCACCGGCAGCACGAGAGACGCCGCGCGGCGAGGATAGAAGCGGAGAGGACGGAGCTGAGAGAGACCCGGGACAAGTTATTGGAACGGAGGAAGCTGGGAGCGCTGGCGTTTGCTTGGAGAAGAGCGGACCGCTGGGTGTGTGTTTGAGGTGAGTGTGTGTGTTTTCTGACGATGAAAACGGTCACCGCGGGCTGTCAGCTGCTGGAGGGATGCTGCCTGTGGGAGTGAAACGGAGTTAAATGCCTTGCTGCTTTGTTTAAGAACACGCTGTTTGACCTTCGCTCATTTCTTTAGTCTGTTGCTGCACTATAGTAGTTAGAAAAACAGTTAAGCTGTTTACCTTCCTGCATTGAACCTGTCATTTTAATGATAACTACCATAAGCTGCTGCCTGTTGGAGCAATATAGTTAAGCCTGGGATCACTGCCATACTTAATCTCTTATTTTCAGTGAATGCCATCATTTAAACAAGAGGAAGCATCACTGTTGCTGGTCTTATTGGCATTTATATACGTGTCAGGAAGGTAAAACAAACCAGTAAGGGAATAAATCTATAGAAGCAGATGGGAGCAAGCTGCCTTTTATACCGCTGTGCACCTTGGTGCTTAATACGGCTGTAAGCGATTCATCAGGCTGCAGATCCACGCCACATTCTGCCGAGTGTCACCACAGTCCGCTCCAGGTTAGCGGCGAAAATGGAAAGCTCTGGATACGACCTTTAGTGACACGCCAGTCAAAGGGTCAGAGTAATTCATGCTGCGAGCCGAGGGGGGGGAAATCCCTTTCCAGAGATTTATTCTGTCACCTAGCTTTGAAACCCGAACGCCATGGATCTCCCTCCTCCAGGTCCGATCCTCCTTCGTCTTTTTTTTATTTTTTTTATTTGGAATTACAGCGCTCCTTGATGTGGTTACATCAATACCTCTCCAGTCCTGGGGTTACACCAGAGCAGCAGAGCTCATCTCTTCTTTTAAGCAACTGTTGGCTTTCAACCTTAAAGAGGCAGCCTGGGTAGTTAACACTGGCAGCCCTGAGACACGACCGAGGACGAAAACAGAAAGAAACCCTGGAAGCTTTGAAAGCGCTTGGAATGTTTCACATTTCTGCTTGGCAATCACAAACTTTAATGCATTTTGTTGGGATTTTGGTAAACTGGCACAAGGTGTCTGTTTGACTTAAATACTTAGGCACAGAGCAGAAAAACAAAATAAATAAAACCTCAGGGGAAATACAGATTACAAAAGCTGAAATTAAATTCACTTCTTCATAATTTGTGCAAAACGGTGCAGAGTAGTTTCAAAGGGTTGTTACAAATGAATATGACATAATGTGACATTTATTTCTGTTCAACCCCTTTTACTTTGATACCCCCCCAAATAAAGTACCACAGCCCATGTAGGAGACACTGTAAGCATTTAGATGAGACCAGAGTGTAATTTTTTTGGACCAGCAAAATGTGACTCCAGGAGTTTGAGTTGCTCTGAACGCACCTGGTGGCAGCAGCATCCTGAGGGGATGCAGAACCCGGGCAGACCTGGAGGAAAACCTGCTGCTCTTGAAATCCTTACTTATGAAAAATGTTGGGGTTAAATCTTGGTTGAACTTATTAAAGACCTAATCAGCTACAGGTTGCAGATTAGTGACCTAGTCAAAGCTCAGACTTAAATAAACATGAAAATCATTATATAATTGTTTGCTCTCTGTTTAATTATGCTGCGGTTGAGTTGTTTTGCAAAGCTGGACAAAAATGTTAATGTTTTGAATCTGCCAAGCTTGACAGTGCCTTTAGGATAATATTATACCTTTGGCAATGTTTTGTCCTGTGATGTAAAGTGGAAATATTTTTATTATTTCACGTTCTCTTTCCTGTGGAGCCCAAACAAATGTTCTGATTGATTCCGTTTGCCAGCGCCCTTCTCACATCTGCTGGAATCTTTCAAAAAGTGACAACCGCAGCAGATCAATAAATCACTAATGCGCCGTCAGAAAGAGTTATGATTTTTTTTTTCTTTCCGAGGCATCTCCTCCACAATCAATGGTTTCCATCCGCCTTTTTAAAAAAAGAAAAAGGAGAGAAGAAGAAGAAGTCGTAGCGCAAAGTTACTATTAAACACTTCCTCCTGTGATCACAGTCCTTATATCTGTAAAAGCTCTGTTTACGGCTGCTGTGTTGTGAGCTAAATCTTATTGACATCCTGTGAGAGGAAGCCAGCTCCAGGGTGCACGCATAATCCGCCCGGTTTTCACTCATTCAGCCCTTCACACCAGGGCTTTCTACTTGTGATGGCATCCTGCCTGTCTGAGTTACACAGCGACTAAAAGCATCGATCTTTTTCACATATTCTACATTAAATCACTTCATGCAGTTCTCTCACGGATAGGAAATTGAAGGTGTATTTTTGGCTGGGTTATGAAAAGGGGGAGAGGGGAAAGAAAGGCCCCTTAGGCCACAACCAGATTCTTTTTAATTACATCATATTTCAGAGCTGGGAATGATTGGATTTCGATTTACGGCCCAACATGCGGCCCTCCAAGATGAGATAAACTGTACGTGACATTGATGAATGGTGTTTGTAAAGACCGCAAAAGAAAAGTGGATTACCGGCAGGCTTATTAACTCGTTTCATACTTTCAATGTACTTATGCTTTTGATGCTGCTTTTCTTGTCAGCTCGGTTTAATGGGAAAATCCGTCAGCCCGCAGATTGCTGTTGGTTGCTGTTAGCGTGATGGCATTTGGGTGCCCTCGGGGAACAGTACGGCATGGCTTGTCAAATGTCAGCTGTGTTTCTTTAGTCTGCTTTGGAAATTGCCACTTTATAAAGACTATCAGTTTGAATTTGGGCCCATTTTCCTTTCATCGGCATTGGCTTCACATCACGCTTGGAATTAGTGTCAGTCACCATTAAGCCGTAATGTGGAGGTGCCAAAATATGAGGTGCCTTAAATGCCAATTTGAAGCTGCGGTCTGAGACAGTAGTCATGGTTTCCTCTTTGATGAACTGACAGCTGTTATACCAAACACAAATATGTTGTTGATACAGTGACTTTAAAAAAAAAAAAAAGTTAATTCCCCTTAAAATGTTCATATTCGGTCAACCACCACAAATTTTCTGTTATTTATTTATGTTTTTAGCAATTTCTACCATTTTGCATATTCACTTGTAAGAATATTCCAGTCAAATTTCATCCCTAAATTAAACTGAAAATCCAGAATGTAACATGGTTTGCAGATGTTCTTGCACTGAGCTTGAAGTATGGGTAAACATTTCTTTCTCTAAATATGCAAAACTGGTGAAGATGCGCTCCAAAAGTATAGCTGTAATTGAAGAAAGCAACACAAAGCAAGGCATTGTATTAATTCACAAATCAGCAATGATAGACAGCTAACTAAAATGTTAGTTGCACTAACCCTAAACTCTTTAGGGTTTAGGCCGACAAGAACTAATAATCATTAGTTCCACTAATGCAAGACACTAATACAAGACAGTATTCAGCGGGAGCTAATGCTAACACGCTAACAGAAAGCCAAGTTGGGTTACTGTAGAAACTTTGTAAATGTCTAGTGATGCAGGGAGCAGCTTAAACGACGGAAGATTCCTGGTTCTGTTACACCAGCAAAGATGATATTGGGGGACATATTTCTTGGGTGCACTGATGTTTGGTTTGAACATTTCCTCTTGAAAACCATTATTGCATAATGCAGTAGTGCTTAAGAAAAGTTCTGAAAGGGCGTCTGATGGGGGCAGCTTCCAAACGTCTGGAGTGTGTCATATTGTTATGCAGGGTAGGGAGGAAGTGAGTGAGTGGACATTTAAAATTGGCATGCTATGAAGGACGAAGAAGACGTCAAATCAATAAATGCTGCATCTCATTAAACTTGGCCTCGGTTCCTTAAATCATACTGCAAATCTGTTCGATGCCAGTGGGGGTGAAGCATCAAGCTTGAAGGAGTGGAGGAGGAGGGGGGTTGCTGACCCCTCTGGTCCTCACTTGGTTGTGAAATGTGAATCAGTGATGGCAGTCTGTAACACTGCAAGCATTAAGATAAGTTGATTTGTTTAGCTTGATACTATAAAGACATAAATTCACCAATTGTGTGACAAGAAATCACACAATTGCCGTCATCAAAATCTGCTCAGTGCTGAAATTGGATGGTTTCAGTGTCACTTGGTGGCATCATTTGCATAGTTATGGCAACTAATCTTATGTTTTGTAATAACATGAGTTAGTGCAAGCATGTAGACATTGAATAGGAGGGGTCTGAGGTTTGAACCTTGGGGTTCTCCACATGGGACTTCGTTTGAACAAAAGGTGGATTAGGGGTATTAAATAGGGATGGATTGAGAAACCAAGTTGCTACTAAGGGAAGACGACTACTGTTGGTAACATACAGAAATTTGAAAGTCAAAAAAAGTCAGATAGGTGCAAGAAGCTATTTAAGAGGAATTTTTATTTTGTAAGTGTCAGAACATCTTGAATGTTGGTGAGAAAGTTAGATTAACGGATAACAGGAAGGCAAAAGGTAGTACACAAAAACTCCCTTGAAGCTTTCAACCTCTTTGTGCTAAAGCTAGAGATAATGGAGTAATCGCTATTTTTCTTTAAGTGTGGAAATTGAGGAATGTCAGTATTTTGAACGTCACGATAAAAGTAGCGCTAGCCACACTAATTTTGCCAAGCCACCTAAAATATATATCAGCAAATCAAAACACTGTTAAATAATGTCAGTCAAAAATTGGTTAATAAAATTCTGATTGGTGCATCTACATAAAAATAAAGAGACCCTAAAGTTTTGGTTAAATATTGACTCATTCTTAACTAGCTTAACCTGCTTTTCTCAGCACCTGCTGGAAACAGTGAGGAGGATTTGAAAGAGGCGTTGTGCAAAGATCCAGTTGGGCCGTTTGCTTTTGTCTTCAAAGGATTCATCCGCAAAGGCAGTCCTGCATTTTAATTAGCTCATCTGCAATTCAAATCAATGTATTAGTTAAAAATCTATTAATTACTCTCCAAAAGCAGCCCGACAAGAAGCTGCACCCCGTCCGATTGGAAACTGTCTCGATGCACTTCTGATTCCACTGGTTTTCACAGCAACGCGTTCTGACCTGTGCTGCTGATGCTCGCCCTCTCGCTCTGGGTTCATCTCTGCAGCCAGTCAGCGTCAGAAAGCGGCACCGGCTTTTTCATCTGGGCCTGCGTCTGTGACCGTCGTCCAAACTTTATTGGATCATCTGATAATCTCGTTGGCTGGAGCCGAGCCACACGCGTCCCTCGCCTCTGCGGATGATAGATTCATATCCAGCAGCACCACGCTGGGATCACACACAGTTTTCTCTACCCACCAGTCCTTTCAACTGGACATGAATGAAACTGTCAACAGCCTGGTGGTTTGTTTTCACTTTCACATGTGCTTACCAAATCCGACTTGGCGGCATTCACATCATTAGTCCTCGTTATTAGTTGTTGTTTATTAACGCATAAAAACTTTAACATGTCAATAATTACCCATTTTGACCAAAAGGCCTCTCTCCAGTGGAGGTGCTCTTGTACTGCATTTTTCTTTTTTTCTTTTTTTTTTTATGAAAAGAGAAACCAACAACGTTTAGCCGGGGCCAAGATATTTGATATTTTATCCAAAACATCAAATGCGATTGATTAGAGGTGAATCAATTGCACTTTTCTGGCTAATTCTGATTTTGGGTAATGCTAGATTTTTTTATTTGACTTTTTTTTTGTCTGCAAAGTCACCAAATGCAGCAATAAAGTGGTCATATAAATGTCCTGATGTAACTAGAGGGCTTGTCGATCTGTCAGTCAGTCTGTCACTTCAGAGCAAAGGGCGACAGGCTGATTTTCAGACGTTTGCGGTGGAAGATAAGATCAGTAGATGAGGTCGGTTCCACATGGAAACATTGACTGATCTCTAATCTTCCAAACTTAAGGCAGTCGCAGACGATTCATCTTTGCATTGGACGGATTCCAGAAGCGAAAGTTGGGCAAACTAACCTATGCAGCTGGACTAGATGTTGTTGGAAAACAGGCTGCAGATTTTGTGGGATTTTTTTTCTTTGCATAGAAACTATGGTGACAAACAGACACGTCTGCTGCTAATCTAAATTATAATGAAAAAAGTGTGACTTTTGTAAGGACCGCATGTAATTTACAGTCCGGTCTGATGGAAATGGGAAAACATCGCACATCCAGCTTGGCTTTTAATTCAAATTCAGTTAGTCTTAGTTGCATGGAAACTCATTTTGCAGCAGGAGGTGTTAAAGCAGGAAGGAAGTGAGTGAATTAAATGTATATTCTCTTTGTGGGTCACATTAGCTCTTGCTTCTTATGGTAGCTGGAGAATCATGGCTGCGTTTGCTTCCAGTAGCTCCTATTATCTCCTCCTCCACCAGCTGTAGTTGTTGCAGCCTGGCTGCCTTCGCCTCCCTGTTTCCACTTGAGAGCTCCTGCCGCAAAGTCTGCTGATCTCCTTCCTCCGCTGCACTCTGGCACGGGTCGAGCAGAGGATCCCCTGGTAATGCTTTCCTTTCCCCCCCCCCCTTTCTTAAACTGCCATCTGATGGTGGGATTTTGCTGCCTTGCCAGGCTCACGTTCCTCTACAGCGCCTTGTAAAAATAAGAGTTGATAAATCCGGAAAACGCTGAAAAGCAAGTAAAGCGTTCAAATGCGATTCCTTGTTGCTTTTAATTGCCAGAAATAAGAATTTAAGTCGTAACTTTGAAAGGGCGACGATCAAATCCAGCTGACTGGGGAACAACTCTGATCAAAATGTTAGACGTTTTCAGCCGCGCTCGTCATGCTGAGAGGTCGGCGTCTGAATGTTTTCATTCCTGACCTCCTCCAGTGAAGAGCACCTGCACCGCTGCGACCTGAAAGGAAAGCACACAGTTTTTCTCCTTTAAATGTGATTTAAAAAGATCTTTGCAGCCGCTGAACCTTGTGCATTAAAAAATCTGTCTGTTCCCTGGAACTAAGCGCTCGGGCACGCAGAGATCAGCAGACTGTTTAAAGCTCCTTACATTTCTGCTCATGATCTTGTGCTATTGAATGGCCGGTCCCAACTGTTGGCAATTAATCACACGCCCATTCCAGATTCATGCAGTGATATTATTTGAAACAGCAACTCTCCATCTTGATCATGGATTATATCAATAGTAGAAGAAAAATTGACACTAACATTTTGCGAACCATTGGTAGTTTTTGATATGGGCAGTTACCCAGGGCGGCATCAGAAAGGGGAGGAGCATCCAAGAACTACAAAATAAAACGTATCTGATCTGTCAGTCAACTGACGTTGGAGGGGATTTGCTTTCACCTTCAGGCTTTTATTTAGAAATATCACAAAATGAAATCCTTGGGTTTAAAAAAAAAACAAACAAATGTTGAAGTCGACGTCCAATCCAATCAACCTGATCCGCTCGCTCTCCTGTGCTCTCGTCATAATCTTGTTACCTTTCATAATTTCTGCTACGTCATCATCCTGCTCCTGAAGTCTGAGCTGTGATTTGACATCATCTATTAGATAGAGCAACATTTCAAGGGTTTTGAAAAAACGTATTTCTTTGGCATCCCTCCACCAATGAGAAGGCCGTGCTCCACGATTATGACGGACATATTGAGCAGCGGCCCTCTGCTGTTATCCATTTCCATTTTGCAGACAGATGCCAGACTCTAAGTAAAAGCATTTTTGTTCCATTCCCCCACCTCCTCTCTCTAATCCTCTTTCTAAAAGCCCCACACAGGCTCACGCTGATATTTGTATGCGGCGGGGGCGGGGGGCTTACCAGAAGGGAGGGGATGAAAAGTAAAAGTCTTTCTGTTTTCAGTTCTTCAAGTTCATTAATTAAATTCAGGGAGCAGCTTGGCTCTTTGTTGCCACTGAGGAAAAAAACCCGGTAATTTTTCTTTTCGGAGCCTGTGTATCTTACACTTTCTGCTGCCTTTGGCGTAATCCGGTTGGTAATATGAATATCTCTCAATGTGCATGGGTGAAATCTGTCAGCATCTGCTCTCAGTGGGCCCCTCTGGCCCATTTCGGTGCCAAACGTGTGACTTGTAGACCTACTTATAGCGCGTTCACTAACGGAACGTCAGTAATCTTTTGTTTACCAGACGCAGCAACAAACTCCCGATCCGTTCGTCCCCCTCGATCCACGTTAAAGCGTCTCCATCCTCTGAGGCTGATATTTAAATTTGACATTTGCTTCTTAAAATGGTGTCTGCCAAATACATTTCGAGGGAAAGCAGACGTAACGCAGAGCAATCTGCGCATCGTCATCATCATCATTGTATCCCTCCCTGTTGGTCTTGTTAAAGGGCTGCGCAGAAAGACGAGGAAAATATTTACACGTTCCTTACTGGATGAGATAATGAACTTTATCTGGGCTGACCTTTCAGCGAGGTGATTCTAATCACCGCTGAACTCCAAACCTCCTGCGTCTTCTCCCACTGAAGCAGTCATCATCAGTGCTAAATACCACACATGTAATCATCATTTTAAACTTTATCATCCTTTTTTGTGTTGGTGTTTGGTACTAAAGACTAAAGTTTTTGTTCTTGGCAGCTGCCCAGGGCGGCAGGGGATTTGGAAGAAGGTTGGGCGTTTGTTGAAGCATACTGATGTATTTCGATACAATATGGAAACCTTGTAGAATTGTTTTAAATTTGTCAACCGTAATAAGTTATGGCGGCAACGGAAAAGCGGAAAATAAAACTTAAAATGTCTGTAAGAGGTACTGCACACCAAGACGCTAATTTCTTGTCGAAAAGTGCAGCTGTGTATTCACACATATTAATGACTGCTTAAAAAGGGAGAGTTATTTAGAGAGAAGGGATCAGAGGAGCTCTGCTGTTTCCCACAGATCTGAGGTTCTGTTTTCAGCAGGAGCCTGAGGTGAGAACCAGGAGTCTATAGATCTTCTCTAAAGCTGAATTCACAGATTAACTCCAGAATAAATCACAAGACTTTGCTACATCGGGTTCCTACGATGCCTGGAAAAAAAACAACGGTGGAAATCCCCGTGATTCCAGACTGTTTTTCTATAGAACATACAAATCAGACTTTCTAAACAAAAATTTGTCAAAAAGTGGACTAATTACCCCTAATAGACAAGAAACAACCATGTTATATGTTGATGCGCTATGAAACAAAACTCCTTTTTTGTGATACTATTTCCAAAATGATTTTTAAAAAAAAAATCTTTCTTTACGATTTAAAACGTTAACCATTGATCTATAATGTATTTATATTTTTTTTTTTAGCTCGATCCAGCTGCCATTGTCGCCACCAGGATCTTTTCTTTTCTTTATCGGTCATGTTTTACCCTTTTAAGCCAGAAGGCTTGCAGCCAAAGAAAAGAACCCACACCACTCACTAGTGTTGCAGTAACAATATGTCTTTGTGCTCCAAATGACTGACATGTTCCAGAAAAGCGTGGCGACCGCGCTCAGCTAAGCTGCTGCATTGTACAGGTTCGCTGTAGCTGCAAAGTGGAAGCCTATCGAGGAGTGAATAGATTGGCGCTCTGTGCTCCAAACATGGAGGTAAAGCTTTCATGCACAGAGACAGAGTTGGAGTTCAAATTTTTTTTTATTTCCGTGTTTCTCACTGATTTCTTTTCTTCCACTTCACCAGGTCAGAGAGCGCAGACATAAGCCACATGAATCCTTGGAGAACTTTTGGTTTTGGAGAAAGAATTTTGAATTCCTGTTAATCGTTGGCTTAAAAATTGTCTGGCTCCCAACAGAGACAAACTTCTCCCAAATCTCAAAAGTCTTATTCTTTTCACCACTAAGTAAATCAGCATAGGGACTGAAAATACTTGGAGGAATTTACCGAGAGGACTCGAATTTAGCTTTTTTTTTTTCTTTTTAAGATTCTGAGGTATTTATAAATGACCTCGCAGAAAGTTGAAGAAAACTGCACTTTCTCCAGAGCAGAAGCAGTCAAACTTCTCTCGGAGCTGTGAAGGAAGTAGGAGTTGAACATCTGAAGTGCAGTCGCTGGTTCATGCAGCTTCGCAGCTCGTCTACTTCAGATTTGTGAAAACGAGCCGTGAAAGCGTCACCGATCTGCGCTAAACGACACCACGCTTTACTTGTAATGAAAGACCAAAAAAAAAAAAAAATTAACCTCCATTAGGAGGGCTTTGCTGAACATTTACTCCACCAGCTTCTAGGCAGCTATCATGATGTCTTTCTCTACCGAGGTCTATGGTTTAGAGCAAAGTAATATTGATTGGAATAATAGATTTGATTAATGACTGGACGGCAGCCCTCGTGGTCATAACAAGGAAAAGAAAAGCACCAAGTAGCCGTGTTTGGATCACGTAGGCCACCAAAGCCGAGGCGTTTGAAATATTGACAAATGAGCAACAACGTCGGGAGTTTATCCAAGCAGGTGCACACACTCCATTCTTCTTTTTTATTTGCTGCAGCGGGAATGCTTTATTTTCCTCTCCACCGTGCATGCCGTTCTTTTTCTTTTCTTTTTTTCTCTCGTCGCGATGGAAAAACAAATCCTTCCCCTTGAGCGCCCGAGAAACCGCGGGGATAGAGACAAAGTGCATTTAAGGTTTGTTTGGAATAATCATTTCTTGGAGGCTGTTTAGTCTCAGGCGTTCAGCGAGTTTTTGGTTTTTTTTCCCGTTGTTGTTGCTTCTCCTCTCCAGGCAGACGTATTTTTCCAGAGAGGCTTTCTAAATGTGTTGTGGATAGATTTGAATACTGTTTGTTGCACTCCATTAGCCTGAGAGTTCCGACTGCATACATGCTTCACAACATGAATATCATGAAGTGCAGATGATAAATGGCTTCTATGGAGCTGTAGCTCTAGGAACTCTTTTATCTTCCCAGATTACTTCAGGAATGTCTCTTATCTTCTAGGAAATGGGAGCTTTTGTTGAGATGAACTCTAGGCTTTCTCCAAAATACACTTGGTCATGTTCTTTTTTTTATATTTACTCAGGAAAGTAACAATTAGTCAGAAAAAGGTGGAGGTTGCTGGTTAGCTAACAAAGAATATTAAGATTGTTCTGTATGTTTCTGTGCATTTTGTCCGCTTCCTTAAAATGTCTTAATTTCACCATGAAAATGTGAGTTGGCCTTAAATGTGTTACTCAAATGTTTTAAATTCAGTCCCACATTCTCTATGCACGTCCGGTAACAAGCCATCTAGCGTTTTTGCGTCCAGGTGCGAATTTGTCAGCAGTTGGCCAAACAATGTACGTCTTCACAACTTCCTGGCGTCTGCTGCTAGCCAGCTTTTTTTTGCTTCTATCTTGGTAATGTTTAAATCTATTGACGGACGACTGGAAAACGTTTGTCTTGCTTCTGTTTTCAGTGTTATGATGTGCAAAAAACCTTCGGGGGGAAAAAGATCAGATATAGGTCTTAAAGCTTATTCATAATGGTTCAAAAAGCCTTAAATTTGAATTTCTGCAACCTGCAGAAACCCTGATTATCCCAACATGAATCGACATTATCAGCAGAAAGTAAATCCTCCGTTAGTTTTTCTGATCTGCGTAGAAGCAGAAAATAATGTCCTTGCTCCCTGATTATATGTCGCTCTGCTTCACCGCTCAGCACGACGGCGAGGATATTGGGGTCATTTTGTATTCATTCATCAGCGTCGTCATCCATTTTCCCTGAAGGAAGGGGCACAGTTGGCTCCCCAGTGAACACCTGCTGACCTTTCAAGCAATAATCTTCTTCAGGGGGAAATTAGACGCTCACATCAGCGGATCAACCCGAACACGTAGCTGTAGCTGCCCATCGTCTTAAAGAGGACAAGCAGAAATCTCACACCGACCACAAAACCCACCGTCTGTTCTGCTGATGTCAGGTCTCTGTGTTTACGGCCCACGTGAAATGAAGCGCAGGATGACGGCGCTGCTTTGTGGTTTGTGGAGCTGCAGCTTTACGTCCTCACAGGGTGAGCGGTGGTGTCTAAAGATGCCTACTGATGTCCTGCAGCTCCAAAGTGAAACACACAACCTTTTCTGCATGTGCTATAAAGAGCTTAATGGGTTTATGACATTTTGATATACTTTCAAATAATTTCATAAGGGAGAACAACACAAAAATAAACATGGAAGTTCAGAAAGCAAAGTTTCTTTAACAGGATTAGGTCAAAATCTTGATCTCGGCTGACAAAAGTTAAACTTTTATATTAATTTATGGGAAACAGTTGCATCATTTTAAATCAAGATAGCAGTAGTTTAAATCCATCAGTCGGTTTCCCACATATAATCTCAACCGGATTATTAAGATCATTATAAATCATTTGACGTCAACAGCAGCGTCTTATAAAGACTCATATAGTTTGTTCCTGCAAGCAAACCAGAGAGAACCCATGTTGCCTTGTGCATGGTGCATAGCAGTCTGCACAGGACTGCTGCACGACAGCATGCAGCGAGCTGCACAGCATGAAACACGTTGAGGGTGTTTAACTCAGAACACAAGCTCAAGTGATTCTTCCTGGGTCTGTGGAGCACAATGTGGACTCGCACAGCTGTGTGCACTAGCCGCTACGTAGCAGCCCAATAAATCAGTGCAGCGGCGTAGCGAAGAGAAACGCAGTAGCTGAACTACAGAGGAAATGGAGAACAAATGGACAGGCTTATTGTGTGTTGCTTTTTCAGAGTAAGACGTTCTTTGAACTTCACTGAACATTGCTGGATTGATTATTGTTTGTCGCAAGTAAAGTCAAATTTTTCATGGGTTTTCTAAACATGGAGGACGGAACATCATTTTGAGTTAAATGCATGTTTGCCTCTGATGGCCAACAAAAAAGCAGATGTTTTATTTTTGCTTTGTAAATGTCTGTTTTTGATGGTCTAAATCCCAGCTGCGAAACATTTAATTACTGCCTAAACATTGAAAAAAAACTAAACCTGTATCTGCATCTGAAACATAATCAACCGATGGGCGTCTCTGTTTTACTGTCGGTCCACGATCACTACGGTGTTTAAACGACAAAATACAAAATGGTGTGGATTAAATTTAATTTTTAGTTGTTTTATTGCTATATTATACAATGTTTTCCAGTTCCAGTGTTAAATGTCCTTTTAGAAAAAAGTTTATTGATCTTTGAGATGGTGTGCGTGCAGATTTAAGCAGTACGCCATCATCATATTAGTGGAAAATGACAATATTGGTAACACAAGAATGAATTTATAAAGCTGAAGGAAAATGAAACAAAAAACTGTTGTCTTGAGGGAGACAATGCATAGAATAATTATACTCCTTCATCATCTAGATCCGTGTCGGCCAGTGTTGGTCATTTTTAAACACGTCTGTCTGAAAAGTAAAACTGGTTTGACATTTACACTGGATGTTTACATCCATCTGGTTGCTGTTTGTATGTTTGGGTCACGAACAAACAGCAGTATTTGTTTGGTCATGTGATAAAGCCCGAGGTCACGGGGTGAAGCAGAGAAGTAATACACTTTCTACACTTAAACAGTGTTGAAAGTGTAGGGCAGATCTCTGTATACATCGGTTTCCGGCTGAAGCAGCAGTATTTAATATCCGATGCTGGTATTGGAACAAGTTTCCTCATCAGTGCGTCCTTACACATTGTTCAGATTAGGGCTGCAATCAACGATTATTTGATTATTCTGACGACTAATTGATTAATTGGATAAGAAGTGGCACATAATACAGATTTTTCTTCAAATCACTTGAATACAATATTAGAAATACATAAAAAAATGATTCAAGTTCTTGTTTAAATAAGAACATAACCAATTGATTACCTAGAAGGCAATAACATTCCTCTTCTCAATTTGAACCAGGTGAAACTAAAGCTTTACCACTTTAACAATTAATCGAATACCAAATTAGTTGACGATTAATTGATTAATCAGAGTAATCCAATTATTCGTGGTCAGTCCAATTAATCGTTATTATTCATCCGTAGTTCAGATCTGTGAGCTGCGTTGTGTTGATCTGTAGGATAAAATACACGAGTTTGTGTTTCTAATACGACAAAAAGTTGTCTGAATAATATTGCAGGGCATTGTATCTACTAGTTGTCACAGCAGAGAAGTATAGAAAATGAATATCTCTGCTAAACCATGTCAGACTCCCTTCTGATTGGATCACTTTGTAAGCGCGAGATACATCCCCTTATTTACAGCATAACAAGTGCGACCCTGATGAAGTAAATCAGTTTCAAATAGCATTTATGTCCAAGCACTACAGTTCATCTCATCAGGTAAAAAGCATGAGCCGGGCCCCTAATATTCCTCATCTCAGTGTTGCTGTAATGACAGTGTGCAGTGGCTGGACGGCTCTCATGATGTGGAGTTATTGCTCCCTTCCATCACTGCATCTGCGGCACTGGGCTCGCCATTTCCCCCGCATTCATCACCATTAAGAAGGCAATCAGCAGAGCCGGAGCCCAGCTTAGGCTGGAAGAAGCAGACAGTGTAA
Organism: Phalloptychus januarius; assembly: GCA_902982915.1. NCBI lineage: Eukaryota > Metazoa > Chordata > Actinopteri > Cyprinodontiformes > Poeciliidae > Phalloptychus > Phalloptychus januarius. The sequence goes on from CADWAE010000467.1 coordinate 2,301,041, forward strand.
ATGGCAGCTCCAGATTCACCCGCTCATCCTCAATCACCTTGAGCCCCCCCTCATACCTTCACCCCGCCTCCGCCTCCTCCCCAACACTTTATCGAGCGCCATGATCTATTGAGGGAGAAAGCTGGAGCCGTCTTCAAATAAAAGCAATAACTCTCCGCCTGTGGAGGACGAAATCAAGAGGCAGGCATGTCCCAGCAAGCCAGACAGCCATCCTTCCCCGCCTCAGCTGTGTATATGGACATACGTTTCTCATTCCCCCCTCCGCCTCCTCTTCACCCTCCTTCAATCTGCCCTTCTTCTGTGCCTGCCTCCCTACTCAAGTTTATCATCAGCTTCCCTGCTAAAATGACTTATTGCCTCTCCTGCCCTCGTCTGTCGGCCGGGCTGAAAGGGCCTCCCAGGAAGAGATTAGCAATCCAATAACTCGTGGAGCATCCACCTCAGCAGCAGGTGCTCCCCGGAGGGAATGCTGATGAGAACAGCCAGGAGTCCATAATGCCTGGCCAGGCACTGTTTACCAACAGCAGACCGCTTCCCGCAAGACTTGGGTCATCTCACTAAAAAGCAACAAACGCAAAACCAGTTTTTCTTTTTTATTTCATATTTTCTGCTGTTGCAATGTTAAACATGTCCGCCATCGTCATTCTCAAGCAATATATTGATAATGGCATCATAACACAAGTTCTCAGTGACTTAAAGATAACATTTTGCAAGTAACTCTGGAACTCGAAGATATTTTAAATATTCAAGATAAAACACCCACAGCTGAAACCATAAATATAAATCATATCATTGTCAAGCCAACGCACACATCAAATATGTTCATCAAATTACTACTAATCAAATATAAGCTCTTTGTCTTGATCTGAAGAAACTCAGTGTTTCAGCAGTTCTGCAGTTTTCTGGAAGTTTGCTCCAGAATGTTTCCATCTTCTCCATAGATGAATAAAATGTAATATAAAAACATGCATTTACAAGTAAAGACACCAAATTTCTTTCCATTAAGCGCAAATAATAACTACAGACAAGTTGATCTGAAGCCCATCGAAATACCTCAAATTATCCATATAGAGGAGATAAATTTCAAGGACTATGAATTATTCTCCAAGGTATCATATTTATCTTCCATGCGTAGAGATTTTGATAAAAGATCCCAACAACCAGCTGCTGCCTCAGTCCATCCAGCTGTTTTCTTTCTTTAGCTTTTTTATCAGATATTAAGGCTTTAACAAAAGACTGGCCAAGCACAAACTCGGCACAAAACAAACCGCGGGTGCACATTTTCTTTCTGTGGCCAACACAAAGGGGATTAAACATTGCATAGTGTCGCTGCAAGTCATCTCCCTTGTGCATAAAATCCCTCCTGGCTTTCTGCTGCGGGCCGTGCGCTGAATTTACACGCTCTGCTTGCGTTATCTGTGCTTTGTGTTTTCTTCAATTTCATGGGGGCTTGTGTTTGATGATAAAGAGTCGGAGTTGGTTCCTTAAGGCCGGCTTATTTTGAAAGGCCGCCGTACTGTTTGATTCACAGTGTGGAGCAACTCTTTCCTCAGCAGTTCATATTGCAAGGAATCGTCTGTGAGGATGGAAAAAAAAAAATCTATAGTTTCTTGAAAAACTGTTCTTGCCTTTTCTAAAACTTGTCCATTTTGTCACGTTGCAGTTCACAGGAAGGGGACTGTCTGCCCTGGGTAACGATGGAGAAATAATGTTTCGTTTTTTAAATGTTTGTCTCTGAGATTTGCAGGTTTCTTGTTTTAAATATGGCTGCTGTAGAAACATCCTCCTGAGATTTTGAATAAATGCTGACATTTATATGCAAATGAGCTAACAAAGACAAAAAGAATGTAAATCAAGGCAAAATTTGAGGAAACCTCTATTTCATGCTGTCAATAATAACCATATTTAATATTTTCATTTCACTCATTGGGTTTTGGCCTTGTTGTATTTTTATGCCAAGTTTTGTCCTAACTTTCCTCTTCTGATGGAACTTCAGGATGCTCCGTTTATTGGGATGGTCTGTCGCAATCAGCTAACAGATACTTTTGGCAGATTCCTTAAGACTATTTATTTCACGTTACATTCAGTTAACAAACTAGTTACGAATGCATCGATTTAATTTTGTGCCTCTTAACCTTCCGTAGACGATAAAACACCTGCTAGCTGGTGTAACGTGACAGTATAAATCTGTTTTCCAGGCGCTGCATAAGAAATACAGAAACGTCTCTTAAAGATTACAGTAACAGAACGATTGCTCTGTATCTTTCTGACAGCCTTCAACCCACACTGACCTGATATCCCGTTGTTTTTCTTTGTGCTACAAGAATCATGAAGATGGGATCTATTTTTTGATAGCTGTTCACAGTTAAAACCGAGGTAACGGTGATAAAAGCATTGTCTCCCCCAATGCCATTGGCTGTTTTCCTTCCCCTTAGTAAGGGAAAGGCCATGGAGCATCTGGTGAAAGTGAGGCACAGGTGCTGCAAAGGATTGCTTCCAATCCAGCGAAGCGCGCAAACCCAGGAGGGCCGGAGCAGGTGCAGGGATGCTAGTCGAGGGGCGAGCCGAGGTCCCCGACAAATGGAGACAATCCTCCCGTTTGCTGTTTCTGTTGTAAATGTGCTCTGTCTAATATCTCCCCTGGCCTCCCCATCTGTGAAAGAAGACCGAAAACAAGGTTTCGTGAAGATCGTCTGGGACGAAAGACGACTCAAAACGCGATTCCTGAATCAGGAGATTAATTCGGGAGGCTGAGAAACAATGCGGCGAACTGTACGAGACGGCAGCGTTACAGGTGTCTGGGGAGGAAAGACGGATGCTGATCTCCAGGCTTTGGCACCCAGAAGTGGCATGTGTGCCAACAAATGATAGGCCTTTGTCACAATACAACAGGCTGTGGTGAAAAGGCGGGATATTAATTGTGACAGGCATGCCCTCCTCTTTCATCTGCCATCACTGAAAGCACAAACGTCTAACAAGGGGAATCCATTCCTGATGGGTTTCATTTTCCTCTCAGTTTAGCAGAAATAAATAAAAGCCTCAGTGGGCAACCATTGTATGCTTTGTCTGTTGTTGACAGTGGAATATCTCTACAGAGATGTTGCGTTGCTGCTTTTTCTGTTAACATATAATTTAACAGCGTTTTTCATTTGAAATTTTGTAATCATGGCTTGGAGAGAAAAAAACCACAAAATTCGCCATGTCAGAAAAGCGGAATGTTGCTAAGATGAACATTTTTCTTTTTCTTTTTTGGTTTTCCAAAACAAATGTTAAGCTTCTGAAAATTGTCAATGTCTTTGCACTCAATACTTGATTGGAGCTCGTTTTGCATGAATTACTCCATCACAAACGTGCACAAAACATCATCAATATTCCGCTGATTATAAATGCAGGGTTTCCATTAAATAAGAAATGCAATTAAAATCACGCATGCATAAGTTTGTTCATACGACACACCATGGAAGCCGACGCTCCTATAAACTCCGCAGGATTTTAAAACTATTGCAAGCTTTTTAGTAACCAAAGCATCAAAGTGATGCTGCAGATTTTGGTTCAAGAGGAAGTTTTTACCAAGCCCAATGTTTTCCCATCAAGATTTCTTCACAGTAAAGCAAACATTGTAGGCATCTCCGCTGTGTGCCTCTGGATTACAGATTTGGCCTTTTAATAATCGATATGTGCGTGGTTGTCGCAACAGATTAGGAGCATAATCTCCACTGTATGCCTTTTCTAGAGCTTTTTACACTGTTACACTCAGAAGCAATAAAAAGCCGAGGCTCGGTGCGCCTGCAGCTAATGCCTGTCACCATATTGGTTTCCATCGACCGGAATCACGGAGTTCATTTCCAACCCCTCAGTGTTGGGGCCGCTTGCTTTGAGGAATCTCATCTTTGATGCTATTTTTGAAGTGACGTTTTTGGAGGAACTTGACATTTGGATCAAGCTGATGAAAAAGCTAATTTGACAGCAAAGTTTTAGAAGAAAAAGGTGTGGTGTGTGTGTGTGTGGGTGTGTTGACGGAGGATGAGGGGAATCATTCTGAAGAGTAGAGGTGCATCCAAACATTTTAATTCTACCTCCTCTGATGTCTCTGGTTGTTTTGGAGGCAGGTCACCATCTGTTGTAATCATGCCAGAGCAATGCCTTTTTCCCTGCTTAGTGAGGGGTGAAAGGCTGGCGTGCAAACCCAACCGTTCACCCCGCCCTGGCTGGATTTGTAGCCGTTTCCCGACAGCCCCTCTGGAATGTTATCTGAACACCGTGTGCAACCAGTGTGACACGGTAATTACTGGAAACAGACAGCAGCCGGGCCTGGACGCAAAGTCTTCAGATGCGCGCTGTGACATCACAATTTATATTAATTGGACGGGTGGGAAGCGACTCTTTCATGTGCAAAGCTGTGAACAAGAGAGAGAGAGAGAGGTTGTCTCTGGGTTGGCGAGCAGCAGCCGGAATCTGGGGCTCGCAGACGAAGTCTTTGTGATGTTGAGACGAGGATGAAATCAGGTTGAAAACAAAGTTTGACTCAAGCTTCAGTTGAAAGCAGAGTGCATGTTGTGAAAAAGGTACATCTTATTCCTCTGTTGGAGCTGTTTGGGAGGGAATAAGAATCTGCTTAGTCAGTCAGTCCCACTTGTTTTTGGGCTCTGAACTTGGCAGTACCTGAGTTGAGCAATTTATAAGTTGTACTCTGCCTATAAAACAGGGTTCCTACAGTAAAGAAAGGTCTGGACAAATACAGAATACCAGCAATAAGTACTTGTAAAAGCATGCGGATACTTTTCTACTGGACTGCAGGAAAAAAAGACAGAAGAAGTTGGATGGCGGAAAGGAGCGAAAATGTCTGTAGTTTAGAGAACTTTCAAGGTAAACATGGAGGATACTCAGACTTCTAAGTTATGAGGTGGAGTGAAAAATTCCTCTTAACATAATTCGTAAAGGATTTAATGACTAATTCCACATGTCGTGCTTTATGGGGACTGTCAACTTACAAAGAAGAGCCACACTCTTCTAAAGGAAAGAAATGTTTTCAAAAGTTATTACACGATGAACAAGTACCATCTCGTTAACGACTCGGTATATGTACTTGGAATTGGCAAGATGTGGTTGCAGGACATTCACAATTGTTTCCATGAAGCAGATTTATTTTTGAATTTCCAATTAGTGGATTCTGATGGTCAGGTTGGTGAGAACAGTGGTCAGGTTCAAATCTAGATTCCTCGTGTTGCATGTTGCTGTGCCTTTGGGAGAAAACTTACCCTAAACTGGGTGAGTATGGCATGTGGAAAATGTCTGAAAGCGTAAAATTGTAAATGGCTTGTACTTGTGTAGCTCTGTATCAAATCCTGAGGACCCCAAAGTGCTTCACACTACATTTTGTATCCTTGTTCCTTACTTCACCCCTTCATCCTTTCACAGACACTTTGGCATTCGCGAGTTTAGTATTGAAGGTATTCTTGCGCCGAGAACTATGACAGGAACACGATGTAGCAACCTGGTCGACATATCCACCATGACCTCGAAATGTTTCTGCTGCGGATGTTCCGTGTGACGTCCACCGGCTGCGTCAGGAATCATTTCCTCTCTGGCTTTGTGCGTCTGCTTCCCCAAACTCGGACGTTTGCCAGCAGCACTTGGAAGCGGAGAGCTCTGTGCACCCTCACCATCACATAGACCGCTCCTCTGTGGCACGTTCCCATAAATCATCGAAACTGTGTCTCAATTAATCAGTGTCGGTCCTGAAAAATTGATTCAATAAATCAGTGGATTGCGACACAATTCGTCCTCCGGGTTCAGCTTTGTAGCTTCACAAATGAGCGACAGATGAGAGGAAATGTTCATGAGTACAGGAAATGGATAACCTGTAAATAGCAACAGGTCTGTACTCTACAAGCAAACAGAGGAGCTTTAGTAGAAGATTAAGATTTAACGGTGTTGTCTGCATTTATTGGGTCTGCTGGGAAAGATTTGTAAAAAAAAAAAAAGTCAAGATAAATTCACATTGAGGATAAATGTTTTTAATTTGAGTACATTCATTCAGCTGGGTTCAAATGTTTGTTTTTTTTTAATAAATTACTAGATTAATAATCCTGTTAAAGCAAATATCACTGAAGCATTAATTCAAAACATGATTATAGCCAAGAGGCCTTTGAAATGGATTTTAATCATTTTTCTGTAAGGTCGACAGTAAGTATTTATATAGATGTCAAAGTGATGCATGTATTCTGACATAATCATTGCTGCATTTCACTCCACATGTCTGCATGCTCTTGCTTACACAGACAGGCTCTTTGGTTGCCTCTCTAAATATTGTATGTTTATGTTGAGTGACCACAAAGATTGAACTCGGGGGAATTGCTTGTTTGCTGAGAGCTCAGATTCTGTTGTCACAGAGTCTTTACATCACTTTGCACAAGCCGTCCATCTGATCTGACTGAGTTTCAGTCTTTTTCTTACCATCGAATCCATTGCAGGTTTTTTTTTAACTGATTTTAAAAATGGAAAACGGAAACAAAGCTTTCTGTTTCTGGTTTAAGAAAAAAAAAAAAGCAACGACCCGCCACATTGCACATGAAATTAAACCACTCTTTGGTAATTGAATGAAATTCATCCGCCTTGTCCTCACAAGCCTCATCCTAATTAGGAACTTAAAAACTGTGAACACTCGAGTGGAAAATGATTAAAAGAACAGTGGAGTGCAAATGGAAAACTCTGGCTCTTGCGCCGCTTCAAAACGTCAGTGGGAACTTTGTTAGCAAAGGTTAACCCGGTCATTTTAATTCAGCCCGCAGCGGCTCTAATTTATTCCCGAAGCGCCGCCGTTCGTTTATGGCTCTCCTCCATATTTAGGAGCAAAGCGCTGCCGAGACTTCCATCACTTTGACTGTCATTTGGAGCAACGGCAGATATTTGCCTCTGACACGCGGACACATGCAAACTTTGCTTCCCAGAAGCTAGAGGGAAAAATGTACAGTTTGAATAAAACATGACCCTCAAGTGGCGTGGGTGCATTAACACGTCTCAGCCTTGTCAACACCACTTGGTCGTTTATTTAAATAAAACATGAAAACCTTGGATCTCTGCCTGATGCTCTTCTACGGGAAGCACAGTCGCCTACGTCTCTCTCGTAGATTAATGGCTAGAGGTGGAGGACCCATGTTGTGGCTTTGATGAGGCAATTTGTACAGTTCTGTGAGAAAACAATGTCAGTTCATTTTATCGCAATGCGACTCTAGGGACACATCAGCACGGCTCCTTCTCCGTACAGTGTGGAGCGCAGCCTGATGATAAATCAAAAGAGGCTCGTGTGCCAGGGAAGGGCGGCGTTACGGCTCACTCCGTAAATGGCCCCATGTGTTGCTTGTTGCTCTGTTTGGATGCAGACTATGAAGCAGACACTTCATGTTCAGCTGTGAATACGAAGCCAGGGGTGGTTACCCTGTTGCTTGTCGCATGTCCCTGTGGGCATGCACAGAACCAACGGATGGATCTTTTTTTTTCTTCTCACCACTGGGTTTCTAAAGATCTCATTTTCTAGGAATGGGAAAACACGATTACTCCTAATGAGCCATTAAGTGTCTAGAGAGACGGGGTTAGAGTCTGTGTTGCAAACCAGGATTGTTCCCGCTCAGAAGTGAAGATGATAAACAGGTTGTTAGATAAGTGCAGCATTTTTTCCTCTGCTAGATCAGGAATCACCAACCTTTTTGCAACTGAAAGCTACATCATATGAAGAACTAAGAGGTGCCCAGACTTTTTCTCTGAATGCCAAACACATTAATATAACAATCAAAATGCAAATGCTTCATAAACTTCAGTCATTTTATTGTGTTCAGCACGGATTCCTGAGAATAAGTGCCAAGACTTAATAGCTGCAGCAAATTTTCCAACATAAATATTGTATTTTTTTTGTCGTCCTCAAATGGAAACCAAAAGTTACCAAAAATGTTTGTGGCAAAGGATAACAGGCAACACATTCCCAAGCTTTAGTTTTCAGAGGCGTACCCTCAACGTGACGCGTCTCGTCGCTTCTTGAGAGACCGATTTGCGAGGAAGCTCTTGCTTGCGACGGACACATTAACACCGCCGTTGTGGACAGGCTCAACTTAACAAACTCCCTCGTCGAATATGATTTCCCAGGCCGGGCAATTAGTGAGAGAATCTAAAAGCTGGCCGGTGCAGCGCCGCGCTCGTCTGCCAAGGTGCTTTGTTGAGAGCGGAGTTTAGGCAGAACGTCTGTGGTTCTGTTTTCAGAGATTACCTTTGTGATGTGAGAAAGCTGAACAGTGACCATGACTATTGTACTCCTTCAGAAGGACATAGGACTGACTGAGAATAAGGCGGACAGGAAGCTTCTTGGATGACCTGCAACTATTGAAGATTACCCTTCACTATGAATGCCAAATGAAATAGAAAGGCAGCTGCATACTTGCATATGAATTAAGACAGTAGAAAAGAGAAGCAGTATTTATTTCACTGTGCTCAGTCTGGTAGCAATTCTGATGCATCATGCTTTAATAAAATGGTTTCATATTTATTTCTGGAGAGTTTATCTCCTCGCCAGTGTATTTCTGGAGAGGCATACTGTGTGACCAGCTCAGCTGTTAATGCCCCCATGTTAACAAATGTGGTAGTGAGCGAGCATTAGGGTTTGTGCCAAGGCCATCAGTACTGTTGGTGCTGGATGTAGTGGCGTAGAGCTCAGAGTGGAGTTTTCCATGTGTGGGCTTGTTTTAAAGCCCTCCAGAAACCAGCAGCTGCTTCAAGTCCCCTCTTCTCCAATTATTGCCAGAAGTGTCAGAAATTGCTTCTGACGTAGTTTACAGGAATCAGGTTTTGTGTGAAAATATGAAGCTTGTGTTTTAATTTGCTTCATTTTGAGAATAGCAAGTATTCTCAAAATGAGATATATATTGAGAAAAGGGATTCAAAATTTTATTTTATTTTTAAAAAATTATGCAAACTATTAATTTATTTCTGGGGTGTCAGTACTCCAGATAATTAAAAAATTGTGAAGTCTATCTTATAATTTATTTTTATTTTTTTCCCTCCTCTTTGATCCGGTATTACGAAGCACCGTAAGAGACAAAGATTTAATATATAAAAAATACTAAATATATATTTTTTTAAAAAGCAGGCAAGTCAGATTATTTGTTTGTTGAGTCCTAGAATAGGACTACCAGCAGCGGGCCCCAACAACGAAATCATTCAGTTCTGCAGAAAGAACAGAAATGTTCATTGTTGTCTTTTTCTAACAACCATCAAAAACGAGGCCAATAATTGAGCAGAGAGGAGGCTGAAAGCCTGGTGATGATGCGCAGCGCACAGCAGTCCGCTTCCACTCAGATGTTTTTGCTCCCTCAGTCATTTTGTTATTATTTCCATTAAGACTGTTCCTCCACAGCAGGAGGACTCGGAGAGGGATCAAAAATCTAAAAAAACAAAAAAAAGCCAACACGATGTTTCTCCAGCCGACTATCCAAACTCAAAATAAGAATCCTGAAATGTCGCTTTTGACAATATTGAACCGGAACATCCGAGGGAATAAAAACTTGAGAGGAGTGCACGCTGAATGGAGGGGGAAAAAAAAGATGCTGTTTTGCACTCCACTCATCCTCCGCTACGGCTCCATGCATACATGAATACAGAGAGGAGCAGTGTGAAATCAGTGCGGCTAAAAAGTAGTTTGGCACAAGATGTTGCTGCTAATCAGTTCCCTCAGCCACCGTCCAACACTGCATACAAACCAACCTCACACACATCCAAGTCCCTCCTTTACCCCCAACAATCCTTTCGTCTGATATTTCCTCCTGCAATTGCTTCTCACCATTCATTCATCACCCACACAATTCCAATGGAAATATGTTTATTGCACAATGCAGACACTAGATTTCGCTTTGCATATTGACAGGCCCCGGCTTGGCCTTATTGCTCCCTAATGTTCTGCGCCGCGATCTCATCCGTCAGGAATTAACTGTACTTTTAAATTCGATTCCTTTGTTACTCCGACGTGTCTGCATGAGACGCTCCGTCAACAAACTCTAAATCTGTCGCCGTATCGGTATGATAGATCCGGGCCGACTCCTGAGAGAATGTTTTAGGAAGGGTAATAAAGGCAACGGAGAGCACTCTGGGGAATTTCCCGTGGATAACAATATCCCCCCCCCCCCTCCAACCACCCACTCGTAAATTGTCACGCCGCCACAAAGTGAAAGCGGGTTTAGGAGCGCAGGTATGCTTTAAAAAGGCAGATAAATAAAATAACGCCATAAACGTCCAAATGGAGCATCTCTCAAAGTTGTTTATGCTCGTTTTAAAACAAACTGCAGTTTCATCTATTAATAAAGTGAATGAAAACATGGAATCAATAAAAAGGAAAAAAAAAAACAGAAGCACAAGGCATCTGTTTTGAGGCAGGAGCTTCTACCGTATCACATAAACATTTGGAAGAAAAACAATCTTTCTACAGTAATGTAACATATTGATTGTTGCAGTTAACAAAACACTTTTGCACCCACATGTTCAAAGATTACAATCTGGTTCTAGATGAGGTCTGGAACAACGAGTAATGAGCCTTTTTACTGATTGTTCTCACTGTATATTAAAACTGTCACCATGTTGTGGCCGTAGAGTATGAGAAAGAAGATTGGGTTCCTCTGCCAATCTTTTGGTAGATGTTGTCCCATCATCTGCAGAAATGCACTGTTGGTAAAAAGTTTTTCTTCTCTGTTCTCAGGATACGCGTCACTATTTATTTGAAAATCTTGCAGTTTCTTGAATTTGAGCCCAAATCTGTTCTTGAGTAAAACTCCTTGGATTTTTTTGGCCCCACACTTCTGACTCCTCCACTGTAGGCTGTTTATAAGCTATCCTTGGCTTGGATTCCAGGTGCAAAACGGCATCTAATTGCAAGATGTCTCCTCCTTGTCAGCTGTTTCTGTCCTTAATTGGAAACCCAAAGAGCTGACACGCTCGCCCTGAAAGCCGACCCATGAAGGCAGAGCTTCCTTTCACCTGCCTTGTCACTTACTTCATCTCGCCGGTGCTTCAGTTAAGCTTGAGTCACCATCAAGTGTGACGACCCATGAATAAACCTGCTGCTCAAACCGTGTGGAGGAGATGTCGGCTCCAGATGTCAGAACACAGCTCCTGTTTTGTCCCTGAGATTTTTTTTTTTTTCACAGAACAATTCTGTAGGTAATTAGAAAATAGATCTGAAATCTCTGAGAGTGTACTCTTTGGTTGTAGGAGTGCAGCAGACTGGAACAAGAAATAAAAACTCAAGAGTGCTCTTTAGGAGATGAAGGACAGTCATGTCGCCTGTTCATCATTTGCTGATTTTAAGAAGTCCTTCCACTGCCTCATACCCAGGGCTAGTGGCGCTAGTGAGATTGATCATCGGTATTAATTTACAAACTTGGTCTAATTCACTGCTGTGGGGAGAAATGAGTTTCCATGTTCTAATTGTTCACCTGACTTGCCCTGAATTGCCTGATTGGACTTATTTGCTTGTCTCTGTGATGGACTCATTGTTCAGGTTGGACATTTGGTATGTAAGGACCCATCATGGTGGACTGAGGTCTAAATGTCATTGAAGGATCGTGACATTTCGGGATGTTTGTTTTCGCACACACCCTTCAAGGGTCACCAAGATGCACCAAACTGAGCTCGGAAATATTGATAGATAAAAGTTTTATTTTCCATGTTAATATAAGCCAAAATAAACCAAAAGACGTTGGTTGATGTTTGCCCGCTGTATCTGATCAGAATCAGGAGGAAGTTGGCGTTTTGGTCCAACAGTACGTACTTTCTCACGCCTCAAAACTACCCATTCTGCTTTCTGGAAAACCGCCTGTTTTCCCACATAAACAAAAGCACTCACAAAAATCTGACCAATCACATAGTAGTTTCTCATGCAGAGGGGCAAGAAGAGTTAGCTATGAAGGTTGAGATCTTGAGAACAAATGACTTTGTTTTTTGTCACGCAACTTTGTGACAAAAAAGAGCCAATTTCAGCATTTTGGCTCATTGAGCTAGATTATAATTAGCCTCTATAGCAGTGTTATTACACACAACAAACATGCTAACTCTTGTAACTTGTAGCTGTAATTTCCCCCCCCCCTCCACTTTGAACAGCTGTCAGCTTACAGAAACTTGAGAAGTCAAGGAGTTTCACTCGACATGTCAAATCATTTAACTAAAAGAAACTTTTTGTCTAAGTAATGCCGTTAAATTGAGTTTTACGTCCTAAAAATTATGTTTTTTGAGACTGTGTAAAAAGTACGGGCTATTTCAGCCACACTTCTTAGAGTGGGCCTGTTCCATTTTTATTCTTCCCAAAGAATCTGTTTCTGCCAGTATGATTGGCTGCCTAGAAGAAAAAGGGCTTTGGCAATAAGTGGAAAAAATGCTATGTTGCTACAAGCACTCTGTGGAGGTGATGTGTGTGTTTGGGTGGAGGGCTTTGGAGATGAGATGGAGCCTTCAAGAGGTTCTTGGCCGAACACACAAGTCCTTGTACCAGATAGCTTGATCCATCATTGTGAAACTACAAATGAAAGTGGTAAAACAATTTCTGTACCCTGGACTCATCCCAGACTCTTGCTCTGTCAGCAGACTGTTCTACCTGTTGACCTCCAAGCTCTGCAAAATGACGTCTTCCTTCATTTCCACCGCCCTGTCTCACCCCGGTTTCCTTCTGCTCTTCATTTTTCTTTAGATCTTTGGGAACCAAAAGAAAAATACAGACTGAGAAGACATTAATGAGCCACATATCTTTTATTCCTTTGATAATGCACTGCTAATGTGTCACACAAAAGATTGGCAGAACAAAGGGGAACCTAATTACCTGAATAATTCAGACTTTTGAGGAATCGGGTCATGATTATTCCTTCTGCAGCGCTGTGTGCTGGATGCACAGATCTGAGTCAGCTTGTTTGGTGCAAGAGTCTCTGCCTCACTGTTCCCCATTTTGTGAAGTTACAACCTCAAACTTGAATGTATTTTATTGTGATGAACCAGCTCATCGTATTGCATATTCGTTAGGGATGCGATGCTTTCTTTGAACAAACGGTGGAGAAAACTAATTATGCTGACAATACGAACAGTTTGAGGTTTTTTAAACCCATTTAACTGGACTTTATTGTGACAACAAATCAATCAAAATAAATTTATTACGATAAATGACAAAGGATACGATAAATTCCTAGACCTAGTCATGAGTTTAAGGACTTTAGATTTGTCACAAAGGGCTATGGACTTTATTTGACCCTTCATACCAATAAGGAACGACTTCACCGCAACCTGAATCCTTTGACTTGATTATTTTACACCAAACAGAAAATGTTATAAAGGAAAATTCATGGTGCAACTTTGGATGTGTTCAGCCTGCTGCATTCCCTCCCATTTGCCAATATTTCCTCCTGCTGTTGCTGCAACAAGCACACACTGCTCACACTCTGCTGTTTACCTGCTTTTCTTCTGCGTCCTACGGAGACAGCAAAAACTGTTTGCGTTAGAAAGGTCCTGTCAGCCAGCGCTACCGGGGAGCTGAGCACCAAAAAATGTTTATTTGCAAAACAACGGCTAGTTGATCCATGATTTTTAAATGCAAAAAGAATTGAGTGTCTCAGACCGATTCTTAATTTTAAGCATGGAGACGGTAGCTGTGGTCCTACATTGCAAATGTGCGCAAAACGTCGTCTATATTCCGCTAATATAAAAAAAAAAACACAGTTTTGCAACTGCGGTTTTTCCATTAAATGAGAAAAACTCATTTAATGATGAGTCATCAAAAAACATGCAGCGCCATAATCCTGGTGGAAAAGACATCATGTTTGTCTTCTTCCAGTTGTTGTGCAGGAGACTTGTGACAGGAAAAAAGTGTTTAATACACAAATTTTGATACGGCTGAAAAACGTCCTCATCAGCTGTTTTTTGACTCAAAAATGTATAAAAAATAGTTTTTCTTTTTTTTTTTTTAATTGAAGTGTTTTCATAAGCAAAGTTATTTTCGTAAACTCGTGCGCACAGAGTTTATTTTTTCCTTCAATGTCCCTTTAGGAGCTCTGAACATTATTTCCCTAACAGCACTGGATGTTGTGTTTGATTCTCCGGTTAATATTTAATGCAAGAAGCAACAAAAGCATTGATTTTTGAGGTACTTCTGAAGTTCACCTGCTCTTGGCGGTGGTTCAAACTAAAACATCTCAATTATTCCTCAGATTAAATGACTTAAGTCTCAGAATAAAACGTTTAGGATGTTGTCATCATATGATGTCTTGCTTATTAGTCATTTTATATTGAAATTGTCAGTGACGGTCACACAGATTCATTTTGCTGCTTATTTTTCTCCCACTGTTAAATAACGGTGGAATATCGTCATGGTAGTCTGATAAATGTTTGAGTTTTTAGCGTTTTGGCTGCTGTGACAGTAAGAAACGGTTTCCTCTTCCCCTGCCGAACCTGGACCGAACTGCATTGTGGGTCATTTGTGATGATTGAACGGCGCAGCGGGCTGGAAGTGCAGACAGGAAACCGGATGGACACACTTTCATCCATTCACCTCCCTTATTAGCAGCGAAAACAACACGACGGCGCGCTCGTGTTGAGCGATATAAATGTGTGTTTGGCCACAATCTGGTGTACCCAGAAGCCTCCTGCCTCTCCTCCTCCTTGTCAGACATCATTCTTCCAGCATATGTTCAGTTTTCTTTGCAGCAGCACATCAAGCACCTGGAGGCAGGAGGGGGGGGGATGCTTGGGTGGCTCTTTGACACGCTGCTTCCAGCTGACAGCTTCAGAATAATCGCTTCAACACTGCCATGAAATTTCCTAATAAGCTATTCGCCAAATGTCAATCTGACTTTACCTGCATGATGTGTGACTGGATTTTTGTGTTGTTGTTTTTTTTTTTTTGGCTTGCCCCCTACCTCTTCCCACATTCCTCCCCTTCCTCTTTCGCTGCTGCACACCTCGCTCTCTGATTTGACAGCTGCTGCTCTTAATTTTCTCCCTGGCCATTTCCAGAGGATCCATCTGGTGCTGCTTGAGGTGAGGGACGGATGGGAAGAACGCTCACACACAGAGACATCAAATGCTGGAAAATACACCTGGGAAAGAATACTTCCCTGTTTCAGATTGAGTTTTTATGTCTTCTGCTCTCTGAGGACTTGCTGGGTCTAGTCTGGGGGAACATACCTGCCTGCACAAGTTGTGGAACAAAGACGTTTGAGTGTTCTGTTTTCTGCTGTATGATGATTTAATGTTTTCTCAACAGTTTGTTGTTGTTCTAAATCAACTTACCTGGTTAAAGGTTAAATCAAATAGTATTAAAAAAATAAATTTGTATTCATAAAACTCATAAAATATACAGCTCATTCAGTTTGGGCCCCTGACTCTTATGTAAAGCATAAAATCTGAAGAACATGCATTCATAAAAAAAAAGTAATTTGTGGTTGCCCACCAAAAATTGTCACCCTGGGCTACTGCCCCTTTCTGAAGCCTTGTCCGGAGAACCGTGCTGTGTGTTCTTCCTGAAATCAGCCATGTTAGACATAATGGGCTGAAAGCAGCTGACCGGATAGGATGGAAAGAGCTGACCTGTGTAGGTGCTCCTGAAAGTGGCCAATTACTGCCTCTGGTTCTCCGTCTGACTGAAAACGCACAGCTCTGCAGCTGCACAGGGTGAACCAGGTGCTGATGACTCTCTTATTCTCTCCCACTCTCCTTTCTCTTCCATGTTGTTGTGCTGCAGGCAGATTGGTTTAGTGCAGATGGCTCTTGGGTGGAATATTGTTTTCTGACAAAGTGCTGACGGAGCGATCCTCCTCTGGACCCCTGCTGTTGGGGCTCTTTCATCTCAGAGGGGCTAACGACAGCTCTAATCCTATTGATCCACAACACAGATCTCTATTCTGCTGTCTGAAGTTGGGGATTGTGAGCAGGATGCAGCATGGAGCAGCTTCAGAAACGATAAGGATTCAGGAGTGGAGCTGGAAAACAGGCGGTTGTGTGTGGGTGGGTTTGTTTTTTGTTTTTTCTTGGACTTCTGTCTGAGGTCCAAACAGAAGTCCAAAAAGGACTTCTGTCTGAGGAGGTTCATTCATCTGATGGTCCACTGATCATCCTTCTGTCCTTCTTTTCACATTTTCCATCTATCACTTCATCCTTGTTTTCTTTTATCCTCCACTCATTTTTCACTGCTCTCTTTCCTTCTTGCTCTTACTTCTTCCACCTGTCTTTTGTTTACCTTCCTTCTGACCACAAATTCTTCCTTTTCCTTTCTCTTCCTCCTCTTCATCTTTGCCTTCCTTGTCTTGTTTTTTTCTTCATAATTCTCTCCACCCTTCTTTTCCTCCTTTGTGGAGCTCCTCTCTTAAATAACTTCCTTCTGGTAGTTTTCTTTTCCATCCTTTCATTCTTCCTTACCATCTTTCTGTCTTTCCTCTCCTTCTTTCCTTCTGTTTTTCTATCCTCCCATTTTTTCCTCCAGTCTTCCATTTTCTTCCACACTTTATTCCTTCCTTTACATTTCTTCTTCTCTCCCTCACTTCTTTCTTTTTTCATTTGCTCTCTTTCTTTGTGATTTTGTTCCTTCTCCCTCCTTCTTCTTGCCCCCATCATTTCTTTCACCATTTTTATTTTTTTTTTTGCCCCATGCTGAAACATCTGCTGCCAGTCGTCCTGATTGTTCATATTAATAGGTTAAAAAGCGGATCAGAAGATCGGTGAAGGGCGGAACGTGAGTGTGAGGGAGTGTAGGAAGCCGAGCAGGACGCTGTCTGTCTGCCGGAGAACAGAAACGGAGGATTTTCTAGCTGAGCCTCGGGAACTGAGCCTGCCAGACTCTCTCTCCGTCTCACCTCGTTTTGTTTTGTCGGCTAGAACACGCCGTCCCTCTCGGGGTTTACTTACTTCCCTCCACTTATTCCTCCTTAAACTTCTCAACTATCCGTTTTGTCCTCCCGTTTCTGCCTCTCCTCCGTCCCCCGAGCGTTGCGGCGGTGCTCGGCCGTGTGAAGCCAGAAGCATGTGGCAGTGCCCTGCCAGGACCAACACTCCTCCATGCCAGTTAATGACACTTCCAGGCATCCCGAGATGCACATCAGGCCCGGCTGCCGGCTGAATCAGCGGGAAAAAAGTCTGACTTTGGCAGCGCTCCGGGCGGCGGGGAGCATTGGAGGTGACATCAGCGACTCGGGGATGATACTGTTCTGGCAGCCTCTGCCTCCCACGCTCTGTCACTATCATCGATTTCCACGGCGGATGTTGTGACAGAGGAGGGGGAGAGAGGGTTTGGAAATCCAGCAGATAAACTAGATATATTTGGCAGAGCCGTCAAAGTAGTCATGAAGAGGAGAGAGGGGCTTTGTTAGGAAAGCCTCCCCACACTGAGCTGATTAACAGCTTGTGTTTCTTACTGCTCCGTGTTTAAAGCCATCTTTGGAGAAGACAGATGAATGGGAACGGCTCTAATAATCGGCTAAATTAAAGCGTTCCATCCTCACACCAGCTAACGGTCTTGTTCAGCGGGATCATAAAATTATGACGTGACGACGCCCACCGGCGCTAGAGACAAACGAAATATTTTACTATCATCCTCCGGAGATTTCTCCTCCCACACAGAGTTCATCACCTTCCATCAACATGTTAACCCAATGACAAAAAGATCATTCACTGTTTATGTAGCAACCAAACTTTCATGTATTTTAGAAAGATTTCATGTGATGGAGCACGTCACATTGATTTATATAGGGCTTTTCTATTATTATCTTATCTAAATCTATTGAAAACATCAGCAGATTAGATGACGTGTGCTTATGACTGACCATATAATGTTGTTGCAGGTGTAGAGTCCTGCTTAAAGATTAGTACTTGTAAGAATCCTCATCTAAGGAGGATGGGAATTATTTTTCCCCCACTTTAAAAATAACACGAGTCAGCTTAAATGAAGATATATTAAAAGATAATTAACCAAAATTCATTAAATGGATAAAAGAACCATCCCATATTCTACTGTTAGATAAAATTACTTCCCTGAGGGAACAGAGGCTCTGCTAGAGAAAATGTCCTTAACAGTATATGAAGTGTTGGCTTAAGCAGAGTAACGTGAGGACAATGATGTCTGAGCTACAAATGTCCTGATTCGACCCCAGGTGACCTGACTGTGCTGCTGTATGGCTTTTTAAGTCATCGATATCAGAGTGCCTGCCGAAACCCAACCGTTGATACCTGGCGTCTGGAGTTTTTTTATTTTTAAGTTTTGCAGAGCCATTTTCTCAAATTACAGACTGTATTTTTATGCGCTGGCTATAATGGTGAGAGACTGTATTGGCTGCTGCGGCTTGTACTCAGATGCCACCCTGGACAAATTCCAGATTTTAAATTTTGCATTCATTGTCTGCACATGAAATGACATCAGATTGAAAGAGGATGTAATATTTATCACAGAATCTCAGAACACAGTAAACATGCTAACATTAGCCTTCTACTTCTACAAGTAAAAGCTGCTTGACATGTAGATATTGCCAGCAGGAGGGATTACACACAGTAGCTGTTTGTTTGGAGTAAAGCCAATCATGTTGATGATTTTTTTTTTTTAAATTATGTTTTAGCTAGCTAACCACCTGTAACTAATGTAGACCATATTCCACTGAATACTAGTGTGTTATTTTGGGGCGGCGGTGGCTCAGGCAGTGTAAGTCTCCTGTAGTTGGCGTTGCCGGTTTGAAACATTGCTCCATCTGTTTTGGAGACGTTCTAGTTGGTCTTCAGGTATTAATCCTCCAAAAAAACATAACTATCAAGGGATATTTTCAAATTTCCTGTCAACTTTAAACATTTTTTAACTCAAAAACACGGCGGGCCGCTTGATGAATGACTGCCTGAGTGCCACAACCGCCAGGCTTAGCAAGTTATAAGCGATTTATAAATATTGTCATTAAAACCAACTAATTTCTCCAAAGTTTGGAGACCTGTCTCTTGTTTGAGGTCAAACTATTTTTGGCTTGTTAGCTGCACATGACTTCAGGTTTTGCTCAAATCACAAACCATTAAAACTCATTACGGCTTTTCCCTTACGACGAGCGATGTCTTTGGTTTAATGATGAACAAATGCCTTTCATGTCGAGTTCAGGCTGAGGGTTCCTAAGGCAACCGCTGCATGCCCCTTTTGTTTGAAGTGTGAGTCATGTTTGGCCAGTTATTTTACCCGCATGCATAGAATACAATAAGAAATAAACATTGTAAGGACTGTGTAAGCTTTAAATACATCAAATATCATGACTGATTTAAACAATGCTTTTGTTTTATTAGCTTTGTGTGCTTTCTGTTGCTTACTTTACTTTTCGGACTATCTTCAGATATGTTCCAAACACAAATTTGCTGCTCGTCAGTTGCAAAGCCTTTTCATAAATATATAAGCAATTAATTTATATTTATACTTGAATTCAGATTCTCACACCGTTCATTGACTCAATGCAAATGCTAAATGGGTGATTTCTATGTAAACTTCAAGTAAATTAGCACTTTAGAAATTTATCAGGGAAAACTATTTAAGGGCAAACAAAAATTTTTTAAAAGCTAAAGCACTAAGTGAAAAATTAGTGCTTTAGCACATTAGTGATTAGCGAAGAACTCAATATACCTTCATAAATCTGGATTTTAGAAGTTGTGTAGAGGATGGATCACTGCTAAATATTTAATTAATAATTTTATTGTGTGACAAGTTGCTTTCTGCTGTATTATCCGAGGCACCAATAACTGACCAGGACTGTTTCCATGTATTAAATTGGGAAATACAGCTCAAAGATGGGATTAGAGTTCATCAACCCATAACTTTATAAAAAAAATCATACAGCCCTACTACATATCTCAGTGCATTTCTAAAGGATTACTTGGAGAACCTTTCTTGAAAGGCATCTCTGCTTGACTTGCCTAATTTGCCTGCGATTCGCGGCGTTATGAAGTGTGCCAGTCGCCGCGGTGCCGAGGAACGTCTCATTCAGAACACTTTGTCCTTCCTCGCGAAACATTAACCTCCACCAGTCTGCCCCGCAGTGACAGGGGATCCAATCAACTTCCACGCTTTGCCAACCCCCCAATGTCTCCTTCATCTGAGACTGTGACACAAAGAAATTAACACCCTGCATATTCATCACTATTACCAACGAGGAGACTCCGAATTTAATTGAATATGTAACGGCACGAGAGAGTGAAGTGGGGCTCGACTCATTGCTTCGTCGAGGCATGGCTCAGTCACCGGATCTCTTCGTGGGAAGATAACAAATACCAGGCTGGAGAGATGCCACGTGCAAATCCCTCGTCTAGCTGCTCTTCTGGAGCAAAAGCTGCTTTGAGATTGTGATGATGATAAAAGAAGAGTAATTTGGCTTAAAGTTCCTTGCGACAGACCACACACCCCTTCCCATTTTCAACACTGAGCACATTTAAACATTGAAGCTGCTGCTCATTCGGTTTTTTGCCTTGAAGCACCAGCTTGATCCCAATGGACAGAGGTTGTTTCTAATCTTGACAGATTCTTCGGATTAAGTTCTGGGCTTTGACTAGGCCATTCAAAAACATGAATTGGCTTTAATCTGTGTCAAACCTTTCAGTGTCTTAGCCATTGGATAAGAGTTGAAGATCAAGAGAAGTGGGGCCGGATCCACTGAAATATTTCCCACAATAATTTTTGCTGCTTTCCTAACCTCCTTTCAATGAGCCCTGATTTGTTTGCATTGCAATAAGCAATGTAGATTTCCATGATTATTTTCATGTATAAACATTTCTACTATAATTACACAGCGGTAGTCGCATGAACAGCCATTCTATACATTTCTAAGTTTGATACATATTTGAATACCAACATTCCTTCCCATTTTGTTTCAAATATTGTGTAAATAAATCACAGCCTCTGCTTGGATTGAAACCCCTCGAATATATTGGCTTACAAAGTAAACGGGGAGGAAAAAGGAAGTAAAGGATGTGTTAACGAAGCTCTTATACACATTTAATGTGAGAGTGGAATCAATGCCGGCGGATTGAACGTAGCACCTCATTGTTCTTAGCACTCGTCCGCTTCGTTGTTGGTGCTTCAGTGGAGTGATTGCAGCAGTCGGCTGTTAACGGGGAGGAATGAGCCCTCGACGCCGACTAATCGCCGCTCTTCCAGTGGCACAAAAAGCCCACTCCAATCAGCCACCAGGCTTAAGGGAGGCAGGAGGGCTTCCCAGGTCCTTCTGGGACACGGCGAACCGCGGGGCGTGAGGATAAAACGGCGGGAAGATGAGGGAGCGGAGCGGACAGGCCGAGCCTTCAGACAGGAGGATGATGGGAGGAAGAAAGCGGGAGCGTCTGACAGGGATCAAAGGTCCACTCAACGAGGACTTGTCTCGTCTTTCCCTTTGACGGGGCTAAACTGGTGGGGAAGAGAAGGAAGAGTGAAAGATGCTGTAGATCCAAAGCAGGAGCTTAATCCTTTTTACCTGCAGCTCCATCACTCGGTACGCCTCAACAGGCTTCAGGCTCGCCTCGCTCCTGCTCTGCATGTAACACGATTTGCTTTGCACGTTCCCTGAAAGCTGCATGCATTCACAATGCAATATGTGCGGGGCGCATTATTTTCGTCTTTCTTTTCTTTTTTACGTCAAGCGAAGTGAGTGACAAGCTGGTAATTAGGTTGCTCGGATGTGAACGACTGAAAAGAAACGTTGAAATGTAATGAAAAGTGTGTATCTTTAAAGCCTGACAAGTAAATTTAACAGTGGGATGAATTAATATTAATAAAACAGAGTGACTGACTGGGTGAAATAATGGCTTTGTGAATTAGGATTCTCAATAAAAACCAGGGCGACGAGAGCTTGAGAGTTTGGACTAAAAGGAAACGCTGAGCTGATCCGAGATCTGCAGAGTCGTGCCTCGGAGTAAAAAACCCTAAAAGCTGCCTGGGAAAATCTTTTGCACCTAAACTGGAAAGTAAGTTTCAGACTGGAAGTGTCTGAGATATTGTGTCATGATCAACGTATGCACAGAAATCCAGCTTCTCCAAGTGTTGTAGGAAAATATTAGAAATGGTTTTAAATAACCTATTTAAACTCAAATGTTAGATAATAGCTGTATCAAAAGTGGATCGGTGCATCCCTAATAATTAATTTCTGTCAGTTTAACTTTTTCTGACATTATTGTAAGCTACTAATGTGGGCTGTGGTAAAAACACTACTTCCTGATAAACAGGAAGTAGGTCCTGGTAAACAGGAAGTAGTGTTTACTCATGCAACGGTTTAGTGTCTGCTTTAGCTAATGTATGCAACGTTTTGATGTGTGTTTTGGATCATTTTGTCTTGTTGGAAGATACAGCTCTGCCTCAGGTTCAGCCATCCAGCTTTTGATTGAAGTTTATGTTGGAGGATATGTGTCACATTTTTCCATTTTCATTATGTTTCACCGGATAATGTGTTGCACTTCCACCAACGGCAGCAAAACGGCCTCAAAATAATCTAAATGCATGAATCAGTGAGATGTAGCCCTTCTGTATCCAATTTGGATTCAGTGTAGTGGCACAGGTGCATAAATCCAGCAAAATGTTTGCAGACTATGGAAGAGAGTGCACTCAGACAGGAACAGCGATAATGAAAATTGAGATTTTTTATTTTTTTTTAAAGAAACATTCAGACATGCGGCTCCTCGGCTTGATAATTGAGATTGACCTGCGAAGAAAAGCCTTCTTCTAGTTATTGTCAGGAATTGAATACAATGTCTGTCATGCTTTGTGCACATTGCAGGTTAACCTGAGTTAGATTTGAGTGGCAGTGTAATTACCTGGGTTTTATTTTTAACAATGTTAGTTCTCACAAAAACATTTTTCTCTTCGACATCTTTTGTCTGGGTTATTTTCTCTGAGGAGTCTCAACAGTTTTAATCCTAAATCTGTGCTGCTGAAAAAAACATATCGCAATAAGCTTAACCTAAAACTCCCTGTAATGTCTCCCGCTTTCATTTCCAAAACTTAATTACCCGGCTGTCTGCTAGAAGAACTTGCTCATGGTTGAGGGAACGTCTTGCTGCTTTATTACCAGACATTATTTTCATAATCTACACTGATCAGCACAAGTTTGACTTGGGATGCGTAATTTGTTTGCTCATTCATGTGTCACTTCTAATATGTCAGACTCCACTAATCTCACGTTGTCAAACCCTGCAGAGAGATCTACCTAATTTTCACATTAAAACAGATTTAAGATTAAATGTATTTCGAGATTAAATCAAGGTGCTACTTATTTTTGTTTAGTACGGTGATGTACGGCAAATGTATCACCGGTTGGACGTTTGTTGACCGCTGGCTCACTGCTGTTGCTGATCCCTACGAAGCTTGGCCTAAGGTCGTTGTCCAGATTTGACCTTTTTAGCACAGTAGTACAGCAGACTCCTCCTTCTACATGCTAAGGTGAAAGGTAGGGGCCACTTAACCATTGAAAGGCAAAGTGTGTAGCACAATGAAGATGACACAATTCATGTTAAAGATTGCCTGAAGAGAGCCTTCTCATTAAGAACTATTCATTATGAACCAAGAGGTTACAGAAGCGAAATGGGGCGATATGACCCATTTCTCCTTGCTATGCGCAGCTGCACTGATTGAAAGTAGGAGAGGAGGAGGAAAAAAAAAAATCTTATTACATTGTGATTCTAATCAGTAATGCAATTTCCATAATTTACAATGCAAGGGGAAAAAAACTGTTTGCAGTAAAGAGGGTTATTTTAAATTTGCACTAGTTGAGAGATGTGAATGGAGACACAAAACCGATGTTTTAGGAGCAGATTGAATCAAGGTTGAATCTTTATTAGGTTTGTCTTAATTCTACAGAAGTGAGGAATTATCTAATTTTCTCAAATTAGTTGAATAATGGTTTGTATCAAATGTAAATTAACAGTATGTTTTTTTCTTCTCTATTTTATTCAAATTTATATAAGAATAGGCTATTTATCTTGACTGTCACCAATGAGTTATTAACACAAAGGGTTTTTTTATGAAAATATACAGTATGCAGCTCGGCATTGAAACAAAACATAACTTCAGTTTTTCTAGTTTTATGTCGAAGCATTTCTGTAGCACCAGTAGATAAAGAAAGCAGCCAAATTTAAATATATATATATAAAAAATAAATTAAAAGTTGAAAATTGGTGACAGAAATATAAAGCTGTGCATCATCAGCATAGTGAGATCATATTAAATACAAGTGGCCCGAGAATAGAACCCTGAGGAACACCACAGGTGAAATTTACTCAGTCAACCCTAAAACTGAAAAAGTCCGCCAGGTGTCATTTGAACCAATCCCATTTTGTGCTTATGAGTCAGTCGGTTATAATTGGTATAAACGTTAATACATTTAAAATGGGTTTTTTGATGCAGCCCCCACTGTGCTCTAAAATAAATAAAATCCTGTGATTGGTCTCAGCTAAACTTTCCCTAAACGGCTTGCTTCTACATGAACTCCAATTTCATATTATAAACTTTTTTTTTGTATCTATGTTTATAATCCGCCTTTTTTAAGGTCCCAAGTTTAAATTCTCAACAATGAATGCTGAGAACTTCAGAGAGATCCTTAATCTTCATATTTAAGGACTTAATTATCTAAATCTCAGATTCTAATTTAAATCATAATTAGGGTTTTAATAACACAGCGCCTGCGGAAAATGTCAACCATTTATAGCTAAAAGTCATGCAACAAACACAAAACAGGTAAATCAACACGTGTGTCTGACTCCTTTAGGTGTGTAATTACAGAAGTTAAAGCTGTTTTTCTTCATTTTCAACAGCTTGACATTAACATTAAAAAATCTGGGGATAATGCTACGAGTAAAACAGAGGGTTGCACATAAGCTACATTATACATGTGTAATTTTTATTCAGCTCCTCTAACTTTGTTCTAATCTGAGAGCCGAGTAAAAAGGAAGACAGGTGAATAACGAGGCAACAAAAAAAGATGGACGGAGCAACTCCAGGCTGAACGGACAAAGGACAGAATGTGCTTTTCTTCACCCATTTTATGTTTATTTCCTTAACAAGGAAGAACAAATGGAGAGAAGCAGAATTACCTGAGAGAGAGAAAGAGGGAGTGAAAAAGATCTCTTTTACCATTAATTTGTGTGGAACAGAGCACAGAAAAGACAAACGGAGTCAGGTTGACATTAATCATGGTGACAGGAGCCTGTTATTCTAAATTCACAAGAGGACTTGCACTGGGTTATCCAAAAAAAATTGATAGAGATTTATTCAAAGTTTCTAAAGCCTGAACGATTTTATTTATTGTATACATCCAACCTCGGAGGCTTCCCGGGTTAAAACGGTCTGAACAAAAAAAGAGGGCAAGTTGGTGATGAAGTGGGATTGTTAAAATAGTATAAGTGGACGAACAGGTGGGTAAAATAAACCGGGTATATTAATGGGGTAAAAAATGGATGGAGGGGTCGGTAACAGATGGATAGATGAATGGACAGATTGATTAAGAGCTTGGTAGACGGATGGAGTCGTCCAGTGGTGGTGGGTATTTTCGTACCATGGTGCTTTACATTTCACCTGTAAGGATAGACCTACCCAATGTAGTAAGTACAAGGTACAGACCAAAATGGTCTTGTACCTTGTACTTCATTTGAGGACCAAAATTGCAGCATTTGTTACATTTCCAAGCATGTTTCATTTTCACACTACACTGTCCAACAAACCAAACCCTTTGACCTGTTCCCCCACCTTGCCTGTGGGGGCGCTGCACCAAGAAACACTGAACGAAACGACACAAAGACCTCTGAAGAAGATAAGTGCAATTTCCTCCGAGAAATGTAAACAAAGGTGGAGTGGTGTTAAATTTCAGCGGTTGTAGGATTTCTCTTTGTTTGTTTTGGTTGTACTTACCCAGAATGCCCTGCGCTTTAGTCCACTTTCTGCTGTTAGAGCGGTCTCCAGTCTGCTTGGCGTTCACATGTGCGTTCAAACCGTCCCAGAGTTCACTTCAACAGCGCTGAAGTCAGACAGAGTTCTGTAAGGTTGAAAACCTGAATTAAGCATTTCTATAGTCATCTCTACACTCACATAATACATAACACCATGTGGTTGAAAGAATCAGTTTCTTTGTCAAAGAATCAGTCAATAGTTTGATTCATATTTTGCACCTGAATCAAACTGAACGGGAAACTCACCTGTATTTTTGTTTTTGTTTTTTCCCCAACAAGGTAAACAGTTTCGACATTAGAACCCCCATAAATGTTTTGTCAGGTTTTCACATCCCCCACCCAAAAGGGTCTGCTTAATAATCCAGAAAATATGTCCAATAATTCACATCTCTGCTGATCTGAACGGCTTGAGAGAGACTTCACAAGGAAGAGAGCTGTCTTTTGTGCGAAGCCGGCAGGGTGTGGAGTACAGCTTTGCTTTGACAGAGACCTATGTGATCTGGATACGTGGCGGAACTTCAATTGAAACCAAATCCGCCGCGCGGGGCGAGTGAAATGTGACATTGGATTTCATTTCCTTCGCTGCACTCACTGACGAGAACAAGTGCCGGCCGGCTGAACGAAACGGAAGGCAGGAAAAAAAGTTTAAAAAAATCAAAGTTCATTTCCATACCTGCTCCTTGTCTCCTCGGTTTGTCAATGTTGCTAACAGCGGCTGACAGGAAGGCTTCAGGACGCCTCGGGGATGAACATTAATTATCCGATCGGTTTGGTATCTAAACCATATCTGTGTTCACCTTTCAGCCACACAATGGCGGCGGCCCCGGCCCTGCTGTCACAGTTAGCAGTACAGATCAGTGATCGGCGTTGTCGGAGCGCCAGTGGGACAGACGTCACGGTGAAATGTCAGATCTGACGGATGTGGCTGTCGGATCCGAACCGAAGGGGAAGCCAGTTCATAGCCAAGTTACTCGACGTTTCCTCCAACGCTCACAAACTAGTTTTTTTTTTTCTGAAAGGCACCAGTTCAAAGCTGTGAATCATGTCAGCTATAATCACCGTGTCAAAGTAGGAAATTGACTCTAATTTGATTGGCAGCTGATTCTGAAAGGTCAGAGAGGACCTGCACCTGTGGATGCAGCAAATACCTATTAATCTCTAGGAAAATTACTTTTAATCTGCAAAACTTTTTGTAAGCCTAGAACCTTTAACATTTTCTCAATTTAATTCCACAAAAAATGGCCCTAGTTAGGCTTTTATGTGGTAAACCAATACAATATGACATTTAACTGCTAATAGAGTGAAGATATTGTGGGGTTTTTTGCATATTTTCTCATAACTAAGAATCTGAAAAGTGTGGTGTACGTTTGTTTTGAGTTCCTCGTAGTTAATATTTTGGGAAAACTGCATTCTGCTCCGATTTTCACTCAGATTGTATAGAGAGCGTCCGTAATCATTCATTTTCACAAATTCAAAACCAGCTTTCCCAAATAAATAGACTTTGATCCAAACCGTCCTGTTGCAACGTTAGCTTCACATTCAGGCTCGTAATACTAATGGAAAGTGAACTTCTGCCCTTTTTTCAAATTCCATCCAGACTACTTCCTTCTGAAGAACAGCATCCCCGCAGCATGACACTACCACCACTCTGTCTCCCCATACAGATTGGGACATTCAGTGCTTTTATGTTCACATCGCATTTTTGCATGCGAGTCAAAAAGCTACATTTTTAAAAGACACAAATAGAATACTCTCTATGCTTTTCTTTGCAAGTTTAAATTATGGACTATGTTGTGTTGGTCAAAACAATGGAAACCTCAGCTAAATAACTTAATAAGATTAAATTGTAGGCCGTGAAGTTTAAAGTTAAAAGGATCTCAAGAGTTTTGGAAGGATCACTGGACTTACTTTGACTCACTTGACTCATTGTAGATATTAGACGAGTTTAGATTGGATGTCGTTCTTTCTTACGCATCCAAAGATTAGCTGCTGTATCCTTAGCTTCTTCCTTTGGCTGTACTCGTCTCTCATTGCAGCCGACTGAACGGGGATTCAGATTAAACGTCTTTCTGACTGACAGGTTTTACCTGATAAAATCAGCAGTACTAATTTCACTTGACAAAAGAGGGAAAAGGCCATTTTAATTTGTTGCTTTGCAGAACTGCTACATAAAAATAAAAAAAAACGCAGGAATAATGCAGCACAGCAGGCAGGCTTGAATTATGTGAAGCTTTTTAAAAAGCCAACATAGTCATGATTCCTTTCATGTGTTGACAGAAACCTAGTGTGTCTTGCTACAGCTTGACAGACTAAAAAATAGAGGAAAAACACAAATCTTTATGTGTGCCATCTGATTATCACATTATCAGTAGTTGAAGTTGTAGTGGTATGAAATGTTATTTTACTACCACAGATTTTTGACAAAGCAAGGATTGATCCAAAGGTCTTGCATCAAAATACTTCACATATTAAGACTGCATGTTAAATCTAGTCCTGATTGAATTAAATATTTTCTCAGGTTTCTATTACAAATCTAATTAATTGCATAGAATAATTTATTCACTCCCATTTTTAATTTGAAGCACAAAAAAATTGTAATGAAAAAAATCATGGACTACATGCGGCTTCATCCTTCAGAAAGAGCTTAAATCTGATCTTAAATCTCCATATGAAAGGTTTTAAGGGGAGCATATCGACCCCATGTTGTTTTTTTATCCGGAAATTTCGCACGAGCGCACAATGCTGGAGGACATAAAGGTGATTCTTTTACATGCTGCTGCAGCGGTAGAACAATTCTGTTAACAAAATGAAACCTGAAGATGTATTAATTTAGTGCAGAACTGTTGGAGAATAACTCATTAGGTTTTTTTTTCATGCCGTCAGCTATGATAAACACACACTCGTTGCCATGACAAATGATAACACCACTAATATAATCAGCACAATAAGACACTCAAACATTTCCCACACAAATAACAGATCAGTCAGTCCATTAAAGTGCTACGATTCTAGGCTTCATGTTTATTTTGTGACTATTTAGTGATCGGTGTGGTAGATTAGGTACATCTGCTATTAGTTAATCTACACAGTGGTGGTAGATTAACTAGTTTCAACATCTGCTCTTATGACGATCTGTCAGAGTTTGTGTGTAGTTCGCCTTTTTAAATTTTTTTTAACTGAACCGAAAAACGCCAGATTCCACAGCACCTCTACATGTCACAATTGTCAAAGTCAAGCTAGCATATCTGGCCTATTCCCTTGTCCCTCACTATTTTTTTCTTTTTTTCCTAACCTTGCTAACCTCTAGTTTTTGTAGTGTTGACAATTGGTAACAAAGCACTGGGTCCCTTTTTCACTTATATATCACGCATACATTTAAGATTTAGCGCTTTATGTTGACAACAAAACAATGGTAGTCATTGCCAGGCAGCAGCTTTTTGCCTTCCAGTGGGGATCTGCAATGTGTCTATACTTTTTAGCTCCTTCTACAAGGAGCTAACAATATAAACGAGACGGTAAATCATGTCGAGAGTTCTGAATAATAACCCAACCTACTTCAACTTGGAAAATGGGAGATGAACATGAATTAAAAACAAGTTTCTGCAAATTACACCCCCAGTTTCCCTTTTTAATTGCTCACGGACCTGGCTGTAATTAGCCTGAGACTTTGTAACTTGATAGAATTACAGTGAATTCCACATCCACTGGGTTCCTATGATTCCCTCGCTCTGCTCTCTCAGACAAGCAGCACCCTGGTTGCCATCAGGTCTTGGTGGGGGGGGCGGGGCTCGCTGCTCATTAGACTTCTGAACGATGCCCACAACACAGACACAGGACCTGGTTCTATTCCCAAAGGGGAGACGGATCCAAAGTCTAATGACTGTTGGCAGCACAAGCTAAAGGTGCATTTGCTTTCCCTTTATTATTTCTCATTGTTGAATAATTAAGACCTACTGTTATTTCTCAGCCACCCACCGTAATGATAGAAATAATTCACATTATGCTGATTAGCACTGTGACGAGGGGAGAGAGGCGTAATGCATTCCTAATGGCACATTTTTCCCATCGTCGGAAAAAATCATGTAAATGGAAAACAGAGGCATGATTCCACCGCGAGGCAAAATGCACGACAGAGACGTCTGAATTAGCTTCTGCAGCGAGGCCGGACTGTTCTGCGTTTGTAATGCACTAATAAGTATTCCTCTGCCTCTGTTTAGTTAGGTCATTTCCCTCTCTCCATGAGCCATTTTGGAGCATGAGCAGCTTGTTAATGGCGGTGTTTGATTACTTTGGATCTGAGCTGACAGCTGGGTGAAGCTGCGATCGGGTTGCCGACTGCCGAGCAATGACAAGTCTGAGTCCACCGGCTGGAAGTTTCCTCCCAATTACTCGGCTCGCCTTGCAGACTTTCCTGGGGAGTTTCTAGCAGAGAGCGGACTCGATCCTCATTGGGGCTCATCTTCAGATCTCTCTTTTTTTTCTTATTTTGGGGTTTCCTTTAGGCAAAGCTCTACAGTAATGTCAGTCATTTCCACTCATGGATCCAAAATACATCAATCTCCTCAGACAACTGATTCACAAACTGCATGGGGGAACTGTTTTCTGTCCCGTTGGTACTGACAGATATGATTTCGCAAAGAAACTATTCTCATAAAGTTTTCAAATATAACCAGCAACATTGGTTACAAATTATTAATGGGGTATTTTTTAAAAATATATTTCAGATAAAAAATTGTCCAAATAAGTCTGAAGCTAATTTAAAACTGTACCTAAATTATTTAAAGTTTATATGAAGTTGATTTTGCTGATCTGGTCATTGAAAAATACAAACCGCAGAATTTTGTGGTTAAGGAGTAAAACTTTATCGAAATCATAAACCTTTTATTTTAGATGTATTCTGGTAACATAGCTTCTAAACTTCCCCCCTCAAACATTGCAGTCTGCTGTTTATTGTCAACAATTAGAGAAGCTCAGAAACTTAGCAAGTTTGATGTTAGCATTAGCTTTGTGCCTAAAATATTTAATCCAAGCTTTTAAAATCCAAAACTGGTTATAATCCATTTCCCTGAAAACCACAGCTTGGATGTTTTTTGACAATGACCCCCACTGAGTGAAGAAGCTGAGTTTGCTAGCATGTTTGACTTTTGCATTAGCGCGGTTGCTAAGGTAGCTAAGTACAGATATAAACTTAGATTAACAATCTAAATTTGCCTAATTTTTAATGGACAAAAACACAAAGCCGCACAGGAATGCTTGTTAAACTCTACCTAAAGCTTAGAAGGAAAACTGTGATTATACCTAGTGGAAATATTTATCCTTTATCGGAGTATAGTTGGTTTTACTCTGGCCTTTTTTACATGGCTGCTTTTTATGCATTGGTGAAAAGGTCAATCATTTTATTGTCTATCTAATTGACTGTACAACATCTGTTACTATTATTAATATATTAAATCATTGCTTTTCAATATTGACTATAAGCTAGGACTAGCTTGCGCTAAATAATTAGCGGATAACGGTTTTTGGTGGCTCACATTTTCATCGTCAACTTTGACTTTGCGTCTTTCGTGAAACATTTATTTTAAATTACATAGAGTTCTTCACCCACGTACGCTGTTATTTTGATCTCGCTCCTGGGTAATGGTTTGCCGTTTCTATTGTCAATTCATCACCTGTTCCTTGTTACTAATTCCTCCCTCCTCTCTGCTCCCTGGAGTGCGTAAGCTTCTCTTTGCTTCTGCAATTTGCCAATTAAAGTCCCTGCTAATGGTTCTTTTGCCAAGCCTTTCGTGGGACGTTCTGGAGAGGATTTTTATGAATTACTGTTTGGGTTCCCTACTTTACTGCTGCTTTGGGTTATGCTCTGCACCTGCAAATGAATCACAAAGCGAAGAAGTTTATTTCAACAAAGTTGTTGCTATGGAGTGAAATACAGCTCACATAGATTATTGTCGACTACAGTAAGTGTGACAAGATCTATAGCTAATCGCTACCGTTCCTCAATAGTTTTTCATTCTTGGACGTATATGCATATATAATGTGTGAAATGTTCTTCTGTTGCGATACAGATCTTAAATTTTATTAATAATGGTCCTAAAAGTCTTAAATTTGACTTGGTGAAACCTGCAGAAACCCTGATTAACTGTAGAGACTTTACGACATTGTATAAAGATTCGACGGGTCATAAAGTACGTCCAGGACTCTTCTTCCACCCCGAGTCTGAAGACTGAGGGATGCATGGAAACCCTCTTGGTCTGTACTGCAGAAGCCATGTTTTTCTAGCGGTGAGAATGCATCAGTAAAAATATCTTACTCAGTATTTTCATACCAGGCGTTAGGAGAGGTCTATTTCATCAGATCAGGGAAGATTCTGGAACCTGAATGTCTCGTTGTTGTTGCCAGTCAGACCGCGTATCAACCGGCGACATCCTCAACGCAAGAGATGACTTGAAGCACTCTTGAGAGCCTCGTGTCTTTAGGCGCAGCGTCTGCACCAGAAGCTTATTAATCAAGTGAAAAAACCCAGTTTGATGGAACAGAATTTCATTTGACCTTTTGCAGGCGCGTGTTGGTCTTGAATGATAAGTTCTGGTGAAAGATCGTTCCGTCTTCCATCGTGTCTGTTTGTTGCCACGGCTCGGAGATAGGAGGGGGCGGCGGCGGCGGCGGCGGCTTCGGCATACTGATGAGCCATCGACTTGATTGCACTTAAAACTCCAGTCAAGATGCATTTCAGCCGACTCGAGCTGCTTTGGAGTTCACACGAAGGAGAGGCTGTGTTTGCATGTGTCCAATTTGCCAATGCATCGCTGATCTGTTGTCTTTATCTCCTGACAGAATGGGTTCAGCTAAAGTAAATTGAGATTCATTTATTCATCTTTAAGGGATTTATTTTCTACAGATGCACAATGATGTTTCGGTCTCAGAAAAACGTGTTGAGAAAGTTATGAATCCGAGCGAGCCGGTGCCATTTCTCTCACATAGCTGCTCTTGCAGTCTCCGCAGATCCTCTGACCTTGCCTTGTCTTTTTTTTTTTCCGTCTAGAGATGGTGTGAATAGACGGCGGCCATGCCGCGTCAGATGACAGCCAGTAGGGTCAGGTACGGCACGCTACACTGCACTCAGCTTGCCTGTCTGTTTGTCAAATCACTGCGTAGTCGGGGGTTAAGCCTATTTCTGATTTTAAGAGTCTCTTCATAATAGGCTGACACAGTGGAAGTCTACATCGCTGAGCTTTTGACGGGAAGAAAGCCAAAAAGAGGAAAGAAGGCTGGAGTTATTCCTGCCTCTGAAGCGCACTCTTGCATTCACAGAAATGGAAATACACCATCCAAGAACGGTTCTGGTGTTGCACAAACAAAGCAGAAATGTCTAAATGATACCTCAGAGAAGCAATTGTAACTGCCCATCAATCTGGTGAGGTTTTGTAAAGCCATTTCCAGACTATTTGGAACAGCTGCCGCCAGTCTTTTAAGTACTGAGCAAACTCTAAAAGCTTTGCTCAGCATGTTAAAACAGCAAAGTAGAAAAAAGTTGAACAAGTGTGACTTCCTTCGCTTAGACATTACGACAGTAGAAAAGCTGCTTCTGCACAACGAAGCCGACTTTGAGAACTTTGTCATTCAGGCAATTTCACACTTGGAAAATAAATTTGCTACATTGAAACATGGCAATTAAAAAAACACCTTGTCTTGTTGGAAGGTTGTTCATTTGTGTTGCTTTTGGCTTCTGCTTCATGATCTTGTACTCCTGGCTTATTGGTTCCCTCCATCCTTCCCCGGCCTGTCAGTGTGGTGGACAGCTTCGTCTTGTTTGCTTTGTGCTTCCACTGTACTTGTTACAACCTGGGATGACGGCCTGAACAGAGCTCTGTTGGATCTGTCTGCCATGTCTCTTTGGTCTTCTTGATGCCGTTTGTTCACTAATGCCTCTGAGGGCTTCACCCAGCAGCTGGGTTATGATGAGATTAAATTACACACAGCTGGACTTTACCAATTATGCACGTTGGTTGATTTTAATCAGGGTTACCAGAATCGAAACTATACTGCTAGATATCAACGCCTTTCTTGCTTTTACTTGTCATATTTTTCAAACATCTCCATTCCATATTTCTGCTCTGTACTTTGTGTCGTCTACCACATAAAACACCCGTATGAGATATTGACGTTTGTTCTATAGACAATCGTTGGACTCCCTACACGCTTACGTCTGTTTGCAGTTAGATTTTCCTCAATCAATGCATTCATTCTCCTTCATAATACCGAAATCATTAAATCTTCTGTATATCGGCGCAAGATGACTGTTGTCGGGGATCGGCACTGTAACAAAAGAACTCAATTGAATTAGAATCGACCCAAGATGGCTGCACACTTTGATTTAATTTCTCCAGGCTCCACGTTTCGTGATGTGAAACGCAAAACGGAGAAGACAAAGAGAGAAACGTACGGGAGCACAAAGCAGCCGAACGTATTTCTGCGCTGTGTGTTTTGTGTCCGTCGACGTCGGCTGGGTGACCAAACCGTTCTGTAACTGGAGGAGATTAAAACTGAACATTTTACAGAAAGAGAAGAGAAACTGCAGTTTTAGAATACTGGAGACAACTGCAGTCATTCAAAGTTTTCCCTCTGACAAGTTTTTTCCCCCAACATGCCAAAAAGTGATGAGTGTCATCACAGGCAGGTGGCGGGGCGGTGGGGGGGCTGGAGAGAGGAAAGCAGCCTGCAGGCAGCAGCAGACATGCAGTGGGAGGCAAGAAGTTTTGCATTTGGACATTTCTGTCAATATGTTCCATAGATATATTGTATTAATAAGTAAGGGACACATGGGTCTTACTTTGACCTGGTTAGATGAAGGCTTTATTTGAAAGAAATAGGCCATGCTAAGAAAATAAGAAAAAAGAATCAACTCAAATGCAACGTCATGTTCCATCTTTTTGTAATATTATGACTTTATTCTTGTGATATAACGAGGCAAGTGAGTTTTTAGCATCAAACAATGTGTTGATAAACTAACTGCTTGACCTGTTTCTGGAAATAATGTTTCATTGCTGCAGCAAAAACATGGAGCATTTATGTGGTGAAAAGTGAGACCTGCATCATCTCTGCAGGCTTCACTAATGAAAGAACTATCTACCTAGTAACGCTGTTAGGAGAAATGTGCTGACTCGTTCTTTTCCACATCAGCACAACAATGCTGGTCACAACAGGAACTGAATGCTTCTATATGAATCGTTCGGTTACGTTTCCAAGCTACTAAACTCCTGGCTCCCATTGCTCTCTGTATGAATAGACATGAATTTTCCCTTTAAGACTTTAAGAGCTCAAGACATCACAACTTTAGTCTGGGCTGGACATTGTGTTGCAGGTTTAACATCCCCAAGTGCTACAATTAGCAAGAATTAGTGTGTTATATGGGGCTTGAGCTAGCATACAGCCATGCCTTTACTTAACGTGAAATACGACTGCTAAGCTTTTTAATAGCTCTATAGGAGGAGCTCCTCCACAAATGAATTTTAAAGTTTACCCGACTTCTTGTCTCTCCATGTTATCCTCATTATCTCCGATGATGGGGTGTAAATCTGGCAGTTTCTTCCTGCTCTTGGCCACTGAGGCAAACTGTTGCTAACGTCTGTTTAAATAAGACATAAAGAGCAGCTGTCACTCTGTTTCTATTTGCCGCTCAGTTGCAAGCGGTCGCCTGCAGAGAGGGGAAACGGTTATCTTCCATATGTCAGATGCTCCGCGTGAGCTAAAGTTCAAATCCCCTACATATGTGAGCTTCCCCAGCGCCACGAGCGGGGGACTCTGTGAAAAGGTCACCCCTCACACTAAATGAAGGAAAAAGGCCGGCCTAAGCTCCCCTCTCCCTCCCACCGTAATGTTTTCAGCCATTAGCGAGCTTCTGCGACTGCCACTAACTCCCACACACCTAATCACCACTCAGCATGGCAAATTAATACATGAATCATGTTACTAATCTGCATATCATTTGCATTTTAGCCATGAAGAGTATTTTAGCATGATGTCATTTTTAATTGCAGCATCTCTGCAGCCAGACACAACGCGTGTTGTATCTGTGTTGTTGTGTTCAAGGGCCTAATTGCACTGAAATTCCCTGTTTTTCTAAAGACAGTCAAAGAGGAAAGCGTTAGGACTGTATTCAGAACTCGCTTTGTTCGTTGCTGGGAAAACCTGCCAAAGTTTCAGTTTTGCTGAAGGTCGTTTTCAAAAACTTGAGTCTAAATACAGATCAATTAAATGCAGGTATTCAGATGAAGTGAATAAACACCTGATGCCCTATGCCGTCTTTTAGGTATTTTTAGTACAGAGTGTTTTTGTAGAGACGATAGCGAAAGGAAGACAAATAATAAATAATAATAATAAAGCACCATATAATAACGGGAAAAAATTACAGAAGTGCTGCATAAAATGCCTGTGGATTTTAAATGTATGGCTGATTGGTTCACCGTCGTAGGTTAAAATATTAAGTGGAAGCATAAATATGTCAGTGGGATTGGTGAGGAACAGACAGCATCCCCTGTTTTCTTGGATCAGCACTAGAGAGACTTTTTAAGTACTTAATATGTTAATTTAAACATCTAAATGCAAGGATATGCTTCCTGTTTGGCTAAATAGTTGGGTTCCTTCTAGTCATACAGTCTCTTTTATGTGTTTTATTGGGATTTTACTTGATAAACCAACAAAATGAAGCACACAGTTATGAAGAAGGAACATGTCAGATTTGAGTACAAATAGAAATATGCATGGCATGCAGATTTGTGATTGTAACTAGTCAAAATTCTTTAAAAAAAAATTGGACATGAATAAGTTTGTGCATCTGTGTAGATGTTCAGTGTTCATTCATTGGAGAAATAATTGAACGTTATGCTCCACAGATCCCGATTTGCATAACTTCGTCATTGCTTCTTTAAAAGTACCTCAGACTGCACTTTATCATGTCCCGGGGCCAATTTTTCACTCTTTTCTTCTAAGAATACATTATTGCACGAACTCGTACATCTTCCAAAGGTATTTTTGTTTTGAGTCATAGCTAAAATCTGCAAATGTACAGCGCCGTTTGTCATCCACGGCCTCATCAGCCAACCACGCTCAAGTATTGGCCAGCGGTGATGAGTTGCATCGCCAAGCAGCAAAAATGAAGGCAGACACAATACTGGGTGGAAAAACAACAAACTAAAAAACAACGACCTTCGAGATGCACTTCTTGGAACGCTGTAACCCATTAGTCGATTTGGCTGATCAATCATGGCTGAATTATTGCGGGTCATTACAAATGTGAAACCCTGAATGCTGGCCTCAGGGGAAAATCCATTTTGGCGTGGTGGGAGGCGGAGAGCCGAGTGGAAAAGAATTTAGTACGTGTGTGAGGATGCATGAACTCTACATAATTAATTGTCAGCGCAAACGGTAATTTATCTCCGCAAACAGAACGTGTTGAACATATTTTCCTTAAGGGTCGTCCCTTGTTTCGAGTGCAGCTTGTGCGCTTCCCCTAAATGAGCTCCGCTTGACCTGCTGCTTGATTTATTGCGAGGAAAACGTTGACAGCGCGCACACACTGATGGACTGCACACCCAGAGGTAGTGGTAAAACTGTTGAGCCTTTATTGCACAGTTTGGCGCCCTCACTGACTGGCATTATTCCATTTCGAGGGATTCCTTAGTGATTATGGCCTGGGAAGTACAATAAACACTCTTGGTGTCGTCAGATCAATAAAGAGGCTCCTTCAAAGGCTTCCAAAATATCACAGCTGGGAAGGCCAATTCTAAAAGATTGGACCTGCCACTCTAAATGAGAGTCTGGTGAGGTTTCTATCGACGGGTAGGCTACACAGCAAATCTACACACAGTCATTTTGTGGGACAATTTAAGAATGTGTGTTTTCTAAGAGGCATAAGCTGTGAGTATGTGTTTTGTCTGATTCAAGAATCACGGATAGTGTAAATGTGTGTCTAGAAGAAAATATGATGGTAACATTTTGAAACTTTTAACACATTTTATGAGGAATTAGCAGAGTTAACAGCAACCTCTGTGTAGCTTCTAGACAGACTTCCCACCAGATGTGGTGGGCTTTAAATATCACGAGATCTCAGTAGACTGCAGGGTTCAGTGATTCTTTTTCTGTAATCATTCACGTTAATCTCTTTAAAACACTAAGGGGGTTAATGAAACACAGGAAAACCTTGAATACTGTAGTTGCCAAGATGAG
The DNA here is from genome assembly GCA_902982915.1 of Phalloptychus januarius. Classification (NCBI taxonomy): domain Eukaryota; kingdom Metazoa; phylum Chordata; class Actinopteri; order Cyprinodontiformes; family Poeciliidae; genus Phalloptychus; species Phalloptychus januarius. Next base: position 2,339,210 of record CADWAE010000467.1, read on the forward strand.
TCGGTCACCAAAACTTTGGTCAATGGCAAGAAATGATCAAAGCCATGTTGGCTACGCTTTCCAATAAACATCATAGTGTAAATCCTTTCACAATAAAGCTGGTAAAAGACATACGCCAAAGCTAAATGTTAGTAGGATCAAGTGGAAGGTAGAAGACATTGTTTTTGCTGGCACAGATGTCATGGCCCTTCTCCCCACCGAGTTGTTCTGCTAAGCTTCATTAACACATTGAGCTGGTGTTACATGCGTCCCAGTTAGCAAACGTTAGCGATTGGGTAAAATCAAATCCAATCATTTAAAACTCTTACAAGCAATTGTTTTCAATAGCCGAAAGAACAAGAAACTGGTTTGTACCAGGCCAGCCATACCTCCAGGAGCAGAGTTAAGGAAGATGTTAGCTTTTGCGGTCGTGCTGAGAGTGTTTCCAATGTGCATAATAGTGGATATTAACAGTGGATATTTGTTGTTTGAACTTTAAAAATAGGAACCTTTCTTAGTTTGGATATTAAGTTTCTACAGATTTTAGCAATGCTGGTATCCCAAACCCCTGTTTACCAAGAGCAGTTGGTAAACGCATACCAAAACCAACTGAGTGCATCTTTGATGGCTCCCAAAGAAAGATTACCGCCGTTACAAAGCAAACTATCAGGAGAACTCGGCGTGCCTTTATGTTCCCGCAGATCTCTACCCTAGTAGCTTCTTGTTTGTAAGGCCTAATATCTGTGAGAAAACTAGAAATTGTGTCACCATTGAGTGTTGAATCTGCCATTTTAAAGAGCTGTGGAAAAAAAACCCGGCGCATTAGAGCCTCTTCTCTGTACTGTGGTGAGCTGTAACTCGTACTCACTTGAGCAGACGGCTCTTTTCCTCGCCAGTCGGAGCATCTCTTGACAAATGAAGGTTTCATCTAAAGTGAAGCTTGGAAGCTGTTTTTGTTTTGAAATCAGTGGAGCGCATCCTCTCCTTAAAGTTGTTTTTCACTTCGCCGCTAATTTAAAGTTTTTTTTTTTTGGCTGACACATCCTTTGAGAGGAGTCCATAAACATTCAGTCACCAGCAGCAGCTGCCTGCAGCTTTAACGGCTTCTGCCGTGTCAGATCATCACACATTCTGCAGACACAAGCACAGGTGCTTGTTTTATATCCAGTCACTGGATGGCCATATATATCAATGTTTCCTGTTTCGAGTTCCTGGTTTTAGTCTGAAGGTGTTTGCAGTTTGGTATTTTGCAAAGGTGAGATTTTCTGTGCACTCAAAGCTTCAGATAATGGGTAGACATTACTGATGAAAGAACACAAGTTAGTGCCTTGAAGGAAAAAAAGATGGCAGGTGACATTGTTGGCAAGAAATTCAGTCGTGTGGAGAAATTTTGGCGATCTTTAAATAGCTATATTTTGAGCTTTATTTGATGTTATTCCCTCATCAAAAACATCTCTGGAGTGTTGATTAGGAATCCTTTAATCTCCCATGGCAACCACTCTACCTCTCCCACGCCTCCGTCACTCAGCTCCTTCAGACTAGCTAGCAGCAATTAGCAAACGGCATTGTTGTGATGAGACAAAAGCCTCTTCCAAGGTGTCAAATTGTGCAGCCAGATTTCTTTTATGTTTGATATATACTTTTGTAAGAACAGAAGGTAGCTTTATTTGATTGTGCTATAAAATGACACTATGTGCCTGGAAAATGCATAACACCATCGGCGCTTTAAAGTCTGACAAAAACTAAAAAAACAAAGTAGCTTTATGTGGAACTCATGTTCCAACAAAATTATGGAATACCAGCAATCTCCTTTACCACCTGAACCAGTGGCTCCCGCCGGAGAAGGCAGAGTGTAAAACTTTACGATCCCAGACCAGAGTGAGCGCTAAGGCCCCTCAAACACCTGCACAGCGTAACATTGCAGGACCGAGACACTAATTCAGTTCAGTTTATCTAGATAGGGTCAATTCACAAGGGCTTTACTAAAAAAAATCATTCAGTACTTTCCTAATTAGAAGTCTTTTATTTTTATTTTTGTATCTGAAAGCTGCTGAATTATGACTGAGCAAATAAAGTAATTTTTTTTTCCCCAAATAAAATGGTCAAACATGCACTACAAATTAAAAAAGTTTTTTTTTTGACAAGTTCAACTTTTAAAAATACTTTAAAAAAAAAAAACCTTCTGATGCCTCCAATTCTTTCTTTCCATATATCATTTAAAAGAATGATGCATAATAATTTTGCAGTCATGAGCAACATTAAGAGTCGTGTTGTGGGAGCCAAAGGGGTGAATCACTCCTATTAAGCAACTCACTATTTCAGGATCCCATGAGCAGAATGACTGGTTTTTGCATATTTCTGCTTAGCATCAAAACAACATGAAAAAAATATCATATGAATGTCATACCAGCCCATATTTGTACCTTTTAATCTGAAAACATTTTGCACAAACTTAAAGGAGAAATGATGAGTCAAACGTCACCGTTGCGTTTTGTTCACCTCCACCTTTTTGACCCCTCAAGTTCCGATTCTCATCTCTCCTGATACGAACTGAAAGTAAATCGCGGTTGTTTCATTCATGTTTTGTGGGTGTGAATGGCCCCTGGAACCTGAAAGCACTCACTTGGCTTTTGAACGCTAAAGTGAAGAGAAAACCCTGCGTGTTGTGTGCGGCAGCAGAAACCCACGTTTGAGCTTAACCAGCGATGGCAAGCTATCAAGGTGAAAGCGCATGAAAACGCTGTTCCTGAGAGAGACGTGCCGGCGCAGCCTCCGCCGGTGCATTTTGTGATTCTTCGCTCCTCTTGTATGGTAAATCTCCTTTGCCCACCCGTGCGCTGACTGTTTACCCCCCACGTCTTTCCGATACTCTGCAGCAGTTCCCATTTCCCGGAGGTGTTTTCAGCTGGCGCGCCCCACCTCTTTGAACTGGGATGTTTGATATCTGGAATGAGCAAAGGAGTCCTGGCTGGGAAGCTTTCTCCTCAGCAAATCCTCCAGTCTTTTGTGTATTTAATGAGAATTGCATACTCTTAACCATGCATGACTTTGATAAAGCTAAACTCTGCAGATGAATAGGCCTCTCGTCCCTCCAAGTATTGACGGCACACTTCATAAGGCTCTGTGTTGCCTTGGCTTCACTGTGGGGGCTTGGACTTTGGGACAAAGGCGCTCTGATGCTGCATAAAATTAGAAGCGGGTTCAAAAGCCAGCGTTTTCGATGCACATTCATCACCTCGGCGTTTTGTCAACCCGCTCATTGTTCCGTCATCGCCATCTGAATGCGAACAGGAATGGAAAGGCAGGAAGAAAAATGAAGGCAGGGGGGAAAAAATCCACAATAAACGATTGAACGTGTTCATCTTTGCTCATCAGTCATGCTCATGTTTTCTGCTGCACTTCATCTGAACAGGCGCACTCACATTGTGGTACTTCTCCATCGAGTTGCTGAAAATACAGAAGTAAATTAAACACTAAAGTTTCTAAAGTTTTGACCAGCACAAGTGAACCGTACACACATTTAGTTTCCACTCCTGCATGTGGGAGTGCAGGTTCTGGGGCAATCTCTGGTTGGCTCCAAGTGGGTTGGATAGCGTAGTAAGAGCTGTGTGTCGGTGGCATGTTATGTAAAAGTAGTTGTTGGACTTATTTCAACCTGAAGGGTCAATTCAGACACACTCGTGAGCTGCAGTGGATGTACACAAACAAATATTGTTTGTTATGGAAATGGAAATACAGAGACAAAGGATTTTAGTCTGGTTTTCACCATTTCAGCTATTTTGTTTGTTGCCACGCCATTTTAATTTATCAAATTAATATTATTAAAAATGAGTAACAGAACAACTTTGTGTGAACAGCAGGCCAACCAGCAGATGTCACTTCCTGAATATTAAACATAATGTGCAAACTGGAGTACAGAAATAGAAAAATGTCATTGAAGGAATAAAAAAAAAAATCTGGAGCTTCCATATTTTACACATTGCCTACTTTAAAAAAAAAAAAAAAATCTATGATGATCCAAAGCCTCATCTGAACACATGAGCTTTCAAGATGATTCAAAAAAAGAAAAAAATATTTTTCTTTTTTGGATGATGAAAGATAAGCTGATGTAATCAGTTATTCTCCTATTCGCAGTGAATTTACTCAGGAGCATTCATCTCATTAAAATTATCACAATAAAAGCAGCTGCCACAGACGCCTGACGTCTGAACCCCGGACCCGGGCTTCATGCGTGCCAGCTGATAAAGAAACAATTAATTCAAAAGTTATGCTTTCCCAGCAGACGTGTCCAGAGGGGGGAAAAACAATTTTGTTGTTGGTAGAAGAAGAAGAAGAAGTGGGGATGGTAATTAGAAATACAGCAACTGTTGCAGCAGTGATTTCTCCTCCACGTCTCACATTGTTACTGCAGCTGAGTTTCCATTATAAATGTGTGCAAAACTTTGACGTGGTTCTGTTAATGTCGGAAAATAACATTGCAACAGAAATGCAATTAAAATCACACGTGAATTAGTTTGTTCACTCCATAAACTGGCTATCTATTTTAACTGTGGCCATGTTGGTTTGGTTATGTTCTGCAGATGAAAGCGGTTATTTGAAACAATTTCTCATTTTCTGTTCCCAGCATTTCAATTGTATTTAGTTGTATTTTTTTGTTTGCTGTTAAGTTGCAGTAAGAAGATCACAGGGGGTCAGGAAGTCGAGCCTGCGGCTGTTTATTTCTATAAACCAGCTTGTGATGTTTCCATGCTGGCTGCTGAGGGACAGAGGTTTGAAGTTGGTTCAAACTGACTCCTTACTTGGACAAAAAAATGTCAATATTCTAAAGGTCTGCAGCAGTGTAATATTGTTGAAGCGTTAATATTTGATTTAGTTTCTGCACAGCCTCGTGCTGCATAATACTTGAGGATTTGATTCCGTTTATTTACATAGGTTTAAATTTGCAAACTAGATCTAGATCAGTTTATGGCTCAGGCGGCGTAATCTCCCACTTGATAGATGCCTCATTCATCTTTAAATGACGCTCACTTGTCAGAGTTATTGTTGCCAGAAGCAGAGCTGCTCAGCTTACCAATGCTGAATAGATCATAAAATCATTGCTTCCTCCTCTGCAATCCTCCATGCCAGGAAGGTATTTCTTTTCTGCTTGCGAGCAGCAACAGAAGACAGGAGTTCAAGGACTCTGCAAGGACTCGGATACTTGAAACCCCCTCCCTCCCCTCACTTATATCCTCACACAGAGACAATGACGGCTCCTCCTTCCACCTGCCCGCCTCTTTCTTGTCCTCCGGTATGACACTGAGCAATGAGGGCTGCTCTGACCTTGCAGCAACTTGCAAATGTGCACCCAACTGCTTCGCGCTCAGCTACAGCGTATCCACACATGCTCCGTCACGTGTTGGGGAGTACATCTGCAGTGGAACGCTGTTTTTAGGTCCTGTGTCCTCCCCTCAGGGGGTTCATATCATCGCAAGGTCCAGCAGTCAACATAACCCCTCGTCAGCTCTTTTCCTCCACCTCTCTGACCATCACACCTTTAGAATAATAAGTGTGTGAATCAGCCGCTCCATCGGCAAGCGGCAGCACTGTAACCCCCACCCTCGCCTTTAAGCAAAATCAATTAGTACCCCCCCTTGCTTCGGTTTTGCCCCAGTGGTTGCTCCGGATTTTGTTCATGACCCCAACCACACAATGAATGTCATTCCAGGCTGGACTAGGACCCCATCATTCATTACTTACAGTTTCTCTCCGAAGGTGCGGGACAGTCAGATAGTCGAGGGTTCACGAGGGGTTGCTCTTGGTTTAAACCAGGCTATGCACCCTTGGCAGCCCATGAGGTTTGCCTTGTCTTTCAAGGGACGCTTGAAAATGCGCAGTGCAGTGGGAGCCCCCGTTGTGGAGGCAGTAGAAATTGAAGTGGAAATGACAAACGGGACTGTGGAGCCCCAGCTGCCAGGAAGGACAGAGCTCAGGGGGAAAAGCAGCCGAGTCTCTAGAGGATGAACTGAGGAGGAGATTTCTCCTCACCTTGAACGGAGCAAATCTGACAGGCAGAAGTCGCCGTCAAAAAAATGCAACTGAACTCCAATACACACTGTTTTGGCTGTATGTGCATCAGCTGTATGTGCACTGTAAACCTTACAGTGCTATAAAAAATATGCATCTTTTGAAATTTTGACAGCCCAAACATGAATGTACTTTATCTGGATTTTCCGTTAGACTATCACAAAATACTGTGCAATTGATCTTAAAGTAAAAATTCATATTTTATATCCTTGCAAGGACAGAATGAGATCTAGTCCCTGTTTCTGATGGTTACTGGGTAAGATGTACACAACTGCTGTAGACCGTTCAGATAATCTAGTTTCCTCTAGTTAGAGGAAACTATAGTACCTGGAGAGAACCCAACCATGAAAGGGAACAATATACAAACTCCTTGCATTTGGGCCCCAGCCAAGAATCGAACCGATCTCCGGCTTCAGTGTGTCGACCTTCCTGAGTCAATGCTTTGTAGCTACAAGGTGGAAGGTAAAACTCACACAGGGTTTGACTCTGTCATCTAGATTGGATGGAAAACACCAATGGCCAAACATGTTCAAATCTTGCCCCAGATTTCCAATTACATCTAGGTATGGACTTTGACTGGACCATTCTAACACGTGAATAGGCTTTAACACAAATCATATTTTTAGAGCTCCAGCTGCAAGTTTCAGGTAATTTCCTTCCAATGCCCAGATAATTAAAATTGATAACAAAGTGTCATTGAATTATAAATATGGAACACTGACCAATTGTGTCATGGTACAGATTACATGCTTCGTATTGATGTACATCAGAAAATGACCAGAATCTCGTATGATGTCATTTGGATGTATAAAACTAAGACATGAATATGACGTCGCCATTTCCAGCCTGGAACTGCTCCTTGTTTGAACATTTCCTTAATTAAATAAACTTTTTAAAAAGCTTGACAAGATGATGGATTACACTGAAAATAAATGACATAGTTTAGACCCTATTTACTGATTAGACGCTTCTGACTTCAGTTGGTTGCATTGGATTTTTACCATGCATCATTTTCCTTTCATTTCATGATTACAGCCCGGTTTGTGTTGGCCTATCACATCAAACTCCTTTTAGTCTGACTGATTGTGGCAAAGGGGTGTGAATAATTTATAGGCAGTAAATCTGAGAATGATCAAAAGAACAGCTGAAACGTTCACATTGCGAGCAGCTGGAGTGTTTATCCAATCTTTTGCTTTTAGGCCAGTTTCCAGTGCCGCTGAATGGACGGCTTACTGTAATGCCCAAGGCTGGACAGAGTAAAGAAAGCGTGACGTCTTAGAAACAAAGTTTCCACATAGGAGGGGACTCGAGCATGTCAGAGGATTTCACCTTCACTCACAACTCTCAATCAAACCTGGATACGCCATAAAGCAAAGTGTGGCTTAGCAACAGTTTGTCGAACCAAACAATGTGGAAACAGGGGCGAGTTTTGGCGCAATCAGCAGAGCAGATTGAACCTGCGGCGTCCTCCCTTCTTCAGAGAGACGTCACTCAGACCGTCTCCTCTATATTAATTAGGAGAGTCAGATGTTTAGCTTTGATATAATCCCAGCAGGAGGAAGAGTGATGTGCTTCATCAAGAGATTACAGAGATCAGAGCGACTGAATTCTTGGAGGTGTGTGTGGGTGGCAGCATTACAAGCAGCAGGTGGGTGTGAGCAGCGGAATAAAAGCCCAGTCGGTTTAACGACAGGGTCAGCTCAAATCTCCTTTTTTACTATTCCTTCTATATATGCTTTGAAATTCTTCTGATTTCCAGCAGCCGGTGCGATTGGAGCCTTTGCTGGAGTGAGGAAGTAAGACTTTTTTCTGTCTCTGATGTTAATCTGAGTCATGAGGAAGATAGAAAACCTGCTTTTCTGGAGTCTTAGTCTGAAAGCAGCGTCACAGCTGCAAACCTAAAAACAGCCAACAAAATTAGAATTTCTAAATTTATCTAGAAAAATGAATTCAGGGCAAGCTAAGTGCGCTAGGTTTTCACGGTTAGCAAAAACGCTAAAGAGGAAAACAAAAAAAATAATCCCTGCTCTACAGGAATATCTATTGCTAGAAACGTACATTACAAAGAAGCACATAAAAGTTTCCCATGTGCTGCACAAATATCAATTATGTACCAACAAAAATAACTTGCAAGGTTTTTGTGTCCAACAAGAATTTTGCGTATTTCTTGGAGGATACTAAAAAAAATTGGTAGGTTTCCATTAAGCTCAGTTTACAAATAATCTGGACATACGGTTGGGTCAATCCCAACATCGTATATCTTTAATCGCACAATGTTTTTATGTTGGATCATCCAGCAGTTTCATTAGAGGCTACAGGCTAACATTATGCTTCATAAATAGCCTGTTTATGGCCACAAACTCAGCCCTAAGGGAAACCAGCTGGTTTCATTGTTTTCTACCTGTTCTGCTAGGAAGACTGGGCTGATGTCCAGCCAGAGTAGAGCCAACTGGCACCAAAAACAGTTTTATCACTGCTCAATTTAATGCATCCATTACTGTAGATCCGTTATAGGTTTGCTAATTAGATTATTGTACGTACAGTGGAGCTGAACTCAGAACTTCAGCTGGGATTGTCGTCTTCTGTAGACGTCAACATTAGAGAATACAGTAGAAGAGCTTACTTTATGTCTCCAACACATTTCAATTGTCTTTCCTCCTTGTTTCTTTGGGATTTAGACTGCTGCTCCGCAGAACAAAACAGTTTTCAGGATTTCCGCCCAGCGTTTCTTAAGAGATCATTTCTATTTGCGTGAGCATTGTTTTAACCTTTCAAAGACCATTTAAGTCATGAGCATTGTGTTTGCTAAGCCTGCTGCAGAGGATGTTGTGTGTAACTTCAGCCAACGGCATCGTTTACTCCAGAACATCAAAAAGTTTTAGAAATGTTACTATTCCCACTTGCTCATCTTATCTTGTATAAACAAGCAGTTTTCATAGAATGTCAACATGAAATGTGGCTCAAAATCTGCTTTTCTGTTCACCTTGTTTTATTAGGATTCCTCACACATTTCAAATATCTTTCATATCTGTAACATGTGAGGAATCTGTTCACTTAAAAATGCAAATAAAAGTGTGGGGTGCATTTGTATTGAGAGCCATATATAGAGTAAAACCAAGTGCAACTTTAGGACTCATCTAATTTGCAGACTCCACCAGTGTGAAATTTAATCTGACAGACTCCAAAAACCTCGCAGCTGTAACCGCGGTGACGGTTCGTTCCATAAAATGTTGAATCCTGGGAGATGCATAAACATGGAGGTTGCATTTTTCAGACTTTCCTGTGCAAACATTTTAAACTATGCATCATTTTCCTTCCACCTCACGAGTATACATGCAGCACTTTGAGAGTCTGTCATATAAAGTCCCAATAAAACACAATTTGTGCTCATAATGCAACATTTGAACGACTTGAAGGATTATTATCATTATTATTACTGACACCTGCGAAACTTTAATCAGCTTATGAGACATTATTCTGATCAGATTGTACACAGGAAGCTGAATTCAAATGATTCCGGTGGAGTTTAATAAACTACTAAAACTTTTATCATGCTTGGGGGTTTAACAAAACACTTCTTTATGTTGACTCAATTCTCTAAAATAAAGCAGGAATTAATCTTTATGAGGAAAAGCAGTTTAGTTATTGGTTCCCTGTAACGAAGGAACACGCTGAAGAAAACCCGCCACGTCTTTGCGATCAGACAACAGCCCCGGAGCTGTGTAAAAACGCGCTCAAATCTGTGTCACGAACAAACGCCGCGAGGCTCTCCCAACATATTTGCACAGAAATAGCTCGGCTAAATTCACATCGCCGATCGTACTCGAATCTCCAGATGTGGCTCGGAACGATCCCTTCATATCGGGCTGTTTAAAAACTAATTAAAAATTTAATGCGGCATCGCTATGAAATATTCAGTAATAGTCCATGCGTGGTATCTCTGCTGCCATAAGCCCTTCATCAGAGAGAGGGGTTATTGTGCATGGAATGAGAGGAGGGAGTAAAAACAAGGCCGGCAGAGTTGAACAGAAAATTATCTGCCGCGCAGCGTAATGACCTGCCTTCCTACGCCTGTGTAATTTAATGCTGGCTTTGCAGGTCACACTCGGTGGTTGTGTAATGTATGGTGCTTTACATGGAGGGTCATGTAAGCCGTTAATGAGAGAAGCTCTGATGAGGCCTTGAAAAGTAATAGAGTCCTCTCCTAGGAGAAGCCCTCTGTCAAAAGGCCACCCATCCTCTTTAGTGTCGGGGTTTTATTCCTGAATGCTGGACACACTGATGCTCTTTTAATTTCAGCTGCTCACAGGAACCGGCTGTTGAGCAGAATGGTGCGATTTTCAGAAGGACCAGAGCGTTTTCTGATCATCCACACTCTTCCGTGTGGAAGTTCTTTCTGTGGGAAGAAAAGAAGTTAGCTATTTTCTGTATCAGTGTGGTGCTTACATTTAACTTTGTGGGTGTAGAAATGAGCATTCATACCAGCTTCAGAGACATTTTACTGAACTGGCTAGTAGAGATGCACAATATCATTGGTATCGGTATCGGCCATTCGGTCAGAATAATTCACTTTTTATGACAAACCAGTGACAACGATGCCTGAAGCACAGCGTCATACACTGTGAAGTAGTAATGTGGTTTTCGTGCTTTTCACTTGTCGCTTGTCAACGGGTTGAGTTTAGTTTTGTGAAGGTTTGCAAATTTGCACTGTTTGACTGTTATTGTTTTAAGAGAACAAATGAATAAATGTGACTTTAAACATAATGCAAATTGAAGACGTGGCATCATTTTCAGCCATTTGGCTAAAATGACAAAGATAATGCAGTATTTCAATTCCACCATAGAGAAAGGCATATAGTTTCAGTAAGTAGATGTAGGGGAAAAATATCGGTATTGGTAATTGGTCAAATTAGTTTTAGTATATCGGCATATCAGATATTCTTGGTGTGGTTAGTGAAATTGAACAGGAAAAGGTGCATCAACAGGTAATTTGCTGTTGCATCAAACATGGAGGCAGTTTGGTCCGGACAGCATTGCCTCATTTAAAAACAGCTTTTTGCATTTACTCATGTTATCTGTGCTTGACATTAAAAGGCGTTTGAGCTGAAACATTTGTAGCAAAAAGCAAACCGTTAGTAAGAGACGACTAAAGGCCGTTTCTCTTGGATGTTAGAAACTTTTCCATGTCGAACAAAAGTCGTTTCTTTCACATAAGCGTAAAGAAACGGAGCACATGGGGGGAGTTAATGTCCCGCTTTAAGCACTTTGCACCTGCAGCAGATTTCAAATTATCCTTACAATGCATTTTTCAATAGACATGTCTTGATAATATGTAGTTAAAGTAGTTAAAAGGATTAGTCTGTCCTGCATGACTACCGTATCGCTTGGCACCGTGTCAAAGATAATTAGGAGCCATTAAAACGTTTTCTGCGCGAGCTCTGTTCATTTTCTGTCTCATTGCACTGAAAGCTCAGGGTCTCCGTTGTCATCCAAGCAGCAGAATACGACAACAAGGGTCACGCTGTACGTTTTTTGATTTATTTTTATCTTTTTCTAGGATTATTTCTTAGTTATCATCGGTGCAAATTTTTTTGCACAACTGTTGACAAACCTGAGCGCAGGAGTTCAGCAGTGGCTTGTTAATTGGTGAGAAACTCTGTCTCACACACACACACACACGCACACACACCGGGTGCATAACAATGTTCCACCCACGCACACCCCTACACACCAGGCTTTTTGCTTTTGGTATTTTGCTCCCACAGCGTTGCGAGTTGTTGGTGAAGATGCGCGCTGTGTCCGTGGCAACGCAGAAGTGCTTTTTTTTTTGTTTTTTTAAAGACATTTTTCCCCCAAAACTTTTTCCTCTTCCACATTTGCAGAGAGCCAATGTGCGATAATTGCCTTTTTGTCTGAGCGAAACGGTGAGCCAGAAGAGGAGTTCAAGGGTGCTCCCATCGCTCAGAGCTCAGACTCCCTCCTGCTGCTGCATTCAGGTTTTCTCTCCACCACGTTCAGGTAAACAGACAGCATGGGCAATAAGGGCGCTGCTGCTCAGCAAAGGAGATCACAAACTCCTGCGATGGAGGACTCGCAGGGACCATTAGGCTTACAAAATGAATTTTTATTGGCTGAGGTGACACACTGCGTTGTGCTTATTTTCCCTCTGCTCTCTTTGCAGCTCAAACGTAGACAAGAATCAAACCCGTTTCTCAGTTTCTACACATTTGTTTGTTTTTGTTCTTTTCTTCCTCTGACTTGCAGCTGAAACATGACTAATCGAATTTTACAATCTTCAAAAAGGTCAATGAAGTTGGAGCGCAGCTTTTTCCGCTTTTTCTGTGAATTTCTCCACCCGTCATCAACTGGTGTCGGACTGAACAATGCTAGAAGCTTAGGTAATAATGAGCCATATCGCAGCAGAGTAAACATGCTAACATTAGCACTACAGCAAACTGCACTAGATTAAAATGTTGTCAGCAGAAAAAGGTTGGTTTCCTAAGCTGTATGAGTTGAGCTTAGAAACAAATGAAGAACCTAAATATGTTTCACATGAAACTGTCAGAACATTATGGCTTTCTTCACTTAGCTAACCTGTTGTTAGCTCATGTATTTGTCCTTTTATGGTAGTTTGCCCCACATCTGCAGATTTACGATGTCACACAGATTTTGCTAATTCCACCGAATGATCTCACCTCGCATGGAGTTCAAGTTAATCGCACATTGATGTGGCAAAGTTGGGTCTCGGGTGTGGAAGACCACTCTGTAGACCTGAACCCAGCACCAGCTCTGGTTAGCTCTCAATGGAAAAACCCCAATTGAGACCTCAAAGTCTCAGGTTTTCTTGAACTCAGTGGGACATAGAGTGATTCTCACAATTCTCATTTAGGTATGCAGAGCAAAAAGTTTTGACATAAAGCGACATCTAATTAGCATATGCATAATGCCACAAATCCTCTTTTCTCCTCTGCTCAGAGCTCTTGCTTTCATACACAAAAACGCTTTGATGGCAGTGGGGTGTGCGGCTTCGTCACCTCGGTGTGATGTGGCGTACTGCTCAGCCCCTCCAATATTCTCTTTGATGTCACCAATATGTCAACGGCAGTCCAGACTGTGACACAGCCGTGTGTTCAAAGAGCAGTCAAACATCATGTGCAGCAGCTAATGAGCTGAGCACACTCCAGGCATCATTCCACATGTATGCCTGGCGTGCCCTTTGGTTTTTATTCACCTGCTCCTCATCTGGTCCTCAGTTTGTGTTGCCTTTTGGAAGTATTGATGAAAGTGACTGTTTGAGCTCCACCACCAGATAAAGGAGGTTTCATTGGGAGATGGTGGGCGTATCTGTAGAGATGGACCCTCTCTGCTTGGAAGGAGTCGCGCATGCACTTTCCCTGAAAAACTTGTTGAGCAAGAAATGTTAAAAAGCAAGAAATGATCCAGATGGCTGCCATGATTAGGAGAAAATTGTTCCGTTTTAATCGCCCATAATATTTCAGCTTCCAAGTTGATTTTCTGAAAGTTTTAACTGACTGTTAAATCAGTCAAAAGAAATTAATGAAGAAAACTTTTTACACTTCAGCCAGCTTCACTTTTAGTGCCTCGACTCTCCACAACTTTGAGCCTTTGGTATTTCTCTAGTCAAAATGGTCCTTTATGGGCCTTTTTCTTTTTTCCTTGGTGTCACTGTGTGTGGATTTGACTGATTTATGGGCGCTTTGGGTCATATTTGGTGCAGGAGAACCCATCCTCTCTTGTTCTTGAGCTGGGAGCCTCTACTGCCTCTGGACTCTCCTTCAGTCTATCCTTCTCCACCCATTGGTAGCTTTTCATTCATTTGGTTTTGATACATGCCACACATAATGGTTCCTCTGGCTCCTCTTTTGCATTGGGTTGCGTAAAGGATTGTTGGGTGGCTTCAATTGACTAGATACTCTTCCTCAGTCAGTCCCAGCCAGATCCATCTCCATTTTCAGACTATAAGCAGTTCCTCACCTTTTTTTGTAACCACGTCAGGGATAGAGCAAGTGGGGCAAAGCCGCAAGAGATTTGACTAGGCTGGTGCATTGTCAAGGCAAGAGTGAGGCTTGACAGTGCATAAGGGACAATAGGGAGTGATCTCCTTGTTCTTCAGGTTCTTGTTGTTCCATTCTGGTTTAAGGCTTTAACCATAACTGGTTTCTGACGTCTCTCCTTGCATCTGAAATCCAGTCTCAGTCTGTTATGCTGACTCACGAGGCATATGAGTGGTAAAACCTCTTTGAGAAGAAACTTCTACCGCAGGTTAAAGTTAGTTCGGTATGTTCGGCAAACATGCTCGTTAGATTTACCAATGGACAGATATCTGGAATAATTGGCCATTAGTAAGGTCTAGGAACACACAACGACAGCAGTGCATGTCTACATATGTCCATATGTGTGTTTGTCTATATATGTGGGAGGTGGCAGTACATGGTGATCTGTACAATCATTAGCACACAGCAGGTTAGCGGCGAGGCGTGGAGCTCTCCTGCGGCGGAGGCCACCAACCGGGGCTCATTACGGCGCCTCGGTTCAGATCCAGGCCTGATTTGCTCAAGTCCGCATGACTTCAGTTTACCGGTCTGCACCGTGGATGAAGAATCAGCATAACAAATCTCATTAGAAGGAATAAACCTTGAAATGGCATTCAGGTCAAACTGCAGGAAGTAAACAAGGTTAAAGTTAGAATTAAATTATGTGTTTACATTTCATCCAAGCTAGCACCAGCAAAAAGCTACCAATTTAAAAATATAAGAAGAATATGGGGGTATAAGGACCAAAAAGCCGATATTTCTTCCATTTTCTCTATTTATGTTCAAACATTTCAGAATAAGATTGAATCTTTAAAAACTGTCTTAATTATGGAGGCAAAGTAGAAGTATTAATTCTCCTAAATTATTGATTAGGGTTTTGGCTTTCGGTGCAGCTAGTAGAACGTGAAAAGATCACAGGAAGAAGAATGGATTCCATTAAATACCAGATCATTCTGGAAACAAACGCAGTAAACAAGTAGCACAAAACTGAAGTGGGAGGTAAATGCAATAAAATCTGAAAAACCACATTTTTACAGTTTTGTTCATGTTTTCATGCATATCTAAAGGGCAGGTCGTCGCTTATTTTCAAAGCACGCAACAATTTGTATTGTTTTTGTCGATGGGGCTGTTCAGGGGCTTGCCGGCTGACTGAAGGGCACCGACTTGTTTTACTTTGTGCTACATCAGTTCCTTTGAAGCCACAATAAAGCACAGCTGACGGCTTTCATTAGCTGGGAAGTGGAATCAAACCCCAGGCTGATTGCACTGGCAGGCTGGGATTTCCAGCAGAACATTTCGCTGAGGTGTTAAAGCCAGCAGGCTTTGGTCTGTGTCATCAGAAACACTCGGCTAAAACCAACGCAGATGCTCTGCGTCTTTGACTTAAAATTTGGTAAAGGCAAAAAAAAAGAACGTTGACAGTAACGCGGTAATGTTGACAACCCTAGTTAATATGCAAACTAGCGTTAAAGCAAAGAAAGACGATAAACTTTAAACCAAGTCCATGTCTGTGTGGCGCTAAAATGAATCAAAGAACTTTTTATGTAAATTAGAAACTAATTTGCATTCAGCTCTTAAAATAATAGTCATTTTTATTTTTTTTCTTCATAGTGGCAGAGTAAGGAAAGTGACACATTAACCAAAGCATTCAGAACCAGGACAGTGTTTGATAAACAGTTATTTTATTTTACTCACTCTCTCTGGCTGGCAGCCGTACTTCTATCATGTAATTAAATCTAAACGAGGACTCTCAGCAGCACAGCTTGATGGGTCTTGCTAATTGGTCTTGCTTTAGAAACCATAATCAGCGGCGCAGCTTCTGGAAAATGGGCTGTGCATTGTCTTCGCTGATTATTCCAGGCTGCAGAAGCATCGAACGTTACGAGCTGCTCCGTTCGTTCGCTGTGCAGATCCACCGAGTTCGATCACGTCTTCCATGGTGAATGTTTGGAGTTTTCACGGGAATCAGAATCAGATGTTTTCAGTCTCCTGCTCAAAGAACTGGAGTTACTATCATGATCAAAGTCAAATAATTGCTAACGGAGAAGATGGAGGATTTACAGCAACGAAAGAAGGATTAAAAATAATAAATTGACCGTCAGTAGAATAATTTTTTTGGGAAATGTTTTTGTCGGCTCTCGATCATTCCCTCTCCCAAAAACCTACAACGTGTAACTTCCTGCTCCCGCATCTTTGCTTCTTGTATTCTCTCTGAACTCCTCGCATGGACAGCATTAAAGTTTCATCTTGAGATCTTTAAGCAACAGAGAGGAGAGAGCCAACAAAACCGAGTAAAAGATTTAAAGAGTGAGGAGTGTCTCAGGCCTCCGTCTCTTCCTGTTGCCCCAGCCATACAGCCGGGTTCGTTTCACCCTGGAACCTTTTCCACATTGTGCACAAATAAAAATAAATCCAGCAATGTGACCTGTACTTTTAGTTTCACACACAGTATAAACATAAGGATTTTTAAAAAAATATACTGCCATGCAGTTAAAATATGTCAGCTAATCCACTATTTGACTAGGCTAACTTATTAAAACCGAAAAAGAAGAATGTGAAAACTAATAACCTCAAGAAAAAATATTACAGCAAACACTAGCTAAATATAATGCAGTGATATCACAGATCAGGTTGTATATAATTTTATATATTTTATTTAAGAAGCAAAGTTTGTTATGAAGAATTGGGAATATGAGGCTAAATCAGCTCTAAAAGTCAGTATGTGTTTAAACAACCAGACAAAAATGGAGCATTTTAATAAAATAATCTTTCAAGAATCATTTTTGATAAATTAGAAAGCGATATTATAATTAAATTAAATAAAATATATGGCAGTGAGAAGCAGGTGGAAAGCATAAATTGGCGAAATCCAGAATTAGCAGCTCGGCCACAAAAGAAGGAAACAGCAACTCGTTCATCAGAGTATGCGGTTAGCGTTAGCATTAGCAGCTAGGCTTAGCAACTACCATCTTCCCCATTTCCTGGTGACAATGCAGATTTATATTTATGCATGCATTTTTCGGTGCTGGTTCCCTCACCAGATATGGAAACAGCAGAACATTCTTTAGTCTGGATCGAAGGTTTTTCATCTTTTACTCACCTGTGATATTGAAACATTCAATCCTAATGCAGTTGTTGCCCCAACAATAACCTCATTTCCTCACTTTGCAGGAAATGGAAAGAAATCTTCTTTTGTTGGGGCAGTTTTTCCAGTAAAACTTAGACGGACTCGATATTAAGCGGGTGGTCAATGTTATTGCAGACTTTGGTAAACTTTGTGGCTAAAGAAAATCTTTACTTCGCTTTAGGTCATTGGCATTTTCCCAAGTCCTATTGACGTTCTTCCTGTCCTTACTCAGAGTCTTGTAGTAGCTTTGATCGATGGCTTTGGAGAGCGCTGACGTTGGCTATTCCTTTAGAGGTGAAACTCAACATATATAAAAGTATCTTTCTGAATATTAAGATTTATTAATGGCAAACTTTGAAGGAAATTCTCTAAATCCATAAACAAAATCTTCTTTTAACCCAATTGGGGGGGAGATTCTGCCTTTGGGCCACAACTCTGATGGCGATCAAGAGTGGATTTATTATTAGCTGGATGTTCATGTGCAAAATTATATAGTGCAGACGGTTCATGGAGGAAATCCAAAGTGTTTTACTTGGTGATGTGCATGATGAGCTGTGGAAAACAATGAAACACCTAAAACAGGAGATCCTTGTCTTTCTTAGGCCGTGTATGTAAATATCAGGATGTCCAAACTAACCAGCCACCACAGCAGCAGGAGGATTAAAACTACATCACTCAAGCCACATGCAAAATGTAGAAACTTCAAAAACAATTATCACTAAAGGTCCCATTACCCAGAGGAGGCCTGGCGCTGAATACTAAAACGAACGCACTGCTTGAATAGAATGGTTCAAATTAGTTCTTTGCACAAATAATCCCCTTCGCCCTCAATGCCAACAGAAACCCAAGAACTCAGAGTCAATAAAGCAACAGGCTGAATTATAGCTCCGGATTGGATCTTTAACAAAAGGCATATTTGGAAAGTCATTTTACTAATTATGGCTGTGGCAGAGGGCGCTTCTTTTATATGCGTCGCTAATCCGGTGTGTGGAAGACGTTCTCACTCGGCGGCTCGCTCCTTTATGAAAACTGATAGCCGTACAGTGAACTTATTGGATTACCAGTGTTAGAAGATATCGAGTCGTGCCGTTTCTCCCAGTTCTCTAATATTTAATGAAATTTGTCTGACTGTTTGACTTGGAGTGGATTTGTAAAACACTACGTAACTCACATGTAAGGTATTTCTGAGAGGAGCGAGGGGGAACGAGTCGGTAAGCGCCTCGATGACAGAAAGCACTGTTTGGCATTTAGGAGATGGATAACTGCAAGTTCTGTAGCATCTGCTGCATATATCAGCTGATACATCAGATATATGGATCATAAAGTTGTTGTTTTTTTAAAGCACTAAAACAACAGGGGCTGGGTGTGTGTGATACAAATGTGCATCGCAGCGGCGTTGACTTGAAACAGCAGATTCTTAACTCCTGGCTGTAAAAGCTGCGAGCGAACGCGGCATCCAGCCATCGTTTCCTCGAGCGTGACAGCACGACTCGTTAAAATGACACAATGAAACTCTCGCCGCTACCTTTCTCGAGGAATGATTTCCCTACCAGCCACACCAGCACTCAGTTTCATGTGTCATAGTTGTTGCATTTTCTGTGAAAAATGTGTTGCGCTTTGCCGGAATCATGTGGCAGTGGAAACCGTAGACTGCTTCCTGCTGGTTGTTTCTGGATAAGTTTGCTTCAACTTGTTGCAGTGGTGAGTGGAGGAGATCGAACCACAAACACCTCAAAAATACTGACCAAGCTTGATGAGTTACCAAAAAGACAAAATTATTTTGTTTAAAGATGCATCAGTGTGCTAACAGCTTCAGTTCAGCAAAGGTAACCTTCCTTCTTGAGCTTAGCACAGCTAGCCTGAGCTAAGCTTGCTGTGCTAAGTAGCTAGCTTAGCTTAACTTGTGCTAAGTACAGACTGTTTTGCACAGCTACCCTGTGCTAAGCTCGCTGTGCTAAGTAGCTAGCTTAGCTTAACTTGTGCTAAGTACAGACTAGTTTTGCACAGCTAGCCTGAGCTAAGCTCCTTTATGAAAACTGATAGCAGTTCAGTGAACTTTGAGTGTAAGTAGCTACAGTCCTATCTTGCTAATAATGGAATCTTAACCAACAATCAGGAAGCAATCATTGCTGGGTCAGTGGTCTTACTTGAGGAAAGAACAGTTTGCTTTTCCAGAACAGCTGTATTTATACTGAGAGCAAATTACTCACAGTCTGATTATTAGGCATTAAGCTTGAGGACCTCTGATGGCAAAGTTCTCCACTGGAGTTTATTTAGACTTTTAAGCTATTTACATATCTGAGTAACACACTACTTTGTGTTTGTGTGGAAACTAAAAGGTGATTAATCTTCTGATCAAACTTTCAGAAGGAATCCAAACATTTGATCCCTCCAGCTTGTATACATTATGAATCCCATCTCGGTTCAAGTCATTTATTTCAAAACATAAACTACAGCCGCTGTCGCACTCGGAACCAGCGGGCTTGAACGGCAAGATGGCTTCCTCTCGATGTTGACACGTTGCAGTGAGTTTATCTATCAATTCTTGTGTTAATTAAAATGAAGTTGCAATGAGCTCTGCTACAAACCGCAATCAGCCGTAATTAAGCCGATGATAAGATGATCTGGAGACTCGGAGCATTGATTATGGGTGTTTTTAATTAGTGACTTAATGAAAGTTACAATGCAGACCTGCTCACTGAATAGTGGAACCAAAAGCTTGGAGTGTGACGTATTACTCACTGACGTCTCTCTGGCTGGGATGCAGGAAAAGAAAGTTAAACAGGTCTGAATGGAACCTGATTAAATGTACAGATGCATATATTTTGAGACTTTAATATTTGTCATGAGGTATAAAGC
The DNA here is from genome assembly GCA_902982915.1 of Phalloptychus januarius. Taxonomy (NCBI): domain Eukaryota; kingdom Metazoa; phylum Chordata; class Actinopteri; order Cyprinodontiformes; family Poeciliidae; genus Phalloptychus; species Phalloptychus januarius. Next base: position 2,359,295 of record CADWAE010000467.1, read on the forward strand.
TTGGTTTCATTTCCTGTCAGCGGTTTTGTGCAGTTCGTCTCTTCATATGGAAAAGTTCTACATTCACTTCACACATGAGAGTCTCAATTTTTCCACTTCAAGTCCAACTCAGAATAAAAAGTCTTCAATTTGACCTCAGAGGAAAGTTGCTCCTTGTAATGTTACATTTTAGAATGAATTATACAGGAAGTGCATTTATTTTGAAAAAACTGAACACGTCTTGGTTCTGCTTGCCAGTTTTGAGACCAAGTCCCTGACTGTAGCGTTCCAGCTGTAGAGACATGCATGTGGTTGTTCTGGTGGTAAAACATGGATTTGTTGTCGTGAACCATTAAACGTCTGCAGTCTGCGAATGTCCTTGATGAATAAATGAAACGCACCTTTAAGAGAGGAATGCAAGTATCTGCCAAGAGTCATCGTAAATGCTGCTTGATGACGCAAAAGTTGTTCGTGAGAGTCGACTCCAATTTAGGTCGTCAGTTTAAGCCGAAAATCTTTTCTTTTCTTTTTTTTTTTGAGCAACCAGCCCGGGACTCAAATCTGTCAATATTTCTGCCTGTTTTTCACGGATCAAAACTGGTTATTGTTCAGAGTCTGTAGCCAGATTCCCAGCTTTTCTGAAGTCGTTTACTTCCATCTTTCAGTGAACTCATCTTCACTCCTCTGTTGCTTCCCTCCCAAATTAATCTTAATTTTTCTGTCCTTGCAGAAAAGCTCTTAAACTTGGTCTGTTTTAAGTTTCTAGTTTCAAAGCACTTGGAGCGACTCTTAGAAAATCTTGATGTCATTTTGGCTCAATGCCAGTTGGGAAAAACACCCTGTGTAAGAAAACAAGGCAGAAGTTGAACAACCACTAAAATGCATCTTCTTTTCTCCACAGATGATCTCTTGCAAACTGGACTAAACGAGGTTCCAAGCAGAACCAGACATGGACGCAGAGCCTCACTTCTGCTCTCGGCTCTAACGGTGAGTCTTTTCTTTCTCACAGATGCGTTTAAGAGGAGGGGAACATGGGCAATCTCTTCTGCAAATTGATCAATTTTGTTCCTAGACTTTTCTCTCTTTGAAGTGTTTAAAACTAATTGTGTTTAGCAAAAGTTCCTCAAATAAAAACGTATCTATTAGCGGCGCTTATGAAAAAAAACATCTGAAGATTTTCTCGTGGATTTTACATGTTCTAGGTCCAGAAAAAATGATTTGGTTGTCCTTAAGGATTCTTCCTTTTGGAAGGAAAAGAACAGGATGTTGATAATAATTTGGTTTAAGCTGCACCAATGTATTTAAGGATAACGGTTGTTTTTACTTCATTTCTTACATATTCTTGGAAGCATAGTATTATGCATTTCAAAGAGTCGAGACACAACTTACTACAGTTTTATTAAGGCTCTTTAATTCCTGCCTGATGATATAGGTAGCCAGTTTGTTGTCAGGGTAACCATGGTAACCTTTGTCCGACACTCTTTGTGAGGTAAAAAGATCATATTAAAGTTGGAAAAAGAAGCCTTATTTGATTTTAATTTTGAATCTTTGGTCATCAGAATTGAAAGGGACTTTTTTTCTTCTTCTGCGAATCTTTTTCGCTGAGCCCAAATTGCTTTAACCTGCAGCTGAATGTCCCTGCTTTCTTTTGCGAGTTCTCTGTCAGTCAGGGATAGATTGGAAAACAGGAGCAAGGTGTTCAAGGAACAAAAGGACAAAATGAAACTGGTTAAAATTTACAACCTAAGTTTCTTCTTCTTTACCAGTTTTTTTTTTTATCCAGTAAAAAGTAGATATTTGAGGCTGGATGTTTGGCTTCTGAATACAGTTTTTGTAATAAACTACAGAAACATGCTGCTGCCACTACCGTGTTTCACTGGACAATAATACCTTTAATGTTAAAGTTATTTTTAATTGACACAATGTCAGATTCTTGTGCTTCTGGTCATTTCCTAACCGTTCTCACAGACGTTGGTGTTGGCCGCACCAAATCGATGCGTCTCAGTCTCAGTGCTGCAGCTAATCACTCAGTTCCCCGCCGTACAGCTGTCAGAAATGATGAGATCTGTGCCGGATCACTTCCTGTCACTGATAACATAGTTATCAGCATAGCACAGTTTTTCCTCATACATGCTGCATCATCCACTGGGTGAACACCGCTGTCTACTAAACAGATGTCAGTCTCTCCCAAATGCGGCACAACCGAGTGATGAAGTTATGTTATGGTGATAATGTTCATGAATGTGTTTTTCAAATTGAACTATGTGGTTAGATGCAGTCAAAGAATGAGTTTGCGTCATTAAAGTTGTGAAACATCAGGACTCACAAGAGTCCTGCAAAGATTTACTTTGTGTAAATCTTTTCATCTGAAGAAAAAACAGATGAGCTGTCTGGCGTAAAGTCACACCGACGTCGGACACCTCTGTGCACCTGCCTGAGCTGACGGTCGACCTCATGTTGGAACAGGCGTCACATCTTACCGTTTGCATTTGTTTGACTGATGTCTGTTTGTTTGTAGGCGTCTTTGAGATAGAAGTTGTTTCATCAAGATAGAGGTTCTATATGGAACTATCTTAATGGCTTATAACATTTTAAAAGAGCATTTCATAATGTCTTGACTATCAAATTAAAGGTTATTTCACACTAGAGCTATTTGTTTAGTTTTAAATAGACAAAAGTTTATTATTGTGGTCGATCAGATGCGTTTTCCTCGAGCGTTCACCGGTTGATTTTTCACTTCAACGAGTCCAGTTTTTGTATCCGTAGGAGACACAGATACTTCTGTGGATGGTTTTTCTAATACTGTGAGGAATTATGCAGGCTGACTTGAATCTTCACTAAATCACTACAAGGACTGTCAAATGGCTAAAAACTCTTCATTGTCCACAGCGGAGGCAGTTTCCAGAAAAGTGTGATGAACATGACTGTAAAAGCAACAAAAGGATGCAGGTAGGGGGCTGGGAACCCAGCGGGTAAGGACGTGATGTAGAGAGTTGTCCGCAGTGGTCTGTGAGAACACAATCGTCCTATAACCACGTGACCACGCTTTGTCGATCAGACCCTGCCTGTATTTCCTGAGTTAGTGCAGGAGTCAAATCACGATGCCTTTCTTTAGATGTTTTCTGGACTTTTCCCACTGCTGGGTTTGACCCAGAACTTCCTTGAGAGCATGTTTCCCTCCTATTATTAGGAAGCAGTAGGTATGAGGAGCTGCAAAGTGTTGCTAGGTAGAGGCATGTCTGAATTTCCTTCTTGAGCCTTTTACATCTGTGACCTTGTCTTATCTCAGAGTGTTTGACACACGTCTGAGCCTATTCAGTCAGTCCCAACTCAGCTGAAAATCAATGAAAGCTGCAAGACACCAAAGAACTTCAAGAAGCCTGGAGGCCTGTCGCTTGGACAGCTTTAAAAGAACCTCTTCTCCTTGGAAGAGAGGCATAAAGAGATGAGGCAAGATGTAGAGCATCGAAAAGTGTTTTAGTGGAGCAGATTTAAGTTAACTACTCAAATTTTGAGTCAATGGATTCTCCCAGAAGGCGTCACAAACACAGACACTTTCTCTTTTATTCACCGTTTGCGGCTACTGTATCAAAAGATCCAGCTGGTTCTTTCCTCCTTTCTCTGCTGCTCTCTCCCTGCATGCAGTAAAGAAGAGTTAAGCCTCCCAGATCTCTGGTCGATGGTCGGACCGTTGTGGGACAGTAAAGCCAGTCAGAGGTTCAGTCAGTAAGTCATCTGGGAAGTCCAGTGTTAAAGAGGAGCAGGCTGCCTGTAAACTGATTTGATTCCCCTTCCCACAGTTCATGTCTCCTTAATCCTAATTAGAGAAATACTTTAAAGGGTGTTGAGTCACGTAATGGGTGTTTTTATTTACAAGGTCGAAAACCTGACGCCTCAGCACCTGGCAGAAAAATCAGTCACTTGTATTGATTAACAGCGATGCCATTAAGCCACTGCAGATACATCATGGTCATTTGGACAGTAAAAATCACCGTCCAGGGGTTTAGAGCCATCTCATTACTCTGTCCCTTCAGCCACTCCCCATTTTTTCATTGCGACATGTTTGATCCTCCTACTCTGTCGTTCTCTCTAGATTTCTTCTGCATAGCCCCTTTTCTTATTCGCAACAACAGGCTCTGTCAAAGTCTGGCCTGGAGGCTGGACTGTTTGAAAAGGTCTCATTAAAGAGCCAGTCAATGATCTGGACAGGCAGCCTGAGGTATAATCATTAGTGCGTAGTACACACCAGTTAACCTTGTTCAGAGATCAGTCATTTCATAGCCAATGTTTTTCATCTTCAAGCACTTTTTGTTTTCATATTTCCAGGATATAATCCATTTTATTGACAAGGTTAAGTAATGTTTAATGCTCTGACTGCAGACTGACAACCATCCCATACCAACTGTTGGCTGAGTTAATAGCTGTAGATTTCCAAACTTTAAGTGACCTTGGCTCGGCTTTAGGACAATCATGGTTTTGGGTTTTATGTCCAGTCAACCGCATTCAAGCCTTGAATTAACAGAAGTTGGATGTAAAAGGGTAAATTATGCCAGGACTCAAGTTTCTGAGCTCCATATTAGACTCACTTCTGAGATCAAATTTGGGTTTGGATCTCAGTTTAAGGTTCTCAGATTTGTAGGTATCCTAACTTTGGGGTTATAATTTTGTATGAAATTAGAAAAACAACCAAAAAACAAATGCTCTGCTTCCACTACCAGAAACTTGCTAAGCCTGGTGGAAAGAGTGCCAGGGCAATGCACTAGAGACTGTGAAACAAAACCTCCTCAACTTTTGATTGTATTTATCACAGTGCAATAAAAAGCATGTTTGTCCTCATCTACATAACAGTGGTGGTCACTGTAACAGATTGTAGCATCTGCACCCTCACAGTGCAGTGAAATAAACACACAGCTCTAGTCTATAGCACTAATGCTGATGAGTCCACTACAGAACAGATGACAAGACCTGAAGTCTCTGGGTTCATGATTTAGCTTTAAACTGAGATCAAAGGCAAAGCGACCACACTTTTCCCCAACCTCTGCTGCTCATCATCCTCACTCATACGCCGACTCAAACTATTTAGTGCAGCTGAAGCTGAGCAGCTCTGACGGGTGAGACGGTTTATTTACCGGGGGCGCGCTGGGCGGCGTGGCCTCTGACCGGACCTCGTGCTGGCTGGAGATAACGGCCTCATCACAAAGCCCGAGGCAGCTGTGGTCAGCTGAACCGCCGGTTATCACGGCACTCGGTCAGTCCACCAGCTGGATTCTGTGCTGGACCCGGGATAGGAAGAGGGATCGGTTTATTTTGTCTTTGGGGATGTCTTTATAGACCCACAAAGGATTTAATTTCAGTGTTGGAAGCATCCACTAAGCTGCAGCATTACGCTCTGACTCTAACAGAATTTATATGGGGTTTATATTAGGAATGAGAAGCAAATGTACAACTAAATAGTGATAATGTTAAATTAATACTCCTGAAAATGATAAACATATATTTATGCTCATGGGAAAATTCTTTTTATCTTGTGAATGTAATATTTGGCATATGAATTACTTTACCAAGCCATTTATTTCTATATTTAATAGCAACTTTGGCAGGATTGGACTTCTGTAGGATTTTCCCCTGAAGACTTTTGGTCCAGTTTTCCACATTCTGGCGAACACAGCAACAGATTTCCCTTTCTTTGTCATCTGGGCCAGGAAGGTCCGTCCTCAACAGCAACGATCTGCTGAGCAAATATTCAATCCATCAAACATTATTTACAGCGTCAAGTGTAACACGAAGTGTTTTACAGAGATAAAATATTGACATTTAACCAGGGGAGGCGCACAATTAAACAATAACAGGCACATAAAACATTATCGCTGATAAAACAATAAGCACTTAGATTATAAGCATCAGTAACTTGATTTCATCGTTTTATCAACTCTTATATAAGCTAAAAGAAATGTAATCCCAGATTAAATGAGGAAAGGTATATTTATGATGTAAACTGTATATTAACAGTAAGAACTTCCATAGTAAAACATAATATTTTTCAGACATTGATCACTGTTTGTCAGGATCATTAATGTCTAAAACACTAATAAAATGTAAATATATGGTATATAACACATGCCAGATTCTAAATCTAAGATCAAACATGATGGAGGATCTATTGCTGAGGTAAGTGCCACATCGTGTGTCACTTAGCTGTTGGTTTAATTCAGATTCAGCTCATAGTTTCTGAGATTCAAACTCGGTGAGGCTCTTGGTGAAAATGCAGCTTTAGCAGGCGACATAAGCTGATTACAGATCTGAGTTTAATTGTTTTTCTTGTTAATTATAAGTTGCATCAATGCCTGAAACTCAGAACAGTATTTGATTCCACCAGGGATTTCAGTGGATTTAGGTTTGTACACAAACATGGAGCACTTTGTCAGGATTAGTTTCTTATTATTGGCTTGGGAAAGTCACCAGTGAGTTGTTTTCATTTCTTAATAAAACAATCCAGATATTTATTTTAGGTATCGCTTTATGCTAGCATAGATATCTCTAAAACATTTCATGTGCTCTAAGGTTGCAGCCAAACAACTGCAAAAAAATTAAAATGATTAGGAAAGTCTCAATCATGAGGATTATTTTTATTAATCATAAACCAATTCTTTTCATAATAGATTAAAGGGGCTTATTTTTATATTTCCAATTAGTTTTCCCCTGCTTCTGATAACAGCCCGTTTTTTGTTTTTTTGTTTTTTAAAGCTGTCCATCCAGTTTTTGTCAATAAGTAAATTTTTTGAGGAGAAGTCACAAATCAGCAGACACTGCCCCTTCACCTGGCTACTCCGGCCTCGCTCGTCACCTTAGCAACCGAATCAGGTCTCAGGCATGTTTGGTTCACTGGTTTTACCGCTGTCTGTGCTGTACAATGGCTGCTGGAAAAGACAAGTGTCTTGTTGTTGACCTACCATTCAGGAAACCGCTTGCTGCATTATTGTTGGTTGCGCAGGAGGCAACCAGCAATAATGGTTGCTTTTCAAACATGTACAGTTGTATAATTGTGCATCTGTCTGCAGCCATTTTCATGTATGAGTGTAAACATTGAGTTAGAGTGCATGGCCAGCAGCAGCTCATGGATTTAAAGTGACAGGAGGCTCTGAAACGAGAACTGAGCAGACTACATTTGATTATCTAAGAATGATTTTGTGCAAAAGAAATTTTCAAGGAAACGTAGTACATCTTTCTTTTTTTGTCTTTTGCCCATTTTTCCTAAAGAAAAGAGGTGGCCTAATATTTATGCTCATCATGATGTAGAGTTTTGACCTCCTCTCTCATTACACAGATACACATCACATCCATTAAGGATTCACTTTTATCCAACTTGGAGGTAGAAAATATGCCGAGAAACTATGATAGTCAAAATAGTCACTGAAATGTCGACCAGAATGAAACCTTTTGGCCCAAACATGAAGAGACGATGTGAATAGCTTCCTGAGTCCTGCATGCTGCCAGACCTGAGCTCTGGAGACTCTGCAGGATGAGTGCTGCTCCCTGTGCCCCTCAGTAGGGGACTGTTATTTACAGTGAGGAGTGCTGAAGCTGCATGTCCTCATCCGATGCTGCCATCAGCAGTGTGTGTGTGTGTGTGTGTTGAACAAGATAGTAGACGGGGTAATTACCACTGGACCCTTCATCCAGCATCCGCTCACCTCTTCAGTCTCAACAGAGCCACTAAGAGGAGCTCCATCAGCTCCAAATCACGGCAGCAGGCAGGTGTGAGCACAGCTACCTGTGTGCACACATTAAAAAACAAACAAACACTTTATTCCCTTTTTTTTTTAACACAAAGGGACATCTGCAAGTGAGGATAAGTCGGGTAGAATTCAGTGAAGGTTCTGCCTGCGCTGCATCGTGTGTGTCCTCCTCCGTTGTAGCCCGGAGTGCTGCGTGTTATCTCGACAGGTGCAGTTGTCTGCACCCTGCTGTATAATGGGGATGTGTTCAGCCTGTTCCATGCTGTATCTGTCTGGCAGCACTGAGATGGTGTTCACTGATAACTCCGAGTCCCCCTCCAGCCCATCCCCCCTCCAGCCCCTCTTTGAGAGGCAGGGTGAAGCTCAGCGGTGGTATTCAGTGAGCAGATTGTGCCACTGTACCTGCTCTGCTTGAATGTTTGCAGTGGAGCTAATCTTCCGCCTCCAACTGCCTCTTCCCAGATGTTTACCGGGTTAAATTAATAAGTGTGAATATTAGGTATGAAAAGAGGTCCAGAAATGACGGCGCCCTTCACACTTCCTGCTCCCCTGATGTTAACATGACTGCCTTTTTAACAGGAGGGACTTTTAGAGCTGATGATTGTGATTATGCTCTATAACGACTGCAGTTGATACAGAACTGATGAAGAATCTAGGAGACGTGGAGAGAAGCTGAGTGAAAATGCCCCCATCGCCAAGATGGTGCTGCAAAAATGTTCATTTGTTGTTTGGTCTGCAAAAATTTGAACTTGTGCTGCCATCGTTTATTAAGATATTAATAAAAGTTTCCAGAAGTCATAGGTCAACCGTGCTCTCGCACGTTTAAGAAATCAAACACGTTAGCTGACAATCAGCTGCGTTCCACTTGAACTGCAAGAACGTTCATTGGTGCTGCTTTTGTTCAGAAGATATTAATGAGAGTTTAAAACCTCCAGGAACTTATATCAATATTTTAAAAATGGCAGCAGTTCAAACTTTTGACACCAATTCTGTTTGGTTTAAATTTGATCCCCCAGCCCACATCTGTCCACATGTCCTTCCACTGTACATCTCTGTTTTATTTGGTGTCGCATAAACCCCAGTCAGTAAGATTATGCTAATCATTATGTCTGATGAAACGCAGCGGTTTTTCTGTGATGGATTCAACCTTCCTGTTTTCTCCTGCAGCGTTTGCATGAACGTTTCCTCTAGAGTGGATAATTTAAACCTTGGTAAGGGTGATAGAATTACTCCAGTGTTAAGAGTGCATACTAGATGATTTGCTGTGTGATTTCCTCTGGCGTCTTGTTAAAAGGCCTTTACACCAGTGACAGAACGACTGACCCCATGTCTGATTATAAGTAGGGAATGGAAAGTCTGGAATTTTGACGTAAATAAAACCGTGTAGGAAACCAGAGTAAAACCGCTGTAGGCCGTCGACTGCATCCGTTGTTCTTTTTCGGGAAATAATCTCCAGCTCAAACCGCCATTCATTATTCTTTCAGTGGAGAGCAGGGTGTACTTAGGAGGGATCTAATTTTATCAACCAAGTGTCTAAATTGCCAATTTGTGCCCAGAATGGAAGATCACTTATCCAAATTTTTCCTCCATTCCATAATCAGGTGAAGTAGCACTTTTTTTTTTTCCCATTTCCTCCATTCGACGGTTGGCTCATTTTTCACAGGGAAACACTTTAACATGAATCAGGGGCGCGCCGTTCACCTCGCTCAGGTTGGCGTTTTGTCCTCAGAAACCGATGGGAATATTTCTGCCTCTCTTTTCGGATCACTTAGAGCCGCCTGTCACTCTGCTATTATTACTTTGTGGATGTTTTAATAAAAGGTTTCCTCCAGGATGTGATACTCCCCCAATAGTATGCAACACCAATTTATTGCTCTACTGACAGAAGCAGAGAAAAACCCAGTGAGATTATCCAGGAAGGAGGTTCAGATATCATAAGAGATGGAGAATGTGTGTTTAAAAGGTAAAAGTTGAGCAAAGGGACGTCTTACAGGTTGGTGTGTGTGTTCCTCTGCGTTCGATGGCATCGATCGCCTTCTCGGATTTGTTTTTGAGTCTGAAAACAAACGTGTGTCGAGCTGTGTGATCCGCAGATTACCTGATATGACTGAAAATGAACTCTTTCCGAGACGAGATTAGCTCTGAACTTTGAACCCTGAATCGATGAGTTCAGGATGAATGGCAGAGAATCTTTAGGCAGGGATAGAAACCAGGATTTCAGCTTACGTCACGGCAAGTAAACAGAAGGCTCACCCTTTGACTGTAATGTTAATGAAATGCTGCAAAAACATTATTTAAAATTTTGTTCATATTTCTTGTGCTAAATTCAAAATGTGTTCACTTTGAAACAACCTTTCACTGCGTTGATACAAGCAGAAACCTTCTCACATAAGTTCACTGTTAGACTGTCCATACATAGTTCCCACAAGTTTGATCTGGAAGTGATCCGCATCACTGAGCCGCCATCTTGGAAGTCAAAGCATAGATGAACCACAAAGATAGTAGAGTACTCAAAAACTAAGAGAGTAATAGTTGTTTATAAATTGGATGGGAACAAAGTGAGGCTTCAGGCTTGTTGATTGCTGTCATAGCAACTCCATAGCAATTATCCTGGCAGTTACGGATACCTACCAAGATGGCTGCCAGCTACAAAGTTCCCAAAGTGCAACGTCACATGTCCATTTGAAAATGGAATCGTCTTAGCAATAGTTGCTAGGTTACCAGTTTTGCATAGTAACCATCCGCTGAAAATATCTTTTGTAGCTTTATGTTTAGAAAAATGAAATTTGTTACAAGAAACATAAAACCTCTTATTGAGAAAGTCATTGAGGTTTAATGGATAGCTGTTAAATTCATAGACAGCTAATGCATTTTGCAAGGAAATCTCCAAGCGATGTTGGCTTAGAATCGGCCTCAGAATGTGTTCCTGGAGCCTTGTGTGGCGCCGTTCCGCTGCAGATCCCTGACGCTGCAGAAACAAAGCTGGCAGTGGCCGGCGAGCAGCTTTTAACGTACGAGGCCCTGAAAGCGTTGAAGGCCGCCGCAGAACACGAGCGCTCATCAGAAGTCGGCTGTGGATAATGCAGAAGTTTTAAAAGCATATCGCCCCGCGCTGCTCCGGCTCTCCAGTGACTCCGGCTGTTATGTTTCATCACCGCCATTAATCCTGACTGCTGCCGCCAGATCTTTGAGCTTTATTCCCACCTCGCTGATCCATATCAGTCCTTAAATGCTTTTACTTTAACTGAGCCGTCTGGGTCCGCCTCAGCATCGCACCCAGCTGGCGTCGCACGGTGTTTTTACTCTGAGTGTAATTAACATAATTCATGCGTCATGTCGGGGCGTCGGCCGTGCGGACAGTCAAACTCATCCCCGCCATGAAGCTGAGATGTGCAGTTTATAAAGTGGGATTAGCAATCAGAGCAGAGGCTCTCACTTCTGATTCTCAGCTTTCCTCCCAGTTAAACATGTCATTTTGTCTTGTCAAATATCCTAACAACTAAAACATGCTCAATTTTAATTTATCATCCGATTCAGGGATGCACATAATCGACTTGCGATTGACGTTTTGGCAGCCTAAGAGGTTCTTATCTGGTGGAATTTTCATAATATGGTGAACTTTAATAATGTGACATAAAAACTTTAAAATATATATTTTTGCTAATGTTATGGAAAGATAGTAGGTGATATTGATATAAGAGAAAAGTCTGGTTTTGAAGAAAATGGCTACTTATGAATTAATCGTTAGCTGATTGATAAGATCAATCAAGTTTAGATGAACTCATTAATCAATAACTTGATTAACTGCTTATTGAGACAGACGTGCTGATCGGCCAATACAGACATGACCGATATGTCTTGTTTTTTTTTTTTTTGTCCCTGCAAAGGTTGCCGTTAACAACAATCATACTGTTATTGCCAACTTAGCAACTTTACAGACAAAAAAAAACATCTTTATCTGTCAAAATCAGCAAGTCAGGCTTTTTAAAGATCAGTAATTGGCCCTAAAACTGCAATTGGTGCACCTGTAGTTTTCAGTAGCATCTAATCTAATAGTTTAATGTTAATTCTTCTTTCTCTGGACCTTCATCCCTGACCTGTCTGCTGCGTTCCTTGGTCTCTACGACGCTGTTTGTTTACTAAAGTTATCTAACTGGCCCCTGAGGCCTCCACATCACAGAACATCTGGATTTATCCTGAGATCGCATCGCTAATGAGTTTGCTCAGGAAGGCACCGGCGCGCTGCGTTTAGGGGGTGAATGTAAATGTCAGCTGCATCTTTTGAAATCTGGTGTGACAGAAATTAAGAGCATTTGCCATTTCCTTTGGGCTTCATAATGATTTGGAGACGACCAAACCGCCTTCACAGAAGTTTGAGGAATCAAGATGTCCTTTTTAGCCCCGCCAGTCTGGTGGGAACTTAGTTTGGCCGCTTTGCTCTCCGCCCCGGCACGGTTTGGGCTCGAGTCGGTGCTGGAGTGGGGATAGAGCGCAGCCAAATCTGTTGGCTGCTATTGATATCCCATTTCCTCTGTCACTCCAAAGCTGCTTTGCATTCAGAGGCTCCGCAGCAGCCCAGAGCGTCCAGCCTGTGGCCACTAATGCTGATTATCCAGCTGCTAGCGCTGCTCTTCAGCGATCATCCAGCCTGTTTGTTATGCGAGCAGCCGCAGCAGAGTTGCAGGCGCGCTGGAAGCTGTCCAGCCCTGATGTTTTAATATGCGCCTCTTCCATATTAGACGGGATGCGAACCAATCTGGCCGCTGCTTTTAAATTTGTCTCATTAATTATCCTCTTTTTTTGTTTGTTTTAAAGCTGTCAGACTTTACAGAAGATTGGAGTGAAAGAGGATCAAAAGCGCAGACAGCTTTTATTTTTCTCTTTCTGTGATGAGCATCACATGCAGAGCAGCAGCAGCTGGAGATGAGGTGCTGAGTTTGGCTGCAGTTGATGCAACACTATAAAAAATGAATATTGGGAGTGTTAAATATTGGGCGAAGACACATTCTCCCAGCATTAGTGTTGTTCCTAAGCTAGATAAATCTGGACACTTGTTCTGACATAACATTTTCCCAACCATTTCTGAGTTCACCACCTTTGCTAAGGAAATATCTGTATTTATAATGAATGCCATGAATGTTTTATTTCTCTGATGGATGCTGAACATGCTAACTGTGAAATGCTAAACTCTTTATCTGGAACTCGTTGGAGATTTTAAATGTTTAATAGCTTTTAAATATGAACCAAAAACTGATTTTTATAGTGTGCATGTTTAAGTCAATTAAAAACTAATTTACAATAAATTTACCTAAATAATGTTAACTAATATTTAGAATTGAACTTGATCAGTTTAACATGTTGTAAAAAGTTGTTTCTACCTAATAACAATTTGTAATTTCACTAAATGATTTGCATAATTTCTTCGACATGAGAATCTAAATAAAATGGTTTTGCAGCTGAAATTCCAGCAGTTGATTTTATGGGTTTAGAAAAGCGTGGTCAGTGCAGAAAACCCAAATGTAGGGAGACGGCGGTCCATTCCTCACAACTCCCAACCTTCAGACCTTCAAGTCTGTTTGGTTTTGAAGGCAAAGTGTTTGAGTTCCTCCCCTCAGGCAGCCTGCCCGCTCTGTAATCATGCAGCGTACACACTCATTCTAACACAGTACCCACTCTGCTCTCTGGGGTTGGGTTTTTTTTGTTGTTTTTCTCTGTATGTATTATCCACTCACATATTTTTGCCAGTGAGTGATATCTGCAGGTCATGCCTCACTTTCAGATACTATTACCACATCATTATACAGCATTGTAAAGAACTGAACATTTTTGACAGCCTTCCTTAAATCAGCGGTCATGAAAAAGCAGAATTGATGGAGGCGGCTCGCTGTTTTTCCCCCTGCCAGTCGTTAGATCTGTAATATGGAAGCAGGCAGCGAGGATGTAAGATGTCAGCGCCGAGAACGGAGTATGATTTATTTACCTTCAGATGCGTCGGCCCCCCCGTCCCTCCGCCTTAAACACGCACACCGCGCCGCACCTCGCGGTGCTCTCTATTACGCCGACCTCTTTGTTTTCCCTCGCTGACTCACGCTCCAGAGTCGCCCTAACCCTCCCCCCAACCTGCCAGCAAGGTCACGCCACGCGCCACTAATGACTGCAATCAATTATCAGGCGTGACGTTAAACGAGACCACAACTCCCACTTCTCTGTGGCCTTCCAGCTTTTTGAACCGACGCATGGAGGTCACTGATTGCAAAGATGATGCAGCCGATTCTTCTCTCACCTCAGGAGAAACACAACATGACGTCTAGTTGAATATCTGACTCATATTAGCCCACTTTTTACTCATCAGATCAGAAAGCACTGTGTAAAAATCATTCTGACTGTGGTAAACAGCCATTCTTGTAAGCTGGGGATGCACCGATCCACTCCCGATACAGATACCGATATCTGAGGTTTGATATCGGCTGAATCCGACATATTTACTGAATTACTAATTGACTTGATAACTCTGCCCAATAACGGCACCCGTAAGCACACAGTTGGCTCCACCGATGGCTCCACAAGCTCAGTGAAACACAAACAACAATTTAAATTTGTTCAGTCTGCAGTTAGGAGTAGAATAGCCAAAGTAAAATAAAGAATCAAATATGCTCACTAGCTTAGTCAAACAAATTCAAAATAAACAGGAACAAATCTGAATATGTAAAATGAAGCATGTTATTGCTCAGAACAAAAAACATAGAAATAGACTGAATAGATCTGCCCATTAATGTCACATATGCCCAATCTAAAAACAAATAAAATGTTGGAACCAATACAGATATTAATATCGAAGTGATGCATCTCTAGTGCAAACCCGAAACAGAATTTGAACCTAGAATTGTCTTCCTGTGCTGCAAACTTTGCTTATAAAAATGTAACTCCGACCACAGAAGTTAAAGCAGTGACTTATAAACTAGAAGTGAAATCAGTTGAACTTGCCTTATGAATGTCCTGTGACATAGAGATATAGTATGTTTTATCTTTTCTCTCCATGCTCTCACAGATCTTAAGTCTCACAGTCGGAGAAGTTTGTGTTCTTAAAGGAAAAAAAAAAACATTAGGAGTGTTTTAGGATCTCCCAGTGGAATAATGTTTGTGTCGTAAACTTCTAATACATTTCTAGGGTGTTTAAGTCTTCAGATCTGGAGCAGAGCTTCTTTCTGCAGCTTATGTAATGACTCTCTCAGCACTAAGAGCTGATTCGTGAAGCAGCACACAGTGATTTGCTCAAGTCTTTATTTTTGTTGAATTTATTAATAATTTGCTTGATTAAACCGCAAACATTAAAATGTTTCATGGGAATTTTATCTGCCAGACCAACACATACCAAGAAGTGGAAGAGAAAGGGTACTTGGTCATTAGCAGGATATCTGCAGGTCCAATTTAAGACTTTTTAAGACCTTTTTAATTCCGCCTTGAATGAAATTAAAGACTAAAAAACTATAAATGTAGGGGAACATTCTAGAGTCTGTTTGTGGCTGCTGGAAACAGACACTGCTGGTAAATACATTTTACTTACCCATGATAGACTTAAAAATAAATCTAGCTAGCAAGGGCTTATTATCAGCTAGTTAGCGGTAGCCTCAACCATCTCAAGTCATAAAACGCAAAAATGTTTCAAACGTTTGTCTGGTTTAAAAAAAAAATATCCAGTGAGAAGAAAAAAATCTACATCTAGAAGATTAAATAATCCTGACATGACAAAAAATTGAAGACCCGTTATAACGTATTTAAGGCTAACTTATATTTTACATGAATTTAAGGCCTTTATGGCAAAATACGCTCAAGTTTGCAGCTCTAATGTTACAATATGTGATAAAGTCACATATAAAAAAACAACTAATGCAGAGACAAAAAGAGTGTCCACCAACTCAGAAAGCTAAAATGTAGGACATCTCCAAGGGATTGCTGTCATCAGGTCAGTTTCAGAGCAGCCTTCTGCTGCAACTTTAATCGTTATTAATATTTCAGGTTTTTAGTTCTGCACCAGGACATCCAGAGACGTTTCGGAGCAGCATGTAGACTAAGTGTCCTAACCGTGTTCCTCGTGGTCAAAATGAACGCTTTCCAAAGATACCAATGACTACAAGGTCTGGACAGATGTTAGGTTGCTATGATCTTGACTTTTTATAGTTGCTATGTGTTCCGCAGCTCTGAAGTTTCTAAACTGGTATGCTGCTAAAATAAGCAAATGAGAATGAAATTTCCCCCCCATTTGCTACAATCAGGCATAAAAAATAGCTTCCCAATTACTTGAGAGGGTCTTGAAAAAAATTTAGTACCTGATTATACAAGTTAGTTTTTTTTCTTTTTAGTTTCAACTTTTTTTAAAATCACTCGAAAGGGCTAATAATCAAGAAGTGCATGAATGTTTCATTACTGCACTGAATTTAGTATTCTGTTTTACCAGCTGACTTTTGTGCCACACGCAGGCGATCATAACGCAAGGAGTAATGGAGCAAAGCTCAAATCAGGCCTAAAATCCCTTCCCATGTGAAGGGGGGGCTGCGTTCAACACACCCAAGCACTTAACACCAGCATATGGTAGAAAGCCTGTTTTACTTCTCATCATTTTCTTTCACTCGGTCCTCCTGTGGCTGGTCGTCGTGCTGTCATGACAACAGTTCCCACTGCCAGTACTGAGTCTTGCGACTGGCTGTCCAAAATAACTGTAATTTCTTTCTGCTTCATTTTAATGCTAATGTATGTTTACGCTGCAGCGAGGTGGTTTTTAACTATTAGCTTGGTTTTATGAGCAAGGCTTTCATCATGGAGCTACATAAAAGTAGCACTTAGTCACCACGTAACCTTGCTAGTCTTTTATTGCTCTATATGCAGCACCGAGCTAAACTACTCAAAGCCCTTGATTTCTTTTATTTTTCTTCTACATTTTGCCATGTAAATGAAATAAAAGTAAAATGATACATGGCTTACTGGTTGTTTGAACACATGCTAGTGTCGTCATTAATTTCCGTACCAAAGTTAATTTGGCTCGTCTCCAAATCAATATTTGCCTTGGACACTTAATAGTTATTCATAACCAAGCCTAACCTACTATTGCGCAACACGGCGCAGCAAAATGCTTTTCAAATTTTAGATTTTTCTCTCGAAATTTATGCAGTAAACTCAAACCACCTTCCTGCTTTAGGATGCACAAAGTTGGAAAACCGTTTCGCCTTGTAGAATTTCATGAAAGTCCAACACGTAACAAAGAGGTCATCTGCCGACTGCTAATGCATTTCAAAGTCACAGAGCAGCATGAAACTGTACATCCATCTTTCAATTTACTTCACGTGGAAGCGGAGTCTCAGAATCCCGTGAGGTGCATCACTCAGGAGGATATTGCTTGTTCCGGGTGCCAGAAAAGTGAGTGTAAAGTACTTTTGCGGGTTTATGAATCCAATAAACCTTCCCTGAGGCAGAGCAAGGCGACGCTCTAACAGGAAGATTGGGAGTAAGGTCGACAATATAGGGTGAATATGATAATTTAGTGAGGTTTTTTTTCTTTAAGAAGCTTAGGTAGCAGGTAGGAGATGTCAAGAAGTTAGAAAAAATAAGAAAAAAAAGGATTGCTGACTCCTCCCTAGAAGAAGGAAAAATGGAGCATGGCAGAGAGGGTAAATAGAGTTTCAAGTGATGTGAGCAAAGGAAGATGATGGTATAGGAGGCCTAAAACTAGACAAAAACAATAAAAGGCTGAGGAGAGGCGGGGGAGGAAGGCAGCGAGACATATAAAGATGGATCAAGCATTCAGTGAAGTGGAGACGGAGGGCGTGATTGAGGGCACGCGGAGGGAGGGCGGGTGGAAAAGCAGCCGTGATGAGATGGCTTCTACTGGACCATGAGATTGATGAATCTGCTTCAGAAGAGATAGTGGAGGGAAGAGGAACTAACGCCTTGATGAAAAGACCAATCGCGGTCCCGCAAGACACAACAAAACCCACGGCTGGATAAAGGAACGAGCTGCCCGTCTATCTTAGAACTCAGCACCGGAGGCATCTTTGCAGATTGTGCTATCTCTAATCTGATTTCATTCTTTTTTTCTCTCCATCTTTGCTTGTGGTATGCGGAGCTGCTGTCACATCACAGGAGATTACAGCATATATGGAGCGAATAAGAGTCTTTGAAAAGATGGGATTTAATTTACTTTGACATAAACAGACTCTTAGCCGCACATCAATCATCTCCGCCTGATACCCAAATCCACTCAAATGTAATGAATATTTTCAGCCGGTGATCCTCCTAAATCGCCTCTGTTCAGCTCTGACCGGCTTCCCCGTCTCTGCTTGGGTGCAGCATCAACCCAGAATGATGCTGCCACCACCAGAGCTACATTTTTCACCATGAGAATTCATATACATGCAGCAACTTATTTTTGTCGACCTATTCCGTTTAATTCTACTAGAATGCATCGAGGTTTTGTAATATGACAAAATGTAGAAATGTTTATAGCGTGAGCATGAACTGTCAGACACTGTAGGTGTTTGGTTAGCAACGAGGTTCTGTGCAGCTCGCAAAATAATATGTAAAGTCTACATGAGGCAGAGTGAAGAGGTGGGAGAGTGAGAAGAGGAAGTGGATATTAATCTGTTCTCATGAGGCCGTTTCACCTCCTCTTCCTCCATCCGTCTCTTCCTCCTCCTCTCTGTTGCTGCTGAGGCTCTGATTTGTCAGCCGCCACCTTGGTCCGAGGTGGATTCAGAGCGAGACAAAACAGCATTTGCAACCAGAGAGTAGTGGGACTGAAGGCGGAGCGGGCCCCAGTGTTCCTTCCGATATTCTCTTTCTTCAAACTACAGTGCTCTCATCACAGTGACAGGATAAGCCTGCACAGCTGCTGATTTTATAGGCTGTAATGAAATGGGGAGGGAAAAAATGTGCTGTGCCACTATAAATGCCTGGTCCGGAATATAAAATCTGTTCCACTGGTTAACACGCTGGTCTTGCTGCTGTTTTATTACATGGCTTTGATTTGTCTTTCCCTTTTTGTTTTGCCAGATGCAACAACAGAGAATTGAGGACCTTTCTCCGAGCTGCAATGGGAGTCTGTGAAGCTACAGATTTAAGGCGTCTCCTCTGTAATGTTTCTCAATCACAACACCAGCAGTAGACGTAGAGGACGCATTATCTGAAATTAATGTCAGCGGTGTTGCGGAGGCAGCCAGACGCTGCGCCGCCGGCTCTAACGTTACCCATGGAGGTGTGGCCTCGACTTTTCCACCGCCGCTGCTGATAATGCCAGCCCAGGGAACAGTGATGCCTTCTAAGGTCTCCTGCTTGTACTTGCTGACGGTGGTATGCTGGGCCAGCGCTCTGTGGTACCTGAGCGGCTCCCGCCCTTCCTCTTCCTACGTGGGCCAAGTGTCTATCCCGATGCGCAAGGCCCCCAAAGTGAACAAGAACTCCACGTTCAGCAACATCCGCACGCGCTCGCTCAACCCGCACGACTTTGGCTACCTCATCAATGAGGCCAAGAAGTGCGAGGCCGAGCCGCCTTTCCTCGTCATCCTGATCAGCACCACCCACAAGGAGTTCAACGCCCGCCAGGCCATCAGGGAGACGTGGGGCGACGAGACAACGTTCCCAGATGTGCGCGTGGTCACTCTCTTCCTACTAGGCCGGAGCGTAGACACCGTCCTCAACCAGATGGTGGAGCAGGAGAGTCAGATATTTCATGACATAGTCGTGGAGGATTTTATCGACTCGTACCACAACCTGACGCTGAAAACACTGATGGGCATGCGCTGGGTGGCCACATTCTGCCCCAAGTCTCAATATGTCCTCAAAACAGACAGCGACATCTTTGTCAACATGGAGAACCTCATCTATAACCTCCTTAAGCCCACCACCAAGCCAAGGCGGAGATATTTTACAGGGTATGTCATCAACGGTGGGCCAATCAGAGACATGCGCAGCAAGTGGTACATGCCAAGGGATCTCTACCCAGAAAGCAAGTACCCACCGTTCTGCTCTGGCACAGGATACGTCTTCTCAGCAGACGTAGCCGAGCTCATATACAAGACCTCCTTACACACCAGGCTGCTGCACCTGGAGGACGTGTACGTTGGCGTGTGCCTCCGCAAGTTAGGCATCCACCCTTTCCAGAACAGCGGCTTCAACCACTGGAAGATGGCGTACAGTCTCTGCCGCTACCGCCGCGTGGTCACTGTCCACCAGATCTCCCCGGAAGAGATGCACCGCATCTGGAATGATATGACCAGCAAGAAACACCTAAAATGTTAGCAGGCTGATCCGTCCTCCAGACGCTTTCGGGGGCTTTGTTGTGCTAAACTGTGCAAGACCAAAGCAAACTCCTCTGGATTATGCCGTTCGCTTCCACTTCAAGGAGGGGCCTAGAGAAGAACGTGGGGAACCCTCCTGTGGATACTTGTCCACGCCAGAAGTGGAAGAATTTTTAAGCGTAAACATGTGTTTAGCTTCTCATTTATACAAGGCACAGACTGTCCCCAATTACTAGGAGTGCAGATGAGAGAAGAGTTGATAGAAGCTCTGCTCGGCTCAGTCGCAAGCCCCGATTTTTGAATGTTCTTCATGTACTTGTTGTATTTTCTGATCAAGGTGTTATACTCGATATCCGATACTAAAGCAGTCATTGTGGGTCTACAATGTGATGAGTTGATGTTGAACGCAGTAGTGTTTATGAGAGAACATCAATGTTTTGCACAGACGTTTTGTTTTCTAAAAGATTTAAAGAGAATCAGATCAGAGTGAAAACATGGCTGCTAGCATTCCCAGGTGAATGCTAACCTCTGATGTGGGAAGTGCAGTATTTTGTCTCTGGCAGTGCTGTGAGCAGGCTGCAAACGACGGCATTTTCTATTACTTGAACAAAGAGAGCAGGAGAAGTATATACTGAGAACAGATCTTACTGTTTTTGAGTGCTTTTTCGTTCTTTTTCCATTACTTGAGATTAAATAAACCTGTTTCATACGATTTTACGTCTGATTTGTTCTGCACACTTTTAATGCACGCAACCTGGAAGTTAATATACATTTGATTTCTCCGTAGGAGCGAAAGCATCTAATTACGGCGGCCGCTCTCTTCAGCAGCTGCGCTCTTCACAGCGAGTGCCGCCAAGCCCCACTCTTGCCTCTGGAAGCGTTCCCACTGTCTGTGCAGGTGGTGGACAAATCAGGCAGACTCCATCGTGTGGTTAAATCAAAGTCTGTCCAACGGGGAGCTGGAAAATGCCTCTCAGCAATTACAGTGGCAGTGCAAAAGTATTCACACACCTTGTTACAACCACAAACCTTTATGTAGCTCACTGAGATTTTATGTGACAGCAACACCAGGCTGTAAAATGAAAATAGGGGGTTTTGTACCAGATTTACTATCACAGTTATGCCCTTTGTGTTAGTCTATCACATAAAAACTGAATTAAATGCATTATGAATGACAGAAGCACTTCTTGAGGTCCTGCAAAAAATAAGTTGTTTCACTGTAGAATAGAAGGATGTCACATTTTTTCCCCAAACTTTATGAATCACACACTTTTTCTGCCCATTTTGTGCCATTACGTTCCATTAGTCAAGAATAACGGGTTTTTAAATCTTTCATCAGATGAGCTGTGACTTACAGGAAAATCTGCCAACTAGTTTCTCACAAAACAGAAGACATCCTGCAAAATGTTATGGTAAGGTCGAGTGGAATCATTTCAAACTTGGCTGTTCGTGCTAGTTTGGGTTTTTTACTATTTCAGTCACATTAAGGTTTGGTTTGAGTGAACCAGGGTTATTTGTATTAATTACTATTTTTAGGCCATTCTTTAGTAGATGAGAACATAATCCATTAGTTACTTTTAACCCTCCAAACTTTAAAACAAACCTTATATTGACTGGCCAATCACCAATATTCTGATTTTAAAAATTCATCATGATTGTGTCTGAGAAAACAAGTCTTTGGAAAACAAGTTTTGAACTTTATCAGCCATGTAAATTAATGCTGTAGAATTTATCAGCAAAAATTTTACATAGAGAAAGCTAGCTGTGCTAAACATTGTCAAAAGTTTCAAAGCAAAAAATTAGCTCAGTTTGACCACTGCTTGTCACAAATTACATACAGATGAATAAAGGTTACTATTGTCATTTACAGCACTATTTGCAATTTACTGTATCCGACATTTTTTTTTCCTCTGACATGAAACCAAACATTTGAAGGAGTGTTGTTTGTTCATTCCTGTGCATTGACTGAGACTGTGTTGCTGTACAATCATTCAAACACTTCCCTGAAGGCCCAGTATCGGTTGGGGTGTTTTAATATGCATCAGTTTGAACAATAAGCTGAATATTATTACATTAGGCCAACAAAGACATATCTAGTAAGTGCCCTTGTGTTCCTGGTGGCCCTTGTGTGTCACCACTTGCGCGTGCGGCGGTGAACGTAATTATCTGAAATCATTAGCGCCTGGCAGCTCTTTTTCACAGAAGCACACAATTGAGGAAAGCGAAAATGAGGCGGACATTTTTTTTTTCCTGTTGTGTCTGAAAACTTTTTTTTTTCCTCTTTGAAAAAGAAAGCAAGGAAAAACATATTGATTGGCTTTCTTCAAAGGTCATGCACTTTGCGGCTTCAGCAGGACACTTGTCAGGTGTTGCACCAGGTGTTCAGCGTGTCTGTGGACATCCTCCGTTCTGCACTTGAACAGAACAGAAAAACACACGGCGGCTTTCACGACTTCCTCATAATGGAAATATTCCCGGCTGACGTGTCGCCGTCAAACGCTCCTGTTTGGTGACTCCCTCTGACAACTCTGGCAAAACTACGGCGCGAGCTGGGAGTTGTACTTTACGACGCGTTTGCTCTTTATCGTGTGGAAACGACTGCCGCTCATCCACCGGCTGCCAGGCCGTTATCAGTTAATAATTTTATTTTCTTCAGAACATTTCCAGGAACAGTCGGCCGATGAGTACACGTGAAATAATTGGCATTCACGGCTTCTTTGGGGCTCAGTGGTGCGTTTCTGTGGCCCCACATCGCAATGGGATGCAATGTGCTGAGTAACAGTACGCCCTGCAACAGGCCAGGCAACCCGGTGGTGGAGCGATTAAAACCAGCTAAGGTGGGGGGGGGGAAATGAAAGGCGCCTGATTAGTTCGAGGTTGGTGGTAAATGGGGCTCATAACGAGGAGGGAGGCAGAGAGCGGGACCATCAGGAATGCTTTCACTTCTGTACAAAGACACATCCTTTGATGTTTTTATGCGTTTCGCAACAAGCTGTTGGTTTTAAAACTGTTAGCATTTTGTATTTAGCCTCTTTTGCTTGAATCTGAACATTAGTGGCCAAAAACAGCAGCAGACGAGTTAGTGATGAAGTTATTGAGAAGTTTAAAGCAGAACGACTGATGTATCTAAAGCCTTTAATCTAAAATTAAACTTGGTAGAGGCAGCATCATGCTAGCTGGAAGTGAGTCAGAGTTGATGGGAAGATGAATCCAGGTTTGGATCAAAGCATGTTAATGTCATAGAATGGCCTAGTCAAAGTCCAAAGCCAAGCCCAGTTGAAGATTTGTGACACGAACTCTTCATCCAATCCCAGCTTGAGCTGTTTGGCAAAGAAAGGCTGAAAATGTCGAACTGCAACAAAATGTGTTTCCACCGCGCTAATATAAACACGCCACACTTTTCAGATCTGCATCAGCAAAACCTGTTTATGATCCGGTATAATTTTCCTGACACCTAAATAACTACTCAGTGTTGGTCATTATATATAAAAAATAACGAGGATGGTGGGAGGAACAGGGGCAAAATGGAAAACGGTGGATGGATGTGAAGACACTTTCAGAGGAGATCCCGGTTTCGTTGGCCGGTTCAGACTCTGGAGGCAATTTTCTCAAAGCGGATTAATCGGCTGCAGAAAATGTTATTTTCTTTAAGCCCTTTTCTAATCCTTCCAAGCAGGTTTGAACTTTTTTACGCTAAATGTCCTTCCAGTTCACATGACCTCCATGTCACTTGAACTCTTGAGGCTTTGCGAGAATCTCTGGAATAATTCACCATCTGTGTTCTCACTTCTCCACCAGGGTGAGAGAACCGGTCTGGCCTGACACCGGGCTCCTCCATGCATGCCTTGCTGAAACGTCGGTTATTTTTGGAAGCGCTGGATGGTTGTTGTTTTTGTTGTTGTTGCCTAAAAGCAAGAATATTACTGGAGTTCTGTCCAGTCTGTGTAGGCTTCAGGGGGCATGTTGGGTTCAGATCTGATAGAAGCTGACTGTAGGCTTTGTGTGTGTGTGTGTTGGACCATGAGGGGTGTAGGGAGAAAACTGCAGCCCCTTCTAAAACCCACAGGGGACACATTTCCCATCAAGAGCAGATGGAGGTCATTCATGGTGTTGCATTCAGGGAAATTCACTTTCTGCTCACAAATACGCTAAAGATTATACTTTTTTTATAAGTCTTAAAACTTATGTAATTGACAAACATTAAAACAGGAGAAAACTTTCACTGTTTAGATGCACACGGCAGCAAAAGTCGATTTAATCGAACGGTCGGACTTGTTGTGCGAAACAAGTCGATGGAGGGTGCGTTTGTTTTCAGGTTCCTCTGCGGAGCGTCAAACTGAGGCAAACCTAAAAAGTTATGACACGAAAACTGATATCTGGCAGGACAAGCGGTCCAGCCGCTGACAGAGCTTCACAGCGCGAGTTATTTCCCGTCACCCGGAACAGATGGATGGGATTTAAATTGGACGCATACATCAGGAAGCGCCTGACGGAGACGAGTGTGACAGCCCGGCTGAATCTGCATGGCGGCGGCTATAAATTAACTCTTAATGTCCCGGGATGGAAGCCGCTCCCCCTGGAACTGGGGGGGGGGGGCGCAGACCTCGGCCTCACCTTCCTGTGAGCGTCGCAGTCTCATATTTATGACCAGCTGCCAGCTTATTAATATTTGCATATTTCAGAGCGGAGCCTCGTAAATAGCTCATGGGCTCAGAGTGGCGCTCAGGTAGTGGAGCTGCTTTCCTGACTCTCATGACAACATTCTCAGCTAAAGCTCCTTATTGCTGCTAAGAGTGTCAAGCATCGCTGTAAAGGTCGCCCGTGTCGTCTGGGTTTTCTTTTGCTTCAACGCTCGCTCGACCCGTCAGGAGGCGGCGAGGGAGTCCAGCCTCATAAAGCGAGCAGCTGGATGAGCTCATCTTTATCCATGCTTCATCTTTATGCGTTTCTGCTTTTGAGGCGATGGCTCTTACATTTTTTTTCACAATCCTCAATGACACTTTCCTCTTCCTTTATAACCTTCTGTCCAGTTTTCACCGTGAAAATGAGATTTGGGACTTTACTTTTAGCTAAACTCAGCATGCACACACAAACTGATCTAAGAGTTTGTCATTTTTCTCATTTTGCATCTTGAACATGATCAAGTTTTTATCGGGGGTGCAGCGATTGCAGTTTTCTGGCCGATCGCTGATTATTAATCTTTAAAAAGCCTGAGCTGGCGATTTTGATTTTGTCCATTGCAGATTTTCTTTTTTGCAGAGCAAAAGAGGACGGTGATTGATTTTTAGATCTTTACCAAGATAGATGATTGGCTGATCCCCAATCTCCAAAAATGAAGGAAATCAGGTTCGATATATTGGTGCACAACTAGGTTTTATGTTGAGCACAAATTTCAGTGTCTTTACGTGACGAATCAACACAAAAATGCTCTGAAGCTAATTTTTTTTTTCTCCAATCTCTCGCAGCCTCCAACAGACTTTGTTCCTGGAAAAAAAGACAATCATTCCTCCCATATGATCCTGCCGCCATCGAAAGCCACCATCGATCTGCACAAAGAGGAACACGATACATTTTTGTAAACGGTGAAAAAGAAAAGATATGCGTCCACATGACAGGTATGAAAGCCACCGAGAGCGCTGCAGTGGGCATGCCGGGCCAATCGGTGGCGCTGTAACACAGCCAACTTAAGAAAATACCGAACAATAACGAGTGGCGCCGAGTTTCAGTAGTTGCGTTTCCATTGACTATAAAATTGAACAAATTAGAATTGCAAAAAATAAATTTGCTTAATGGAAACGTGGCAATTTTGGAAAAAAAAGAAAAAACTTTTAGCATTAGAAAGAGGTGGTTTTATTAAAATGTGTGTATTTTGCAAAACTGCAATCGGTGTAACCCGAGTTCTTTCCTTGTTATTTTCTTCTTCTCCTCTTGAAAGTGAACAATAACAAAAACGCAGCACAAAATGAGCTTAAGTCATTTTTCAGTGGACAGAAACGACCCATGACCTGAGCAGCTACAGTCAGAACAACATATAAACTGAAATTTCCCCTTGGGAACAAATAAAGTTATTTAAATTTAACCCAATTGAAGTCCTGGTTAGGTCACTGTGAATGCAAACATTGTTCTAAAAGAAATATTGGTGAAAAACAAAACATGTTTTTTTTTTAGCCTCCTTTGAATGAACCTCCTGACTCGGGATAATGAGCCTGCTTTTTCCTCTACACACAGCAAACTTTGTAATAACCGAGTACGTCTTTGGAATCAACAAACACAATTACTCTCTATAATTAGTAAGCAGTGGAGTTGCTGGGAGACTATTCTCTTTATTTCAAAGTTATCCATTTCCCTCCTTCAAGTTTTCACGCCAGGCTCCGGCATTTTCTTGCGTTTCCTGTGGCAACGCTGAGCTGGCAGATAAGGCAGCGGTGTGAACGTTCTCATTTAATTCCCAGCATGAGCTGAATAAGCCGCATTTTTAAACGCTGAACCAGGAGAGATCCAGCTGCTGCCGCCGAACTTCTCCTTTTCTGGCCAGTAGAAAAAAAGCGTCTTTTTAACCGGCTGACCGGCTCAGATTAGCTTCCAGCAGGCTGCGCTTTAGAGTTTTATCGCTCATGTTTCTGCTTTAGGTCACAAGTTGACCTCTGTAATAAAGAAGAGAAAGGCCTCGTGTGGCGCCAATACGGAGCCATCATTAGCCACTGTAAGGTGTTACGGGAAAGTCGCATTGCGTGTCAAGCTGTGCACATTTCTACTACGATACTTTCCGACTGAATTTTCCTCTTAACTTGTTGGCTTTTTGTCTGTTTCCCCTCAGTGTTTTGTTTTTATATCCCGGCTCTAAATCCGTCTCCCAGAAGCTCCCGACATGTCGCCGCCGCCGCGTCTCTGAAAATCTGAGGCAGGCTTAAGCCTCCGTCTATTCTGTTGCCGCTTCCTCCCGTCTGATTCGGCTTAGGAAAGCCTCGGCAGATGAAGGAGAGATTGTTTTGGCTGCTTCCGCGTTGCTGACAAGGAAACGTGGCGCGGAATGCAAAAAAAAAAAAAAAAATCCAACGCCGTTTCCACGAGGCTTTTGCTTTGCAGACATGATGTTTCTGGCTTTAGCGAGACAGCCTGACATGTCTGTGAACTTCTCGACACGAAACGCAGAGTGTACATCCAAACACGACGGGTTTTTGTTTTCAAATGCAATCACAAGATTGTTTCAGGGAAAAATACATGTGTATTTTGTCAGTTTGCAGCCACAATCTGATGTATTTTACTAAAGTTTCATAACTAGAGACTAGCAAATAGCTCAAGATTGTGAAGTGGTGCCGCACACAAAAGCTGACCTTGCACATTCTTATGCACATATAGATATAAACTCTTCAGCATCGCCCTTCAGTACATTGAACTGATAATCTCCTTTTCCACAGGCTGCTTATGAAATGGATCTGTTTATGACGATCTGACAACGTGCTTTAAAGTAATCTCGACTGTAATCTCGACCTGAACTTTTATGTTTTTCTGTTTTTTATTGTCAGGATCTGCAGTTTGTTTAAATTCCAGCCCAAACTCTTAGAAATGTGTCTTTAGAGACGCTTTTAATCTCCAACCAGAGAGACAATCTGAGACGAACAATGTATTAATCCGATTTCTAAAGACCATATTAACCCTCCAGCCAGAAGGGGGAGCTGTTTGTCGTCAGAATATAATTTACTCACAAAAAATACTTTCGAAAATCTGATAATATTTAATACAATAGTGCTAACTCTGATTCTAGTTTAAAAGTTGTGATATAGAGAAGATTTAAACCTGCTAAACCTGTCTGGATGAGACTTTTAAAAATTAAATATAACAGAAGAGTTTAACTTGTAATAACATTAAACACTGCCACTGAAACCAGCTTCAGCTCATATTTACATCCAGGTGTTGCTCCGCCTGACCTCCTGTAATTGTCTCATTTCCTTCGCCTGTCTCTCTCTCCAGGCCATCCGGCGACTGATAAGCGAGGTCTTATAGCTCTTTCTCCCCATTCATCACCGACTCCCAGGTGCTGGATGCAGGTATGCAGCGAGCAAATAAATAAATATCTGACAAGGTGACGCCTGAATAGATGAGAAATCCTGCGCGGTGTCAAGACGGGCTGCGCGGAAAATCCAATCAGGCCTCAAGTGTCGGAGAGATTAATAGCTGCTGTTATTTAGACTCGACGTGAAGGGGCTCGGCGTGCGCCGTTTGGGGCCGGTGAGTGAATGTGGGGGAAAATAGATCATATTATTCTCTCTGCAGAGAGATGGTGTGGTTTTATTTAAAGGCAGTCAAACGCCAGGAACTTTGGGAAGTATAGGAGGAAAGCTCATAATCCGATGCTGTTAAGTCAGCATCCTTCTTTCGTCTTTGGCGTGTATTTTATCGAAGGCGGGAGGGCCGTTACTCTTCCTCGCCGTGGCGTTAAAGACAATGAATGTTGGTGGCAATGGGCCAATGTGGACAATGTGACGGCTGAGGTCTTAAAGGGAGATAATCACAGGGCGCGATAAACCCAGTCAAATGAGCGACCCTGGCCTTCTTTATGGCCCCAATAACCACACACTTATCCAACACCTTAAAGTACGGATAAAAACCACTGCCAGAAACATTTTGATGGGCCACATGAAGACCCAAAAGATTCCACATCCAATTTCTATAAAACCCTTTCAACTCCTTGCTAAACCATTCATATCTGTTTAGGTTTTTTCCCCAAATTCGTTGTGCAATGGCAGTTATTTTATAGTGATTATGGGAAAAGTCTGAAAACTGTGACTTGCATTTGTATTCAGCCCTTATTCATCCATCAAACTAAAACGATGTAATATATTCATCTTAATCCGCCTGCAAAGGATTACAAAAAGGTGGCAGGGAAATTAAGATCATAAAACAGAGGAAAACATATTATGAACAAATGTCACTGCAGTTATGAAGAACTGTCACAATGATTTCCTGCTTTATGTTGAACAAACTGCGCTCAGACACTGACAACCATCAAACAATCATTTATCCTTTGTACTTTTAACAACTACCAACACTATCCAATAGTTATTTCATCATTTTCATTCCACTTCATCTGTATTTTCTGCTATATAAACAAATCAAACCCTTATAAGACAATGAGATTTGTGGCTTTTAAATGGGTAATTACCTAATTTTTTTCATTCAACTTTCTGGGCGACACAGAAGCTACAAAGCGTTTTATAATCCAATAATTTGTGCGGCGTTGAATTTGAATTTTTTTTTAAAACATTTTCCGTGTATTTACTTTTTTCTGGATATTGGTGACCAATTAAGAGGATAGCTCGCAATCACTCTCAGCAATTTCCTCCCCTCGTTGCCATTCAGACGGCTGATTAAAAAACAGAAAAAGACCAATGTCTGTCAGCACTAATTACCTATGCAAATAGACCCAGCAAAGCAATTAAACCCCCGTAAAACACACTGTGCTTCTATCAAGCGCTGTTGTTACACAGAATAAAACGATGGTAAAAGGCATCCAGCTCTATTTCACTCACTTTTGCTATGATCAGATAAAAAGTTCTGCTGCAAAACACAGCAGACTGACAGGTACAGGCACACATTATGAAAACAAAAACTAATTAATTAAAAAATAATTAATTAAAAATTCTTTCAAAAAGTCAAGCTAGATCTGACTTTAATAGTTTCTGTTCACAGTGATGCGAACAACAGCAAAACGAGAAAATGGCGACTTGTAGAGATCGGATCAGATTTAATTTTTGTTTTTTAGCTGATATTTGTTCTTCTTTGATCCTATTTACAGGCAAAAAGGAAAATTTAATACGTAAAGAAAAAAATGGTAGCTTCATTCATCTAACTTAGGTTTTAAATTATTTCTAGTTTTCCATACTGGACCGTAGATGTGAAAACGTCCATAATGACCTTTACTTATAAGACAGTTTGTCGTTATTACAATTAATATTAATGGTGTCCTCTGTCTGTAGAGCGCAGCACCCTGTGCAAAGTCTTTAATAAAACTATTTCTTTTGTTCCAGCTCAATATATTTCAGCTTTCTTTCACAACTTCTATTGACTCATTTAGTTCAGAAAGTGGTGAGGCCGAGGAGAGCGAGCGTTTTATTTGGGCTGCGTGGTGAGAACAGATTGAATGAGGGGAGAATCGGCACAAATATTCTTACGATTGCGTCGCTTTCTCTTTCACTGAGAGCGCTGGGGGAGAAGAAATCGGTTTGTCTGAGCTTCCTTTAAAAAATACAACACGCTGATCCACGTTGTTGATTGCTGACCTGCAAATACGGCCGTTTATATATGAGCATAAAACCAGAGAAGAAAACAATGTTGGGCAGAGTAAACTGATCACACATTTTGTTGACCCTTCTGGGACACCGTAAAAAGGTTATCCTTACAAATAGTTTGTTCTCTACATCGGGAGTCAGATGCACGTACATTTTTAAACGCTAGGGACACAAAAGACCTTCAAAGTACACACCTTAAGATCTGAAGCTTTTCTCTTGCTTCTCCTCCATGAAGCGTTGACAGGAAGTGGTGGAGGATTTGGCAGCTTGAGTGCAAAACAGAACAAATCTATTGCACTTTGCCCTCAGAGTCTTGTACCACCTACCAGAACGGAGAGGAACAAATTACCTCCTTAAAAGTGACCTTTCCTGCCTCACAGTTTGCCAAATTTCTGCAAAAAACAACAAAAAAACACTTTCTGCGAGCCAATTATCGTACTGTTTGTATTGACTACACTTTATTTTGTGAGGCTGCCATACCGAGATACAAAGCAAAAGGTTAAAACAGACCAAATCCAGCAGACAAACGACAGAACCTTTAAATAATTTGCTTCAGAAGGGGTCATGCAGACAGTCTACTCCCTAAAGTGAGGGCTACACACACATTGGGAAATCAGGTCAGTAAAATCACCTGCGCTTGTTGAAAATAAACCCTAACAGACCTGAAGATGGCTCCTTTTTTATTTTATTCTTCTCGGAGGGAACATTTTCTCAATGATGAGGTCAGCTGAACCAAAACACTCGCGCTCCCATGTCGCCTGGCCTTTGGTTTAACCGTGACGCTCTCCAGCTTCTCTAATGGATGAGAAGATTAAACACTTGATGCGAGCAGAACGTCGTCCCCAAATGCAGAGCGGCTTCCGAGGTCAAAGAACAACATTCATGATTCGCTCATCTCACCTGATGAGCGAATCATTATATTTAAACCAGATCAGACAACAGTGATTTTTTCCCCCCATGAAGGAATAATAGCAAGGTCCTTATTTTCTAAAACGATGACATACCAAAGAAACAGTTCATTGAAAATAATTGTTTTTTTAAGGAATTACACCCCGTCGGCAGCCATAACAGATGTCTGCAGTGTTTCTGATTGAAACTGGGGAACAATTCGCCTGCTGACTTTTAAATTAGTGCTTGAATCTGGTAGAATAGACCCAAGGCCACACATTCAATAAGAATCTTAACAAGAAAACTCGATGGTAATCGTCTATGAGCCGCATTTCTGAACAGGATTTTTTTATCTCTTGAATTCAGAAAACAAAACAGTCATAACAAAAGCAAACTGAATTCAGAAGGAGATGCTAATAGTAAACTAGATGCGTATTTGTTGTGATTAGAAAGTTCACACAAACATATCAATCTATAATACAATGGCCATCAAAAATAAGTAGAGAAAGCAGAGTTTTTAACACCAATGCAAATGTATCACATTTCTCAAATAAAGAGGTGGAAGTCAGGAGAAACGTGGTCCGAGAACATTAGCTGGAGATCTAGTCTATCGGCACCCTACGCAGAGATTTAAGAGCTCTCTCTAGCTGTAGCAGCATTCAGCTGCATGTGATTTTTGCTCCAGTTTTGATCAGCATTGGTACATTGAAGAACTTCCTATTCTTTGCTCTATTTTAAGTGTTTTACCAAAATATTTTCTATCAACAAGTCATCTTACGGTCTCTGAGGAAATACAAATTGCTGTTGTTGATTACTTATCATGGAAATCAGTTCTAAATCTAATATAATAAGATTTAGCAGATGTTTATATAGACAGAGAACACAAAAAAGTAAAAACAGAAAAGAAACAATAGATTTTCTTACCTAAAAACTTTATATTCAGCAACACCACCTGCAGTCACCTTGAAGATTAGTCGCCAACTCCACGAGAGCCATCTGTTGCTGTATCAGCATGAACTTTGCCGTGACCTCTTCCCCTCGGCTTTGGGTTGCTGCCTCCTGTCGTATTGTTAATCCTAAAGCAAAAATTGTTCCAAAGAAATATTGTTTTGAGTGGAAAGAAATTAACTTCTATTTATTATTGAGATTATTGTTGTACAGACTACATCTTCAAGACCTACCACAACAGAAATATCTAGACACAGTAAACCAATCCTGAACCAGATACAAAGTCTGAGGCGTCTTAAGGAAACATGACGGATCGTTTGCTCATCAGTCGAACCTCCCTAGCAAAGCACTGGACAACTGAGGAACTACTTTCTTAGATCGTCACAGTCTATCGGTTTAAATTAATATCTAACTTACATTCAGGACGTCAGGCCCTCATCGTCCTTGTGGCAACAATTACTTAGTTACAGCGGCGATAACAATGCTTGCTGTAATAAAATCCATTATTATGCGTCATCATTGAAATATTATGTTCTTTTCGAGCTAATGTCCACTTTCCAGTCTAAGGCAAAGAAATCCTGTTACTTTGGTTCTTTGTGCCAGAGCATGTTTGAGTGCCACGCAGTGAAAATGAGTGTGACCTCGGCACTTTTTAATGTTGTTCTTGCTGCACATGCTCTGCCATGTTAACGCATGAGTGGAACAAAACACACAGAAAGATTAAACGCAAAGCTCATCTGAAGCCAACGTCGTTTTTGGTTGCCGTCCTGTTTCCCCCAAAAGGTCAGGATTGCATTTTCGGAAATGATCTATTTTCGCCAGTGAATTGGACACTTGAACAAATCAGTCAACAACAGGAAAATCATTTAGTCTGATTGAACCGAGGCTCATCCACAGCCTCCTTCAGATCAAATGAAACATATCTTTTCTCCTGCCGACCAACCAGGACGTTTGAACGCTCACAGGAAGTCTCCTCTGCTGTAAGGGGACATTTCTTGCCAGATTGAAACATGATTTAATGTTCGCATGAGCCAATTAGTTTGCTCTCATTAGTGGGTCTGTAATGGCCGCTCATGTTCTGCTGGAGGAGAGGATGGACAAAACTAATTATCTATACAAGAATTCAGGACAATAAGCTGGTGTTCACAAGTTAAATTTAAGCTTATTAATTAACCATTTATAAAACATACCGTCAAAGTGAAATCTGTCTCATGGCGCACTCTCCAATCGCCATCAGCATTTGAAGTTATCTGGTGAAGTTTAAGCCATTTTTAAAAGATTTGGATAGGAAGGAAAGCTTTCTACACCCTTTAAGACTCTTATTTTGAAGTAAAGGAAGTAGTCTCATATCCCCCCTGCTTCAAACGCATCATCATGGCATCTGCAGTCATGAGGTCCATTGAGCACCTGTAGCATTTTCTCATACATTAGAACCATTAGCACTGGTGTCCCACAGGGCTGTGTTTTCACCCTCCTTTTTGTTCCTTTTTTTTTGGTGAAATTGAGGAAGTTATTTTAAATTTTGCTGTTTCCATTAACTTTTTTGTTAAGGGCAGCTAAGATCCCTGCAATTCCCACACATCCTGGACACAAACTGTGTGGATTTTTACCTCCAGGTCTGCGCTACAAAGCGCTATTTGCAAAAACCAAATGCCATAAATGCATTTTTACACTATAATTCATTTCTTTTCTGTAAAAACACTGTCTGCATAGTGTTTTCGGAAAGAATTTTCTTTTTCTTTTTATATTTTTACTTTTAAAATGTTTTCATTGAGAGCAAAGTGAAACTATGCATATTAATCTAAAGTATTGTTAAGCATTTGAGGTGATTAGAGGATCTATACTGAGTCTAGGTGCATTCACCAGAGAGTTTCTAACAGGAAGATCATTGGTGGCGCGCCGCCTCCAACCTTCATTTCCTGTGTCATTAATCATCCTGTCCAAACAGGACTACAGTTTGTGTCCGTAAAATAACCACAACAATGTTATTTAAGTTTACAGTTTGAACTCAAAGTTCAATTTATTATGAGCTCGTCTCAGACTAATAATGCTTCCCTGAAGCATCTCTTTAAATGACATTGCTTACTACCTCCACATTGGAAACAGAGACGTCAGTCAGCCTCCAGCGCTCATTTCCATCAATCAGAATCACATCCACATTACATGCCGCAAAGTCAAACAGTGTCCCCTCACAGAACGAATTGGCAGTCGAAGCAGATAGATGAGATCGCATCTCAGGAATGCTAATTCACTGGGACCTGGATCTGGAGTGGTCGTGATTAAAGACTCAATTTCCCAGAGGTCAGTGTGGTGTGATCACACATTGCCGCTAACCGATGGAGTGTCCCTGACACCTGCACTCTGACGGCGGGGCTGTCACACAACCTGTGGAAGCGGGCTGCCTGATGGGAGTCCTGTATCGCATTAAGTCGCTGAGTTCTTAAGCAGCTGTGCTATTCTGTCGTGCTCCTCCGTCATGCCGTTGTTTATGTAAAAGCGTGAGGGAGAGCGGCTGCTGTTCAAGCGGCTTAGCCCTGAAATGCTGCCATCCGGCATTATCTTCACACAGCAGAGAGCCGCGCCATGCCTCACCCCCAATGAGCGGACGGCTCTATATTGCGGCGCTTTGTATTGCAGCTCGGTTGCTACAATGTCAGTAATTCAATGTAATTATTTTTGTTTGTGTATCTTAGTTAACCAGCGCCTTTCACAAGCAGTCAGCTGTCATTGCTCCAGCAAGCTTCCCTGTAACAATTGAGAAAATATCATGCATCATGAAATAGTGAAATATTTTTTGAAAGTGAGACTAGTATGTTATTAGGATTTACTACAAGTCCAGTGAAATATTGCAAGCTTTTATTTCTTGGGATTTTGATGATTATGACTCCCATAATGAAAACCCAAAAATTCAGTCTCGGAAAAATTTAATAATACCAATTTTAATATGCAAAAATTGGTATTATATATGTGAATATATAATAAATGCAGGAAATTTGCGGTTGAGCAAAGGTAGGATAAGTTTGAACCCGTTTGTTTGGCTTTTAGGAATGTACTTTGTGTTGCTACGCCATTCATTCTGTTCATTATTATTAGTATTATTATTATTCTGTTTTGCTGCTCATTCATGCCAGATCAGGGTAAGGGGATTTGCATTTGAAATAAATTCATATGAAAATCGGCAAAATAAAAAACTGAAGGTCAAAAAACAAATTTAGAACAGAATAACAATGTTCAGCTTGGAAAAATAAGGTGAATACCGGGACGAAAATAAAGCACTTGACTAGGAAACGATGCATTTAAAGGTAAAATAATGGCAATATATACAAGCTAAAAATTCTCTTTCTTTCCCTATTGTCATTACATTTTGTTTGTTTTTTTTAACAAATAAAATGGCCGTGATTTAACTCCATAATTCTGCAACTAAGGAAAAAAAATCAAATCAAATATGTACTTTTTAATTTGTCTCCCTGAGATTCAGGGTTATTCTAAACAGGTGACCCAGCTTCTCATGCGGAAAACACCGAAGTTAGCATCTGACTCACAGCTTCCAGTCCGATTAAACAGGCGGAACGAAAAATTACTCCATTGGCTAAAAATCACATACTAACTTCAGCTCATTAGGCCAACGATAACCGCTTGCTAATGCCATTTTGCTAAACTGTATAATAACAAAAATGTTAAAATGCTTTACTCAAAATATTCTTTGAAAAATCAACTAGAAAGCGGAAAGGAAAATTTGACAGTGATTTTTTATTATATATATTATTATATATACTTACTATAAAATGTATTAATTATACCGAGGCTGTCACTGGAGGAAAAGCCACGTCAGAGTGGGTGTGCGTTTCCATAAAATTATGATAAAACATTCTTCCACGCGTATTTTTAAGCCTAACATATGAATATAGACGTAATATGGGAGATAAAAATGTTTTATACACCTCAACCCGGTTCTTACCTCTTTTTTGTAAGGGGGGGTCCGAAGAAGTTAAGTACACAGCTGAAGAACAAGGTCAATCAAATTAATGCTAATCAATTAGAGGCGTATGCATTTTTTTCTCCTTACCAGTAGGTGGCGCCCTAGACAACAGTTTTTTTTGTACTATCCAGTATGGATGATTAGAGTCCCTAACAAGAATTCTGACTTGGAAACCATAAACCTGAGGCTAAATCAGAACCTAAATGCTCTGACACAGTATTTTAATGAAGAAAAAAAATTCCATGGATTAAATGAAGTGAATTGCAGCTTTTTTTTATATGCGACCCCAAGATCTTGCTGCAAGATCTTGGGGTCGCTTCAGTTTCAAATCTTCTGACAGGAAGTCTAAATGACTACAAACCACACAAATTTTGGATGTGTTGTAGTTTGTGTTAATTGGTGTGACAAATCTCGTTGACAAGTCCTTGTCAATGCATGATTCCCATTACTTCAGCTGTAATGCAGTCATGTTCTTAAATCAGTCAGTCTTTGCCGTCATGGTGTTCTTTTGCTTTTAACCTGAACTGCATATAATTTTTTTTTTTGTTGCTACTTTGGAGGTGGCGCACATAAGCTTTGATGGGAATACATGAAGCTAAAATAGCGGAGGTGAAAAAGAGTAAATGGCTTCCTGTTGATACTCAGAAAGGAGACTAAATCTAACTGAATTTTTAATGCGACATCAAGCAAAACAAATACTGCAAATAGAGGAATTGCTGTGTGATGGTATGATGACTTGCTAACAGCTCAATATCTGGGCAGCAAAAATGATATTCTACAGTAACAGAACATCACAATTGACTGTTAGCAAACACTGCTAATCCACCTCATTTGCTTTTGCTGCTCTTCTTTAAATCTGTGTGTGGTTGAATGGTCATTTATTGAACTTTTGAGATGATAATCACCTGCTCTAAGTTGCTAAAAAGAAAAAAAAAGGCAAAACTGAGGACACCTTGTTGCCATGGTGACTCATCATACTAATTGTCCAAAGGTGAAAACAAAAGTAAAAGGAAAAAAAATCCTGCCAGCTGCACAGCATCCAAAATCAGAGGAAATAATTATTCAAACATGCATAGACAATAAAAATATATGAACAAAAAAGAACAAACCTGAACCAACGTAACAAAGTTACTCCAACATGCTGTCACCACGAGCCACATTTCTAGAGAATTCTCAAAGCTCCAAATAGGAAAAAATCAGCTGGAGCATCACTTCAAATTCCCTGAAAAACCCAATATGGCTACCGGGCCTATTAGGATCTAAAGATAGCAGCGATAATGAGCTGTTTATCTGTCATCTGTTTATTGTTGAATTTGCTAATAGCCTGGTCACTGAGTGTAATAATGAGCAAAATACACCAATTCCATGAACATTTTTTGTTCTCACATTCAAATAACTTTCATTATCATCCGTCACAAATCTGTCAAGTTATGTTTATAGAATAAAAGTAACATTAAAAAAAAAATCCTAACCAAAAATGGCTTTAAAGGTTACACTGATTCACACTAAAATGCACAAAAAAAAATGTATTGTAAGTTTTAATGTGAAAATGTAATTTCCTGCACTACAGCTCATTCAGAGCAGTGAATTTTGCACAATTGCAAAGCCGTAAGAAACAAACACCTGAGCAGCAAAAAGCCCAACATCTCTTGATTTCCCTTCTCTGAAATCTCCATCTTCTTCTCAAGATACCGTCGTAAAAATAAATTATCTGCCCTTTTTGTTTTACTCGCTGTCAAGCTAGGCGTACTTTCAGTCCTCATCTCCGAGAGAGCGCTTCCTGCTGCGCCTGCGACCAGTTAACTGATCGGCGCCCCCGTCGTCACCAGCTTGTAGTAGGCTCCGTTCAGGGCCATGAGCTGGTCGTGCGTCCCCTTCTCGATCACGAAGCCCCTGGACATGACGGCGATGATATCCGAGTTCTGAATGGTGGAGAGGCGATGAGCGATGACGATGCACGTCCGTCCCTCTCTGGCTTTGTCCAGGGCTTCCTGCACCGTCTGTAATTGCCATCGAAACGCATGTAAATACATTGACGTGTGTGAAATGGAGCACATACACACACACACATACAGTTTACGGGCAGGAGCCATCATCTAATCTCCCACAAAGCAGACAAAACCATCACAATTATAGCAATTTCACAATCATGTGTTGATTACTATCATTAGAATGTTCCAGTGGAGCGGACTCTCTGCTGCTCAGCATGGTTCAACCCTTTGAGATGGAAGAGCTGCTGCAAAGGCCCACAGATAATATTCATGCTAGAGAGGCTCCACCAGAGGGTTGGGATGTACTGTAAGCAGCTTGGGATAATAATAGACATGATGAATGATGATGATGTTAACGATGATAATAATTAACTGCCTGCCCTTTTTGCCCGGAGAACAGTGAGCCAGCTGCGCCGTGCTGGCGGGAAACGGAGCCCCTCGGTTTACCGAAGCCCTACCTTCTCGCTCTCCGTGTCCAAGGCCGAGGTGGCCTCATCCAGCAGCAGGATCTTGGGGTCGCGTATGATCGCCCTGGCGATGGCGATGCGCTGTTTCTGACCACGGGACAGCTGGGAACCCTGGGAGCCCACGTTGGTGTCGTATTTCTATGGAGTGAGAAGAGGACAAGAAGTCCCTTTATGCAAAAGGCCTTCGCTGTAATCAGTGATTAGCGAATCTACTGTTGCCTTTTCATTGTCTGAAATCAGTCCGAGCATTCTCTTCTAACCTCTGACACCAGCAACACATTTCAGACTTATGAAATTTCTAGACCAGTGTGTCTGTCGCGAACACACACCACAGTCGAAGTCACGTAAATATCCTTTCTTCTTCATTCTGCCATGTGTTTGGCATGTGTTCATTTTTCTACACAGTATAAAGTTCATTGCAAAGACGTTAACTCTGGATATGTTTCTGGCAAATCTATCTAGGTTGAACCCCCACCTATGAGTTCCTAATAGCATTCAATGCTAACCACTTTCCTGAACACCCAGTACCTCAATCCCATCATTCACCGAAGCACAGCCGCTGAAAATCCATCGTACCTCTGGGAGCGCCATCACAAAGTCATGAAGCTGGGCCTTCTTGGCAGCCGAGATGACTTCGTTCATGCCAATTTCCCGCAAGTTGTCGCCGTACTTGATGTTCTCCGCAATGCTGCAGTCGAACAGAACGGGCTCTTGGGAAACGATGCCGATCTTGGAGCGAAGGAAGGGCACGTTGACGCGGGTTGATTCATGGCCGTCTATCAGCTGCAGGCAGGAAATTGATTTTGGCATTAGTAGAAAGTGATCTAATGATCACAGACTGGAAATGCAATCCACATAATAAGCTATCATAGCCCTATCTCTACTGTAATTCTGCTCCTATCTAGACAGAGGTGATTTCGTCCTCTTTGAATAGCAGACGGACAATTAAGGTGACATGCTTCCGAAACCATTCCCGTCGCAATTAAGACCATTTGATTCTTGGCAGAGATTCCTATCTGGCACAAAGACAGCCCACTGGAACAAGGACTACACATTTTAAAGAGGATTTACTCAGCATTTCTCACTGGACGGACTGAAGTAACGTGGAATACATCCATCAGCACATCCATCCGCTGAAAGTCTATCAATTATTCCTTGATATGAGTTATTTCCAGTTATGATGACGTTTTCAGACGTTTAGCCGTCTGAAAGTTCAAAATCTGGCATTTAAAAAAGGTCAGCAATAGCTGTAGTAGTAAAGTGGTGGCAGTTTAAAACGTGAGAAAATGTGGAAAGGTTTCATGGCTCTGAATAGCTTTGGAGGCGCTGTACCCACAATGAAACCAGTTGACGGTCAGAGGTCAGATATTGCAGGTTTTCCTCACCACTTTGCCGTGATCCGGATCGTAGAACCTCTCTAGCAGCTGGACGCTGGTGCTCTTCCCGCAGCCGCTGCTGCCCACAAAGGCTAACGTCTGCCCGGGCTTCACCGAGACGTTCAAGCCGTTCAGGACCTGGATGTCGGGCCTGGTGGGGTAGGTGAACTTACACTCGATGAAGTCAAGATTCCCTTGGAAGTTATCCTAAAAAAAAAAACACGACAGAAAGTGAAAACGAAAGATTGTTTTGTAAAGTGACTTTTTTTTTTCTTTCCAACAAAACACACACTTCTTTCTTTTGATCTAAAACAAACGGCAGATGATAAGACTTGCATCGAGTCCGCCTGCTTTCGCTGTCTCGGCGGGGAATGCAGCAGGACGCAACACAGAGCAATAACATGCCTCCGTACCCATTTGTCTCCCCTGTTGCTGTAGACGCTGATCGGAGGCACGCGGTCCAGCAGCTGGAAGAAGCGCGCCGCCGAGATCTTGGCCTTGGCGTAATCCGGAGTGTAAGACGAGGCTCTGCCTAAAGCGGTGCCGCTGGTGACGATGGCTGAGATCACCCTGAAACAAACGGGGATATACTGTGATCCCTCTTCCAGTAAGTTTTATCTCAGATGACATTTTTCATAAATCTGTCATCTCTTTTATTTTTTTATCAGTGACTCAGACTCCTAACATGACAAGTATTTTTTTAATAGCTTGTTACTGAAAATATAACAGCGTAAAAATACAGCAAAGGAGTTCATACCTTTTTAATGGGATTTAATCTACATGATGTCATTCATAATTGTGAATGAAGGAAGTTGAATGTATTTATATTCAGTGACCCTTGAGTCAATACCCAACATTATTATCCTTCTTTGGAAAAATAAATTAAGATTAGCCAGACATCCAGTAAAATCCATTTGCTAATTTTAGATTTGGACTTTGACTAGGCCATTCTAACGTGTATTATATTAATTCACCTGGGAGATGAACATCTTTTGGCGCCCTGTTCACTAGAGCACCATTACTTTATAAAGGTTTAATATGTTGCCTGGCAACATTTTGGGAACATTTTGGCATTGTTCCCAAAAATATATATATATAATAACTTAATTATTTTCAAATACTTGAATACTGTCAATAAAATAAAGCCACTGTCTCCCAGTGTTACTTGCTAAATTAAAGCTTTGTGATATTTGAAGGTGACGTCCTCTTCCCACCTGAACACCAAGCTGAAATGGAGACCTTCTTGATCCACCAGGTAGCCTCCGAACCTGAAGGACGCGGCGTTCGTCAAGAAGACCACGCACTGCGCGAAGCCGTAGCACGCCCCGTAGACATTCGCCTTCTGCAAGGCCGCTTGATACGGCGCGGCCAGGTGCGCCTCGTACGTCTCCACGAAGTTCCGCTCCTTCCCCAGGCCGGCGATGGTGCGAATGTTGTTCAAGGCCTCGCCCGAAATCTGCGAACGCAAAATAAAAAAGGAGAGAGAGAAGAGTCGAGAGATTAAAGGACAGACAGAGCGGAGAAGCTATTTCTAATTCGCGTTTCTTTTAATATGCGAGGGAGAGGAAGATCTAGATAAGCCAGTGGTTTGGTTCTTATCTGTATCCTCTCCTATTGAGACGGCAGTAAGCCAATTCCCCCCCCACAGGGATCATTACATTTTCATCTAATCCACTTTACTTGGATGGGTGGGGTTCGCCGCATTGGTATAATCAACATGGCACAGAGAAAGTTCACAGTAAATTGACTTTTGAACACTTTTTTTGAACTTTCTGGCTCTTACTGTATTGTTCTTTATTTTTTTACTTGGGTGGCTCAAGCTCAAGCTGAGGAAACGTTTTTTCTGCTCACAAGTGAGACGATTTTTTTTTTTTTTATGAAGAAGCTCCAGCATGGGGCTTAAAATAGACATTGCTGTCAAGTCTTCTCTGATCAGCTGTCTGTGGGTTAGACAGCAGATGTCAGCTGACACCTTTAAGGTTACTAAGGTTGCCGTGACGATATTGTTGACTTGTCATTTAATATCTGAGCGATGAGATTCTGACAAATAAGTTCGAAATACATGTGGAAAAACAGTGTTTTGTGTGATTTTTCTTATTTTTATTTTGACCTGCCCGGCTGATTCCATGGCCTGCTTGTCCTGCTTGGCGAAACCCGTGAGCATCTTGGCCTGGAAGCCCCCGGAGAGCGCGATGAAGGGCAGGAAGCAGAGGATGAGCAGCGTGAGCTTCCAGCTGAAGTAGAAGGACATGATGACAGCCACGCCGATGTTGGTCAGGGAGTTGACGATCATGCCGATCTGGGAGCCCGTGGCCTGGAGGGGAATCCACAAAGGTTTTAAAAGAGATGAAACAAATGTTGCATTTGAAGTGGTTTCCACTGAAATAATGTCTAAGAAGTAAACAAAATGTGACGTTCTGCAATCGGTGTCATTACTTACAATGCTGCTTATTATTTTCGAGGCTCCAACTCACCCCTTGCACTTGCGAGGCGTCGGTCGCCAGGCGTGTGGTCAGCGCTCCGGGGCTGTTCCTGTGGTCGTCGAACCAACCGATCTCCTGGCCCAGCATGGCCTGAAACCCAATTCGCCGCAACCTGCGGGTCAGCAGCTCTCCGGACTTGGCGAACGCGTAACCCTGGAGACTCACGCAAGACGGGTACGGTTTTTATTAAATCTGAAATACCTTCATGTGAACACAGTGTAGCGGCAGAAGAAAGAAAAAAGAAAAAAAAAAACACGGCGAACCAATCGGTCTTGTCGGAGCGAACCGCTGCTCTACCTGCAGCATCTGGGTGAAGAAGGAGACGACGCCGACCATGACAAAGAACACGCAGATTCCATTAATCTCTCTCCTCTGAGCGTCGGGGTCCGTCACAGAGAAGGTCTGCAAACATGCAGCATAAAGATGCAGAAGAAGAAGAAATAGTCAATATGGAGCCATGTTCACATGTGAAACACGTTTTCTAGTGTTTATTTTATATTATTATTAATATTATTAGAGCTCGACACAAAGTAGTGCGTAATAGTGAAGAAAGAGGAAAGTCAGATATTGTTTTTTTTTTTTTTACATGTATTAATCTAAAAATGGTGGCGTATTTTTTAATCAGCCCTCAGAAATTGTCTATACCCGGTTTGCACTTCTCGATTTTGCAAAATGGCTGAATCTGAATCAGTTTGGACTTTGACTGGTCCATTACAACACATGGATATGCCTTAGTCTACTTCTAAATTAAATTTTAGGGGCTTAACTTCGATCTCTCTCAGATCTTCAGCAGCCTAAAGCAGACTTTCCTCTGATTTTCATCCTGCACTTAGCTCTGTTCATCTCATCAACTCTGATTTTCTGTCCTACCCACGCTGAAGTGAAGCGTCCTGCCAGCATGATGCTGCCACTAAAGTACTGTGCATGTACTTTTCGTTTCCTGCCACACAAAGCACGATGTTGTGTTCTAATCAGCCATTTGCAAATTTAGTGACATTTAAAAAGGGGCAAAACTAAAAGGCACACCGCACTTTTTAGATCTCCAACTTACTTTGTGTTGATCTTTCCCACAAAATGTCCCCCAAAAAACCCACTGAAATCTGTTCTTTTAACAAGACAAACTGTAAAGATGCTCCATGATGAAAGATAACTTTGGCCTTCTGCTGGTTTTCCCTCAGATCA
Organism: Phalloptychus januarius; assembly: GCA_902982915.1. Taxonomy (NCBI): domain Eukaryota; kingdom Metazoa; phylum Chordata; class Actinopteri; order Cyprinodontiformes; family Poeciliidae; genus Phalloptychus; species Phalloptychus januarius. The sequence goes on from CADWAE010000467.1 coordinate 2,402,900, forward strand.
TACCGCCAGAATTTGACTGAACAGCAGTGAGTAAACCGGGTTGACGCCTCCATTGACTGCTGCCCCCAGGGATCCAAACACCATGTAGGGCCACTCAGGAGCGTTGTACTTTAAAATCCTGGCCACTGGAGCAGGTTCCACCAGCTCCTCCTCCTCCTCCTCCGGCGCGGATTTCTGAAGGTACACACAGGTTAACTGTGCTAGCCGATTGAGGGCGGCCAGGCGAAACACCGACACCGCAACACACCTTATATTTGTCTTCCTGAGACATGGAGTAGGCTCTGGGGCCGAGGTCTCCGGTGATGGGAACCGAGGAGTCCGGCATCAGGTTGGAAAGTTGGGACCGGGAGCGCTGGCGAATCGAAGCTCTGCTCAAAACAAATCGTCTCAGACGTCCTGCGCTTAACGCACGCTCACATAGTCAGGTGTTTTCATACAATGTAACCACTCAGCACTGTTGGAGTAATTGAACTTATTAACGGGGGCATTTAAGCCTCTCTCTCTCTTCCCGCCGCATTATTTAAGCGGCTCTGGATGGCGGCGTAAGCTAAACGCTCTAAATGTCGAAGGAAATATAAAAGGTAATGAACTAAATTACGGTGACGGTGATTTGCTGTAGCAAGTCGATTTCAGCTGTAAAAAGGCAGCTGGAGCAGCCCTGTTTAGATGCACATTTAACGCTGAGCAAATGAATGCGAGTGGAAGAGCAATTAATGCAGAAATTGTTGGGACAATACCTTAAACTGGCGCGATAGCTGCCTGCTCTGGACAGATTTAACCTCTCTGGCTCCTGCTCTCCCCCCTCAGCCACTAATAGACGGCAGGAAAAAGGAAAGTGAGCGTTTCATTTATTCCAGGTCTCTGATCAGCTGTTCCTTTATAAATACTGAGACTGAGAGGAAGAGTGCAAACATTATCTACTTAGTGTGTGGGTGTGAGATCAGGACACGGTGTCTGAGCACAGAGATAAAATCTCTCTTTAATGAAGTAACAATCCTAAATGCTTGAATGGAAAGCAACCGGACTTATTTTGTGTCTTAAAAACATTTGGCGCATTTATTAAAAAGTCATCTTTGGTTCTGAGCATGACATGCAAGGCTAAAACTTGCAATCAGAACAATTTAGCAATTTTTTTAGAACAATCTCAGATTTTTCTCATAACCTACACAATCTTAGCTTTAATGGATCAGTTAGTCACTCATAGGGCAGTTAAGGTCACCATTTAGTCCGTGAAGGTCATAAGGTTACCAAAGGGTCTTTTAAGGTCATTAATAGAGTCATCAAGTTGACTAATCGGGTAGTTAAAGTGACCAATTGGTCCGTTAGGGTCATTGTTAGCATGCTAACACAGAACATGTCAAAGTCAACTCATTTGCACGAGGGGAATTTGCAAAACTTTGCAACAGTTTGTGCTTCAAAAATGAATGATTTAAAGTGCTAAACTCACTTTGCCGGGCCTTCTCATTCAAAGCCTTGTCTCCCTGGCTCTGCAGGGTGACCAAAGTGAAGTACACTCCCTTCCTCTCCAGCAGCTCATTATGTTTGCCCCTCTCCACCGCCCGGCCATGCTCGAAGCCAACAATTACGTCTGCGTTCTTTATGGTGGACAGTCGGTGAGCAATAGAGATGGTGGTGCGTCCCATGCGTACCTGTCAGAAAGGATTTCAGGTTTTACGACTACAACTCGGTTACCTGGAAACGGGATGCATGCATGAGACCATGTATACTTTATCCAGAGCTTCCTGAACGATAGCTTCACTCTCATTGTCCAAAGCAGAGGTCGCCATGTCCAGCAGTAAGATGCGAGGGTTCCTGACCAAAGCCCGGGCGATGGCTATCCTCTGTTTCTGCCCTCCGCTCATCTGGCCCCCGCCCTCGCCCACCAATGTGTCAAATTTCTGCAGGATTTAAGAAAATGGAAATTGTACTTTTTAAACTCACTTTGCCATAAAATACTATTTCCTTACTTGCAAGATTTTTTAAGTTTGTGCTTTTTATGGAAGAAGTGTGTGAGATTCCTCCACAACAATGTGAAAGAGTCATTACCAGTTATCACAAGTACTATCTAGTAGTTGTTGCTAGCGACGGCGGCACAGCCAGTTATTTACTGGTACTTTTTCCACGTTTGACGATCGGGAACAATAAAACTGCAAAGGAAAAAGCCCGAACAAAAACAAACTGAAATCTCAAACCGGACGTTTCTCGTCCTTCTTCTCTCCGACCTGTGGGAGGTCCATGATGAAGTTGTACGCATTCGCCTCCTTCGCAGCAGTGACGATGTCCGCCATAGAGACCCCGGGTCGACCGTAGCGAATGTTCTCCGCGATGGTGGTGGCGAACAGTACGGGTTCCTGCTCCACGATGCCGATCAGAGAGCGCAGCCATTGGATGTTGAGGCCTTTGATGTCGTGACCGTCCAGCGTCACCTGAGACAAAGCGGACAGTGAGCAGAAGCTAATGCTAAACTTGATGGATGATGCTATTAAAGCAGTGTGCCACGCAAACGCTCCCCACGCGCCCCCCTTTTTTTTAAATGAAAAGGCTGTCGGTCTTTTCGATAAAACCTTCAGGAAGCAATATGTCCTTTCTGATAGGCTGGAAGAGAGGAAGGGAGGGTGTGCGAGGAGGTGCAACTCTATCAAAAGTGAAAAATGAGGCTGTTAGGAAGCATTAACTGAATAATGAAACAGATTATCATGCACCTCTGTCTCCCTCGGGGGACGGTTATTTTTGAGAGATGGAAAAGGAGGGAGGAGCGTGTCGAGGAACGCTTCGGTCTCAGGAGAAGCGATGGGAGGAATGGTGGAGGAACCGGTTCATTTATGAGTGTGACACGCCGAGGCCTGCACCTACCATGCCTTCTTTAGGGTCGTAGAAGCGCTGAATGAGCTGGATGGCGGTGCTCTTCCCCGCTCCGCTCGGCCCCACGAAGGCGGTGGTCTCACCTGACTTCACCGCCACACTGAGCTGGTCCAGGATCTGCTCACAGGCAGGTCATTGCCCCCATTATAAGAAATATGCTCACTGCAGAAATCTAATCTTAAGGGGTTGGTGTTATTGGATATTTGCATTAACAGAGAGAGGGCAACATGTTGGACAAACAGACAGCGAGTTCTGAAACACCATATCTCTTTAAAACTGACTTTTTTTTTTACATGCCATAAAAATCAGAGCTTATTAAACATAATTAGGATTTTTTTTTTTAAATCAATAGTTTCTATCTTATTTATTTTTACTTTCACTGTCTGGTTGGAGCTTCCTTTGTGCGTTCAGGGCTTAAAATCGAGAAAATTCATAAAGCGTTCATATATTCTAAGCAGCGCTTTACCTTCACTTCCGGTCTGGATGGATAGTGGAAGGTCACATTGTGGAATTCAATGTCCCCTTTGACCCGGTCAAGCTTGTATCCAGCCTCTGACAAGCAGTCGATTTCTGGCTCCTGGGATGACAAATCAAGGTCATGAAAGATGCGTAATAAGGCAATTATTTAAATCAAAACTGTCAGTGGGAAGATGTCAATACCCTGTCAATGGTCTCAAATATGATAGTGGCAGCTCCGCGCCCGGCTGCAAACGACTCCAAACACGGGGAGGCCTGACCCAAATTCATGGCTGCAACCAGCACCCCAAAGAAAACCTGAAAGAAAACAAGAGGTTTTGCTGGAGTTTTTCTTCCTTCTGGATTTCCAGACAGTACTAACGAAACTATAAGACTTGTAAGACATGCATTGCACCTGCAGCAGCGTTCCCGGTGTGTACTCCTCGGTGTCGATCACCAGAGTGGAGCCGTACCAGAAGGCGAGTGCGTAACACAGGAAGATGATCAGCCACATGTACCCAGTGAAAAACCCCATGATCATCCCCTTCCTGATGCCCCATCGCTGCGCCGAGACCAAGTTCCTGTCGTACCTTTTGGAAACGACAGAAGCTTGACTTCATTTCCACGGGACAAAAAAAAAAAAATCAAAGCTTCTCGCTTCAGCTTGCACCCTTGCGCAATCCGCACCTGTCCACTTCCTTTTTCTCCCCGCCGAATGCAGCCACGGTCCTGATGGAAGAGAGGACTTCGTCGGCCACAGCGCCGGCCTTGGCGTAGGCCTGCAGCTCCATCCCTGTCAGCTTGGCCACGAACTGCACGAGAAACAAAAGTTGGTTAAAGAGCCGAAACTCATTTCCATACCAAGTTACAGCATCTCGAAATGTATTTGTCAACAGAAAAGCTTTTCTGCTTCTTTTTACAAACTGACTTTTCTTCCAGCTTTAATGAGAAATTAAGTCAAGAAGCTGCTTGTTACGAGTTAAAGTGAGGTTGAAATGTCGAGATAAGTGCCAGTTAATTAAGTCAAGGTGATTTACACACAACAAAGAGCGGCTTCATTCTCACCAGAGCCATCAAACCCGCTCCAACCCCAATCAGCGGACTGGCAGCGATGATGACGAGCGTCAGCTTCCATCCCTTCACGAACCCGATGCAGAAGCCGCACACGAACGTGGTGAAGCGCTGGACGAATATGGCAACCTGGTCGGCGATGGCGTCGTTGATCTTGTTTATGTCGCTGTTGAGACAAACACGAGGAGGTCAAGACTCCCGGGCCGCGCGGCCTGGCGCCTCGACCCGTCCGTCTGTCCCAACTCACTCTGACATGCGGGTGTTGAGCTCCCCGACAGAGGTGCAGTCAAACCAGCCGATCTCCATCCTCATCACTTTGCTGAAGTACATCTTTCTGATGAGCTGAATCTGTCTGGCAGCGGCTGTCACCCACAGAGAGATCTGAAGGCGGAGGGGAAGGAGGTCACTCCTCCGTTTGGTCGTAGTTAGGCAGTGAAGAATTACACCTGTTTTACATTTCATGAACACGCGCGAAACTTTGTCAATATTCTGCTGATGATGGAAAAAATACATCGAAAGCGATGATGATGGGATTAGTGATTCAGTTTGTTAACGAAGGAACGCCATCCTCGTATATTTGATGTTCCACGTCTAGTTTCTTTCAACGATTTCACAATTGATTGGGTCAACTAATTTTAAGATGGCTTCTTCGGTTTTAGTTCCGGCATCAAGTGAAGCGAACGACGCGATGATGTGACGTTTCAGGACTAACCTGAAAGTATCCGAGCAAGAATACAGACACTCCAATCCCAACATAATAGAAAGCAAACATGGTCATCTCATGTTCGATGTCAAGAATCCTGAAAATCAGCACAGAGCCAGTTAATAAAATATAAACAAGAGACCTAAATGCATATTTGGCTTTTTTTTTTCATCTTGCATTTTTACAGCCCACTTACCCACATGACATGTTTCTGAGAGGAACCAGCATCTCCAACGTGGCGTTGATGATGAGGCCCAGATCCGACTGGTTCAGAGGCCGAGTCGGGTCTTGCATAATGGTGTAGTTCCTCTTCCACTGGATGGTGTTGTTAACGCACTCCTTGCGGTCGTCTCTCAGCTCGTTGAGCTCGATGTCGTACTCGATGAAGGTGTCGGTGAGCAGGCCGAACACCAGCAACATGAGCGGCTGGGCCGAGCCGTGCAGCACGGCGCAAAGGCTGCCCACGATCATCATGGCCACGTCCTTGCAAGAGGAGAAGCGGAACTGGGCGGCAAACATCAACAACACACTTTTGTGTTTACAGGGAGAAATCTCACAGTGAGAGAGAATGAGAAAAACATTAAAAAGTGGAAGGATTGTTACCAGCTGGAAGAAGCCGACTCTAATTGCAGGTTGCTCTTGATTTCCTTTAACCCTGGTTGGAAAGGGGGAGGTCAGCTGTTTTATTTACAAGGCGAATGGAATTAGGAATCCGGAACATCTACTGCCTTTTAGTACTTACTTCTCCTTGTCCTTTGAATTAGTCATGGACCTGCATGGAACAAAGCGGAACAGTGAGTTGCTACCCCCAGGTAACCCTTTTATATTATGGCACAATGAGGACTTAATACAAAATGTATAGAGAATCCCTTCTGTTCTCTGAAACTTTCTGCAAACAGCTAAAGTCTCCCTGAAATAAGAAAATACGTTCTCTTTTAGCCTTCTGAAAAAAGAGACTTTTCAACAATAGCATGCTTTGAGACACTGGAGGTTCTTGCATGAATAGAGTCCTGAACCCTGTTTAATTCATTAATATAGAGCCAAGAGAAATACAATCAGCACTTAACTTCCTGCGTTTAATGCTTTCCTTAAGTTGGTTTTTATGTTCTATGCGTGTTTTTTGTAAAGATACTATGAAGGTTACCGATGTTGCTGTTAGGCAGCAGACAACAGTGTCAGCTGAGGCTATGGAGTTGTAAAAGAATGACAGGATAATGCCAGTCATGGTGAGGATGAAGAGCGGGAAGAGGAGGGATGAAGCAGGAGAGTGGGGCAGGAACTACTACAGCAAAGTGTAGTGTGTGTTGTTAAGAAAGTATGAGAGTTCTTTGCTTCTTGTATTTAGTATTTTAATGCTATACTTACATATAGGAGCCCGCTGGTCCTGCAACACAAACACAGAGTGGATATTATGATAAATATTCTGTTTAGCTATTATCTAACCACTTTTTCTGCATTCACTGCAACCTGATCAACAGTCGGATGTTGTTAAAAGAATAATTTATATAGGAAAAAGTTCATTACCTTCATCTGAAACTTCATAGCTGTGGTTCTCCTGTCCCAGTTTTTTTATGCTGTGGAGCCTTACAGATCCCGTCGGCATGGCGACAAAATTGTCCGAAGATGAAACCCAAACTCTGAGTTGGATCAAGTCACAGATGCAAGCAAGGTATTTTCCCAACCTGATGCCTCTCTTCTCCAGGAGTAAAAGTCCCGGCAAGTATAAACTCCACGGTCCGATAGGATGACGCGCGGCTCCTTGGAAAGGCGGTTGTAGTTGTGACGGTTTGTCAGGTGGGTTCAGGTCGACATCCTCTTCACGTTGGCAGCCGAGTCACGTGATGTTATTTGGGCTTGGTTGGAACTCGGGGTCAGATTGCTTTGTTTGAAGGTAAGTGTCCTATCGGTTCCTGTACTGAAAAGGCCGCTGAACCCGCAGAGCAAACAGTTCCCTTGCACTCTTTCTGTGTATTTGCCAAACGTGGCCAACGGGTCCGCGGAAATAATGTCTTCAAATGGCGACGAGGTGATTCCTCAAGAAGAAGACAACCTTGTAATGAACCGAGTGGCATTATGAACGCCACTCTTTTAGAAATCGATTGGATGAAGAACAGGTTTCAATTGTGAGCGACTTTAATAGAGAAACTGATTCACGTTAAGACTTCATTAGGATCTAATTAGGCCAGGAAGGCATTAAAGGAAAATGCGAAGGTTTCAGTGAATGTATCCAATGGTTTAGCAGCTGCTCTTCAATGACAAGGTTAAAAAGTCTACAGGATGAATAGCAACTATTGTTCTATAATTCAATGGAAAATATGCCAGTGATAATGAATGAAAATGCATATAAATTTGCGAGTGAGAGAGCTTTTGATGGTTCTTGACACCAGCTGTAATCATCTATATTAGCTAAAATAAACCCTTGAAACATATCAATGTGAGTATAGCATATCCATATAATACATAAGTTTTACTTTTTAAACAGAGTTACTTAAACTTTTCAGCGATAATGTTCAAAGTTTCTCAGTTTGCAGCTTTGGAGACAAAAATATAACAAAGAAAAATACCTGTTTTTAAAGAAACCTGTAAACATTTTGTATCATGTCTCAGTTTAGTGCTGCTGTAGTTTTATTATATTGGCATACATCACTGATTAAGTAATAAAGTGAGTTTTGGCTGATGACTCATTAGCTAATGTCAGCAAGAAGTGTAAATATTTGGTTATGGTTATAACTGATCTGGTATGCCACTAAATTTTGAACAATATGTCTTTACTATACACATCTGCTGAGGACACTTGGCAATAATTAACTTCTGATCATTTTCTCCACAAAGATCTGGCATCTTCTTCATGGCATAGTTTTATTTAAACGTCTTAACAAAAAATGGAAAGTTATTCTACATTATGCAGCGTACTTTATTCTAAACAATGTAGCAGCAAAACCCACATATACTAAATGTTTTAATAAGCATGTTTTGTAAGAGCATTATCAGAAACTGCAGTCGTTCCACCTTATTTGATGGAAGAGATTATATTATGGTCAACTTATTTAAAAAAACAGAAAAATTATCAACCTAAATAACCAGTTACACAATGTACTTGCATGCTTCAGAAATGATTAGCACATTAGCTTGACTAGCCGTGACCGTAGTCGTTAAATATCCATTGTAAGTGAATATAGATAATATTAATAATATAAAGTTAGTTCATTTTCGAAACTGCAACTCATGTTTTGTTGCCTCACACACACATTGATATATTTCAAGTATTTATTTCTGCTAAGCTATGGAATATACCAAAAACGTCTTCTAACCTGTGAAATGTTGCTCAGAGGTCGCATACTGTTAAATTTGTTTTGCTATAACAGCTGGAAGCCGCACAAAAACACAGAAGTCGGGGAGGAAGAGCTGCGTGTCCCGCGATTCAAGATGGCGACGATACTATAATTCCGCTAATGGTTGGCTAGCTAACGTTAGCAAGACGTACCTACATTTAGCTAATGGTTTAAATGTCATTTTTGACCGTGAATTTGAGCAAATATATATATATATTTCATTAATTTTATCGAGGCATAAAACAAAAATGTCCGCCTGAAGTGGTTTGGGTAAAATATAGTTGGTTTCCTCTATATTTCACTGCTGCTCTTGGCTCTTTTTAAAGGTCCGCACAAAGACGTAGAGATGGAATTCTGTGTTACTATTAGCTTCAGCTTTAGCTTTATTAGCTTTAGCTCCTGATCCTTGAAAAAAATTCTGACATTTTCTGAACTTTTAAACCCTTAAATACAAAATTTGGAGGAAAAAAAGAAAATAAAGAAAACGTTTTTTTCTTTCATTCAGTTTATGAAAATTGTTAAGAGTTACAAGAAATAAAATAAAATAATTTTAGTGCTTAAATAGAATCAAAAATATTACTGTAATTGCATTGAATGTGAAAATTACAATATGCTCTATTTAGTTTAAGGATGTATAAAAACTTTTAAAAAATTCTAATAAAAGTTAAAATTTAAAGTCATAACCTGGCCTTTTCCTCATGTCCTCATAAAATATATTCAAAAAGAGGCAAAAATTGTCAAAGGGACACAGGAGGGTTATTATCCGCTCCAAAGTTGTCTCCACAATGGGTTGCCAGTGCACTAGCGGTTTTTGCCCTCATCAAGCAACTGTAGGGCAAAATGGTGAATGTTTCTAGTGAACCTTCAAAGTAAACAAGGAGGGCTTGAAATAGAGCAACACAACCTAAAATCCTAGTTTACTTCTGCCTTAGAATTTTTTCTTTGCAAGAACAAATTATTATACAAAAGTAAACAGGAATGTTTACTTTTGTCAGCCTAAAGTTTATGCTTTGCTGACATCTTGTCTTAAAGAAATAAATGTTCTTAATTAGGGAAGTTCAGCAGGTGGATAATTAAAAAGAGTCCTTCAAATACATCATTATTATTATTTGTTATTTACATATGAGGGTAATTCTGTTGTTTAATATTCCAACAATCATCCTGTATGGACATGAAAACAAGTGAGCAGTAGTGAGCAGTAGTGAACAGACAGTCGTTCACCCTGGCCTTGGAATGTTGCCAGGGCCTGAATGACAAGAACCAGTGTGTCTGTAAGACTGCAGATATTTTAGATATGATACTGCTATGTACATTTAGTTAATGAGACAGCAACTGCAAACATAAAAACAGTTTTAGAAACAGCATTTGATTGTTTTTGTGTAATTTCTTTAAGACATTCCACTAGTACATCAGTCACACACCTGAAAGTATTTGAGCACATAATAATTAGTATTTGCTGTTTTGTTTTGTGAATATGATTTTATTTTTCTTCTCCAGAGGCGAATGGATGCAAGCAGCATTTGCGCAACTGAACCAGGCAGCTACACTACTGCCACCTGGTGGTAGAAATGTGAGAAGCATCCCACTAAAGAAAACTAACTTTATAACTCGAGGCAGACTGACTGTTGTAAAAGTAAGAATCAGTGTCTGTAGGTGCAATATGATTTATAGCAAACTGACTGCAGGATAGAACCCTCAATATAATATTCTTACCTTTTTACCGCCTTCGCATTTGACAACAAACTCTAACGGATTTTATCGAGAGTTTATGTGATTGACGAACACAAAGTCGTGGAAAATTGTGAACTGGAAGGAAAGTGAGCAAATCTACCAATATAAATCTGGGTTCAAACTCACACTTGTCTTGCCCTAGTAGTTGAGTCTTTGAGGAAGACTCTTCACAAATACAGGCCATCACATAAAATCACAAATGGGAAAAAAAGATGCGCTGAACTTTGTTGTTGAAGCATTTTAAAAAGTGAAAAGGTTTAAGTATGAAAACTTTGAATAGCCCCAACTGATCAACACTGTTCTGGCACATTGATGGAAAGTAATAAACAACCACAACCTTTATAGGACTTTCTAGGCATTTTATTCTTGATTTCCCTCCAGTTCTGCATTTCTTAATGTTAGCTTGGTGTCATCAGTCATATTGAGACTGAAGGAAACTCAACACGAGTTTATTCCAGATGCAGTTTCGCACTCTGAAGTCTGAGAAACTGAAGTGCTGCTGCAGACAGCCGTTCAGCAGCAGACTGTAAACAGACTGGAAGCTAAAGAATGTTTTTGCTGGATGGAGACCAAAAAGTGATGTTGATGATGATGTTCCTACTGTAGATTTCAGCAGGTTTCATCAGTTTGCTACCTGCTGTGACTACTTTTGATGGGATCTTCAGGCTGAATACAGTTTGGGCTCAGAGTTACTCTCACGGGGATGTGATCCATTTAAAAGGTTGGAAGTTTCTTTTTTCCTCTCTTTCCAATTTGTCAAAGTATAAGTACTTGAACTCCACATGAATATGCGTGAAAGGGAAGAAGGATGGATTGATAGATGAATTAGGAATGTTGAATACTCTCTGAATATCTGAATAATATATAAAAATGCTATTTTCATTTATGCTAAATTAGGGTAAAAGTGAACACACTACTTGCCACTGAATAAAAATATTAGGACTGAAAAGTAATGGTAGCTATATAGAAATGAATAAAAACAGAAAAAAAGATGACCCATAATTGGGTATAGGCGAACAATTCCTTCTACTGCCAGCAGGAGGCGCCTATTGTTCTTCTCTATTTTGACATCTGCTGATTAGATTCCTGACTTTGTCTCATCAGGTCCACTCGAACAGGAGACAGTCCACGGACATTGCTCTGCTGCAGGTAGGTCTTTTCTACCTTTTGAGTATCTTTTAAAGGACATTTATAAAATGACGATGTAATGAGAACATAGACGAGGTGAACTGTCAGACTAAGCATTGTTTACTTTGTTCTACTGCAGGTTTTTAGGTCGTTTTATCAGAATAGAATGCGCTCTATCGATCCCTGAATGTCCTCTTACGAAATATGGCGGCATAAATTTTTCCTCCTGTAAGTTTAGTGTGTGACTCATTTATGCTTTCCAGGGAGGCTTTTCAACTTTCAGCAACAACTTTTCTTCACGTTAGCATAATGTTGTTAAAAATAATTGTGAAAGCAACGCCCACAATTACTGGACATAACAGAAAGAAATGTTGTCAATGTAACTTTTTTCAGTCTGTGGCTTCTTTTGTTAGCTCGTAAATGTTTCGATTAAGATTACAGAAGAATGTGTGGTGGGAAGTGATCTCATAATCTCCCGTAGGACTTCCATGTACGGAAGCACATTCATGCCAAATGAAACAAATACAATGAAAAAGATTTTCTTGACCATACGTGATTCTGGAAGTTGTTGCGACAGTGAGTGATCAATGATTGTGTCAATACAAATAAATAAAACCGGTAGCACAATCTGAAGCTAACAATTTTGCACATTTTACGATTGATAAATAATAAAAATATATATTATCGTACAGTCAACTCCTAAAGGGTTTGGTGTGAAAGGATAAGTTCATGAACTTTTTGAAATACCAGGATTTCTGGACAATGCTAGAACGCTCAAAATGGGTGTTTTATTAGCATATTTAACCAAAACCTGTGGTCAAACACTTCCTCTGAATGAAAGACTTACTTTGAGCCTGATAAGAGAATCCAGGACTCTGGCTTATCAATAAAGAGATTAAGCAAAGAGGACTTGTTAGGTATCCATCTCTTTGCATAATCTATATAAAATGTTATGGAAGAGAAGTTTATTTTTATATATATAAACAAATCTAATGCATCTGCAATAAAACATATTTTCATCTTGTCTACAGATGAGTGTAAGATCACAACAAACTCTGCAAAAAGGAAAATTGCACAGCTCTTATCGACTCTGATGAAAACCAGTTAGTAAAGTTTCTCTTTGAGAAACCAAATTAGTCTCATTCCTGGTTTAGTTTAGTTCTTCATGTTTATGCTGCTCAAACAGCATCAGCCCTTAAAACAGTTTTACAAAACATCAGATTTTAAGGGCAAGATAAAAAAAAACTGAATGCAATCACTGAATGTAGCTATAGAAACCCACCCAATCCGTTCCACCATGACGAACATTCCTACTCTATGACTGACTGAAGATAAACTGAACTGGTATGCTTCTGAAACCCTGTCTGAACAGATATGTGTCCTGTGTGTCAGTGTCTGTGGGAATGTTGGGAAATACCCGTATTTACTTGTGTCTGACTTTAGTATTGGCGGTATCTCTGTATCACCTAGCAAGCTCATCTCTGTATAGACGAGCTCGCCTCCCTCCGGTTGATGTACAGTAACAAATAATATTCTTTTACATTACAGACATGTTCCTGTATCTTCTGGGTCTGGTCGTGCTCTTCTACCTGTTCCGCTGGATCAGAGAGCTCCCCCGGGTCGGCGACAAGGCCAACAAGTATGTGTACATCACGGGCTGCGACACCGGCTTTGGGAACCTTCTGACTCGCCACTTGGACAAGATAGGCTTCAGAGTGATTGCTGGGTGTTACACTGAGAAGGGAGAGGAGGAGCTGAAGAAGGCCTGCTCCAGCAACCTGATCACAACGCACCTGGATGTTAGGTCGCAGGAGAGCTTGGCCAAAGTTGCAGCCATGATTAAGGACAAAGTTGGAGTGCATGGTGAGCTGGTTGTATATGGACATTTAATTCAGAAACGTAGCAGGTTGTTCACGGTTGTATATGTATTTGGGTTCCTTGCAGGTCTCTGGGCTTTGGTAAACAATGCAGGTGTAGCTGTTCCCTCCGGCCCCTGCGACTGGCATACGCTTGACGATTACAAACTAATGCTGGATGTGAACCTGAACGGGGTGATCGGAGCCACACTGAGCGTCCTGCCGCTGATAAAGAAGGCCAGGGGCCGAGTGGTGAATGTTGCAAGTGTGTTTGGGAGGATCTGTGTCACCGGGGGCCCATACCCTGTCTCAAAGTTCGGTGTCGAAGCTTTCAACGATAGCCTCAGGTGAAATATTAACCTGCGCAATAAATGTAGCACTGTGCCAACATGGGCCTTTTAGTGTTGACAAAGATGGCATACTTTCCTCAGGTTCACCCTGGCTCCTTTTGGTGTCAAAGTCCTCTGCATTGAGCCAGGATTCTTCAAGACCAGTGTCACAGACAGCGACCTCCACATCCGAAACGTTCAAATGCTGTGGGACAGACTGTCGCAGGACATCAAAGACGACTACGGGGCTGAATACGTCCAAAAATGTAAGGGAATACCTTTCGTTCTTTTATTTCGTCAATCGTCTTTGAATTTGCTTCAACGGACCCATCTTTTGTTCCAGCCAAAGACGTGATAAAAGAAAAAGTTACCCAAATGAGTGACGGTGATCTGATGAAGGTGGTCAGCTGCATGGAGCACGCCGTGTCCGCCATCTGGCCGCGCAAACGTTACTCCCCAGGCTGGGACGCCAAATTTTTCTGGCTGCCGATGTCATACATGCCAACCTGTTTTGTTGATTACTTCTTCCTGAAGAATGCCATTCCCATTGCCAAGAAGTTACAGTAACCCTCCATCTGTGCCTCCACTTCATGCATTACCACTCTGTACATCTTAGCTGACAATGTTTCATTATCAGCAGTTGGTTTAGTCTTGAATTGTTCACACTAATGACCAGGTTGAGCTGCTCTCTCAAGGACACTTTCAAGGCCACCTTATCTGCTGCTTATAGTAAACTCTCCGCATTGAAGATAGTCAGGTTAAAGGTTAAGAAAAAGCAATAAAAAGCCCAACCAGCTTACAATTTGGTTACAAAATTGGGCTAGTCTGTGCACACAGACATCTATCCAACCTTTAGATGTTAGATAATCCAGTGGTTGACTCAATAAGCCCCAATCATCATCCCTCCACCACCATGCTCGACAGTTGGTACGGATTTTATTTTATGTTGCGTTTTTTGGTTTTCTACAAAAACGACATTTTCCTTTACGCCAAAACATTTGTTTGGAAGTAGTGTTCAAATACAAGTTTGCAAACCTATGTTGTGGTTTCATTTTTTTTCCCTTTTTTTTCTTTCAAATATGTGAAACGGTTGTTTATGCTCTTAAAATTACAGAAAGATCTAGCGTTCAACATGCTGGCTGCAGAGCCTGAGAATAGGATTTCTTTCCAGCTTACCATAAATAGCAGAAACAATTGCTTTTTCTCTTAAGACCATTATTATTGTCTTAATGTTATCAAATCCTTTAGGACAACTGCACTCTGCTCGGTAAGGTGATTTTTCACTAGTCAAATGTGCAAGATTTGTTCTAATCTGTAAAGGTTTTACATTTTCATACTGAAATATTGGTAACCCTTTCCACCACCTCCTAAAAAGTTAGATTAAGCTACACAGGTGTCTTCCCAGATAGCCACAGTGCCTTGCAAAATTACTTGCATAACTACTTTAAAGCACATTACTTTACCACGTGAAGTGACAAAAAACGTTTCCAATTATTTGTCCGGTTTATTTCCAAACGTAACAATCTGCAACACAACTCAAAGTTTTACAGCTCAAGTATGCCATCTTGTGGTCACAGTAGAGGACAATCATTTCATAAGATTTCTCAAGGAACAGGCCTCTATTACAGCTAAAGCTTATGAAATATGCAGTTGACAAGTCTGTTTGTGTAAAGACAGTGATTTATTCCGTCTTTCACTGGAAACATTAAATAGAACTTTCTTCAGGGCGACAAGACAGGTACATTTGTATTTTTGACATGTTTTACAAACCAAGTGCTCCTAACCATAGCACCCTCCCCCTCTCTGCTCAGAATGTTCAGGTGTTTACGAGTGCTCCTCAGCCAGCTTCTCAGCTTTCTGGACCACTTCCTCAATGGGACCGACCATGTAGAAGGCCTGCTCGGGCAGGTTATCATACTCGCCTGGAACAACAAAAAGCATAAAGTTATGAAGTGTGCATAAAGGTAGATGTACTTTTTTGAAATATTGGTAATACTTGCCTCCAAGGATGCTCTTGAAGCCCTTGATGGTTTCTTTCAGGGGCACCAGTTTGCCCAAGTGGCCTGTGAAGACCTCAGCCACCTGGAAGGGCTGAGACAGGAAACGCTGGATCTTGCGGGCACGGGCCACAGTCAGTTTGTCCTCCTCGGACAACTCATCCATACCCAGGATGGCGATGATGTCCTGAAGGGACTTGTAGTCCTGTAAGAAGGCTAACCAGTTAGCTTGTTGATTATCCAACAGGTCTTCATAACGATAAACACAATGCGGTTCCCCGAACCTGAAGGATCTTCTGCACGCCACGGGCGATGTCGTAATGCTCAGCTCCGACAATGTTGGGGTCCATGATACGGGAGGTGGAGTCCAGGGGATCCACGGCGGGGTAGATGCCCAACTCGGCGATGGCACGGGACAGTACAGTGGTGGCGTCCAAGTGAGCAAAGGTGGTGGCGGGAGCAGGGTCAGTCAAGTCGTCAGCGGGCACGTAGATGGCCTGCAGAGACAACAAAGTTCACATTATTGTTCCCCCAGAAAGGTAGATGTTGCAAAAACAAAAATGACTAATTTTATAAAGTATATTTGAGATGGTGTTTTGCTAAATGTTTACCTGCACAGATGTGATGGAACCCTTCTTGGTGGTGGTGATTCTCTCCTGCATGGTACCCATGTCAGTGGCCAGAGTGGGTTGGTAACCCACAGCGGAGGGGATACGACCCAGCAGGGCAGACACCTGAAAGGCCGGTAGGTGATTCTTTTAGTAAATGCCTTCCTGTTGGCCAAGATTCCTTAGCTGTGTTACTGGTACACACCTCAGAACCGGCCTGTGTGAAGCGGAAGATGTTGTCGATGAAGAGGAGCACGTCCTGACCCTCCTGGTCACGGAAGTATTCGGCCACAGTCAGTCCAGTCAACGCCACTCTAGCGCGGGCACCGGGGGGCTCGTTCATCTGTCCGTACACCAGCGCCACCTAGATGAAAAAAAAAAAAAAAAAAAAACTTTAACCAGCCTGTCCCATTACTGCATGATGGGGATGTGCTACTTCCTTGAGGAGGAGTCCAAGCCCCACCTTAGAGGTGGTGTCCTTCAGGTTGATGACACCAGACTCGATCATCTCATGATACAAGTCGTTTCCCTCGCGGGTTCGCTCGCCCACGCCGGCGAACACGGAGTAACCACCATGGGCCTTGGCCACGTTGTTGATCAACTCCATGATCAACACGGTCTTTCCTACTCCGGCGCCACCGAACAGCCCTGAAACCACAAACAGTGTCACTGCGTTGCTACGACCGATTTTTCCACTAAAATACAACGATTTCCATCTGGGAACAACGAAAACATTTTCTACCGATTATAAACTAGGTTGGAATACAAAAGTGAACATTAAAAAATGAAAAACAATTCTTGATGCGACATGGTCAAATTATATCCTGAACCTGTCGACCACCATCGCATGCGAATTAGATTTGTAGCGTTAGCATAGCAATTTGAAATATTAGCCTGTCGCAATAACCTTTTAATTGCATGATAAATTAAAACGAAGTTAAATTCCATTCAGAATTTTCATTTATAGTTTCTGTTGTGGGGCTGGGTGGGCGTTACTTCCACTTTACTTATTGTTTAGTCATTATCGTTTGAGACAATTTCTAAATTGTGGCAGGCCCCAAAACAAAGCAATGACTTTCCAAAAATAATGGAATATTTAAGAAAAACTGGAATCAACACGTCAAAACAGAAAATGTCTTAGGTTTATTTTAATTACCCTAACCCCCTTCAAAAACTGAATTACTCCTTTAATGCTAATGCATACCGATTTTCCCTCCCTTGGCATAAGGGGCCAGCAGGTCCACCACCTTAATGCCAGTCACCAGAATCTCCTGCTCCACGCTCATGTCCGTGAATTCAGGAGCCTCGGCATGGATAGGTGCAGTCCTAAGGGGGAAAAGAGTTTAGCAGTTTCTTTTAATTCTTAGACACGAAGTGAATATCGGAAGATTATAGATATTTTAATTTGACGCACTGTTTGGTGCTGATTGGACCCCTTTCATCAATGGGCTCCCCAATCACATTCATAATCCTCCCCAGGGTCTCGGGCCCCACTGGGATTCTGATGGGGGCACCGGTGTCCAGAACCTTCTGTCCACGAACCAGACCCTCAGTACCATCCATGGCGATGGTACGCACTGTGTTCTCACCTGTGAACAGCAAGTAGGTTCAGCAAGTTTCTACAAACACGAAATAGTTTGTTAGTCGAAGGTTTAAGGCTCACCAAGATGTTGAGCAACCTCCAGGACTAGCCTAGAGTCTCTGCCAGTGACCTCCAGGGCGTTGAGGATGGGAGGGAGGCCCTCATCGAACTGGACATCCACGACGGCGCCGATGACGGCCACAATGCGGCCTGTGGCGACGCTGGCCGCAGCTGCAGGAGCGACATAGTCCCTGCCTGCGGATGAATACATAATTGAGCCCTAAGTGAATAACTGCTATTTACACATGGGAACAACTTCATTACACTATTAATCGGAGAATTCTTTATCAGCATTTTCTGCAGGTTTAAAACAAACTGAATATCACCTTGCATGTGGAGAAAACATGAAAATACTACACCGCCCCATCGGAAGTTGTGTTTTGAATGACAAATGAATGACGTGCACTCTAGCTTACACTTACTGCAGCTCCTAAACTTACCGGGACATATTCCAACATGTGTAGAGTTCAAATCTTCCATCTTTAATCGTTTATGTCAAACTAACTGCGTCTTTCTTTGCAGAGGACCGCGTAACCTTGCTAATCTGCTAACCTAGCAGCGCCTCATGTCATTTCACAAAGGTCATTTCTAATAACACCACAAACTGCACAGTCCACTTGTTTTCAAATGCAACCCATTATTCAATATAAGCATGCAAGTCGTTATATATGTATGTTACGTTTCCGATTAGGTTAAACTAAAATAAAATCTGACATTTTATCACAGAGGCCTACGACGTCACCGACAGGCTAGCCAGCGTGTTGCTAGCCCCAGCTAACGTTAGCGCTGCGCTCTCAAGACTAGCAGCAACATTTTAAAGGAAGGTTTCCTCTCGGAAATCGCTCAGCATGCAGGGTACTCACGCGAAAGAACAGCCGGGGATCCAACGAGGGCTTTCAGGGGCTGGACTCCAGGCTTGAGAGCCTGCAAAGCCCCGGTGCAGCAGCGTCCCACAGCTCCTAACATGTTTAAAATGGCTGAAGGTGGAAGGAGACAGAGCGACTCGGGGCTTTATAAATCACTGAGCGCCCCGGCGGACTGCGCTTGCGCGAAAACTCGAAGCCGTTAAACTGGGCATGCGCAGACGCAGAACGCAGCCAGCTGACTTTATTCTGCCCTCCACAGAGCTGGACTGTGTGGCAGTGAATTGGACTGCCAAAACAAAAGGTTAAACATATTTAATATGTTCTTTTAAATGTGTCGTTCAGCTAATTTTGACTACCACAACCAACAAGGCACTGTGGATGGGGAGTTTTCTCCTACTCCCCCAAAGTAAAGCTGCACTAAATTTCCTTCTGGAGATGTATCCCAGCACAGAATATAAGCCCCAGCTATTCTTAGCTTAAACATACTCTCCTGCACACCTTAACACTTATGCTGTCTCTTCTTCAATACACCTGAGTCAAATAATCAGGTCATTCTCTGACTCTGGAGAGCTTGACTGCAATGTAGACAGGTGTATGAACCAGGAATATAACTAAAAGTTGCCATTTAAAAAAAGGATGTATGTATGTTTAGCATTGTTGTTCAGCTCTGAAGCCTTGTCGCTTCCTACAAATTGTCTTTAAGTATTTGCCTTGTCTGTATTAGCAGATTGTTCCCATCAACGTTTTTTTTCTTTCCTGACAGTAAACATGAACAAAGCAGAAAGAAGGGTGAAGACGTGCGGCATGGGAGCCAAGATCGGGAATCGAACCCGGGTCAACCTTGACGAGGACTGTAGCAAACCATCAACTTTCATCCTTCCAGAGGAAAAGCATCCTCAACCCATGATGTTGTTGCTGCCATGTTAAACATGGGGCATGGTGTGTTTAAGGTAAGGCCAATTAGATTTTGTTTTCCTGTCGTCTGACCATAGCACCATCTCACACGTTTACTGCTTACCAGTAAATAATAGTCGCTTAACATCCCACAAAGTTAAAAGCTTGACTCTATTTTCATTTGTAGTTCTAGTGTGATCCTGCTGAGTACTAAAATGTCTGACTGAAAGGAGAAATTGGATTAATTTTAAGAATCTTATTGTTGTTATTGACATCATCTGTGTGTCTTATATTCTGGAACAATGTCGTTTCTTGGTGAGACTAGAACTTCTGTCTGCTCCGTAACCCTAGAGGGAGCCGGTGGTACACTGTAAAAACCAGGCTCTCTCGACACAACAGAATAATAATAATAATATGAGCGCTTTCCCCTTTCAGCCTGTATGTTTAACCCGTTTTGTCATATGCACTTCTCCTAATTCTAAAGTGGAAGATGTGACAGAAATCTGAAAAGTGTGGCATATTGACATTCCTCCTAAAAATCCAACTGTCATTAGAAGACACCTATTTCACTTCTATTTGGAGGTTTATTAGAGGAAATTAGCTATGGGTCTAATAGGCGATTGCCCAGGGCGGCATTGGAAAGGAGGGAGGACATGCACAATATTAAAAAAAAAAAAGTTTTTGATGCATTTATGAACGTGCTGTCTCAATGCACCATCCAGATGTGCTTGAAAGATAATTGAATTTACACTAGAGGGCGCTGCTTTACCAAAGGATACCATACATTGACAGGTTGTTTTTTTGTTCTGTCAGAACAGCAATGGAGTTCCTCTTTAAAGAGCTGAAAATTGCAGATTTCTTCCAGCCTGGCAACAGAATCTGCACACAGATTTTTTTGAAGAAGCTATAATTAATTAGCTTATCCGTAAACAGTCGTGATCTTCTTCAAAGTCAGTTTGCCGCTTTGAGCTGTAGTTGTGCTACATCTCAGAAACTCGGCGTGTTCCTTTAGCCGAGCTGAGTGGTGCGTTTCTGATATTATTGCGGTTTCATTTCGCCGTTCCTTTGGGGTCACTCCCCAACACAGCAGATGACGATCCGACCATCTGCACGCTTCGACACAGCCCCAGCACCCATCTGCAAAAAAAAACATACACACACAAAAACACAACGCCACATGCCACATTTGCCTCAAAGTGAAGCCCTGATGACTGATGACTGAGATTACTGCGTTGCCAGGCCTTTTTGTGTTTTGCGTCTCTTGATTATTGCAGAGACACGCCATGGTCGTCAGCAGCTGCCAACACTGCGTAGACTCCTAAATATTAGGGGGGGGGAGTTGCTTAGCAAAATAATGAAGCTAAGGTCAACGGGTTGGATTCCTGCCTGGAAAGAAAGAGAGTGTTAGGTTTCTGTGACTGCAGCTGCATTGGTTTGGGTGTAAGCTGCCTTGGTGATGCAGGACTGGACATGTTTCCTTGAAGCTCGGTTACTGATCTGCTACATCACTCATTAGTACGGTCTCACATAGAGCCATTTATGGATTTGATTTCATAAAGATAACCTTTAGCAACTTGTTTTTCTCTTGTGAAGCAGGTTTGTTGCAATACCGTCAACATACGGATTCCATTTTTTGTGCTTCTCGACTGTTATTTTATTCAAATCCTCACTGGGTGTAAGACAGTAGGAGGATGCTAAAGGGATTTTTGCAATTAATATTTCGGTTCTGTTCTTTCTGGTGTATTCCTCACTGCCTGGGGCGTGCCTCCAGGCTGCATAGCAATGCTACATGGTCCAAACGCCAAAATGCATAACAATTCTGATGGAAGGTTCTCTGAATATGATCACAAACGGCTGGCTGACTAGCATTGGGTTATGTTATATCTCCTTTTTTGCAACGGCGTATGAGGGACTCTGTAGATAAGAAGAAAAAGGAAAGAGGAGTACATTTCTGTCAGAAAGAAGCTCAGACATGTTTAGGTTTATCTCAGAAATGTTCTAGAAAAATAATCTGAAATTTCTGAGCTTGAGATGTTGAAAATTTGCTAGAAAAAAAAAAAGATCTCAGAAATTTTTTAGAAAAAATTTGAAAATTTCAAAAATCTTTATCTTTTAGAAAATTTCCAAGTTTCAAAAGTGAATTTTTTTTATTTTTTTTCACTTTCTTTTGAAACGGAAATTTCCACATTTTGTTTTTTTCAGATCATTTCAGAGATTAACCTCAAAATCTCAGTTTGTTTGCGGGAATTTCCGTCTCTTTTTTGTTCCGTCTCCAATAGCATCACACAGTTGCCGGAGATTCGCTGTATGAAAATTTTCCTTTCCACCAAAATCCCAACTTTGTTGTATACATTTATACAACAAAGTTGTAGTTATGGAGATTATTGGGCTGCAGTGAATGTATTGTTCTAGGCTTTTCTACCACATACTAGAATATTTGAGTCAACCCCAAATTCTTTCATTCACGACTCACAATCATATCACATCTAAATGTTTGCAGTCCTTTTTTTACTAGCTCTAGCTTCAATAGAATCACCTGGAAACGGCTTTGACTGGACGTTTCAATATAATTAGAAGGACCAGGGCAAATTTAAGCACATTAACCTCATCTACTCTTTCAAATTGGAGCTTAATTGCCTTTTTTTTTGCTTTGCACTTGAAGTAAACAAATCTTGATCATTAGCGGGTGCTGTTAAATGTTTTTTGACAGTAGGAATTTGTTGTATTTGCGTGTTTTCTCTGCATCCCCTTTGCATCAGCTGAACAAACTATAGAGGTCAGTACATGTTCCCTTCAGTGAGGTCTTTCCGACTCTGTAGAGAAGTGAAGCTTCTCGTTAAAACAGTAATTTAGGGGTTTAAGCTGTCAATCTTTTACACCGTTTATGTTCCAAGGGAAAATAAAAAATAACCACAACCCCCAAGGAATGCGTGTCATTAAGAGATCTAAAGAACCGAGGCTTTTTCTGCTCTTTTGGGACATTTCAAACTAGTCTTACATATTAAAAATATGTTCATACTGCGTGTTGCACGTGTTGTCAATGATTTAAAAATGTTTGAGAGTGTAAATACGGTGATATAACTTTTACGGGTGTAAAACAATACATTTTTATAACAAAAATCACTTTTCTCTCAAAAGTGCAGACCGAACTGTGGACCTAGATTGTAGTATTTTGTTATGGCATTTGTTTGAAAGGCCGATCTTTTTTCAATTTTAAAGAAGTCGAAACATTTACATTTACAAGTAAGCTCAAAAGGAAGATTAAACAAAAAATCAGTTTTTTTAAGGCAAAAATTCAATACTGTCATTAACTTAATGTATGAGGATATGTTATTTAAGCTAACACATTCAAAACCTCCGAGCTGGAGGTTAGCGATTTATGTGAAATTCTAGCAATAAAAGTAAAACGTTTGCATCATTTGCAATAAATTCCCAATGGTGATGGTGCACCTGTAGGAAAAAAATATGAAAAGCTGTGAAAATTATGCAGAATTCCTACACTGCTAACATATTTTCACCATGACTCGACTAAATTTGAGTCATGGTCTTTGGGTTCTCCATTAGAACACAGCAGTACTCGTCGGTTCAACTAACCGTAGAAACCGTAGATGCGACAGTGAGGAGCCACAGATGCTGGCCACCTTCTCCTCTGTGCCATAACTAATGGTTTAAAGCATGTGCATTGTGTTATAAAAACAGTAGTTAGGCCACGGGACAAAGATACCCAAAGGGCTTATGGAATATCAAAGAGATAAGTGTTTGCTTCCTCGGTTTTATAGAAGAAAGTCTTGCTCTTGTTTTCTTTATGGCCCACACCTGTTTAGAAAAAAAAACTTAGGCAGAGCAGAAAAATTATGACTCTGTGTTTTCATCCTCATACCCTCAGAACCACCACATTCACTTATTTGCATACTCTGAAAGTCATATAATTGTAGGGTGTGTTGGAGGTATGACGGATTGGTTATAAATCCGCTTGACAAAGTAGCACAGCTTTGACGTGCAGGCACGCGAAAACTGAACAAGCCTCTGACATCTCCCAACTACGTCGCTCCGAACCAAGAATCCACGTTTTTGCCTCAACGGCGGACAGAAAGGGAGCAGGGCGATCGTTTAAGGGGCGATCGTTTAAGGAGAGCATTCTTGAGTGACAGCTGACCTTTTCCTTCTTTCTGAAAAGCGGGGCAATAAAAACTGTTCCCTTCCACCCTCGTCGCTGGGTTATATGGTTTCAGCTGCAAACTGCAGGCTGCAAACAGCAACAAGAATTTCCCAAATAAGGGCCAAATATAAGGTTTGATCTGTCACGCCGAAGCAGCCTCATATGGAATCAATGAAAACTGGAGAACGTTAATGAGTATTGTTGCTCGTTTGAGGAGAAGCTTGAACAAAAAAGTAAAATTTTTTATGGTATTCCACAAGTTGCTTAATTTAAAACCTATTTATAAAACTTAAATGAGCCCTTTGTGAAGTTTCACTTTAACGTTTCATCAGAGTCTTATAGAGATTTTATTTTAGGCCATAGTCAAGCAAAAGCAATTGAAATATTTTTTACAAGTAAAAATGTGGAAAGTGTGGCTCAACCCCGTCTACTCTGATAGCCCTAAATAAAATAAAATGAAAGGAACAATCTGCCTTCACGAGAAGAGTCCACTCTTTGCATAAGTGCAGCTCTTCTGTTAAGGCCGCAGTGTATAATTTTTGTAAAAAAACATGTAAAATTCAAATGCAGAGATACTTTATTAATCCCAAAAGGAAATTAAATAATGTCAAACTGTGACGTTGCAACACGAGACAGATTATGTTTTAAACAATCGGGCTCCTCGTCTAAAGAAATGCGCCGCTCCCGCTCAAAAACAACCACTCAGAACGACGCTGTCAATCATCCCCGTGAAGGCGCTGCTAAAAGTGCGGAACAGGTCACGCCAAAAAGCGTCGATGACAAACGGATGAATAGATGTTTGCAGAGGAGAACTGTGGTCGGCCGCCTCTGCAGAGTGTTCAGCCTCCAGGCGAAGCGATGCTTTCCTTTCCTCCCCGTTCTCCGGCTTGCCAAACGGGGCGAGGCTCTTAAAAACACAATTATAGAAAACAAATATCAACGTAGCTTAAAGCAGCCGCGTCAAATACGTTTACAGTAACGCCGACGGCAAGGCATCTTCTGCTTGCTCAGCAGCAGTCAGTAAACCGCTAATGCTTCCTTCAAGGGGTTTGCGGTGGTCCAAATCAAACCTTAATGCGAGTAGATGGATAATGTCGCATTCATAAACATCATTTCTGAACTGTGATTGCAAATGGATGATTGATAACGTCTCTGTGCATATGTAAATTCAGAATATTTCAGCCAAGTTTGAGCATGTGTAGAAGATTAAAAGTATTCAGGTTGAGTTAAAATCTACCCCAAACAAATAAATCATTCTGATTTGTGTTAGTGGTGGGATACTTTTTTTTTTTTTTAATTTAGAGGCTTGTTGCATTTTTTTTTATCAAATGGAAATATCAGACACAATAAGCAATGTTTTTCATTTGAAATACATTTGTGGGCTATGATTGAGTGCGTAGATACAGCAAATTCCTCTAAGTTTTGATTATGACAATACTTGGTTTTTGGTTCTGTTGTAATTTTTATATAAAAAATTAATGATTTTTTTCACATCTTCTTATTTCTTTTATAATTTTTTTGGAGGGTGAAGGGGGTAAATGAATTAAGAAGGCATTTAAAAATATATTTAAAATTTACAATATTTTTTTTAAATATTTTTTTTAATTTATTTAAAATATATTTTAATATTTTTTGTACATTTTTGGCTTAATTACTGCTCAGAGTACGTTCTCTTCCAACAAAATGTCTGTTTTTTAATCTGCACACTTAAAAAACAGTGTACAGTTTTTTAAGTACACTGTTTTTAATCTACTATGGAGATCTTATTAGAACATAATAGCATGTACTGTAATAAGTCTGCTTCAGTATGGCATGATCCCTTGGAAAAACCAAATTACCATTTAGAACTGAAACATGTTGGCCAGTTTTGCAGGTGCCAACATGGAAATGCAACATTTCTCAACATTTCTGCAATTTGTCATTGCATTAAAAACTGCCTCATTATGCATTCGTAAAAACCGAAGTTGATGCACATAATTACGCTGACTTGCCTTTACGTTTTCGCCTCGGCATTCCTATTCGGCATCTTTTGGAAATGTATCAAACGGTAGCAAAATGTTGTCGGGATGCCGGTGAAAGTGATCAGATAATGACTGTGATGCCCAACCTGGAGTAGTTTAAAGAACGCCAGGATGGTGAAAGTTAGCGCAAGTAAAACTCTTGTTTGGTGAAAACTGTTTTGATTCTCTCTAAAATCCTTATATTATTCCCAAATAAGTTCTACTTTGATTCCATCCAGCTGATGGAGGTAAAAACAGCAGCAGCTCCCCATCCAGGTTTTTTTATACTGCTGCTATTTTCATACAGACCAGATTAAAACATGAGGAGAAAACAGTGAGTACATAGACATAATGAGGGACTTTTTTTTCCCTTTTTTTAATTCTTCCTCCACACCCACGCTCTGCCGAAACGTTTGCGAGGGAGTGGGAGAGTTTTAAGAAGAAGAAGAAGAAAAAAAAAAGGGCTGGACCTTCTTTTCATTTAACTTCAGGATCACAATGACTGAAATTGAGGGAGTCCCATGAGAGACGGAGTGAGCTCTCAACTTTTTTTCTTTCTTTCTTTTTTTACTTTTATTATTATTATTTTTTTTTATTGTTTAGACGCGGCTATGATGCTGCTGGAATGAAAGAGCGGCACCTAATTTGGCTGCAGATTCTCAGCTAAGGTCTGACATCTGGAAGAACCCAAATAACCTGCGGATGGAAACCTGAATGAAAAGTTTCTCCTTTTGTCTTCCTGGATATCCTTCAGTACTGACAGGAGAGCTTAAAGACTGGAGCAACGTTGGAAGGTATGCATTCCCAATTTCTCAGAAAACCTTTCTTACTTACAGCGAAATGAAATGAAATGTTTAATTTGTTATTAGTCGTTTTTAAATCTCATTGTTTTTGCTTAAAGCTCTCTGAGAAAAGCCATGGTTCCCTCTGTGCACTGGCTGCTCCTGCTGTGGAGACTTCAGGCTGTGTGGGCTCAAGACTATGGAGAAGAATATGAAGATGAAGTTGTGAGCACAAGGAGGACAAACAAACTCTTCACACCAAATTCCATACCACAGAACGGCAAATGTAAGTTTCCCTCAGAGGTTGCTTCCCTTGTTATTTTTTGGGGGAGGAAAACAGGGATGGGAGACGTTAAAAAAAAAAATCTCCAGCAAGGACATTGCTGCAGGAGGCAACGCATGTGGATTGATGGTATCTCTGTTCTCTAAGCAATCGGTCTCCACTGTGACTGCTTAGTGCTCCACTACCCAAATGTTTTATTCACTCAGAATCCTGTTTCCTCAGGCGCATTCTCCCTGTGACATATTCAAGAGAAGATTAATGTGGTTTATCCTCAGCCTCTATTAGATCTGCTGCCTCCTCCAGCAGCAGAAGGTTGATGCTCGGAGCGGTTGGTCTTGAGAATGAAGAGCCGCGTTGATAAACTTATAGCCTTCTGAGGAATATCGCAGAACCCCCGAACCTGCGGTTCCACCGCAGATGTTTATGCAGACAAACTCATGAAGTCGTATTGATTTTGATCTCGAACTTGGCGGGAAATGAAAGTGACGGACAAGTTGTAGATGGAAGGCTGACAGTTTGGCACCGGCGAGCTAAAGAAAATAAATACATGTGTTTGGTATGAAGCCAAAATTATACTGATGGAAAATGAAAACAGGTTAAGATCCCTTTTAACCAATTAGGTGCTATGCAACAAAAGTAATTCACTTGTAAAATGATTATTTACCTGTGGTTAACCAAATTCCCTGCCCTGTAGATTGAAGAAACTAGCTTAACAACATAACATAGGCTAAAATACCTCAAAAATGCCATTGTCTTTCTATGCAATTCTGCTAGATTCTCTTCTCCCTTCACTGCTCTGTCTGGAATTTCTCCCATTGAGTTCAATTTCACCTGAGGATTTCACCGGGCCAATCATGGTGTTGATTTTCCATGCTGTTTTTGTTGTAGAGTTGTGACAACCAAATACAAGCACATTAAATTACAAATAGGAATCCTGAAAAAAGTGTCACTTTGACAATCTTTCGGTCTATGGAGCTACGAAGATCGTTAGCTTACCTTAGCCGAACAAAGGTAAGAATTTCACACATTGCTTAATTTGTGTATCTGAATAGCTAACAACTTCTTCTTCAGTAGCTAATAAAATTTGCATGTATTTAGCTCCTTTAACCATTTGGAACTAAACAGTTTTAAGTAAGTTCAAGTTTTTATTGATTGCTAACACGTTTATTAAATGCTAACTGTGCTATTTTTTCAGCTTCTATCGATGAAGACTGCAGCTTGGAGCTAGCCTTCCTGGTCGACAGCTCAGAGAGCGCTAAGGACAACCACGAGCAGGAGAAACGTTTTGTTTCTGATGTAATGGACCGACTGCAGGGCCTCCGGCTGCAGAGTGGCCGCGGACTCAGCTCCCGTGCTGCTCTCCTTCAGTACAGCAGCCAGGTCAAGATAGAGCAGACCTTCAGAGACTGGAGGGGCATTGAAAACTTCAAAGCCAGAGTCGCTCCCATTCAATACATAGGCCAGGGCACCTACACCACCTACGCCATCACCAACCTCACCCGCATTTACTTGGAGGAGTCGGGCACCAAAAGCATCAAGGTGGCCATCCTGCTCTTCGACGGCATCTCGCACCCAAGGAACCCAAACATATTTGAGGCTACAGAGGATGCGAGGAACCAAGGCGTTCGGTTCTTCACAATAGGAATCACACCCGAAGCCAACGAAGCAACCAACATCGCACAGCTGCGTCGAATCGCTAGTGTCCCAGCTACCCGCTACCTTCACAATTTGCAAGATGTTGGCATTGTGGATAAGGTCATCAAGGAGATTGTGAGTAAAGAAAAAACAATGTCACTCCTTGAATCCTTATTTGGTTATGGTTGATTTGGTCAACAGCTTACTAAGCTTTGCGTATCTATTTACCATATAAGTGCGCAATTTGACATTTTGGAAATAAATGATCTTAATGGAAACATGGCAATTTTGAAAAACTTCACGCTTTTTGGATAAAAAGTTTTGGCACTACGATTAGTTGGGCTTTTTTGGCCTTGTCAAAACTGGTTCAGTTCACAAACCTGCGATCATGAGTCACACAATCAACAACCAGATGTTGCCACGGGCATAAACCACAAAGAAGACAACAGGAAGTAGTTGGAGGATGATGGCTCTGCTAGTTCTTTAATGACTTACGTGTGTTTTTTTAATTGCACTTGTTGCAAAGTTGTATTTTTTCCACATTAACAGAACATTGTGCACCTAAAACAAAAATACCACAGCAGTGATATTACCTAATCTCACTCAACTCTGTGAAAACAGTTTACTGACACGGTGAATTCCACAACGCTGATCCCAATATGCATGCACTACTCGGAACAGGATATATAAAGCAGTAGGTTATCTGCTTTAGCCATAACCTAAAGCAAAGGTTATGGCTTTGCACCAAAACCTCAAATGTCATCTAATGATTTCATTAGGCTGACAACGGAGTTTTGTTCCAGACAGAAAAAATAGTAGGTAGCTCATTTACACACACACACACACACACACACACACACACACACACACACAAAAGGAATAACTGACAACTTGACAAGTTTTCAAATTCCTCCAAACAATTTCATTTGGGAGGCAGATCAGAGGTAACATGTTTTTCGGTGTTCATGCTCAGACTTGCATAGACACCCAAAGCCCACAATACTTCACTGCAACTTATATCACTTGTGAAATTGCATGTGTGGTGTTTGATAATTGCTTTTCTTCCAGAGGGCAGAAACTGATTGGAGATGGGAGCCTCAAAAAGCCATTATGTGAACAGACGCTTTCCAAATGTTAGCGCCTTAAGTTTCACCAGGCACCCAATAACAACTTCCTCTGCTTCCGCTGTGGACGGCGGCCGATGCTCTGATTTCCTGGCTTATTGCATGCCTAATGTACACCTGCTGCTAGACTAACAGGTCTGCTGTGGACGCTGTTCGCTCAGATTGCTTCCTACGCAAGCAATCTGAATCTGAGTTGGCAGAGGACTTCAAAAACTTAAAGGGATTTGTCTGCAAACATTCATGCTATAGACGTCTAGCAAAAGCAAAAGCGTCCGCACTCGATTGTTTACGTAAATGTTAATGGTCGACTTTTTATAAGCCACTGCTGTGTTAATTAGAATACAGGGCTTCACAACAACATCCCACCGTCGACATCTTGACTTTCGGTCGGCACACATGCTCCGCATTAAGGCGCTTTGTGGGGGAGATCGGGTGAAGTAAGCGGCAGAGTCTGAGAACACGCAACGCACGCAACATCACCCAACAAACCGTGCTATATTTAGACCCGTCTAAATATGATGAATGAAACACTTTATGGGAACCTTGTGCAAAAACATGCAAAGCATTGCATCTGATATCCAACACATTCTGCTGGCATGCTAGGACCCAGCAGCAGCAGCAGCAGCTAGGACTCAGACTTTCATCTCATTTCCTTGTATAGGCAGCATCTGTATGTCATAAGCATGTGCCTCTGTACCAGCCGAAAGCATGTCTTTTATCTTTAGTCCCAGCATTAGACCGCAGGACTCAATTCCTCAAGAGTGAACAGACTGTTTATTTGGCTTTACGTCTCAATCCAGATCCCCTCCTGGACCTTTGGTGGTATATTTAATTGATCTAATTGATCTTTTAAATCTATTAGCATTGCATATTTGAGAATTTAATTTGCTTTCCAGTGAAAGCAAATGATTGTTCCAGCAAGGCGTGTCGAACAAGAGGAAGTACAGGAAATAATCCGATGCACCAGATGGTTTGTTTCACAGAACCATCTGTAAAGTCCTCTGCTGAAAACAGCTCGAAAATAAAGAGCGGCCACTTTCAGAAGGATGCTTCATAGACGGTTTAAGACTGTGCTTCTTTTTTTTTTTTAGTTGAAGCATCTGGTAGTTTGTATTACGAGCAAGTAAAATCAGTTAATCCCGACCAGCTGAGTCAGTCTAAAGAGAACCTGCCATTGCTTACCACCATGACTGCACTAAAAGCTTCTCTGATGCTGAAGGAAAAATTCAGACTGGTATCAATTTAGAGAGGTCAGACTCTGTCAATGTGACAGGTGTCAACACCAAAATGTAATTAGGTGTGAGCCTCATTTTCTGTATTAATAAGAGTGATGGCATGACTTGACTCTGTTCCATTTCTCGCCCTGCAGACGTCACTGGCAGAAGAAGCTGTAAGTATCAAAAACTGCCAGTGTTGCAAACTTCGGTACAGTTGTGGTCCATGTGCACATTTCCAATGTCATTTTTCATGTTTTCTCAGTGTCCAGCTGAATTGAACCCATGCAAATGTGAGAAAGGTGAGAGAGGACCCAGTGGCCCTGCGGTAAGTCATACTTTATATCCACCCAAACAGGGACGACAGCTTATATGGACAAATGGAGCAATAGGGCCCAGATAGGATGAAACCTGGGTTAGGTTTTTAGGCAACAGAAAGTCATGGTCAGGTTGGTGTGAATCAAAAGTGGAAAAAGTATGTTGCACTCTCTTTTAAGTACAGTAGAGGATCTAATTGCCCTGAGAAACTGATTAGAGACCCTGGCACTCTGGGTGATGTAGGCAGATTTTGCAAGAGGGATTGCACAAAGAAGACATAACTCGGGTGGTCAGTAAGTGTGATACATGTGCATGTTATTCAACCACTTCAAAATCACTAAACACAACTATATTGAACCACTTCAGTTGTGTAGTGCTCCTCTGCTGCTCCCAGGCATTAAATCTGCCTTCTGACCAATCAGTGCCGAGGAGCGCTCTGCAGACAAAGGCTCCTACAGGCTACATAATTGCAGGGTTCAGAAGAGTTTAGAGACTTGTGCGGGTTTTTAGAAGTCTTGTCTCCCTGAAGCAGTGAGAGTAAAGCAAATACTTTGCATTCTTCCAGTAGTTTATTGAGAACAGGTCGAAACGTATATTTACATGGGAAATCAGCAGAGTCACGTCCGTGGAAGGAATCCTGTCTCTCTGGACGATCTGAGAACACATGCTTGGCAGATTCCGTGCTACAGCCGGGACTTTCTTTGGGTGCCAAGCATGTCGTGATACGGACTCGCCTTTTACTCAACGGAGAAGGCAGGTCGCAGTCAAAGCGATTGCTGCTGTGAAGCCTTTTCTCTGGATTAGAGCAAAGTAATTACCCCTTTAGTCCTGATGCTCAGAACAAAAGCTGTTATACATCAGGGGCAGCAAGGGACGCAGTGACGAAAGCAATGTGCGCGACCAGAGATCACTTGAAGACAAGAGTGTTCACAGACTCCATATTATAAAGGAGAATAAGGCCAAGAAGTTAACTGAGTAGAGAAGGCAGCGTCAGTGACTTACACCATGTTTTCTGCAAACAATGCAGCTCTTAGGTTTGGTTTGAAAAGCTGGAAACTCTTCATTCTGGTCGTCTTTTTAAGGTGACAGTAAACTGATTTCTTGGTGTGCATGTTAAAGTTTAGATCCCACTCTGGTAGTACACCTAGATTTTGTTTTTGTTTCCTCTTCTGCCTTTACCATCAAGCCATCTCCAAATCCCAAACCACCCATTTACCCACAGCCACATCTCAAAGAAAAGCAGAGAGCAAAAATCGACTATTCCTCAGGGAAACGCCTGTGCATCATCAGCTGCTGTCTGTTCCTTGACGTTAAACAGTGATCAAGCAATAGAAGAGATGTCTGATTGCAAAATAACCTTCAGTGGTCGAGATCGTTTTCATGTTGTCTCAACGTCTGCCATAGGGCAAGAAAGGACGTCCTGGAGACGATGGAAACCCCGGCGCAAAGGGACAGAAGGTACAGCCAATGCAACAACCCTTGAACTTACTTCACTAAGTAGTTCAAGGGTTCCAAGGTAAATCAAAACCTTTCTTTAGGGTGAAAGCGGTCTCAGTGGACTTCCAGGCCGGGAAGGAGCCGAGGTGAGTCAAGGGTCTTCAGTTTGGTTCATGAAGACCCTTATCGTTTTCTTTACTGTCTTTACTGTCTTTCTTTGATTTAACAAAACTCTCTTGCGCACACAGGGTAAGCCAGGATACAAAGGAGAGAAGGTACTGTATGGATTTTAATCCAAATCCCTCTTACGCCTTGTTAGATTCCAAACCAAAGGGTTCCCACGCTGATTTAAAATCATTATAAGTGACAGTGACTGGGGGATTATGAGCTTCAGATGTGATAACATTTGAAAACATTGTAACATTTCATCGTCCCTTGTTTAATCTCAGACCTGTCTGCAATCGCCTGTACACTGCTGTCATCTTCTGCGACTGCAAAGCTCTCGGATTCTGTACATTCCCATGGCATTAATTGTTGCAAAGCAGCTCAAACCTAAACCCATCAACAACGGTATTACTTTTGCGTAGATGGGGTTCGGGAAGGAATCTAAACTTTTGTTTGTTCTCTCGCAGGGGGAAAGAGGAGAGTGTGGCACACCAGGCGTTAAAGGAGACAGAGTATGTTTGGAGTTATTTGTTATTCCATCTAGACACCAAATATAAAATATAATACTTTATCATAATGCCTGATTTGTCAGCTTGAGATGAAAAAAAAAAAATCTACCTAAAGCTAAGTATTTTTCTGTTTGAAAGGTAATCTACACTTTCAATCCATTTCTGATAAAAACACGTCTTTTTTCAGGGCCCTGAAGGTGTTATTGGTCCAAGAGGAAACCGTGGACTTCAGGTTAACTTTTTTATATTCTTCCATTAGATTTATTTATAAACCCAGCTGCTGCTTTTGCACAACCAAATAATATATAGAACTGTCAGTTTTAAATTACTCTCTATGCAATCACTTAGTCATTCATTGTTGCAGTTGTTCGTGCTTTTGTGGTTTCTTCTTCACACTTCCATGTTTATGATCATGAAACGAATGTTAATACGAAACAAACCTGGACCTGAAAGACGATTTCCAGCATGAAAAGGATGTATAAGGTCATAAAAAAACAATCTCCTTAAGAATTTTATAAAAACAAAGTCTTCCCGTCTCTCCCTCCTTTTGAGGGTTTTATTTATTTTTTGGGGGATTCTACAGTTCTGGCTGTAACCAAGTTTGTCTGTGAAAATAAACAAAAGGGAAAGAAAATGAAGAAAATGTGTTTCGTCACGGCAAGACAAGAGCTCATCTGTGATTTATTGTGGTTTGTGTTTCATGCTCATGGTTTGTCATGTGCAACACCTTTATTTGTGCTTCAGGGTTTGCCGGGTCAACCAGGTGATGTGGGACCTGAAGGCATCATGGGCAGAAAAGTAAGCACAAGTTTGACCTTTTCTTTTTTTCCTTTCTTTTGATTTTTTTTTTGATGCATGCCAATCTGAGAATAATGACAGAACCTGATGCTTCTTAATATAACATGCATTCCTTTCTTCGTGTTTATGTGAAGAAATCACTTCATGTGTTTGCTTTTTTTAAACGCACCATGTGTCGACATAAAAAAAGAAACGGAGACAGCTGCTCTCGAAAATAAAAACTAGTTAAGAATTAACCGGTCAAGCAAAACACATTCTCACATCCAGCTTCAAGTCAAAAGTAACGCCAAGTGTCAGCTTTTAAAACCTTTTTCTTGTCGCATCCAGCATATAAGGAACAGCTTCACATCTTCATCTTGCCAATCATCTTTCCCCAGCGGTAGCTAACCAGTGCACCAACTGGGCCGATAATAGATGCTGATAGGAAACCTTATTCCACATCGCTCCCTTATCAACAAATAAGGAGGTCAACCAGGGGGGGATAAACTTAACCTTCCTATTAACCACGACCTTCAGGATCACTCGGTTTAGTTTTCATCTTCGCTACATGTTTTCACTAAAGTTTGTTTTTCTTTGTTGGAAAAACTGCTGGCTTTTTCCATGCTGCTACGCCAGCGTGTTGCTAAGGTAACACCGTGAGCTTACTGCCTCAGCTGAAAAACTGACAGTCCACATAGAGAAGAGGTTTTACAATCAGAAACGCAAGTAAGACGACTGTTTGGCAGCGGCTCCGGAACGCATTTTAAAATGCCAGACTCACTTTACAAGTCTGACCTTGAAAAATTATAAGATGAGTTGCAGGATTGGGCCCATTTCAGCAACAGTAGATTCTATTGGAATTTTTTATGTAATTGAGCAACTCAAACTAGTGTTTATTTGGTAGGTAGATGGACAAACACACCTGGTTTTCAATTTTTACCAAATAAAAATCTTAAAAGTGTAATGTACATTTGCATTCAGCCCTCGACTTCCCATTAATACTTTGAAAAAAAGTATTAACTAGCGAGGTAGAGGCAAACTGACTGCCTTGGATTTTATTTAAGGGTGTCAAGGCAACACCAAACACGCTTTTAATGAAATATATGGAAGCTGGTGATTGCAGCTGCGAGGTATAAATACTTTTGCAAGCACCTGTTTCTTCCTGAACCCCGAAGTTTCGTTTCAGTGAAGATGAGTCAGAGATTTTTCATCCCGTCTTCGGATGAGGCCTCTCTGTCGAGGTTCAACTCCACAAACATAATTAGGGCAATTACTTCGTCATCCATTTTTAAACTGTATCTTCCCGGTGACGGCGATTACCTCCACTCATCAGTGCCCTGCATGGCTTCAGCTGAAGATCAACAAAGTTAAACATCTCCATCATCAAGACGTCAGACGTAGCCGTGTCCAGTCGGATTTTTTTTTGCTGAGCATGCACAGCTGACATAAGAACAATACGCAATGAAAACAAAATCTGCAGAGAATGTGGCTATTTAAGACATTTTGTTTGTTCTCGCTTGCACTTTTGAAGCATAAAAAACAAACCCAGCCATTTGTGCAGACAGAAAGCAAGACTTGTCATTAAAGCAAATGGCTTCGGAAAGGAAACAAGCTGCGTGTGAACACCATTCCCTGATGATTAACATATCCTTGAAGCCATAAACATCTTATAAGAAAATAGTCAAGACGTCAGCGCTAGTCTTAAGAGCGACGAGGGGAAGTTATGTGGATCACTCAGACATTAATAATACACAGGATGTGTGGTGAATCAGACCTTTAATCAACTTATGAGCTGCAGCAGCATGTAAGGGAAAACATATTGTCGTGCCGGTGTGGCTATTGGAGGACTTGGTGTCTTTTGTCATTAATTAAGCTTGATGGCAAATCAATTGGTACATGAAATCTTTGTTAAATATATTTATCCACATATTTAACTTCACTTCAGATCCTGCAAAAAACTTTGTGTCTGAGTGAAGTTTTGAGGGTTTTTTTCTCCGCATAATAAAATACATATCTCCAACAATGACTTGGGAAAGCAAAAGTACCTTTACTGTACATTTAAAATAATTTGTTTTGCTGTAGTTGTACTTTTTAGCAGCATAAATGCCTAAACAGTGACCAGGCCCGCCATTTTGGATGTCGAAGTTACGACACTGGGCCGTAACTGTGCAATTCTCACATTGTTGTACGCATGCGCAATTCTCACATTGTTGCACGCATGCGCACTCGAACCCACAGATTTGCGTAGGGTGCGCACTGAGCATTGGACCGGGCGGTAGATGAAAATAAGTAAAAATAATTTCCATTTCCGACTGGCACCCTTTTCTCATGCTCTACATTAAAAAAACAACAACAAAACAACTGAAAATATAAATAACAATTCAGCCTAATTATGATGGACCTCCCACTGCTGCCAGTCAAATGCGTCAAACGAAAACGGAACTTAACCGCTGATGTTCCTCGGCAAGCTGAGCTAACAGAAGTAGGTAAAGAAATGCTTAAATTGATTAATTAGTGTTGAAATGAATTAGTTCGTGTTTAAATGAATTCGCTGTGTCTCAGAGTTAATGCTAAACTTTCTAGCATGTTGACAGCTAGCATTTTTGACAACTAGCATTTTTGAGTTTGAAAAGTCGAAAAAACTAGGAAATTTTTTACAATGGTATATTTCCATAATTTAGACGTTTGAAACAAAGAACGTTTCTAGAAAAAAGCATTCAGAGATTAATCTAAACATTTCTGAGATCTTTAGCTGAAATGTAGTCTTCCTTTCTTTCCTATTTAAAATGCCATTCACTTTACTCCTAATATGAGCCGTTATTATTTTTAAATGATTATAAATTATTAGATGATGAACCTTTTCGCCTTTACTCATTAATAAATATACTTCACAAAACAATCTGTCATATTGTTCGAGTTAACAAAACAGGACAACAGATGCTGTTGATGGTAGAGATGGCTTGAACTTCCTCTTTCTCTTTGCTCTCAGCAACTTGTCAATATAAAACCCACGTTTTTCATAATAAAGGTTGAATAGCTTGCCTGCATTATTAATTTGGCCACCAAAAAGTCTTTGTATCTTCAGTTTTTTTTTTAACAAAGGCCAAAAACTTCGTCCCAGACTGTTGTCTTCCACATGTTTGCTCTGTTCCCTACATGGCTTGTGTCAAATCAAATTTTGAAATGGCTCTGAATGAAAACTAAAGCCACCCTTTAATTAAGTCTGTACACTAAACATGACTGTGACATCATTCATACTCCCTATTTGATCATTTTTAATAATCCCGGGCAACAGCACACTTGTCTTTGTGAGGAAATTGAAGCTTTTACTGCCTGTCTCCACCTATAACTCAAACACATCAATAGAGTCAATCACTTTTTGGTTTTTTAAACCAGATGCATACACCAGTCCGAATCCCGGCGTACAAACGTGTCACCGTATCGACGACACAAAGTCGCCCACCGTGATTACAAAGTGTTCGGTTTTGATCGTTTTTTCCCCTCGCAGTAAATAGCACTCGTTCTCACAACGCTGACATTTATAACACTTCAGATTAAAATCACCTAACGCCGGCATAAATAACATGAGAAATGTCAAGTATCTCCAAAAGCTCATAAAGCGAATGGGAGGTAGGAGCTATGCATTTGAACGGTTATTGGTGAGTTACGATCGGCTGCCGCTGTGACATTTGAAACTCCTCCGAAGAAGCTCATCTGTTATTAACTTGTCGGCTTATTTGTCGGTTCTTTCTTTCAGCCTCCTCTGCCAAGTTCTACCTGCCGTTCCTCCTATAAGCACTTACTTCACACCAAGTGGTCGCCTCCTAATTATTTTAGAAAAATGTTCACGTTAATAGCCTGGGTGTCATCCTACATCACCAAAATAGCAATGTAATGTCAGCGGGAAGCATTGTCCTAACTTGCTTGGAAAGGGCAATGGAAGGGGTGGGGGGACAAAAAGCATCGGTATGCACCTATAACAATCTCCACGCCTCTTTTTCCTGACTCCCATATGTCCTTTTTATGAACGCCGCAGCTTTGATTTACAGTCACTGTGTAGAGAAGCAACAGCTTTAAAAAAAAAAAAACAATTAAGTCTTAAATCAAGTTTCGTCAATGGATAGTGGAGGCAGGACAAAGTGGGTTATGTCTGTGGGTTTTCTTTGATTTTTCTCGTTTGTACACAAGGATGAGGGACATGTGGACAACATGTACCCACATTTATCTTTTTAATAGGGGGAGCGGGGGCTTTCCGGACCACCTGGAATTCAAGGTGAGACTGGGATCGGCCTTCCGGGACCAAAGGTAAAATCCGCTGTTACGGAAAAATCATTTTGCGAGAACATAACGACCAGCCTTTTGTGTCTCACCCTGCCTGATCACTCCCCTCGCCATCTCGCACTCTGCAGGGGGATGTCGGTTTCCAGGGGCAACCGGGGCCTCCCGGCCCTACAGGGATCGGCGAGCCCGGACCACCGGTGAGTTAGAAACGAGGACAAAAGGTGTCACTAGTGTATTACAGGCGGATTTGCTGTTCTGCTTCTTACGGTTCCAACCTGCTTCTGTCAGGCTTGTAACTACATGAAATATGCCTTTTGTTGCACAAAAGAAAAAAGAACAACCTTTTAACCTCTCTAAAACCCTGTAACTACGCACATATTAAAATAATTTTTGTGTTTTCCTTCCTTCTTACATCATTAACTGTTATTATCAGGAGCAGAGATGACATCAGGCAAAAAGGAATGTCTTTGGCATTTTGTATAAGCACAGCTAGCATTACCAATGCTAACTCGGCATTAGTAATTATGTGTGCTACATTCCAATTAGACCTAGTTATCCAGCAGTACTGTGTGTTTAATTAGTTATTCAAAGGACTTGGCTTGGCACAATTGGCCGCCTGCCACTACTGACTGGGTGTTTGAGAAGTCGGAGCAGAATACACAAGGAGAAACAGATGATCGGATTTACTGCTAGTTTTGATGTTCAGAGAAAGCAGAATGTTAATGGCAGGAGACGGAGAGCGATTTGTTGACGTCAGCATCACCTCAGCTTTCACCAGGAAGGAATTACAGCCGAACGAAATACCAGACCAGATTAGCGTAGCTTCTGTGGAGGGAAAAAATAACGGAGAGGAAACATAAAAAATCAGCAACATAGTCGGAGAGCAGTCGAAGAAGAAAGTGAGGAAAAGTGGCAGCAGAGACGGCTCAAGTCATTCTCGCGATAAACTGATCAAACGGTCGAGAACAATTTGATGAATTTGAAAACAGAATATCAGAAGCCGACACCTTGTGAAAGTCAACTCAAAACAAGGAACGCTACGTTGGGCTACACGCTGCACTTAAAAAAAGAAAAGATTTCAAAAGAGTTCTTTTTTTTTCCCTATGGAGGGAATAAGTCTTGTCCTCTAGCGTCACATAGTGTCTTGTCTGTGCACTTTGACTTATAGCAGGTGTCTTTTTTTTGCTTTGCAGTGAAAACATTCAGGCTTCCTGTTATCCACTGATTTTGAGTCAGAATTGGTTCACTCCTTCCCCAAATTGATTCTATTAAAGATCATTTTACGTGTTTCTTCTATTTTTTCAGGGTCCTCAGGGGCCACAGGGAGTCCAAGGAGAGAGAGGACCGACGGGAGAAGGTGTGCCTGGCCCCAAGGTGAGTTGGGGTTCATATATTTATTTTATTTTTTTAAGCCTAAAGCTCCTGGGAGAGACGGTATTTCCTGAAAGCCTCATGCACTCAAGCCAGCTAAAAGCTTCAGCCTTTCCACCCGTTTCCATGGATCCACATTCGCTTCACCCGTCCGCCGTCGCCCTCTGACTTCCGCGGAAAAAAACAAAAACAAATCTCCCATCTGAGCTCCAGATTCCGACAGGAAATTGACAACATGTATGGATGGGAGACATGATAACACATGGCAGTAAATTCCCCATATGGCGCAGTGGTGCTGCTTCCATTACCTCACGCTGCGGCGCGGCCTATCGATCGACCCTGGCAGGAGACGATGAGAACATCTCGGCGCGAAGAGGAGAGGATTCAGAAACAGGATGGGGAAGGGGAATAAAAAAAGGCCAGAACGCCCCCACGGTTCAGCCAGTGATTCAGTCGGAGGGAACTTATAGTCGGCTGTAGCGTCTGTGTTTCCTCTGTCGAACACCAGCAGAACATCGCCCACATGTGGAAACACATCTTCCTTCATGAGGAAGTTTTCATGGGAGAATTACGGTATTGTGTGTTTCCACTGCACACACACACAAACAACAAAAGACACTGCTGGTTCTGATTAAAAACTCTCTGAAGTTTGGAAAAAATATTCACTTGTTCCACGTTTTCGCTAACATGTGCAACTTGAGAAACTTGATTTAACTTTCAAATCTTGAATAACTTACTTCCATCCTCAGAGTTGCGCACAGTAACCAGCTCAACACCTGGTTCACTCATAATTTTGCCCAAAACGATGAATGTAAAATAAGATTAAATCACATCGAGGCTCTTTATTGTGGCAGAAGCGGATGTTAAACGCAGTGTGAGTAATCTGCAAAAACGTCTTAAAGGCGAAACACGCGTAATTGCTTTTTTTGTTTTGTTTTCTTCTCCTGCAATATTTACCAAGCAACTCCGAAACACAAGTTATGCTTCAGGTGAAATTCTTACTTTACCCTCACAGCCGGACTGTCATCTAATTCATCACCTGGCGCCGTTGCTCTGAAAAGTAACAGTCTCCACCATAAAAACTGGAGAAGGTGTTTCCCCCCACCGCTAGATCACCCTCCAGGGTACTCTCTTTCTTTTCTGTCTTTCTCTTTTCTTTTTTTGCAACAGCACACTTGGCTGTATTCTCACAGATGGCGTTCCCTCTAAAGCGGAGTTCCTCACATGACTTGCCCCGACAAGCTCCAGATTCGCAGCAGTATAACCCTTTTTTTTCTTTCTTTCTTTTTTTACACATCATTAGCGCTTCTGCTTTGAGCTCCGATCGCGCATTTATGACAAATAAATTGAAACGTCTGGAAGCCTACATTGCAAATGCGGCATTGCTATGCTAATTAATGTACATCTTGTTGTGGCTTCGTTTTGTTGTTTCCTGACTTTGGAAAAACCTTGGAAGACTGGTAAAATTTCCTTCGGGTAGACGATGTGGCAGAGGCGCCTTTTTAAAAGTAAATTCAGTTCTCTCTGTTTGATGGAAGCCATTACTTTTTCCTGTGCCACATTCATCTGTGAATCATTCACAAAGCCGTCTGTCCAAGTTTTAAAAAAAAAAAAATCTATCGACCTTCTCTTGAGTTTTTTTTTATATATTATCCAATAGTTTTATATCAAATAGATAAGGCTTTGGTGACTCCGGGGGAATATTTTGGTATGCACCTGGGAATTGGACCACCACCCTGTGATTTATGGAAAGCCTTCTCAGGTTGACCTTTGCGTTCTCAGTTTACCTCAATAAATCTGCTTCTGTTTCTGCAAATTAATTTAAAGGGACAGTATCATGTATTTACCAGGTACCTCCAGTTATTATAAAAATGCTATGTATGTATTAAATATGACTTAAAAAGAAAGTTTAAGCCCTGAAATGGGGGCTCTGTCTCTTTAAAAACTCCTGCTTTTTCTGAGAAGGCGCGATCATGAGGTCATCACAACGTCGCTCCTCTATTAATGTTTTCACCAGTGTTGCACTGAGAAGTGGCTCGTATAATAAGCTCAATGCGCAGTTCCACCATCGTTTGCTATTTGCTGCTGGCTAGTCTGAAGGATTTGAGAAGGGAAGTGGAGCTGTGAGGCGGAAGCTTGGAAGCTGCAGGTCCAAGGCGGAGCTTCGCCCCAAAAGGCGGAGCTAGGACCAGCGAGCCTGCGTTTTGAACAGCTGAATGGTTGCCACTGAAGACTAAAGGATTTCTGAAACATGAATGAAAGAATCAAGGCAACGCTCTGTTGAGGGAGTAACATTACAAAATCATATAAAGCAAAAAAAAAAAATTACATCAATTGTCTCTTTAAGAACACTTTAAGATAATGTGAGTCTGAATTACAAAAGCAAAATAACAAAAATATTAATGTTCGCCTCTAAACGAACATTAATGTTCGTTTAGACCATATAAACCATATGGCTCTTTGTAAATTGAGAAGAATTGCCTTTTTGTTTTCCACTTTAAAATCACTAATACACAGAACCTGATAGTGCCGACTTCATCTGGATCACGTCTTGATTGGACTGGACTTCTCCATATTGGAATTTATCAGGCAGAATAAAACGGTATTGACACAAATTCCTGAGGGTTTGAATTGTTTAGCTGTGTTGCTTGGTGCTTTGGGGTGACTGATAATTGAAATTGCGAACGTTTATGTTTCTTTTTCACTTTGTTTCAGGAATCAGAAACATTAATCTGAAGCTTCTAACCAGAAATATGTCATAAATCCTTTACATGACCTCTGTACACGTACAAAACATCGTTCTATACGCTATTTGTGAATATTACATTACAGGTAAAGGTAAGCTTTTATGTGTCTGAGTGTAGCAACTATCAAAGACTTATGTTTTCCCTCCCTCTTTTGCTGATGTGTCGTATGGTCTTGCTTTGCCATTCCTGTGAGCACATCTAATATCTCAAAAAGTCAAAACGCAATAACTTCTCTGTCCGCCTTCACAGGGCGAGCGAGGCACAGAGGGGCCACGGGGGCCCAGAGGACAGCCGGGCCTAGGAATCAAAGGAGACAAGGTAGAGTACAGAGAGGCCATAAACGAGGCACCGTGCTGAAAAGACTTCACAAAAGCGGAGAACGCGAGAAAGCTAAAGCCCCGTTGTGAAGGGAAGGAGGGCAAAAGTTGCTAGAGCTACCGATAAATGCACTGAGCGCGGCGTTGTATAGGAGGTCACAGTCTACAGGCTATGAATTGAGGTTACAGCTTGAATGGTGTAGGAGGACTGCAGTTTTTATGGTTTGGGCTGTTGAATGTGGAAACATTAGCACTTTACTGGCGCATCCAGACACCAGTGTAAAGGCAAGGTTTTTATTTGCCGCAATGCGTTGCAGACACTCGCATCTGTCAGGACATGGGCTGGAAGTACTGAACTGATTTGCAAGCAGCGTTCTGAAGTCACAAGAAATATTTGTTAGCATTTATATGATGTGAAAATATTGTGGGGGGAGGAGAGAGTTAAACCAAACTATAGATCAGTAGGGAACGAATAAAGTTGGATACTTTCTGAATGTTATACATAGTAAAAGGTTGCAGCTGAAACCAAAGGGTGATTCACTGATGAACTATGAGCATGTATGTGGTATCATGTTTTTTTTTAAACTTCATTCTTATAGGGGGATTTTGGCCCTCCAGGGTTTCCAGGGCCCTTGGGCCTTCCAGGTCTCGGCGTCCAAGGAGAAAAGGTACGCAGCTTCGTTATTAAATTGTTCATTAGGCCTTAAGTTGACCGGATTTGATTATTTTTTAAGTCGATGCCTGTTTTTCTACTTTCACTTACCGTTACTTATTGCCCTTATCGTTCAGTGCCTATATGTGCCAATAGAACAGGCGTACCTAATAAAGTGGACGGTTGGTGTGTTTCAGAGTAGTAAAAGGCCATGATATGACGATGTTAAACTTATAATACAATAACACAATAGCATTTTTGTGTGACATCTTAACATGACTCTGCTCTTTCAAGCAAAATTTAAATAAATTCATATCGCCTTTGTCTTCAGCTTCTTTTTTCTTCCTTTCAGGGAACAGTGGGCCCCCGGGGGCCACCTGGAATCAGAGGCCCACCGGGAGAGGGTTTTCCTGGACCCAAGGTTTGTCCTGACACAAACCCTACACATAATTTTTTTTTTTTATCAAAATTGATTTCACTTGTCACATCTCAGAATATGTGTTAATCCAGCAGAACTTGTAACAGAGATAAAGAACCTGAGGACTTCTCAGTTTTCCTTCACTGCATTATCTGATTTAAAATAAGGAGAAGATTAAAAGTACAATTTAATTAAAATCTAAGTTAATTGAGTGCATTTTAGTGAATAATGCAGAGGATGACCGCACCAGTAGCCAGTGGGCAGTAGCGTTCCAACGCATCTGAACAATGAACTTTATCTCGCACAGGGAGACCAGGGGCTGCCAGGAGAAGTGGGGGCTCCAGGAGAACGAGGAGCTGGTGAGCCCGGTGCCAAGGTGCTTCACTGTTCTTTTTCATTCAAAGCTAACAGGAATCAATCATTTTAAGGTCTCACTCACATTAAATCAAGACCACTCTGTTCTTATGACTCTGCTCCACCGTTCCTCTGAATCTAAAACAGGACTCCGATTTTGATGTGAAGGCACTCTGAACATCAAATAGTTTTTTTTGTTGCTTTCATGGCCATTCTGCTATAGTGCTACCAAGAAAGGTAGCAGAAATTGATTTGGATATTTCCTACCAATCTGCTAAATTGAGTCATGGGAGGTTTCTGCTCCCCAACCGTCAGTTTCAGCCTCACTGCAGAGAAGAAAGCACCAGTGTTTCTACTGCCTCTTAGCTGAAAAACTCTCCTGTGTCTTTCGAAACACAGGAGAGTGTTGTTGTTTTCTCTTTCTTGTGTCTTCAAAGACCTTCCATATTCTGGCGGGTCCT
Organism: Phalloptychus januarius; assembly: GCA_902982915.1. Lineage (NCBI taxonomy): Eukaryota > Metazoa > Chordata > Actinopteri > Cyprinodontiformes > Poeciliidae > Phalloptychus > Phalloptychus januarius. The sequence goes on from CADWAE010000467.1 coordinate 2,447,379, forward strand.
TAATTTCATAGTTTGGTCATTATCTGGTGCGAATGTGGCCAAAGTTTAACGTCTGCAGCAGTTCAAACACTTTCAAAGACCCAGAAACCTTTCTGCAGGGTGAGCCAGGATCACCCGGACTGTCGGGTTTGCCTGGACTTCCTGGAGAGGACGGAGCTCCAGGACAAAAGGTAGTTGGACGGATGTCCTCTAGAGCTCTATAAGAAGTGAATGACAAGTTGTTTGAATGTCCGAGTTTCTGGCTTTAGGGCGAACCTGGAGCCGTTGGTCTTCGAGGTCCAGAAGGCACGCCAGGGATTGGCACTCAGGGAGAAAAGGTACACAGTAGCCAGGGGCAAAGTAAAGCCTGGTGGCCCGCCAGGCTTATATTACCCTTTGGGTATATTGCTGTTATTACGTCTGACGTTTCTTACAAAAGGTATTTGTTGACCTGTATGCACATTGGTAAATGATGAGTGTAGGGTTATAATTATGACATAAACAACCATGTCCCTGACATTGTTGCTCAGGGTGACCAAGGCCAAAGAGGAATAAGAGGGCTGACAGGTCCGCCTGGCATTGCTGGACCCTCTGGACCGAAGGTAGGAAACCTTTGAGTATAGGGTTATTAGCTAAAACCATAAGCAGTCTACGACATGAGAAAGACTGACATGTTAATGAAAGGTTGGGATTTAATAATATGGTTGAACGAATCTCTAATCAGGGAGAACCAGGGTCACAGGGACGGCCCGGTTCCGCCGGACCGCCGGGACGTTTCATCAGCGGACCCAAGGTACGCGCTTTCAGTTCTCACTTTGGAAAAAAACAAAAATTTACAATTCCTGCATATTTTTCAAATTTCTGCTGAAGTGCTAATTATACCCCGGTTCATTTTCAATGGAAGCAATTATCACTTGTTTTGCAAAGATGTCATTATAGTTCAAGTGAGGAATTATGAATATGAATTATTCCCTGAAGAAAAAAAATCTAAGTTCCTGTAGCATACAATATAGGGAAAGAACTGTGAAATAGTTAAAAAAAGAAAAAACAAGAAAGCTGGGGCGAGGTTCATGAGCAAAAATAGTAATCGAGATATTATGAAAATAAATTCCTGTTTGGTATGGCTTAGGTACTAAATATGCAGGACTGACGTTTTCTAACACACATATGGAATAATGTCGGCAACTTCTGTTTATTTAACACCATAATTAAACCTTCCATTTAAAATACTTTAATCAACAAACGAACGCCAAACTATGTCAGAATTAAACATTAAATAACTTGTAGAATGATATATCGTAGTAACACAGTCAAATGTGAGTGTGGATGCTTAACATTGGATTGGGTGTCTTTTACAAAAATTTATTTGTGACATATTATCAACTTTTGGCAAACAGAAATAAATTTGTTCTGCAGTAAGAAAAGTTTAATTTTATCTACTTTAAGACTTTTACCATAGGTTGATTCACTTCAAATACTCCAGAGTGACCACCAGGGGGCGAGAGTGAAGCTTTAGGACTATGGACACCCTACTCCATCGCTTAAAATCACCAATGGATATTCTGAGTTGTAGAGCTTAATTAAAAAGTTTCTCCTACATAGAAATAAGCCTTTAAGTTGTCATGGTTACTTATCATGATAAATATTTCAGAAACTTCTCATATAAAACTGTAATAACTCTATACAGTTTTACTGTTGGGTACATTTATTCATTCATAATCATAATCATGATCATAGGTTGAGTTTATTTTGGGATTTTGACATCAATCATTTAAAAAAATCCTCTAATTTGGACTGAGTTAAAACAGCTAAGAATGTGTAGTGTGTGTACTTTTGCCAACTTATTCTGAAACGTTCTTGTATTAAAATGTTGAAGGGCGATCCTGGACCAGGTGGACCTCCGGGTCCAATCGGCGAGACTGGCTTTGGACTGCCTGGCCCAAAGGTAACAATTGTTTTCTTTTTGGTGCTTAAAATTGAACTGAAATGGAAATAATCATTCAAGAAAACTATAGGCTTGGATAAACTAATACATCACGGCACAACAGTATTTATTTGGGAAATCAGTTATGAAAGAGCATTGATGGGAGGCCGATTGGGCTCCATAGGTGTAGAACTGGAATCCTTTGTATGAAAACTTGAAGTTCTTGTTCTGTTTCAGGGCGATCGAGGTGACCCGGGTCCCGCAGGTCCATTTGGCCCCAAAGGAGACGGCTATCCCGGCCCCATGGTGAACAAAACCAAATCAAACACAACTTTTTCTACCCGGCAGCCTATAATTCTCCACATAAAGAACCATTCATCACACATTAAACCCAGTTTTATAAGGTCTCTCTTATGTTTCCCTACTATATGTTCATGGATAGACAGATCCAGCTGTCTATCCATCTGTTAGACGTTTATTACCCAAAAGTTTCAGAAGCTGTTCCGTACAACCTGCAGCTAACGCTCAGAAGAGACACAAAGAGACCAGATTTATAGTCAGGCGAATCCTCATCTAGAGAAACCTCCTCCTCCCAGTACTTAGATAATAGTTGAGATCTGATATTTTACTGACCTTTTTGTAGAAATCTAGATTTGACATCATGGTTAGAAGTGCAAACAAAATGAGAATGGGATAGAAAAGCCGGATAACATTCTGTTGATTGGTTGCTTAGGGTCCTCCTGGTCTGCCGGGGCTTCCTGGAGAAGCTGGGCCAGAGGGCGTGGGCCTCCCGGGACCAAAGGTGAGAATAAGTCAGAATCAGAGAGAAACCAACAACCTTCCTTTTTGATGGTTCCTCCAGGAAATCTTTAGTGTGACTAGTTTTCCAGTTTCTGGTCAGCCAATACCATATTCTCTTTAAGAACTGTCTGTTTTCCAAATGTCAAAATTTTTGTCGACTAAGTTTGTTTCCAAATTAATAAATTTCTTTACAAATGTAACAAACGTCCTGTGGCAGAGGGATTTCTTTTGTACTCAAAGTTGTGAATGAAACAGGAAATGGGGACGGACCAAAAAGACCAGCACTCGCCTAAATGCAGCCGTCTATTTTAAAAATCCTGTCATGGTGCGTTCACTGGTCAAGAAAACGTTGGACTTTTGAGTTTCTGTCCAGAGCGAGTACAGTGGCCAGCCGGTGTCGCGGTGCATCTCTACTTTTTAGTGGATATGAATAAAATTCCTACTTTTAGAAGGATTTTTTGATTAAAAAAAAAAATCTAAATTGAGCTAATAGAGAGTAAAAGAGTGAAAAAACTTCGGATTAAACATACAAACGTACAATTTTAGACTCCCTGCTTTTGCTTTTTGTTCTGTCTTTTTTCAAGATGTATTTTATGGCAAGCAAAAGCCAAAGCTAAACATTTTCCTAAATAAAATGACATAACACACATAATGCTGCAATATTTTAGTCACAAAATGTTTGCAAATCTATATTAAAGTTGATAAACAGATTAAACGTTTTTTGCTCTGTACCTGCATTCTTCTGCTGAACATCTAGTGTGTTTCACAACTTTTTCAGGGGGACATTGGATTCAGAGGGTTGCCAGGTTTACCCGGACCCCCAGGCGAAGGCGTCCAGGGACCGCCGGTAAATTCACAATCATTTTGAAATCTTTGTTTTCATCCAAAGTGCTGCGTTTCCGTTTTGAACTTTCTCCTGACCTTCGAAATGACAAAGTTTGAACTTAAGTCGCACAACAATGAGTTGAAAGCAGGATTTTAGGATTTGATATATTCAAAATATCTGATTGGTCAACAAAAAAAATAACATAAATGAGAAGTTAGAGGAAAATTACGCAATGATTTAAAATTTCAAATACAAATCTGAAAAGTTAGGTGTGAAGTTTTTATTTGGCAGTTCTGGTTCCTCTGTTTGTTTCAAACAAGTAACAGGAAAATAAATAAAACACAGGAAGCAGAGAACAATATATAAACACAAATACAATATGTATAGGACATATAAATTATAATGTCAAAATTAAATTGGTGCTTGAGGGTTGTGCTCTCTCAGGACCAGATATGATTTGAATTGATGTTGACGTGTTAGCATTAGCCTATGCTAAATATCATGTTGGTGTTGTGAGTCACCGTCAAATCAGGTGAGACATGCCACACTTTACAGATTTTAACATTTGGAGAACCTCCAATCATTTCCTTCTTTTCCCACTATCGTCCTCTGCTTGGGTTTATGTAACCTTCAAACTGGAAAAGGTGAAACCATCTCCGATCTAATTCACTGTGTGCATCATGTTCACTAAGCAGCAACATCGCCTCATCACACATGCAAACATATCGTCCACTTGTTCATTTGTTCAGCGTATTTTATATAATCACCCCCCCACACCACTACCATGAGTGCAGGGTGTGAATCTCTACAGACACACGTGTGATGAGGAACGCTTGTCCTAACAGGCATTGATTGAACAACACCCTGTCCGTCCTCACAGATCCCAGCCTGGTCCTCCGTGGGCTTCAGACCGGCGCCTCCGCAGGCCGGAGCGCTTTCCACACTCATTTGCAGTGGGCAAGATTTAATTAGGGTCTCGGATAAAGTTACCAGAGGCGGAACAAAGTGTGGAAGCACACAGTGACAGTTGTCAGGCATGGTTCATGCAGACTGAATGATGTTAGACATGAATCATGCTGGGAAAGATGGGCTTTTATTTTAAGCTAACTTTCTAGCTACATCTGAGATTCAGATCCCAATGCTGACATTTCTTTGGAGTTTCCCTAAAGGTGGCTGTGGACTGACGAGATAGAAGTAGTTTACTTTGAAAGGCGTGCCTCCCGTGGCATAACACTAACAAAGTATTAGAGAAAGAGGACATCAAGCTGATAGTCCAACACGGTGATGGTATTTTATTGATTCCAAAGGGAAAATTGCATATTGTAATAATCTGGGGTTGCTTTGCATGGTGGCTCATGTCAAGCACAAATAATGGGAATACAAACGCCACAACAGAAAAGTGCTTGCGTGCTGTGGCTTTGGTGTTTGTGTTTCATGACCTGAGCGACTTCCTGTAAGTGATGGAACCATTTTGATTAAGAACAGGAAATCAACAAAAACAGTTTTTATTTTATTCAAATTATCGTTTTTGCCTTCTTGGTTGCAAACTTTGTGAAGTGTTTCTGTACCTATAAAGTTATATTTTCAATAGACTATAAATGTGCACATTTCACAGCAGCAGTGGCAGGATGTGATGTTTTTGCAGGGTAACCCCGGGCGACCAGGTCCACCTGGCCCAACAGGGCCACAGGGACTAGGACTTCAAGGCCCCAAGGTAGGCTGTCAGGATGAATTGACTCTAAGAGATGTTTTTATGTATTTCATCTCGGGGGTTGAATATGGCCTTGTGACTTACTGCTTGAACATTGTTTGTGCTTCAGGGAGAACAGGGGGCCCAGGGTGTGACGGGACCCAGAGGTTTACCCGGAGATGGCTTTCCAGGAGCCAAGGTCAGTCAATATGTTGTCCTAAACCTTTCGCGTGATCATTTGAGGTCACCTGTAAAGGCTCATTGCAACTGGTTTGTTTTGATCTCTGCGTCAGGGTGACCGGGGCTCGTCAGGAGAGAGGGGGCTTAAAGGATTCAAGGGAGAAATGGGAGATTCGGGAATCCCGGGGCAACCTGTGAGCGACGTTTTGATTTTTTGCAATTACATTGAGCCTGAAAAAAATGTGTTTGAACACTTGATTGTGATGTAGAAACATGGCTTCCTCCTATCTGGTAGATTAACCTTGCGGCTCTCAGCAGTTTCACAGTTTCATTCCTGATTGAGCTCATTGCATCCTTATCTTAGGGACTTCCGGGCATAAAAGGCGAAGCAGGCCTCACTGTGAGTCCCACTCCTTCCTATTGTTTCTCATCAGTCATTTACTACGGCCACTTATGAGCTCACGTATTCATTTCAGAGAGAGGACATCATTCGCATGATCAAAGAGATCTGCGGTAAGGTATCTTCTGATCTTTCGCTTGTAGGTATTGCATTAGCAGCGAAAACGTAACGGGAGAGGGTTTCGCTTCTGTCTGGCTTTATCTGCAGACGGTTAGATCAGATTTCAGCGACTAAACCTCGTCAACGTGACATTTCAGCCATGATCTCATTCTAGGATGTGGGATCAAGTGCAAGGAGAGGCCCATGGAGTTGGTGTTTGTCATTGACAGCTCAGAGAGCGTGGGGCCCGAAAACTTTGAGATCATCAAGCGATTCGTGACCACTCTGGTGGATCGGGTCACGGTAGGCCGCAACGCCACAAGGATCGGTTTGATATTATACAGCTTGGAGGTGAGATTGGTGTTCAACTTGGCTCGCTACAACACCAAAGAGGACATCAAGGAGGCACTCAGGAACATCCCGTACATGGGCGAGGGCACCTACACCGGCACAGCCATCCGGAAAGCCACGCAGGAGGCCTTCTATAGCTCGCGCCTCGGCGTCAGCAAGGTGGCCATCGTGATCACCGACGGGCAGACGGACAAACGGGAGCCTGTCAAGTTGGACATAGCCGTGCGGGAAGCCCACGCTGCCAACATCGAGATGTTCGCCCTGGGGATTGTGAACACGTCGGATCCAACGCAGGCCGACTTCCTGAGAGAGCTCAACCTGATCGCATCGGACCCGGACAGCGAGCACATGTTCCTGATCGATGACTTCAACACTTTGCCAGGTGATTATTTAAATATTGTGGCGGAGTATTAGAGCCACACTAAGAAAAAAAACAACTAAAAAACAGAATAATCCTCTCCCGGGCTTTTCAAAACCATTTAGTGTCAAAACCATATTATGGTCAAACCTTTTTATCTTTTTTTTGCCAACAGTGCTGCAGGTGTTGTACTTGGTGACCAAGCTAACAACTGCGAGTAATGCTAGCTAAAAAGCCTGGAATTTCTCTGCATTTTTATGCTAACATTGACATGCTTACTTACAAAAACAAAGTGAGAGAAGTGCAAATGAAATGGCATCTACTATATCTCATGATCGGTGTTTCTGCCTCATATGGGTTTTGTTATTTTATAGGATTTTTAATAAAGGTTAGAATTCAGTCATCTAGTTGATCCTAAAGCTAAGTGTGTAAAAAAACCCAGTAAATTCTTTGCAGTATTTCTTGAAACTCTTGCTTATTTAACCCATTTCACAATACTTAACTTTGTACTGACTTGAGTGTGAAAAAAGTAGCAATAGAAGTCGTCCTACATGACTTGTTGGGTAAACTGTCCTGTTGTGGCTCAGTGAAGGCATCAGGCCTTCGGTTGGCTCTGCTGTCCACCGTTGGCAGCGGTGAACGACGGAGGCTCTGTTTGCGGAAGCATGAATGGAGCCAGAGAGCAATGTTTTATGCTAAGGCTAACACAAACCCAAACCAACCTCCTCCCCAGATGGTCACCCGCCAAGAGCTCTAGGCTATGTTATATTGACGGTATTATTCTTTGATGACTCGGTAACTTTGTCCTGCCCAGCTGGCACCGTGCTCTTAGAAACGAGTGGGGGAGGGGCGGAGCTGCGTGCCTTCGATTTCCCTGCAGTAGCGAATAATTGGAGTCATTTCGGCACTTTCTCTGGACATTATTAACACGAATGCGTTGTGCAAATATGCCAGAGTTAGTCAAGGAGAAACTAATTGTCCTCTGTTGTCCCAGAGGGACAGATTGATGTCAGGACAATAAAACATAACAAGAAGCAGTAAAAAATATTCACCTGTCACTTCAAACAGCGATGCTGCAAAATTACGTTTATATTGTGTGTTGACAATTATTCACAGATTCCTTTTCTACAACAATTTCAGTACTTTGCTTTATTAAAACATCGTCTATTTAGTGTGTTGTTGAACTGATAAAAATGACACAAGGTAATTCTTTTCAGCTTTAATTTTTTTAATAAGTCTGGCCCATTGTGTCCTTCATCCTCCTCTTCTGCATGCGTTTCGCTTCTCCAGCTCTCGAGTCCAAGCTGGTCAGTCAGTTCTGCGAGGACGAAAACGGAGCCCTGATATACAACCGGCTAACCAACGGAAACAACGGCAACAGGATCACCGGGAGCTACGCCGTCGGTGGCTATGGTTACAGGCCCATAACTCAGCAGACTGGCATTGGCAGCCACAGCCAGGGCAGTAAAGGATCCAGCACTGTTCATGTACGGATTTCAGTGCAATGGATATTATTAATAAAGCTCTATAAACTTGCGGTGATCTCTGTTTTTTTTTCCTTTGTCCTCAGGGTGGAGGAGGGCATCACGTAACCACAGTGATAAACACCTCAGGAAGTGAACGCGGGGACACGTTTAACCGCGGCACCTCCGACTACAAAACTCCTCCTGCCAGAGGGGGCTCATCTTCCTCATCTTCATCTTCTACGAACAGAAGCTCGTCGTCCTCAGGTGTTTCTGTGCCGTACGTTCCCCCGCCACGGCCAGCTCTGCCCAAAGGTACAAATTTCGGGTTTCCTCTCAGAAATCTGACTTCGAACTCAGAGCGAAGGAGAGCATTTCCGCCACAAAAATCTTCTAGATTCATCTCAGAAATTATCTTGGGGGGGGGGGGAAAAAAGGAAATTTCTGAACTCTGAAAACGTCCAAAAGTCCAAAGTTAGAAACGTCCGAATCTTTTTTCAGAATATTTCTCAAAAATTTGAGGTAATTCTAGCAAATTTTAGACTTTCTCAAACTGAGAAATTCCTTATTTTTTTTCAGTGACCCTTAACTCTCTTCTGTACAATAGACACAAGAAAGTTAAAAAAAAAATTTTTTTCTTAATACATCAATCTTTCAATCTTTACTGAGCAGATCCGAAATAAAACGGAGAAATCCCTCCCAGGCAGCCGGGATAATCGCATGCAGAGCGAAGCAGCAACAACCGCTAATAACACAACGCTAAAACCCTCCTCCTCTGACAGTTAGTCAGAATCATTACGGCGGGGGGACGGACGCTGGAACCCCCGCGGTGCGGCGGCATGATTAGAATCTGCTGTAAAGTAGCGGACTGGTGTGTTTTAGTGAGCGGGTGGCAGAAAGGACACAGCTTCGCTTGATGTGTCCTTCATGCTGCGTGTGCAGCGAAGCGAGGAACAGCGAGGCCAATTATTTTTGAAGTACTGCGGCTATTATTGTGGAACCAGCTCCTTCCTGAAGAAACGGAGCGGAAATGGTCACTCTGGGGGTGGATTTCTACCGCAGCTATCCCTTTTTTCTTTTTTTCTATCCATACGTTGTGTATGTGTGTGTGCTTTACCTCTCACCACGTGACATTTTCCCCGCAGAGACCGTACCCCTGGACCCTCGCTGCGGGCTGGTTCTGGAACAGGGAACATGTCGAGAATATAACATCCGCTGGTACTACGACAAGCAGGCCAACGCTTGCGCCCAGTTCTGGTACGGAGGCTGCGGCGGCAACAGGAATCGCTTCGACACCGAGGAGGAGTGTAAGACAACATGTGTGGTGTCCAGAGTCACAGGTACTCCTCCTGATACATCATTATTTTGTTCAAATGTTGCCACGGGTTTCATGTTTTGAGCCGTTAACCTTCCTGCACGTTGTGTTTCCTTCTGTAGGCTAAGTGAAGGCATCGTCTTCTTCAATTTTCCACAAGATTGCAGAAAGTTGGGTCAAAATTTCTCAGGCAAAACCCACAAACACACGTTTTTTTTTATCTTTGGCAACTTATCACAAAAATGATTTTGTAAAAAAAAAGTTTTCATGTTTTTTTTGGTGATTATTTCTACTCAGGTATTTCAGATGAGCTCTCACCAACACTTCGTTACGTTTTTTCCCCCCCCTTATACTCAGTGAGAGATGTGAAAAAAAACAAACTGTTTGCACAACATGGACAATCATAACTCCAAACTATCTGTAAGTACTTTTATTTAGGTTCTAAGAGTCGGAGCCAGTAACATAGAGGTTCAGTTTTATAAGTTATGTCAGTAGTATTGTAAAAGTCTTGAGTCTTCCCTATTCATTTTTTCTTCCAAGATGCTAAACCAGATCAATAATAGGTGAGATTTGCATTTTCAGTCTTTTAAGCCACATTACACTGACTAAAACGTGGTGTGCAAATTTGCTCAAATTTCACCCTAACTATGCAAAGTCTACATATAAATCCAATCCACATTAATGTTTGAATGTATGCCCTTTAGCAAGCTACAGAGGAGCCATTTGTTTTGTCCACACAAGCCTGAATGCAGAACTTAGATTAAAACATGCATTAAAGGGGCAGTATTATGTAAAATCAACTTTTTGTAGCTTTACAAGATGTCAGGATGTTATTCCCTTAACATAAACATACCTGAAGTGTTTTTGATTCAGTCATGGGTGGGTGAGAAAGCCTTTAATCTCCCACGGCAACCGTTTAGCCGTACAAAACGCCCGGTTGGACGTAGCTCCGCCTTCAAGACTTAAATTCTGAGCCTCTGCATTGCAGAGTCAAATATTTTACATTCATCTAATTCACAACTTTAACTAAAAAAAAAAAGTCTATAGCAAAGTGTTTTAAAACTCATGGAAAAAAGCAAACTAAAAGAACATGAGAATTTTTCACACTGCTGTGCAAACATTATGAATAACTTTCTCTTTGTGAAATAATCGTGTACAATTGTTTTGTTTGTTGACAATATAAAATGTGACTTTTTTTTTTTTTCTTCTGTATCTTTTCCTCCACTTGAGGTAAACTGTTAAACTGACGCACACATCGCCCTCTACTGGGCAACATGTGCTCATGTCTCTGAAATTGAAGGTTAAAGTTCAGTCGGAGGCTGTTTGTTTGTATAATACCCAGATGTACTGACTGCAGAAATGCATACTTTACTGTACTGTGTAATGCCTGGTTAAAAGTGTCAACCGTCGAAATAAATCAGATATTAATTAAAATATGTCAAACGCTCATTAGTGATTAATATTTCAGGTGGCAGAATAAAAATTTTTTTCATAAAAATTCATATTAATATAGCATCCACCCTTCCTACAACAATGACCTTTACATTTAAAATAATGAGAAAGTAGTTTTTCACTTAAATATAAAATGAAATCATTTAGATCAAAGCACATTCAAGTGTTGCAATGGCCTAGTCAAAGTCCTGATTGAAATTCGATTAAAAATCTACGTTGAATCTGATTGAGTTGGAGCCAATAAACTGAAAACTGTCAAATTCCTTCCGCTTTGCAAGTTAAAATCCACAACTTTTTGTCACACAAAGTCCCTGTTCAATATATGGAAATAGTGTTAATACCTTTGCAACACAATAACTGCAACACAATCTAATTTTACCTAAATCGTCACTGTAGCTTTAAGGAAGCAGCAGAGCTCTCTTGCTCACATCAGCTCTCCCCTTCTGCTTAAATTACATTTTAGCGACTCCTCGACATGTGGCGTAGTCTGATCTATCTTTAGTGCGGTCCGCCAGAGATATGTTGCCTAACTCTACAGCCTCTTCAAACTTCATCATCAGGCAGCAGATAAGAAGACCGAATCAAATAAGCGGCTTATGGATCCAGGCACATTATTTGTGGCATTTATTACCATTTCACAGGGAAAACGTGGCTGCAAGCATCGAGACGTCATTTATGCCAGCAATAAAAAGAAACATGTTTCTAATTCTCAAATGAAAATCTCCGACTGCGTTGTTTGGAGACACAGGAAAAGGAAAAAAAACTCATCTTGCTGATTTGTGGAAATTGCCACTTGTTTGTGCGACTCTCACCTGTTTTTGCTCACAGCTGCCACACTAGAAACTTTTTAGGTCCAATTATAGCTCAGTGTGTCTCTCCAGTGTCTGCTAATTAACGGTAAGATGGGTAACAAGAAAACAAAGCGCATGTAACATGCAGATAATGAGGAAATCGCGTACTATGATAAACAAAACCTTTCATAAACAAATATTTCTGCGGATTGTGGATGTGGACATCGTGTAATGCAACTTATAACAGGATTAGACCTAATTAGATTATATGAAATGTTAATCACTGTATTACTGTCAAAAAGGTTAAACTATTTACTGTAATTTGAACAATTGGTAAGCAGTGGAAGACTATAAGAGACTAATCTTATCTAATGTAGAGCAGAGCTGTGATTACTTATTCCTCTTGAAGTGAAATCTCTACTCTTGAGGTGTCTAGGGTCACTTTGTAGGTGATTTTAAACTCCATGTGGACTGGAAAATGAATTGACATCTAGAGAACAGTACATATTTTTGAATATGACAGCCAGTGCTTTGAATATCCTCTCACTCATGTGTAACTTCAGCTATATGGCAGCTATTTAGGGGGCTTTGACAGCATTGTCTTTGCTGTAAATGGGCCACGACACTCTGGGAGCTGAATCATGGTGGCGTGTCTCCAGCCGAATATCCCAGCAGTTGCTACTTTCAGTCTGCAGCGGCAGGTGCTGGAGTCCAACGCTGGGGCTGTTCTCTGATTTGGCCCATTGAGATTCCACTGAAGCATGCTGGGGTTAGTGGGAGCTATATTTAGAGGGGGGTGGATTGAATTGCTCGGTCTTCACAGCAGGAACCCTTTCTCTGCTCAGCCTTTTCCAGCCAGGACTTACTGCCAAAAGGACCTTTGGCGACCATCTCCTTCCGTTGTCCATAGACACCTTTGTTTTGGTGCCCTTACCGCTCTTTGACAAGCTATGGACCCCAACGCCATCAAGGAGGAGCTGCGGCTGTTTCAGAGCACTCTGCTCCAAGACGGGTTGAAGGAGCTTCTCAATGAGAACAAGTTTGTGGACTGCACTCTGAAAGTGGGTGACCGTAGTTTCCCATGCCATCGGCTAATCATGGCCGCATGCAGCCCTTACTTCAGGGATATATTCTTCACTGAGGATGGAAAGGAGGTGGAAAACACCAAAGAGGTAGTCCTAGATGACGTCAACCCCTCTGTCCTGGACATGATTATCCAGTACCTCTACTCGGCTGAGATTGACCTCACTGATGACAATGTGCAGGATATCATCGCTGTGGCAAATAGATTCCAAATCCCTTCTGTCTTCACAGTCTGTGTCAATTATCTTCAGAAGAAACTCTCGCTGGGTAACTGCATGGCCATCTTCAGGATGGGCCTGGTCCTCAGCTGTCCCAGACTCGCCGTTGCGGCACGGAATTACATCGCAGATCGTTTTGAGCTTCTTCACAAGGATGAGGAGTTCCTCAAGCTTGCTGCCCATGAACTGTTTGCCGTCATAGGCGGGGACTCGCTGAACGTCGAGAAAGAGGAGCTGGTGTTTGAGGCGGTCATGGCCTGGGCCCGCCACGATAAGGAGAAACGTGTTAAGATCCTGAAGGACGCCTTCAACTGCATCCGCTTCCGACTGATGCCGGAGAAGTACTTCAAAGAAAAAGTGGAGAACGACGAGATCATTAAAGCTGACCCGGAACTCCAGAAGATGATGCAGGTCATCAAGGATGCCTTCAAGGGGAAACTTCCCGACAAACCCGTGAAGAAAGAGGGCGAGGAGGGAGCAGGCAAGGAGGGAGAGGACGAAGACAGCCCATTTCCCGGTTTCCTCAATGACGACCGCAGACATGGCATGTTCACTCGCGACTTCGTCTTGATGATCAATGACACAGCAGCAGTGGCGTACGATGTCAACGAGAACGAATGCTTCCTTGCTGCTATGTCGGAGCAGGTCCCCCGTAACCACGTTAGCTTGGTAACGCAACAGAACCAGCTCTACATCATTGGAGGACTGTTTGTGGATGAGGATAACAAGGATGTGCCTTTGCAATGCTACTTCTACTTGGTGAGCATCTCCTGAATTACCCAAATATGTTGTTGATCCATTTACCCTTCAGTTGGGTAAATTCACACAACGTCCATCTCGGAAACACTCTTACAGTGGCTTCCTTGGGAAGAGTTTTTTGAAAAGATTATTGCCACGCCTGTTTACAATGATGAAACAGTAAGTCTAGCATAGCTTGAGAAGCTCTGCAGGCACAGAACCAGAGGATACCTTAGCTTGTCTTCAAGAACCACTGAAAGCATGGGACACTCTTTAGCATTGTATAGTTATCCTTTCAATTTTAATACATTTTAAGGATAAGTATATGTTGGGTTAAATTTGGGATACGAATCTGAAAACCAGCTTTTAAATTTAGGTTAATTTGGTTTCGCTAACTTCAGTCCAATTTATTATTATTTCCACCTAAGCATTTATCGAAGCTATCTAGCTACCGATAGCATCATATTAGATGGACAAAGTAAAGGTTGTTGACTGTTGTAGCTACTTTCTGATTTTAAGCTTTTAACGAGCATTTAATTTCCAACTGTGATAAATATTGGCAGTATTTTTGAAATATGTCGTCTGTAAGTGACACATGTCCTGTTAGCTTACATGGCAGCCTTCTTAGAACTTGGTTCCTTTTGGCTTCTTAGGGGATTTAAAGAACTCAAAATAAGAACAATGACATTTTCAGTAATCAGAAGATTTCTAGTGAAATCTATGTTGCCTATACAAACAAGATATATCCAGTGCTTTTATTTTCACTGTAATCAATACATTTAAGGGTTCTTGTCTTTTATCCACACCTTAGTTTGATCCCCTCACATCTGAGTGGGTTGCCATGCCACCCATGCCTTCTCCAAGATGCCTTTTCAACATCGGTGAGAGCCAGAACCTGCTGTTCGCCGTGGCTGGGAAGGACCTCCAGACCAACGAGTCGCTGGACACCGTGATGTGCTACGATGTTGAGTTAGTGGGATTACTTTCTTTCTTTTCATGCTACGCCTTCTTCCCACATTTGTTCCCCCCCCCCTGATACCCCCATGACACTGTCTCTCACTTCATGCACACCTTTTCAGGTGATAATTAACTTCAGAAAAATAAACAGCTCTCTTAGTACTAAAAAAAAGTGTATATCAATCTATATGTATAAATATGTTTTTTTTTTTAATTTAGTCTCACATTCTCTAATGAGCTTCGCTGTGATCGGTGCATGCAAATTTATGACGTGTAAATGATTGCATAAAAGCAAAACTTAGGATTCAACGCTATAACTAAAGTGCTGTTTAAACTTGGGTGGAATTAAACCCAAATATTGCACCGCATTTTAATATTTCCACACGTGTGGCCTCCTTTAGGAAGATGAAATGGACTGAAACAAAAAAGCTTCCTCTGAAGATTCACGGCCACGCCGTCGTGTCGCACAAAGGGCTGATCTACTGCATCGGAGGAAAAACAGATGACAAGTGAGTGTGTGTGCCTGCGTGTGTGTGGATGTGTGTGTGTGTCCGCATTCGCGCCGTGAACAACTGCTGTTCCTGATCCATCATGCTGCTATCCAGAAAAACGGCAGGATGCACATCTCAGACAACAATTACAGGAGCCACAGTCCAGGCTTTTCCAACACACAGCAAAACCTGCAGCTCTTTTTTTTTACAGGTATAACATAACTACTGTTTATTTCCACAGAACTGGTGCCCAAATCACTCTGTTTTCCAGGAATGATGATGCTGCAACTAATAAACTTACTTGAATTAAATGCTGAGATTAATAATAGTCCAGCGATTTCAGCTGCCAGTCATCAAGAGGAAATAGCTCTGCTTCTCCTGCTTTAGATTTTTAGACAAAAGAATCAAATATATAAACAGCTTATTTAACAAAACATCAAATTTTTTGCCTTAAAATAAAAATATTAGATTATGTAAAACCCTTGCACTCATTCATAAATGGTATATTTACAGTGTGTTTATTCTTGTAACATGCTGCTGCTATCACCATGTTTGCAAAATTTGCTCACAGAGGATTTAATTTATGGCAGAACCTACCTTTCCCCTGCAGCAAAGCGCTCAACAAAGTGTTTGTGTACAACCACAAGCAATCTGAGTGGAGGGAGATGGCGGCCATGAAGACACCCAGAGCCATGTTTGGAGCCGTCATCCACAAGGGAAAGATCGTGGTGGCTGGCGGGGTGAACGAGGAGGGCCTCACCGCCTCATGCGAGGCCTACGACTTCACAACAAACAAGTATGTTCTACTCCTTTATTTTTACGCTACTGGTAGCATCATTTCCTGCCACCTAATAAAGGTTTATCTATTCATAGAGCTGCATGTTCTGCCAGAAATAATTTGCTAATTATTTATTTCTTGCCAGCTGTAACCACCAATTTTAAAGTACGATCTGATCAGTATTTTAAACTTTTGAATACATAATAATTTATTTGACTAAATGAACATATTTTAATAATCTCACATCTTTTTTAAAGAAGGTTTATTTCAGCTTTCAACTGCGTCTTTGCTAATTTTCTGTTTTGGCTAGCTTTGCTGCGTTGATAATGTGAGGATGCACATAGAAAGTGTGAATTTTATTTTATTTTTATTTGTCCAATTATAAAACAGCACTATCTGCTTGCATATCTGGGTGTGAAAAAGAAAACAAAGTTATTAGGTTTGTCAGCGTTTTCCTCGCCAAACTACGCCCACTGAACAATGCAGAAACAAGTGTGTACCGACTGTGTGACAGTCCTGAGCCCATGCTGGTTGTGCCGTATCTCCGCAGGTGGGAACCCTTCACGGACTTCCCCCAGGAGAGGAGCTCCATCAACCTGGTGAGCACCGGTGGCCTGCTGTACGCCGTGGGCGGCTTCGCCATGGTTCAGATGGAGAACAAGGAAGTGGCTCCCACAGAGGTCACCGATGTCTGGCAGTAAGTCCCTCCCAAAGACTGATAAAACCAACTGTTGAAATAAGAAATGAATCCATTTTGAGGGTTTCTAATCTACCTCCCGGCAGCACAGCACTATTAATATGCTACAGTAATATGTCCGTCATAGCATGTCTGACACTAAATTAGCTTTAAAAGCTAATTCCACTCACATAGGGGATGGGAGAGATATTAAAATACAATGCTCTTTTTTTTTTTTTTTTTTACAGAACATCACTTGTAAAAAATATCCTGCTGCAGCTTATTTCTAAAGCGTTTGTATTTTCTTACCTGACAAACTTTGTGCTCACAAACAACAGATGTCATCTTTGAGGTCTGTCTGTTGACTTCCTGCTTGTCGCTATCACTCTGCTATATGTTGTACCTCACTTGGTTATTCTGCCCTTGCTAGCATGTTTCACATTAGCATTAGCGCTATCGCTAGGCTAGCTAAAGCTGGGTACAAACTTAAATTCGTGGGCAACAACAAAACTTTTCCTAACTTTACCATTTAGATAAACACACTCTTTGAATCCTGCCTTATTGTTGATGGATGATAAAGCAACACTGAAGCCAAAGAGATGTTAGAATTTAGGTCCTGTTACCCACTAGCTTTCCAAAGTGACTTGCTTCATTTCAATTTCAATTATTAGAATTGCGAATAGGTAATACACTCTAAAATCCCCCTTTTATATATTTTTTTAAATGTTGTGCTTGCTTTCAGTTCCCTCTTCTCCTGTTCCCATCAGGTACGAGGATGACAAGAAGCAGTGGAGCGGCATGCTGAGGGAGATGCGCTATGCAGCCGGCTCCTCCTGTGTGTCTGTCCGCCTCAATGCCGCCAGGATGCCCAAGTTGTAGACAGAACCGTTTTTGGTCTCGGGGCCCATCTAGACACTCGTCCTCCTCCTTGTCTTCCTCCTCCTGTGAAATGCTTCTAAGGCGCTGGGTTGATCTTTGACATTAATATTTTTTTTCCTCTGAACTCAGATGATTTTTATCTGTACAATGAAAGGTCCTTTCAGCTGCTACTTCAAAGACGCCTGGAAAAAAAAAAAAGAGTCGCAATTTAGCCCTTGATCTCCAAATCTCCGTTTACACAATTTTAGCTCGTCTTTTGTAAAAAATAAAAAATACAAAAAAACCTTCTCTTTTCTGCCTCTGCCTCTGCCTTTTCTTTCTTTTGTTTGTTTTTTTGTGCTTTCCAAGGGCAGCGCATTTGTGGAAGCGTCCAGGGCCAACAAGACAGGAAGCGAAGACTATACGGCGACGGTCGCCTTGACGCTAAAAGACCTAGTGATGATCTTCAAACACAAGGTTGCATTCAAGGTGCCAACATGACTGGTAGGAGAAAACACACGGTTGGGGAAACATTCAGGAATAATGTGCCGAGTTGGAACCAATACCTGCAAAAAAATAAATAAAAAGAGTTTAATTTAAATTTAAAGTAAAGCATTATTAGTTTCGTCAGTTCTATTTTTTAAAAGTGACGTCTTGTTTTTAATTGGGCAATTTTAATCTAATAATTCTTTTTGTGAAAATACTCCTTTGAAAATAGTCTGGAATTTTCAATAGTCTGAAATAAAAAAGCTGACCTTCAAAAATGTGGGTCAGTAGAAGCACTTTGCCAACAAGTTAATAGCTGATTTTTTTGTTTTTTTTTGAGCTGGTTATGGATTAGCACAGCGAGCCTTTACTTCCCACACTCTCTTGTTATTTTAATGACAAACTTGACAGCAGCGGCCCATGTCAGGTGCCAAACTCTTCCCAGCCCCGGTGTTTCTTCTTGAGAGAAAAATGAACAAAGACCTCAATTGAGGCCCTTTGTTTCCTGAGCAAACAAAATTAAAAAAAATCTCTCACTTCCTGTTAATTCGCATGAAACCGGACCTTGATCAGTTTGAAGTGCCACACAGGAATGTTGTGCTGCTGATGGTTAAAGCTGATTCATGCCAACGGTGCGCCTGCAAGCTGGAAAAAAAAAATGCTGGAGTTTCCCTGCTGGGTGTGGAAGACTGGAAGTGTAGCGAGTGGGAGGTGCAGAGATGAAGGAATGGCATTGAAAGCAAAGACAACACATTTGAGGACTTTGCTGATGAGGACACAGTAGTTAAAAGTAAGTTTCAATTTTTATATATGTATATATATATGTATTTCTTTAAATGTTTAGTGTGATTTTGGAAAAAAATCACATCTTTTGCAAAAAAATACAGTTGCAGTTGCAAGCGAATGTTCCTGCCTTTACCTCTGTGACATGTAAGTTGCACATCTCAAATCCGTAACAGGAGATGTCTCACAAGCTGTGAGATCCTGAGAGGCTTTCGCAAACCAAGCTGTTGACAAGGAAACGAGATATTGTTTGCTTCTTTCCCACTGAGGCGGCGTGATTGTTTCCTTTCTTGCCCGCTCTGCTCACCTCTTGCTTTTCAGTCCTGCTTTCTCTTTTCTCCCTCCTCCAGTAATTGCTGCTGACCATGTAACGACAGATATGGGAGTTTCAAATCTAGTCTGTTTTTTTGTTTTTTATGGTGAGTTTTACTCATACGACAGTGTTGACAATATCTACGTCACCTAACCTTGACCTGCATAAGTTGGTAACCCTAACAACAATCTTGGTCTGGCTATTGGCTTGTAAACATGTTTGCATTAGTGTTATGAACATCCCTTTTGCAATGGTTAAAAAAAGCTTTTTTTTAAGTGAACGATAACACAATATTATTCTATAAACTAACCAAGCAGCACATGCCAAAAGTTGAGAAAAAACTCTACCTTTACTAGAGTTTAGAGAAGGTTTGAGTAGGTAATTTAATGTTTCTGTTTAGAAATGTAAGTTTAAAAGTTAAGTTGTACTTCAGTAAAACGGTAAACTCCGACTCCAGAAACTTTCTCCACCCAGCTTGACTTTTAACATTAATTCATAAATCAAATATGAATGGAGCAAATTTAACTAAAGCATAAGATTTAGTTGTGATTAGACTTTAGCTTTAATTTAAATGTAGCAATAGGTTGATGTTAGCATTAGGATGAGGATGTGCCAAAAATAAGCAGCTTGGAATGTCCCTTTGTCAGGTCTTTTTTTTTTTTTTAGGACAAAATAAATGTCGTTGCACTTTTTTATGGTAGTTGACCTAGTGTTTCTTTTTTTTCCAATAGGGCTTTTCCATGGCTGGGCTCAATGACAGCTGCACTGACCTGGAAGTGTTCCTGAAACGTTACTACCTATCTGTTGCTTATGGCATCATCTTTGTTGTGGGCCTCCTGGGAAACATTACATCCATAGGCATCTACCTGGCCAAGCTGCGTCCATGGAAGAGCAGCAGCATCATCATGGTCAACCTGGCTCTAACGGATCTCCTCTATGTCCTCACCATGCCCTTTCTGGTCTACTACTACAGCAACGATGAATCATGGATGCTCGGCGACTTCATGTGTCGCTTTGTGCGGTTTGCGTTTCATTTCCACCTGTACGGCAGCATCCTGTCCTTGTCCTGTGTTGCGGTTTTCCGTTTTTTGGTGGTGATCCAGCCGCTGAGAGTGGCAGAGGTGCAACAGAAAGTTTGGGGAATCGTTGCCTGCTTGGTTGTCTGGATTATCGCTGCCGCTGGAGTCACACCAATGTTTACCATCATATCCCTGACCCACAAGAACAACATGACATTTTGCATTGACTTTGCTAACATACAAGCAGAAGATAGCATCCGGGAGTATAACTGGCTGCTCACTGCGTTTGGGTTTGCCCTACCCTCAATGCTGGTGTTCGTCTGTTACATCGGCATTGTGAAACGGCTCGCCAGTGGATCCGGCCCCACCAGTTCCTGCAGGATGCGAGCGCGACGCATCATCGTCCTCATCCTGGTGGTGTTTGCAATGTGCTACCTGCCATACCACATCTTGCGAGCGTTGTGGGTGGAAATTCGAACAAGTTCAGTAGCAAAGTGCACGAAATATGCTGTGAATGCAGCTTATATTATCTCAAGGCCTCTTGCGGGACTCAACACATTTTTTAACCTGGCTTTGTACACTCTCTCAGGAGACAACTTCAGAAAGGCCTTTGTGGACATTTTTTGCCTTGAACAATGGCTTGGCAAGGCAGCATCCCTGCTCCACCTGAACGTCAACCGGGCTGAGATTGACATGCCCGCTGCATGACAAACAACTAATGACTTTTTTATTCTCTGTAACGAAATCACTGAAAATTAATTTTGTTGCCTCACAATTGGACAGTTGGTGTTATCTGGTATTTTTTCAGACAGTATTTGAATGTCACCAGAGTTTGCATCAATGAGACAATAGATCAGCAAATGACCTGGGTTAATTTAAGCTTCCTACTTGTTGCTCTGACGACATATGGACAAGTGTATACTTAATATATTGTCATTTTATCTTAGTTGAGTGGTATGTTTCCACTATGAACTATGGTCAATTTCTGTCACATTTTACTGTACCTTGCCAAGTTGCTAATAACCGTTTGCCTGTTTGTCAAATTAAAAAACTGCAAACATCAGCACATTTTTCTAAGCTATAATGTCGCAGACCAGCACACGTTGTGAAGTGGAAAGAAAGCTATATGTTGTTTTCAAGCTTAACAAATCTCAAAAGTGTGGAGAACGGTTGTATTGAGCACCTTTATTTATTACCCTAAATATATAAATACAATTCAACTAAATATTTTAAGTGTTTCTTTCTAGTATAGTTGAATCACGCTGCTCACTGACTTGTGGAAAACATATTTTAGTCTTAAATAAATTTGTTTTGATGATTTCTATGGTGGAGAAACCACGTAAAACTCACCTAGTGAACATTCAGGCATAAAGGATGCTGCATTGATCTTGTTCCTATTTGTAATCAATTTCAAATATAAATTTATTAGGTATAAATGCATATTTGGTAAAATTTATTTAACCCAAACACAACACAAAATGTTTTTTAAAAAATGGTCAAAGTTAAGCCTTCCACCAGACTAAAATGACATGGGGAGATCTTGAGAGAATTATGCAGAAGTATGTTAATTATGAAATTAAAACTGAAAGCAATGTGGTAAAGAAGAGTTGCTCACAACTCCTCCACCCACCAAATGCATCTTATTGATGCATTTCTCTGTTGAACGTGAACATTTCTGAAACAACAACAGCTTTTAGCGACATTATTTTCAACACTATCAGTGTGCATCACCCTCTTTTTGTGGTTAAGTTTATAACAGCGCACCAAAAAAAGCTGTAATTCTCAGGTCAAACCAGGTGGTGGCAGTAATACACTTAGCCTGAATGTGAACCCAGTACCTAAAACAATAAAAGAAGAAGTTGTTCCGGCTCGCGCCACTAGTCAAGACAATGAAGGAACTGCGCGTGGTGTTTGAGGACGCGATTTGCCTGCTAGCAAAGATGACAGGTGGATGTAAATTAGCCAGAAAAAAATCATTTTATTCACAACGTTAGCGCTGTCTTTATGTCTTAGTGCACCTATTTCATAGCTGACACTTTAAAGCCAACGCATTTATTGCAAAACTAACAGTTTGGCTGGTAATGTGAACGGTCTTGTTAGTTGCCGCTAACTACGTTTAATTTCTTCTGTTTGGTTCCGGAACTTCCGGGAACTACTATAAAACCATAAATATTCTTTTTTTTATAAGATTTTTTTTACGTTAAATATCTTTATAAAACACCGAATAAATATTTTGAATTTTAAATCGCACGTGATACAAACGTTTCAAAAGGATAGGAAAATTTTTTTGGGTTTTTCGTACACATGTGTGATTGCTGTATGTGGAAAGAAAGCTTGACCAAAATGACGCAGTTTTTGTTTTGCATTTTCGTCATTTGTTGTGGATAATTTCAATTTCCTATTATTGGAGGGAGCTTGACTTGCTCATTCAGGAAGTGACGGTGGGCAACTCCAGGCCTCGAGAGCCGGCGTCCTCTACTTCCGGTTAGCGACACTCTGGGGAAAGACCACATTCAGTATAACAACAAGGTCTGCCTTATTGGAAATAAACTAAAAATATATGAAAGATTTTATCATGTTTGTTATGATGTCTTATGTTGCTTGTACTGGTTCAGCCTATGCGAAGCATCAACATTGGGAGAAATTGCTGCCACAAGATTGAAACTACATCCAGTTGAATTGACAGATCATCTCCTCCGTAGGAATAAGGTAAGTTAAAGCTTTTTAAAATGACTTAATGATATACAAACCAGGTCAAATGTAATCTCATGGTACCAAATGCTCACAAGTTTGTTCTGAAAACTGCCTGGCAAAAGTTTTGCTAATTAAATCCTTAAATATTGATCGTTTTATTGTTATAATTCAAACATTTGGATTAAAAGGTAAGACTTGCTTTTGCTGTGCAAGCAGACTCTTGTTAAGTAAACATGCCCCCCGAAGTGATGCCAATAGGTAGATGTGAAAAAATTCACAGTCCAATGTATTGTTTTGGAGATTGTAATCTTTACAGCTTACCTTATGAAATGATTACACATAAATGACTCTAGATATTAATTAAGTTCATGTTTAATATTGCTGGAAGTTTGGGTAAGTTTTTCCTTCACCTATTTGACTGTAATAAAATATATTTGTCTCACTATTTCAAATACATTAATTTTTGTCTAGAAACAGTAAGTTACGTTTCCTGTCAAAGTTGGCTACATTTTCCTCAAAGTCTAGGAAATAAAAATCTATGTAGTTAAATATGTTTCAATTTGTTGTAATATTTTTAATTTGTTAAAAGGGTTTGTATCTAATCTAAAAAAAACAAAAAACAAAAAAAACAAGCTGGTTTTCCAACCAGTAATTCATCTGGATGTTGTTTCCTTTGTATGAATTTGGGGTTTTTAAGATTCCCATCTTTGGTGAGCAGGTGTACACAGCAGAAATGACACTTGCTATTATGGATTTGTAAAAGGTTTCTCTCCTACACGCTGTGCAGGTAGAGTCGACAGCTGGGAATGGAAAAGCTATTTTAGTCTATGGATATTCTGCTTTTTGCCTCCAAATTGATCTCGACGTTACACTTTTTTCCTCCTCTGGAGCGCATCGCGGAGCCGTCAGAAAGTGCGTATCGCAGGCGCCCGGCGCAAGGATATTAATTTTAGGCAATCACGCCAGCACCTAACTTTTAAAGGTTTGCTGTCTGTGGAAATTTGCAAGACCTGATTGTTTTTCTATTGGAGCGAAAATGGAGCGTCGGTTGAGCTGCACGGCTCTCAGATTGCAGCGGGGAGGGAAGGGAGGAAAAAAAAAAAGCCTTCAGCTTCTTCTATTTTCTGCTGCGGCAGAGTCACGGCCAATTGAAGTTTAAATGATCAATTTGGAAGCAAAAAGCCCAGTGATCAATGGCCTAATGGTACAAATACCAATGTTCTGTCAGTGTGATGTAAGAGTGCTCCAAGTGGCTCTGACAGCTTGTCTTTCAGCCCCACTGCTCTCCTCTTCTTCATGGGTAAAAAAGAAGGAAAAAAACTCATCATCTGTGCGTGAATGAGGAAGAAGTGTGAAGATTTTTATAGCGTGGAAAAAACTCGTATGCTGCAGAGTCCATCAGGTACAAATTAACCGTCGCAGGATGCTGCATGTTTTTATCGAACCAGTTTCCAGTGGGAAATTACCTTCACTCTTACACTAAATCATTTTTGAGCTTGTTAAATGTTATTCATGAAATTTAATGAAGCATATTGGTCTGTAAATGTAGTTTTATCCTTTGTTGAATTAAATCCTGCCAACAAAATCAATGTTTTGATCTTCTGATCTAAACATTTAGATCACAATATGTTGGCGCAGTTGGCCATTAGCTGCTCTCATTAGTCATAGGAAGAATCATGCAGAGAATGATGAGGTTGTTATAGGTTGTATTGTGAATTAACATAACACTTTGGTAAAAGTTTAGCAAAAATGGATGTGTAGACCAAGAACTTGAGTCTGTATCCAGCTTCAGCTTGTTTAGCAACAGCACTAATGCTGACATTAGTAGATTCTTAGGCAGTCGGCAAAGGTTAATGCCTAATAACAAACAAATTCAGTTCTAGCAAGGAAAGACCAAGCAAATGAGCTAAATAAAGGAAATTTGGTAAATTAGATATTTTACAGGGCAGTTAACGGGGTCTGAGGTTTTGGTGCCAAAACCGCAAGGTTTCTATTGTTACGTTTGAAATCCTTTTAATGAAATGCCTTAATAAATGCTGGAGTTACTGACGTCTTCTTCAGTTGTGTAAAGTATAGCATATGCATAGCTCCTCCCCCACCCGTTGCTTGTTGCTGGCTGATACTTTTCTATGACTTGGAGTAACGGACAGCTTTGGTCGTTTTGATAAGTTTGAAGCAGCGACTGTGCAGAAGCTGAAGTGGCTCATTGGGTGTTATTGGAAATGCTTGATGATAGCTGTTGCTACGCATGACGGCACAGCTAGTTGTTTGGTTGTTGGGGCCATCAATTTTCCTGAAGCGGGCCCAGATTGTACAGCTTTTTAAAAATTGTTTAGCATTATTGTAAATGTAATAATCAAGACGTTATGGTAGATACAACTTGAAAGGAAAAATAGGAAAGAGAAAACAGGAATGCAAGGGCAATGAAGGAAGAGAATGAAAGTACAAGTTTTAGACAAAGAAGAAAGGGAATAAAGCCTGGGATTATAAGCAGCTCCTCATGCTCTTTATTTTCTACTTCTTTCGACTTTTTCCAACTGTGTAGGGAAACGTGCGTAATAGCTGTTAAATTTGTATCACTTCTTCTCCGAAAAATGAATAAGAATCTAGTCAAATAACATGTGATCAACTTGTTACGCCAATTTTATTGGTTCATTTGTAACAGTTTGTTTCATCAGTGCAGTCAGAAAGAAGAAAACACACTGCAGTTTGCCAAGTTTGTGCTTTGATACTCTTATAAAGCCAAACACCACAGAGTCACAAGATTTCAACATAGAGCTAAATAACAAACAGGACATCAAGGACCCAGTCATCATTTAGGAAATGTAATAAATAGGCCTCTTTTATATTATACATATTTTCATATCCTGTATTTTTCTTCTATTGCGCAACTTGAGGAATATTTTCACCACCTTGAGAACATTCAAAGCACTTGCAACTGAATAAATAAACACGTTTTCCACAATTGCCAAAATTTTAGCCATAAGAAAAAAATAAATAAATACAAAATGTTCATGTTGCTATAGCAAATACATCCATCGTAAATATTAAGACACCTTTCGGCGGTCTGACATAGCGCTATAAGCCTGTGAAGGGTGAGAGGTCCTTACTGAGTCACAGGACACGATGAAATTCATCCACAGTCAGTCAGTACTGTGATGTTCTGGCTCCTCACCATCGCACCACCTGGCTACTGTAATCCTCGGTGGTGACTACCTCTTCTAGCACTTTCACCTCCTCTTCTTCTTCCTCTTCCTCCGCTCCTCCACCTCCCAGTCTTAGCAGCTCAACCAGATAGTTCCTGTGCAGCCGCTGCCTCTGTTGCCTCTCCTGCCGCCTCCTGAGCCGCTCCTCCTGGTGCTGCCTCTGCCGGTTATCCTGGTAGCGCCGCAGGAACAGCTCCTTGGCGTACTCGTACAGCTCTACGTCCAAGGCGTTGAGCCCCTCGATGCGCCACCGCACCTTTTCACTTATCCCCACGCTTGCGGCGCGCGTGCTGTTGATCTGGGTGAAGGCCCGGATGAAGCGCAGCCCGAAAGTCCTCTCGAACAGGTACTGCGTCTTACGCTGGAACTCCGTCAGGCCGAAGAAGGCCATGTTGCGCAGGTTCGCCTTAGCGCTGGCGAGCAGCACGCGGCCTCGCTCCAGCTCGCTCATGGAGGACATGTTGTAGCACCCCACCAAGCTAAGGTCAGCCAGCATGCGCACTTGACGGTTGTTGGCCAAATTCGAGGGACAGTTCATAAAGTCTGTGAGCTGCACACCAGTCCAGTCTTCCCCGCTGTAGCAAGCGGGGAGCTCATCCTGAGTGGGAGGGCGGCCATCACACATGTGGAGCGCTGTTTTCCAAGTAGCCCCGCGCTGTACATGCTTCCACTCACTGAGGTAGCGTGACACAGGGTCACGTAGCATAGTGATATAGTAGAAATTCCTGAAAAGACAGAGATGCACAAGATAAGTACGATAGCTGAGAAATTCTTTTGGTTTGTCACTCGGTTACCTATAAAGTTAGGACATACTGGAGACTCAATTCATAACTTTCACCACAGTAATTGACAGTCGGTATGATTTGTTGGGCTTGAAGGGTTTCTGCTAAACCTTGGGACTAGCTAAACAACATTGATCTAAACATCTTGTACAGTTGCAGCAACATGTTACCTAATCTCAAATCCATCTGGATTATTTGTTGCTCAGATTTTTACATCCCTTCATTCTATTGGGATTCTCCTCTTGATTTTAATGGTGTAGAATGAGCTGAGCTGATCACCTTTGTCACTGCAGCACAAACAATTCAGTCAGCATTCAGTCAATTCACAGAACACATAAGGCATTAGACACCCAGACTAGATTTTGGCCCAGCCTGAGTGGTTCCTGCCTGAACCTGGCTGATTAGGCAGCCCCAGGGGGTGACTGCCTAATGCCCCAAACCTAGACACCCCACCCCCTCCCAACCAGGACATTGTCCCCACAGGACAAAACCAAAGACTTGCTGATGGTGCCGATCACATTGTGTAATTAATCTGTTATGTCCAATCTGGGAGGTTTATGTTGCATTTTTGTCGGATGTCAGTGTGGTTCCAGATGAGTGTCATTTTTTTCACTAATTATCTGACTTCTGAAGGCTGTTCATTACATTGAATTTCGCTTACATTTATTGACCTTTGCGAGACCGCGTACCTCATTTCCATCAAATTTCAAATTACCGCAGCACACAGTATTAAAAGGAGACAATTTCTATGTGTGCAGTGCAATCCTAAGGTTGGTGAAAAAATGTCTGGAGAAAAAAAAAAACACTGCCAGACACTTTTCAGCAGAGCGAAGGAGGATGAAACTATACATTAAATTTCTCATAACCTGCTGCAGTTTGAAAAAGAAACATGAGTGGGAAGAAATACCTCAGAGGTGAGAGCACAAGGAGTGCACAGAAATTCTGATTAGGGTTTAAATGAAAAAAACATTACAGCGCGCGTCTGAGGATGTTAGAGAATAATGACACAGAAACAAACGCAAGCCAAGCGTGCATGCAATTTAATATCCTACAAATGTGGAATTATTCTTGTTTTTGTCACATCAATTTGCCCCTTCCTACCACCAGTAATGAGTTTTCTTTTCCTTTCCTGTTTTCGAATTACTCCGGTCTGCCACAAGCAGCACTTTAAAAATTGCTGTAACCTAGCTGCAAGGGAACCTTTCAACTGACAAACACTGTTTTTATTTTTTTATTTTTCCTCTTATCTATTGATTCGCTGATAACTACCATGAAAGTGAGGTGCCTGATGAATAAGCAAGGTGGGGGTGGGCTGGAGAAAATTCAATAATTTAACTTTTTGCAGAAGGGAAGCTACATAGATAAAAACTAAATTGAATATGGTCATCCAGTGTGCGCAGATCACTGTGACCCGATGTCACGCTGAAAAAAATAAAAGCTGAAAGCAAAAGCCGGACATTTTTTTTTTTACTCCGCAGTTTAATACCTCCAAACCTTCAGTCAACTGCAGCACAAAGAGCTCATCTGAAAAATGTATCCGCAAAAAAGTCCTCAATTTAACAAGTTGAATTCCATTTCATATACAAAACCTTCCAAGAATCAGCAGCTGAACTTTTTTTTTCTCATTTAGGCTGAATTAATTAAAAGGCATTGGTATTTAAAAAAACATAAGTAGAAGGTTTGCCATGAAGATATTCTGCTCAGGCGAGAACTGAGCTCTTAGGAAACATTTACCGGCAGTGAAAGATAGCGACTTGTGCCTCATTCTGCTTTTCTTCAGTGGGGACAGGAAAGCAGATCAGAGTTGATAGGAAGATGGATGGAGATAAATACCAAGCCCTCCACCCAGGGCGGCACTCAAGCGATCATCAATCGCGCCCCAAACAACTTTTTTGTTTATTGTCGTTTGGCTGTTTTCAAAGCTTTTACAGCTTCTACACTATGTAGGAAAAACACACGAATCTGTCCATTGGCTGGAAAATTCAGACGGACATTTCTTTTGTTTAATTAGTTTTTAATGTTTTCATTAGCTACACAATAAAAAGGTGTGCTAAATTTTTCAGAATGGGGTTTGTGGAGAGAATGCGTCGTGTTGCTTGTAGGAAAAACCCAGCGGACTATGTTGGGCACAGCAGTTACCGCGTTTATGAGCCCATGTGTGTTCCTGATTAGTCAAGGCTGAGTTTGGACTGCTGTTGTTGAGCAGAGGCGGGGCCAAGACAAACACTGGCACAGTTCACCTTGGGAAGTGTTTGAGTTACAGTTTTCCTCAGCAAAGCTGGAAAAATCCCCCACAGCAGGACGCAAACCTCTGCTTGTCATGAATGTCCTGGAGCTGTGCAATCGATTGAACTTTATCTTTCAAGTCAAATTTTAAATCAGAAAAACAGTTCAGGTAATTAGACCATTTGTGATTTTACCTCTGACCACAACATGACTATTTTACACTGAATTATGCTCCAGAATTTCTTGCCCAAACCTGCCTTTTCTTTGGTAGAAAGAGAGCAAGACAAAATAAACACTCTTGCAAATGGAGCTTGTTTTAATTGATCATGATATTAATTGATTTATTGCGACAGACTTATCTGCCACGATTGGTTATACAAGCAGCTTTAATAATAAGACTTCACTTCTTTACAGTGTCTCCAATGCCTTTCTTTATTTAGGACTTCTCTTTTTCTTGTGCGGCAGAAGTCCCAAATGTGTTGCCACCTTTCCACATCACCTGGTTTTCACTCCCATCAGAACATCTGCTCCAGATTCCCCATCATCCCTCTTGTGTATCCAGAGGGACGTTCATTCTTTCTTGGTTAGTCATTCCTTGACTGGCTTCATATCTACCAGTTTGCCTGTAGATATGGCAAACTGGTATATCTACAGGCAAGGTTGCTCCTATTCCCTGTCTGTCTTAATAGGTTTTATGTACACAAAGCAGAAAAGAATATAATGCAACATTTCTTACTTTTTATAAGTCAAAATGAGAAAATGTGGCATAGATTTCTAGTTACCGTGGGTTGCAAAAGAGAAAAAAACATCTATTTCTTTGGGGGTAATACACTCAGACTTGCAGTTAAGAAGTCTGAGTGTAATTTTAGACTCTGCAGTGATGCACTGCATTAATATGCAATGAGTATCATCAGTTTAAGCCTTCATTATAAGTCTGCTGTATATTAGATGTAAAGAGATCATTAGTCGTGTACGTCTAATGATTTCACTTCACGGCTTAGCAGAAATGTGATTGAGAAAGCGGCAAAGCTACCGAGTGAAGAGCGCCGAGCCAAGCGGCTTCAAAGGTCGACAATTTAGCAATTAGAGCCAGACAGTAGATATCAGTCAGCTGTGATATACACTTAAGCGAGTGATGTGGTGATAGCATGGTACAACACGCACCCTCTGACAGACACACCACCCACAGCCCACAGTGGGAACTAAGTAAATTACTATGCCATCTTAGTGGAGTAGATTGGAAAGCGATGGACAGACGGACCAACATGAGCTCCTCACCGAAGAAGCCTTTGTTGTGCTTCCATGAGAACGGCCCACTTTTTCTCCTCCCCCTCTGCCTATCAGCTATCTGTAACAGCTAAACCACAAGACAGGTCGATCAATAAGTGTCCATGCAAACCTGCCTTTTTGCTTCTTCGCTTTCATCGTGACCTATTGACAAAGAGCAGCAAATGTCAAAGCTCTCTAGTTACTCTTGTCAGGGACAGAGACGGGGTCATATTAGGAAGGTCAAGAGTAATTCCTCTTGGATGCAAGGCTTGGGTTGCCCAAGATGCCCCGTCTGATTGAGCATTTTATCTCTGAGACCAAAATGTGAGCTTTTTACAAAATGTTATATTTATGGTTCTAATTTTGAGATGATCATTAACCTGCATTTAAACTACTAAAATACTAACTACTAAAATAATCCTTTTCAACAGCCATAACAATTACAAAACAAACCATGTCTGTTTCAAAGTATCGCTTCCTGAAGAAAATTGGTAAGAGTGCAACATAGTTGACGCTGTTGAGGGCAACATACTATGATATAGCATATGCTACTATTGGCACGCATAGTCATGGTTGATCAGCATTAGCTTCTGCTAAACACCATGATGGGATAGCACTTAGCGTTAGCAGAACTAGTGGTTATGGTTAGTGCTTTAGGGTTAGTGCAACTAACTCTTTAGTTAGCGGTGCTGAAAATACACAGAGAAAACAGTTTTTAGCTTAATCTTGAATGCACTATATGCATGCACTACAAGAAAAAGAATAATGTGGCACCTGTTGTTGAGGCAAGACAAAAAGCACAAAGGGTGCAAGCAGCTACATTTAGTTTCTCACAGTCTTGGAGAATAGGAGAACCTTTACGCTCGTTTATGCTAGGCCTAACAGGGTACCATATTTTCTGCTCATATGTGGCCTGATACTACACATTAGAAAAATCTAATATTGCATCTAAAAAGTGGTCAACAACTGCAAGCAGTTTGTCAAATGTTAATAGTGTATTTTTAACTCAGTTTTGCTAAAAGCATGTAAAAGCATCCTTTTTTCACCTGTTACTGCCCTCTGCTATTGAAAGGTTAGGGGTTTTTTTTCATTCTGGTCCCTTCGTAGTGTTCTTCAACGTCTTTTAACTGAAACTAATTTTTAGAAACCTCTGAAATCGACTTGCTTGAACGTAGCAGACAGTGGAGCTACTGTCACAAAGTGCAACGTCTGTCAAAACATCACTGTGTCTGTGAGATCATACCCAAGCGTTCCCAAATGCAAGGTTAAATCAACCGGTCGCGTTTTGCTAGCGATCCATCGAACGCCTCGTCGGTAGCCTGTCACCTTTCTCCACACAGCAAAGCTGCAAACACTATCGACCGCTTTCTCTCCGACTCTCGCTGATTGTCTCTCCCTCACTGTCTAAATCACCATCAAAAAAAAAAAAAAAAGCTACAGAGGAAACTCACAGCAGCAGATCAATATCTGCCTTGTTAATTCACTCACTGCCATCAAGGACACCATCAGGCTCGCGATAAAAGCCTTGATGGAAACTATTTATACTGCCGAAGACGCAGTACGCACGAAAACTACGTGGATCGACAACAATCCGATTTATTTTGGCCTTTGGAATACGTCATGTTTCTTCTCGGTTGGGGGGAAAGGGGTTCTCAAAAATAACGTAACTGCAAAGACTCAACCTCATCCTTATTCAACGAGTTCCGTGCATCAAGTATCCACTTTCCAAGCTCTTCCAATCAGTAATCTGCAATGTTTGCAACACCTCAAGGCCCAGACTGAGATAGCCGGAGCTTTAAACAATGAAAAGCTTAGGTAACGTTTGTCTAGTGACCATTTCCTTCACCTACAAGACGCTTTCAGTCAGTCTGCTGTGACTCTACAGAGCAGGGTAAATTAAATGAACTGGTTCCATTAAAAACTGGAATATCTCTGTGGTGGGACAAATGAGCAGATGGTCACAGCTCCTAATGCTGACACAGTGTTGATTTCAGCTTGAATTATATCGACTGATTTTAGTTAGATTTTAATGCCTCATAGCTGAGAAACAATCAGAAATGAAGACTTTATTGCTCTGATTCTTCAATTTGCTGCACTAATGCATATTTTTCTCATTCATTCTGTGCTGTAAAGTATGATGGCTTATCAAGGCGATTGCAGATGGTAAAAAAACCTCAAAATTTTTGAGAATAATTTCAGAAATCTTTTAGAAAAAACTCAGAAATGTCCCATTTTTGAAACGAGAGGAGTTTCCAAAAGTCAAAGAATCCCCCCCAAAAATTCTGAATTCTCACTTTACTCTCAGAATCCTGACATAATTTTGACTCCCATAGTAAAGACCTGGTTTCAAGTGTATACATAAAACTAGAACACAACATCCAGCACATTTTATGTAAGAACATATTGCATGAAAGTGCCTGGCCGATGCTTCTGAACTGCACCGAGACAGATGAAGTCTTCTGGCATCAGTCTTCAGACCAACAGGTCAAGCGGGATCCATTTTCACTTGTCTAATTTCTCTAATGGAGTAATTTAATTTTCCTGTGACAAGTACAGGCAGAGCGATCCCCGTCCCCATCTGTGCACAGCAGGCTTACTGACAAACTAACACGCACATATGAAGCAACACCATAACAGCCTTTCTTTTATCCTTAATCAATAGCACACTTTCTTTTTCTAAATCATAACCCTGCTGTATGAAATGTCAGCAGGAAGCACTGCGTGGTGACTTATAGAGAAATCCAGATTTATTGGGAGAGCGCTGATGAGAAAGGGGGCTGAAGCCGCACGGCGATCCTTGCCGGTCCCATAAACGAGATGCTATTTCAGGCCGTAAAAGCAAACGCCCCGGGGGATGCTGGCGTAAAAAAGCGAAGGAACCCAAGAAAGGAACACCTCCAGAAAGACACGACGTCTGGGCAACCTAAAGCTCCAAGACTGAAAACCAGGCGACTGGGAAATCTCCACAATGAACGATCTTCATTTGTAAAACCGAGAGTCTTTCTGGTGGCTTTCTTTCATGTGGTTGTCAAAAAGCACGCCCACGGTATGCACAGCATCGAAGACACCCCTGCTAAAAGCTTTCTTCGCTTCGGCGACTTAGCTTTAACTTTTACTTGATATCTTAATCCTTTACGGCTTGGTGAGGTGTCGGCTGGTGCTCGAGGTTCATGTAGATATATGAAGAATAGACGGGAGACTGTGCACCGCAAAGGTCACATCTACCCACACACAAACTGCAGAAAGGCAGGCCGCTTATTTGAAATGTGTGAACGCTGCTTCCATCACTGATTATTCACCTTTAACATCTTCTATATGTGTGTTTCCTGCTTTCCCTCTTCATATTTTCATAGTCCTAAGTATTTTACCTCAGTAAATGAAAGCAAAACCAATGCCTCAAAATATTTTCATTTTTACATTTTGTACCAAAGAGGATTAGGGCCACTGGAAAATGTTTTTATTCTTTTTTTCAGAATTCTGACATTAATCTCAAAATTCTGACTTTACTGAGAAAAGGTATGTTTCAGAAAACTGTAACAAACCTTCATGTGACAGTGACCCTTTTAAGGCCACTGTCATGAAATGATGGCTTCCAGGAAAGGTTCTTGTTTTTGTTGCTGGGATTGGCTTAAAAATGTTTTTTAACCAGCATAATAGAGAAAAATCACCTAAAAACTTGAGACCTTTCTTCAATCAAGGCAAAAATCTTGACCGCACAATAATTGGTTGCATGCTTCGCGCCATTACAACAAAGTATTCTCGCGTAAAAACACAAGAATAGAGGAAATGACTTTAAGCTTTTGCTCTACGGTATGAAAAGTTTGAAAACCTTTGGTTCTTGATCAGCACATTTTAATGAAATCCAGACTAAAATCCAGTTTTCAAATCTCCAGCTCTAATAAATAATTAAGAGATGCTTTCTATCCAATCAGAGTGGACTGTGCAGAGCTGTATACATAGAACGCTGTATACTTTAAGGGTAATCGCCTAATTTTCTTCATAGGACGTCTAGCACAGATTTGGTCGCCCGCGATGTTTGATCCACAAAACGTTCTTCAGTCCCGGTCTGCGAGTTCAAAATGCAAATCCGGACAGCAGGATTAGCACTCTCCGTTCCTCCTCCCCCCTTCCTTCGAAGCATTTTAAGACCTTTCTTAGACTGCCCCTAATCCAGGCAAGAAGTGTGGAGATTACTAAGATCCTCTGAATATCTCTGACATCGCTGCGTGCTGCAAGGAGTTTCTCTTGTGGGTTTATTTGATAAGTGTCTTTAGTTTTGTGCCATATTTCATCCTAGGATTACGTCTTTCAACAAGATATTAAAAATTGAATTTACATAAGAAGGCTTCTTTATACTGACAATGTGCGGCTTTTTATTCTTGTTTCTGTCATTATAAAAAGCTGAGACTCATTTCTCACTCTGAAGAGAGAGCTTAACATCTCTTAATAATTGCACATTATTAAATACAATAAAATAAACAAGAAAAAAGGTCAGTAAAGTAAAAATGATCACTTGCTAGAAAGTAACATTAAACCCATGTTAAAAATAATTTTGCGATAGCATTTTTATACAAGTAATAAAAAGTGGTTTCCATCCACTTGTATTATTACATTTCCTTTTATTCGAAGGCATATTTGATTTTTTTTTCTACTTTCTTTGTTTTTGTTTGTCCCTTTGTTCTGTAGTGACTAAAATTAGTTTGGGCAAAGGTGGACTTCAATATTTGATGTTTTTTGTGAAATCTATTTTTGGTCACAAATAGTGATTACTACACTGGTAGCTGTAAAATGTTTCATTACATTTAGCCAGTGAGTTAGCTATGAGATTGCATTTCCATTTGACCAGTCAAGATTTATTTTTTTAGAATTATGATCGGATGTTTCTTATAGTTAAATTATTTCTGATATTTTTTTTTTCTGAGTTTGTTTTAAGGCACTTTTCAAATGATTTCATTTGCTAAGGGAGAAAGCTATCCAAGCCGCCATTATTGCCCTTTGTGCAAGTATATTACCCTACAACTCTGGTCCTAAAAACTCATACAAGTGTGCCACAGTATCACAATGGATTTGACTAGGCCACCTCAAAAAATGTTTGTTCTTGGTCTGTTTTTGAACCCTTTGGAGCTTTTCTTGATAGTTTGACGTTTACTTAACTTACCAACTGATGGGCAGATATTCTCCTTCCTTTCTTCATACAATCACTGCAATGTTTTATGATTTGGTTATTTTTATGGCTATCTTTTTTGCATTTTTTGGCATACCTTCCAAAAATTTCATTTTACTCCCAATAGTCCACAGACTGACTTTTTTGGGGGTTTTGTACTTTAGGGCCATCCCTATCTCTATCATACATGAAGTTAGCTTAGTTATTGTATAGCTAACTGATGTTTAGCTAGCTAGAGGAAAATAGAAAAACACAATGTTCTATTAAATTAAACTTTTTGGTTCATTCAGAAAAAGTTAATGCATTTAGTGCACCATCAGGCTTACATATTAATCTATAAACTATATAATTTTGATATATAAAAATGTAAAAAATTTTCTTTTTTACATTTTTTTTATGCTGCAACAGACGGCACCAACAAGCTGGTGCTCTAACACGCTGCCCAAATAGGAACACCAAATGTCAACACCTTATCAGCAAAAAGCTGACGTCATTTGCCCCGAATCCACCCGTAAGCCAGGGTTGTGTGAGGAAACGAGTGCGAACACATACCAAACACTGAATCTTTTTAATCTTCGTCAGCCTACTTTTCAAATTGATCCGCATCTTCTCCTTCACCTAAAAACACAATCAATTCTCAGGTTGAAAGTTGATAATAAAACTGGCAAGATCCACAGTATAATTACATTTTTCATTTTATTTGAATTCCTATAAGGGTCTATATAATGTTAGAATAGCGAGGACTGTCTGTCACATACCAATGACTGATAACAGAAAAGCTCAACAAATAAAATGCTGCCGAAGGTCATTGCGGTCTTCTTGTCCTCTAAGCCAGTTTTCGAAGCTGATGTTTTACAGTGTTGACCTTTAACCCACAAAATAAGACAATTTTGACTCTGAGCTGTAAATAATACCCATCCAAAGTTTGGAGGACTTTTTATAATATCTTAGCAAATGATTTCATCGAAATCAATTTTCAAGATGCTAAAATTTTCCATATCTACACTTTAATTGATGGGGAATTTACCAGTGGTTTTGTTGTCAGTTATTGTTTTTTTTATTTAGCCTGGTGTCATTTTTACAATTTATTACATTTATTTCTCCAAGTAAGGTTGGGTGTTTTGTAAACTGGGTGGATGGCAATAGTGGAGATTGGACCATCCTGGTTTCTGGTATCATAATCTGGCTCTAGGGACTTAGAATGTCACCTTCGGTTGAGCAATGCCAGGTAGAAGTGGGTTGGAAAACTCTTCAAACTGTTTGGTCTCTTAAATCTAACTACAGGAGTGCAGGACTTTTTTCTACTCCATAGATGTCCAGGTAAGCCGATCTGATGAGTGAGGGGATTCTTACAGACTCTGTGAGATCCTGTCTGGTGAGCAAGAGAATTGTTTCCTTATGGTTTTGAGTTGCAAAAGAGAATGTTTTGACTGTTCATTAGCTAGGACTACCAGTCTTGTTGGGGTTTCTGGATGGTGTAGACTATGATGGAGTGAGCTGGAGTATTGTGCCAAGGAGGAAAAGCCTTTATGATATGCATCTGAGCAGCATTTTGCTGTTGCACTTCTTTGATAGCTATGGGATGTATCATAATGAGCAAAATGTTAGAGGAAATTTAGTACTTGATACAAGGTCACCTTGGACCTAAACATTATTTTGAGGTTTGTAATTATCAGACGCATGGCGTTGGCTCTTTACAGTTCTGTTAAAGGAACAGTGGAGGTGTCAACTTATCACCACCTGCTTGAGAGTTTAATCCGTTGGTGAGAGAGGCTGCCCTACCGACCTGATGAACCCAAATGTGACCGTGAGCTCAGAACACCTGGTAGAAACTCTGTTTGACAGATCTACAGTGTATACCTTCAGAATAGTTACACTTGTGTTTCTAGGTTACCTTCAGTAACCTGGCATGGCTCACCCAAAGGTAACATTCTAGTGGGGTAGAGAACAGGGTCCATATGTCTTCCAGGACCCTTGGTCTGAAGGTCATTGGTTTCAGTTGTGTTGGCAACCAGAACGGATAGAAGATGACCATCAGAACAGGGAGTACTTTTGGGATTATTTAGTACTTGGAACTCTTAAAACAGCAGACAAGTACCAGGTAGCCAGAAGGACTCCATCCAACTCAGCTGAGGTTAGCCAGGTATCTGATTAGGAGCGCTACTGGGAAACGGAAAACACTAGAGCAGGTGTATTAAACACTGGGCCTCGAGGGCCAATGTTGAAGCAGAAACATTTTGATGTTTCTGCTTCAACTCACATGAGTCAAATAATAAGGTCTTTAGCAGGACTCTAGAGAACTTGACTGTACTAAGGAGGTACTTCAACCATTTCAGTCAAGTATGTTGTATGAGGGACAAATCTAAAAGTTGCAAGACATCCACCCTTGAGGCCTAGAGTAGAAAACCCTGGCACAAGTGAGAAAGTATCTACTTTCTGGCCAAGTATCCGCCAGAATGAGCTGGAGAGTTTAGTTGGGCAGAGATTCTCTCATTGACCTGCTGCCCATAGGAGCCAATCTGGAAGCCAGTGACAGAGGATGGATTATCATTTTATTATCTTTCTGTATTTTAAAACTGAAACCTTTTTGTGCTTGTGTCACTTCAGTTATATTCTTACCAGAAGAATAGCTCAGACCTTAGTTACCTTTTTTAAAAGTATGAGCTGAAATCTGAAATAATGAGGTTCATTACAAGGTTACATTTCTGAGTGCCCCATAAGAGGCCTGCAGCCGAGATTAAGGGGGCCAGAACTGCGACTGAAGGAGGTTTACCGTCTGGTCTTAGAACAATTACATTACCTGTTGTGATGTGAGTGCTGTAACCCCATGCTGAAAGAAAAGCCCTCAAAAGCAATTAGTTGGCATTCAAAGGGTTGTAGGGTTGTAGTTTAGATTCTTTTCACAAGTTAAGAAAGAAAAGAACTCATGAAGACGGATAGATGTACATGTTGAGTTACTTGTAAATGGATAAGGGAAGGAAAGGGCAAAAGAAGACTTTGTTACAAATCTCTTAATCGAATCTCTTTACTATCTTGTTGGTGTGCTCTGTAAACAATACTCGCATACCGCATTAATCTAACAAGCTCTTGTTAACTTGGGAGCTCACCAGTTCTTCTTCCTTCCCAGTTCTTGGTCGTTATTTTGGCATATCAGCGCTTACTTATCTGTCAAAGACACAACATAGAACATTCCCAATGCAGGCTTGGAAGCACTTATGTAACACTGAGCAGTTGTCTGCCTTTTTCACGGTTTCATTAGCGGTGGAAGGATGTGTAGGAGAGAGGTGATTTCAAGGTGACTGTAAAGTGCATCTCTAAAGCAGACAGATGGAGTGTCTGTGTAACGGACCAGCAGGAACGGGAACATACACCAAATGTACAAAATACTCGTCTTTTCCTGCGACGGTGGCAAGATTAGTTTAGGTAAAAGCCTAAAGATCCCTTCACGGATTTCTTTCTGTTTCTGTTTTCTTGCCACATCCAAATATTTTTGCTTTCAAGCATTGTTTAATATTAAAGAAAAAAACATCACATGAAATGGTAGCCCTTTTCCAATCTTAGGTTAAATTGCAAACAAAAATAAAAAGCTATATATATGAGATTAAATAGTCCCACCATGACAAATGTTTACATATTTAAGGCCGCCCTGCATTTCGAATGAATCAAACACATCTTGTGGCCTCAATTTTAGATGCAAGAAATTAAGACTTTTTAAGAATTTGAAAACTCCATTCTGTATTTAAACAACTTATGTTTGTTCTGATGTCAAAAATGTGATCTGAAACTCGACAATGCATTCACTGACAAACAGCGCCCTACATTTTGTACTCCTAACATATATTATCCAGCATGAAGAGAGTACTGAAGAATTTGTGGGTCATCCTCCCATAAGAACCCCTCTGAGGCCCAGATATTTCATTACTTGATAGATGATGAAGAATTAAGCGAGGAGCAAATTTAGACAGCTATGCATATTTCTGTCTATTAAATAACCACCCTGCAGAAGCATTATGGCCACAGAAACATAAAGTTCAAAGTCTACAGCATGGAATTCTACATAAGACATTTTTACTCACCTTTTTTGCATTTTTATTGTTAGAAAAAGCATAGCTTTACCCCTTGATGCCCTAAGTATAAGATGGAACTTTTTTTTATTAATTACTATGCTTCAAATAGAACCATAGATGTAGTGTTTATTGATCCTAACCCTGGAAGATTTTAAGAGTTTGACAATAAGACGAGAAGCTGGGACGAAACAACTCCCTGTGTGTTTAAATCATTGGACAAAGGAACCAAAAAATGCTCATTGAATGACAGCAGAACCCAGAGGCCCTGGCTATTAAACACTTTCCATCATTTTGATAGTTTAGTGCAACAAAATGCCAATCTCCTCATCCCTTAATCATAACGCTTAGCCCTATATTTCCAAGTATTGCCACAAATGGTCTTTGAAGAAGTTGTAGGTAAACAAGAGCAAACTCCAGACGGCAGTATAAAGAAGCCTCACGTCTTATTAGTAAAATTATTTTTAGCAGAAGCATGAATCACATTTCTTTTTTTAACTGGTAAAAGCAAATAAAAAGCAAATTAACAAGTTCCCTAATCAAATATTTTTTAGTTTTTCTCCACTTATTTTATTGAGCTGTTTGTGTCTTCAGTCTACCTTTCCCATTTACATAAATTGTAGATATTTTTTCAGCATTGGTAATGGGTGAAGAAGTTGAATTGATGAGATAGATAATGGCGAACAGGCAGGTGCTCTAAATTATGCATCAGCTCGTACTCCAGAAAACATAGATAGGCTTAGACCTAAGAAGTCATTGCAACTTATAAATATTATAAATTTAGAAAGTTGGATGTGATAGTAAACAAACTTAGTTTGACAGAAAATCCATAACCCTCAACTCATGTTTGATGGTTTCCAAGACACAAGCTTTTACTGGCCTTCTTCCCTTTACGTTGTGTAAATAATTTACCAGGAAGAAACAGGGAATCAACTGAGTACTACATATTAGTGCATCACAATATAGTTGTATATTATACAATATATATAGATTGATAGATATCCCCAATGCATCATTTTGAAGACTCTATCAAAACCGTCTGGATGTAGCCTCAAGACAAGGGCGGTCTCTTTCCCGTTGCATCCTTCTTGCTACATGCGACCTGTATAAGATGAGACATCCTTTGAGATAAACATATTGTTGTCAAAATTTGGACCTCTATGGCAATAAGATGAGAGAAAAATGTCTGAATTCACAGTTGTCTCGTAACATTGGGTAGAGGAAAACTTGGTGAACAAAAAAAGCATTACGGAGACAAAAAAAAAAAATCACGACTGCGAACATGCACACTCATGCACAAACTCTGCTCAATTCCCCGCGCTGCCATCTACGTCTGTGTCACAATCCATGATGGACCTTGAAGTGACGGGAAAAGAGCCTTTCAGTACCGACTGAGCCCCGTGAGAGCAGGATCATCCCTATGTGGCCCTTACTAGGCAATCTTAACCTTAAAAGACCAGGAACCTTCACCGAATTGTTATTTTTCATGTGAGTTATATATATATATATATATATTGCTTATTTGACATTTCTGTCTTTAAAGCTGTATAGTCAGGAAACCAAGTGAGCATCATCCTCGGGGAAATCAAAACTCAGAACGACAGATTTGTGACTCGGGTCGCCTGGCAATTTCTCAGGAAACGACTGAGTTATGATGCATTTGGCTCAAATTCGACACCCTCCTTTATAAAACAGACATATTGTAAACTGAGGAATCACTGTAAGTGCTAGTAAACAGATTGAGATCTGTCCTTGAGGAAACCGCTGAATCTCTCTGAGGAGTTGGCCCTGTGAACTCCTTATGGCGCAGTAATAAAGGATGTTTCACTCCAGCATCAAATCATCTGAAATATAAGGCAATCTTGAAGGAAAGTGTTAGAAGCAGATGGTTCTGAACCAATGTAATGGTTCAAATCATATCTATGTCTTAAAATGTCCTAGTCAAAGTGCAGACCTGAATCCAATTGAGAAATTGCAAAACAAAAAAATTGTCCAAGAGTGGACGTTTTCTTTCTAGGTTTTCTCATGATATAACGACTTCATTTCCCGATGATTTTCTTGAGAGAAGGAGTTTCATCTCGGGAAGCCAACCTTTTGCATTCTGGAGATTGAGAGATTACTGATGTGCGAGTTAAACCTGATTCATTCCTTCAAATGCCTTATGTTGTGGCACGCATCTCGTCATGTGGAGAAAGCACTTTGTTTTCTCGAGATGAACGTTTTATCTCAACAAAATCATTGGGAAATTAGCTCATTATCTTGAGAAAACCATCAAGAAAATAACTTATCTCGAGCTAATCAGGAAAAATCGGCTCTCGTTTTCCGTACAGTACTTGGTGCTGATAAATGCACATTATACAGAGGCCGTCACTTGACAAACTGCAAACAGTCTTGAAGGAATATTCACTTATCAACACCCACATGTGTCAGCTGAGCACTTATTTGCTCTGCGAAACATGACTGAATAAAATGCACACTTGATTCCGTCTTTAATCCTGAACTCACGGCAGCCAGCAGTGCTGTTCGTCGATGGCTGATGTTTTCCTCTTGTCCAACATTATACTGAACGGACAAGTGACGGCTGGAGTGTTGTTGACTCACCCACGGTGTTGATTTTTAAGACACCTCTTCAAAACTATTTCAAAGTGTTAAATTAAGTCTGACGGCTGCCACGTAGGGCGGTAAATGGATTCCTGAGGATTCTTTAAGGCCCTCCTTGGTCTCGCCGACACACGCCACTGCGCTCAGTGGCATATGGAGATTTGCTCTCTGAACCAGCTGCAAGCCAAATTGGCTTCGAACACATAAGCCACACACCTCAGAGGACCCTGCCGGCTTAAGTGATTTATTCTCTTAAGATTAGCCATGTTGCTGCTGTAATTACAGGAAACTGAAACAGACCTTTCGGATCAGTTCGGAGCCCTTTTCCTCTTGGCTTGGCCCGAATGCGCTAGGAGCGACTCTCTGTGCGCTGACGTGTGCTGTGCTTGTTAACGCTGCATCATTATCGCCTTTGTACCCGGCTATGCCTGCCAATAAGGCATCACACACCCAATTTCCTGTTATGTGACTTTATTTGGAGTCATCTGATGTTTTTTGTGGCCAATAAAGGTAAATAAGAAGATAATTCTTGCGTAAGAATTACTAATTAATAGGACAAATGAACCAAGTCAAACAGAAAAAAACGGTTTGATTTAGGGAGTCCATCTTTAAAGGTGGCAAAAAAAAACTGTTTGGGTATTCAATGTTGGCTAATGGTAAAAAAATAGTTTAACTTGGAAAATTTTAATCAGTAAAAATGTTTATTTCTTCTTGGATGTTGGTCCATTCAAAGACAAAAAGTGTATTTTTATTTTGCAGGGGGAAATGATGACTTAAAACAATAGCTCATTTTTAATTCAACAGGTACAAACAACTTCTCCATCAGATGGCAGCTC
Source organism: Phalloptychus januarius (assembly GCA_902982915.1). Classification (NCBI taxonomy): domain Eukaryota; kingdom Metazoa; phylum Chordata; class Actinopteri; order Cyprinodontiformes; family Poeciliidae; genus Phalloptychus; species Phalloptychus januarius. The sequence continues at coordinate 2,490,250 of CADWAE010000467.1, forward strand.
CAAGGACGTAACATTTTCTACAGTTAATTTTAATAAGCCAAACCTTGAATGTCTTTTAAAGTTTTTTGCTTTTTTTTTTCTATTAGCTTTTTGTCATTGTGCATTCACTGGCATAAAGAAACTGAAAATTTCACGATTCATTTTCTCTTTTTTTTTCCTTTTCATTTTGTTGTCATCTACATGGCTTAGTGCATTCACAAACAAAGAAAACCAGATTTTTCAATTTAAATGCCTCAAAACAATATTGTAGAAATACTAATATAAGAAAGATTCAGACTTAAGAATAACATCCAGAAACAACCTCAATGTTATGCTAGGCATTACATTGAGGTTGTTTTGACATGTCTAAAGATAAGAATTATATTTATGTATTATTTTTTTTAAGACTTTTGGTTTACTTTAGCTCTGTTAGCTCTTGATGTTGGTGAGAAGTGAATGACGTAAAAAATGGGACATATTGATGAGAGATTTTTTTATTGCAGAAATGAACGGGGGGAAAAACGTCCGTCACATATCAGATGTTTGCATTTTTTTAATTCATAATTTATATATCCATCCATCCATTTTTGCAAACCCACTTAATCATTGCAAGGTGACAGACAAATCAATATGAAGGTGATTATTTTGAACTGCAAAAGGAAGCTAGAGTACCCAGAGAGAACATGCAGTCGCCATGCAGAAGGACCTTCTTGCTGCAAAGCAACAACTCGACCAATTGCGTCAGTTAAGTCCCCCCCATGGACTTCCTCCTACCCCCAAACTACAACTATAACTGCATTTAATGACATATTCAAACGATCTGAATATGTATATTCAATATAGAAAAGTATTTGTGGCACAAAATTGAGCACACAACTTCTTCATTACAATGTCTCAAAAGCCTTTTTTATGTTTTGCTGAGTCGTTGTTGTTGCATTAAGAAAGTTGCAACTTGAACAAAGGAAAGTCGGACTCCATTATTGTTTTATTATGCTAATTTTATAATTTTTTTCTCTTCATTGGAGCATCTAGTTACCCTTAAAAAACCCCATCAAAACTATTTTAATTTAAAATTGGAAATTCACTTTATTATTGTGAATTAAAACATTATTTTAAAGTGAAATATCCAGAAATAACCGGTTGGGATAAAGTGAATGAATGCAACATAATTTTACATTCTGGTTTTTAGTTTTTCTTTACACTCTTTAAAAAAATGAATTGAAACTGATGGGACAGATCAATGCCTGCACATTTGGCTGCTTACGCACTGAATTGCCCGCGCGCCTGGCTAACACGGAAATAAAGAGTGTGGTGCACTCACTTTTTGTTCTTCTGGACATTCTTCTTGTCCTTCTTGTTCATCACAACCGGCACGCAGCTCGTGAGCTCCGTCCAGTCGGCGTGCAAGCCGCAGCTCCAGCCCGTGGAGAACCGGGAGAAGAGCCACGACTCGGCTTTGCCTGGCCGGTGGCAGGTGCACTTCCTCTGGCCGGGCATGCAGTCGCACGGTTGCTCCAGCTGGATGTTCTTCACCAGATGCCTCCCGAAAGTCGTCCCGCCGGTCTTCTGGATGTGCAGGAACACCATCACATCATCCCCTCGGATGTTGAAGTCGACGTGCCTGTCCAGGTCCCGCTCCGTGAAGTTGAACTTGGATGTGATTTTGGCCGGGAAGTCCTCGTCCGGCTCCGGCTCCGAGTAAAGCAAGCCGAACGCCGGCGAGCGCTGCTGCGCGAACCCCTTCTCGTCACTTCCGAAGCGGCAGGTGTTGCTGTCCGCCGGGCACACATACTGGTAGCCGATCATTAGGAAAATGACCGCGGCAATGGGGATGAAAATGAGTCTGCTGAACTTCTCCTCCATGGTGGGGGATGTCTGAATCACGCCGCCGGCACAAACCTGAACGTGATGCCCGAGTCGCGCGCCTGTCGCCCCGGTCTCATCCTGCACGTTCAGCCTGGACTCGCGATGCTGCCGCCAGCTGAAACTGAAGCTCAGGTCCCAACATGAACACTTCCAGCCTGGTCCCGCACCGGAGCACCTCACTCCGCAAACTTCACGAAAGCAGCGGAAGCTAACGAGGCATGTTTCGCTTTTTAAAAAGTGACAAATTGTCAGCGGCAGTCTTTCGCAATGCAACCGGGACGGAAACGATTCATCCCCGCGTTCAGAGCGCCCGTGCTCGGCGGACCTGCCAATTGCTGATCGGTATCTGAGCTGGTGGGTCCGGCGACAAGATCACCAAAATCAACAATGGGAGTTCCGGTGTAGACTTTCTAAATAAAACGTGAAGTTATTTAGTCACATTTCCTTCCTATAATTTTTTTAATTACAAGCAGATATTTTTTGTAGTTAAAGAAATGAAAAAGAATGGCACAACATTTGCTTGTAGGGTAAACTGAAGGTGATCTAATCACTTCTGTTTAATCATATTAAGTTAATATTAATCATATTACCAATCACCCTTTGTTGAAGTGGATCGCTTTTGTAGGTTCTATATTCGTTTTTAATTCATATTCTGCATTAATAGAAATACAATTATTTGAAAAAGTATTTCACACAATCTAAACTTTCTCATAATTTGTCAGATCACAACCCAAAATTCAGTATCTAAAGCAATATACAAACTCAAGGAGGCATTTAAGGATAAAATTGTAGGAAAAGGAGACATTATTTTCATAAAATTTTACTGTTTTTTTTTTTCAAAGAAAAATTAAAAAATGTGGCATGCAAAAAAATAAAATCCAGCCATACAAACCACCTACTTAGTAAATTAAGTACACATTTTTAACTTCAGTAAATTAAATTCTTGTACTTATTTCTGCTCGTTTAAAATGCAAATACCAGAAGAAAAAAAACTTTTTAAGGGGTTTGAATTGGGTCGATTTTGCATTTATTTTTCTGTGCAAGTAAAAATAAATGGGGCAAACATAGTGACTAAGTTAAGGTTGTCTGCATTTTATTTTGAAGAGCCACTTGTAGCATTTTCGGTGTGGCTTTGGCCAGCTTGTTGCAACATCTGCGCCAGTCATCTGTCCCGACTCCCGAGACCATGACGCAACTCTAATCTCAAACACACACACACACACACACACACACACACACACACGCACATTAAATGAAGTATCTGGGGAATTAAAGCTTGTAGGACTCATGAGATTTTCTTTATTGTAGGAATTGTTTGGGAAGCACAGGCAAGATTTTGTAAATTATATGCAAATCAGCAGATTTTTTTTTATTCATTTAAGTCTTTTTTTTTTTTTTTGCAAGCATAAAACTATATATATTGTTTCTTTTTTGCCGTTTGCGGAAGATTATGTCTTGGATCCAAGCGAGGACAAGTGGAGATATTCTAAGCAGGTCTCCACAGAGATCAGGAATAACGTCCCTCCATCATTTAGTTTCCCATGCTGCCGTGCTCCGAAAGCCTCAGGGTGAGCGCCAGTCAATTCATTTCAGCACCATGGACAGATTCCAACATGTCAAGTCAATAATTGGCACCGTGTGTGAGGGGAAATGTGTAAGAGCGCTCGCAGTCACCATCCCACATAGGTTTCCCTTTCCCACTGATACAGATTGACTCAAGCTTTTAATGGAGATCGAGTGAAATTTACAGCATTGTGTGGACAGCAGAGGCTAGAACTAAAGGCATTTTTAGTCGTCTGTAATGGATTTTCTTTAAGCCTGTGCTGATCAAAAGCTTTTGTTATTTTGCCTAAGATGCCCTCCATCAAGGGATTTAACCAGGCGGCACTCTGGTGTGCATTGTATTCAATCCTCTTTCATCGCTGAGTGCTCTTTGCCCCCTCCTCCTGACATTGACTTAATCTGTATGGGAGTTTAGTCTGTGCCTTAATTTGTTTGTGCCGTCCTCTCGCATCCTGGGAGAAGCTCGGGGTTGGCATGAGAGGAATCTGTTATGAAAAGCGTCACAATTAGAGGCATTTCCTAAAGGTCGAGTTGAAACAAAACTGTCGGACTTTGCCGAGGTGACGATAACGTCTTGTGTCAGCATGCACTTTACCTGCAAGAACTCATTCAAGAATGATGCAAAGCTCACTTTGTGGAAAAGAAACTGCTTCTTTTTTTCTTTTTTTTCTTCTTTTGCCTTTTAAAGTCAGAGCCCCAATGTGAAAGAGCCTCCATTAATGTTCCGAGCAGCGAGGCGAGACTTGTGTTGTTCTGGCTGTGCAGCAGGGGTATTTACAAGGTCCCCGGTGCTCGGTGCATACCGCGCGCCTTTATGAGAAATAACCCTCGGGAAGTGCTGACTCCGCTGGCTGCAGCAGCGCGCAGCGCTCCGAGAAATGAGACTGAAAATTTCGTGGAAAATGATGATTGGATTGGTTCGGGGTTTCTGTTAATGCGTCTTAGTTCTTTTCCAATTTCAGCAGCAGTAGAGTTGGGCCGATGCACCAACAGATACTCAGGTATTTTATAGCAACTGGAATTGGTATTGATCTGAAAGCGGTGTCTACAAGGTCGAAGACAGTTTTTGCCTGTGCAAGCCCTGATGGGCCGTTTGATTAACTACATGAAAAAGTCAGACAATTTTGCTCAGGAAGCTAGAAATTAAATTCAATAATCACTACTGAACAAGATAAATACAATTCTTGAGGGAATGCAGTGAACAAAACAACCAATATTTGACATTTGGGTTCATTTAACACCTCCCTACAAATCTTGATGTAGAGTTACAACAGAAATATAAAATCTAGAGAAAATGTCTATTAAAATGAAACCCACTGGATGGGATAGGCTTTAGCAGCTTTTTTTAAAAACTGTAGATTTTATATTTCTATGAATAAAATAATTGGAACTTAATAGTGTAATTAAATTAACTAGAATATGTGCGCTTTTTAAGTGGGAGGCAACAATAACATGGCAAAAATCATAAAGATAACACCACTACAGTAGGATTATGAATAAAAAATAATGTTGTAATGAAGAAGGCTACGTTTGAACACCCCATATGGCTAACTCTAGCCATGACTCGGCATTAAATAAAAAATAACGGTTCAGGTCTCTATTTTGTCTGCAAATGTGCTCTGACTAGAGCTCTGAGGGTGTCTGCTGGGATCAGTCAGTTTTACTGGAAGCTGCTAGGCGCCAATGTTTAGGTTGGTGGTACATCTCAAAGTAGAACATCACACTGCCTCCACAAGCCCATCTGCAGCTCCACAGACCCATATGCAACGAGCTGTGATGTACCGTGTGCTCAGGCACCTTTCCATCATAGCGAGCATGAAGATTTCCATTTATGTAGGTCATTAATGTAGCAGCTGACTTGTGGAAATGTCTCATTTACAACCCTCCTTCTTTTTGCTTTATGTTGATGCATCATCCTGCTCACTTATGTACATTTATTTAAGCATCTGTGCGTAGCAACAAACAAATCAACCTGTACCCAATTTGTTCTCATTCGTACCCTCAAACAAACCATTACGCACCTACAGTTGAAACCAGATATTGACATATGCTGAAAAGAAGACCAATGCTATAGTTGTCACAGTCTAATGTCAAATTTACTGTTTTGGGTCACTTTGAATTTTCAGAAATGATTTTTTGAGCTAAATCTGTTGGTCACGAGACAGAACTGCCAGCTCCGTAATTCATTTGATCTAATGTTGTAGTAATTGCAATGCAGTCACACAACATCTCAACATACAATTTCATTTCCACCATGCCATCTGGGTCCTGAGCTTGTTTTTGTTGCTGACTGTTAGCAAATGTTAATGAGCAATATCTTAGCATGCTTTGCCTCGTCACATTGCAACCACAAATTGTAATGTGTATTTATCGGCAGTGGCTATGACTGGAAATGCGTAATGCGTAATAATAATAATCAGGGAAGGCCATTCTATTCTATTATTACAATTAAATGTAATTCGGAGGTCATACACCAACGGCTCTCTGTACATGGATGGTTGAGATTTCATAGTGAATCGTACCGATTGCTTCATTTTGAAAAATCCAAATGGAGACTAGCAAAATTGATGAGCTAGTTGGGCGTCTAGACATGTTTGTTCTCCACCAGGGCAACCACCACACACTTGTTACTGCGGCCCACAGTGGCAGTCTAGCTTTAGCTAGATAGTCTAGTACCATTTAGTGATGACCGATCACGCAACTGTTTGCGCTGACTCCCAACTTTATCTGCTCGATGTCGCATACAAAACAACTTGATATAAAGAGCAGAGTAATGTGCAACACTCTTGAGTATTTGTACCTTAAGTGGTTGTAAAAATGTTCTTTGGCGCAGACGTTGGCTTTGAGTCGACCACAAATGCGTGTAGACATCTGTAGAGTGAAGTATGCCAGAGTATGTGGGGGGTCTTCATAGTTGTCCTGCTTGAGCTGTTGAACTCAACAGTTCCCCTGAAGTTATCATGGACTTCTTGGCTACTTTACCCTTCCGCGATCTTAAGAGATTGGGTTAATTGGACCCCGTGAGCTCTTCATCCTATGCGCGGTTCAGTAGGGTCACACTGACCCCCATGTGCACTTTTACGAGACTTGCTTTTCTGTGGTTTTAGGAACTGGTGGTCTGATTGTGACAAGTGCGGTGCAAAGACCGCAAAGGGTTTTGCTCTCCTTACTGGACCTGTCTGTATCGGTAGATGTGTATGTGTCTTTACCAAATAGGTGGCTTCTGCAAATGGTTGTTTGAAATGGGTTTTATTTAGGTTTAACAGTAGGAAGGGAATAAATATCAAAACAAGCCAACATTACTCTTTCAATCATTATTTAATGAGAAGTGTTTTTTGTTGCACTTCAGTTATGTGCTCCTTTGTGTTTGTCTTTTAGCTAAAGTACAAATAAGATATGAGGTTTGCAGCTGTAACTTAACAGAAAGTGGAAAAGTCCAAAATTTGTGAAGAGTTTTGCAAAACTCTATGCAACATCCCTCACCTCCGACTCACTCTGGGAATGTACACTCAGCTTGACATTTTTAGCATAAATCATATTAGCTGTCTTACCACGTCTTAGGTTTCAGCGGATCAACAAATGGGGCCATTTGTTTCGGCTGCGTATGGAGGGGGTGGCTGCAGACGCATGAACACACTCCACTGCCGGGCCCACAAACCTGCAGTGCAGCGACGGCACCACGCCAACCATTTCCGGGCTTCCAGCACAAGCACATCCAAAACGTTTAATCAAAACGGACACTCTCTCTGCTTGGTACCGCATGAAAAGAAAGCTGCTGGCCCATGCTGTGCACTTTGGCTGTCTGACAAGAAATTGCCAGAACTGGGCAACTATCCACTGCACAGTGAGGATATTAGAGAGGAGAGCCATGAAACAATCAGCATTTTCTTGCAGGTGATTGAGGCTTTGGCGAAGCAGCAGATAGTGACGTGTCCTGCTGCGAGCTAATCGGCCCTTCTGTCCTTAACATATGCACTGATGGATGCTTATCGCCTCCTCGAACAGAGCCCGTGTCTCCTTAAACACAGGAGTTGATTCGAGCTGCTGAGTGAATGTCAGAGGGGAAATTGCTGTACTTTCACACATCGGGATTTATTCCACCCAAACACCGAGGTCACCTTTTACTGGTGCCGTTTTATTCTTTCACATCCGACCATGCAATTTCCGCGTCAGACACGGCGGGTGTATGACCTGAAATCATTTTTACATTTGCAAGATATAGTGCTTGTCCTCCTGCTGCAACTACCCTCCCATCAGATCATATTGCAGTACAACCCCAAAGCAATAAAAGTTGCTGTGAGGAAAAAAATGAAACAGCATCTCCATTATTTTACGACATATAATTATTGATGTTGGGCGATTTATGATTGAGACCAATGGCTGGGTTTTTTCAGTTCTTCATTGTAGTTGTGTTCTGACATTTCAGGCCTTCTTGAGAAGCAGAAAGACTGGCTTTAAGTTTTGTATTAAGAAAGTGCAACTGCTAACATCACTTTTCCTTAAATGTATCTATATTTGTCAGTTTAACAGTTTAGGTTTAGTGGCACAAGCACTTACCTCTTCCTGGTTTATGTTCTGAGCAGAACAGCAATAGAGAGAAAAACAGGTGCTGCTTAAAAGCTCCTTGAACAGAGACATTATAATTAGCTACTGTGCTAATAGTGGAATTCCAATTTGTGATTTTGCTCACTTAGCTTTTTGCGCATATAGGAGTGTAAAAGTTGCTTAGTTTTGAAAGTTATCAAAGCTTAAAGTATCATAGCTTACAGGCAGGGAGCGGCCCACTAGGTAACAAGAAGACCCGATCCTGAAAGATTGCCTGAGGACAGAAAATTACAGTTTTCATCTGTAATTTTAAAGGCTACTGAGAGGACTACCCTGTGAGATCCATTGTGTGAGGCTGTCTGGTGGTGGTTCCCGTCTGTCTGGCTTGCAGCAGTATTGCAGCATTTTCGTTTTCTTCCACCAAAATTGGTCCGTACCTCATTGTAGAAGGCCTGTTTTAATGGATTCCTCCAAATCCAAGTTCGCAGGCAGAGTTTACACTATTAGAAATATGTAAACTCTGCCTAAAATTTGTGTCTGTCCCAGAGAATAAATCAATTTAAGTGAGCGTTGCCAATTCTAATAATGCGAGCAGCTAAGTATCCAGTAAAACTACCCCAAAATTGCCTTTATGGCCACAAAATTGCCTTTATGGCCACAAAAATGCGGTCGATTTACAACTTAAGAGAAATAGATTTCGGTTGCTAAGGGCAGCATCCAAAAAAAAAGTCAGTTCCATTCAATCATACACACTTCTCAATGGATCCAAACAATCCAGTCGAGCTCAGTTTATTCTTTAAATTGGTTCAAAAGCTTTCTATATAACGAAGCAGATTACATTGAGTGTTTGTCTCGAAGCATTCGCTTCTCCTGAACGCAGCGACATCAGACAACCGCTGGCAAATATGAATAAATAAGATGCGACTATAACTTGTGTGTCAGCTGTTCCCTGAACAGATTTTCTGTCGCTTTTCTACATGTGAAATCATCAGGGAATTGGCATCCCCATGTGATGAGTAGGCACACAAAGAGCAGCCTCTTTCATGCTAGAACTGCCACTGTGAGGCGTCCTGAATGCTCTAGTATAATCATTCCACCTCAGAAAAGAGCGCTTTAAATGTGTTTCATTAAAAGGACCCAATTAATTACATTTAAATTCCTTTTGAAGATGGATTCTTTGTATTTAATTGCTGTCAGAAACTGGTCAAGAGAGTCTGTGGCCCATGGCTGGGTTTGAGCCACTTCACGGCAGCATTTCCTCAGCGTTCAGCCTCGCAGCTCATGTTTCAGTTGAAATGCGACCAAATGCTTTTTAGGTGTTTATCCACATCACATCCATGCCAGCCATCTGACAGCTGGGCCTCTTTGTTATATGAGCCACAGAGAAGGAAAAATTAATCAGAATCTGCCATGTGTGTTTGTGCTATTGGTGTCACGATTAAATTCAGGTCACCCCATTTGCAGGTAGTCAAACCTTTAGCAAGGAGGAATTAAAGGGGAAAAAGATTCACGCTGATGTCTTGGGGTGAGGTACAATTTGAAATAAATCATTATCTATCGAAAACACCTTTCCAAGAGGCTTCAAAGGGATACTTTTGTCACAAACCAGACACATTTAGGAGAGAGACGTATGAAGAGAATCTCTGGGAGGCTAGTCATGGCAGCCTGCTTAGGTAACAGTATTAGACATCCAAACATCAAAGCCTTAAATATTCACGGAGCCCTGAGATGGCACGGAGTAAACAAATGGATTATTTCTCCTTGAGTAAACACAGTCCGAGACGAAGCACCTGCTAAAGCGAGGAGGAAAACGCCGTCTTCGGGAGGGGGAGCTTTCGGGAAAAGTCCCAGCGATTTTCGAGACGACAGAAAATGATGAGAGCAATAAAAAACTAAACCGTCTCCAAGTCATCACAGCAGATCCACATAAATCAGACACGTTTTCTCTGCAGTTTTTACCAATAAATCAATTCCCGCTCCCCACAATATCCTGTTGTCGCCGCTGACGCTCCCATATTGTGCCGCTTCCGCTGTATTAGGTAGCATCTCCGAGCAAACTGTAAAACAGGGCGACCGAAGCTGTGAAAGAGAGGACCCAGCGCCTACAGGAGCGAGCCAAAATATCAGAGACGGATGGCCTGAAATGAGTCTGAGGAAGTCCTGTGGAGCTATGGGCTGTGATGTCTTGTGATGAATAGCTAACCTTGTTTCCTCGACTCTGCTCCAGCGCAGCAGCTTCATCACTATGCAGCTTTATCTTCATATATCTAACACCCAGCCTAATTTATTGGAAGGTAAAGCACAGGCTCCACATCTTGCATCAAACACTGAGACACTTTGCACGAAAATTCAAATACTTACACATACTACGATTGCAGAGACCTAGTAAGACGGATTCTTGAAATTATTGACAGCGCCTTGTAGATTCAATGGAGAGATCATCAAGTTTTGACTGGATGATAGGCTTTAAACTAAACCAGTCCATTTCAGATCTTGGCTGCACGTTTAAGGACTTTGCCCCAGTTTTAAGTCTTGTGAAGACTCTAGTAGGTTTTCTTGCAAGGTTGCATCATATGTTCTTTCGCCCATCATCCGTTTAACACAATGTAAACTTGTGTTAAATATAACGCAAGTCTACAATTGCAATGTGACAAGGTTAAAAGGTTTCGCACAGAAATGATGATTGATTAATTCGGTTTTTGTAACCATGCCAGAGGACTGACCTTTCATTACCTGTTAAATATTCATGCCGTCTTTACGTGGACGTCCTTTTGGGATAAACCCACATCAGTGAGAGGTATTTAGTGTCGTAAAAGCGGAAAGGAGATTTCTCCATTATCCTACGGAAGCGGCGTCTTAAAAATGACTGTGATCCACAGCTAAGATGTGCATTACCACTATCTGGTTAAGATTTTCAATCGCTTACTCACCGAGCTCAGTGTTCTACTCTAAGGCTCACAATTTAAAATGCCCAATGCATGTGTGGCTTTCTTGTAAGGGTAACACCAGCACTAATGTACAATCTAAGAAGATTGTCTATGAGCTTTAAAAAGATCATATCTGATGAAAAAGAGATGAAGCCATTTCAGAGAAAGCTTAACTTCAGGCTCAGAATTGGTGCAAGAGGTGCACGACCAGAGGCCAGGTTGTTCTCTTATCTTTGTGGCCACAGCTCTTTGGCAAAGCACCCCTCTTGGCATTTAAAGCACATGCCTCCGATAACATCGTTGGCTCTTTTCTCCCTCTCCATGGCCCCGGGAGAGAATCCCTGAGCATCTCTAAATGTCACATTAAGTGCTTCTCTTGTCCTGCGCTGACACGAAAACGAGACGCTCTCCGAATACAAAGGCGTTTTATATTGGAGTGCAGCCAGGGCTCAAAGAGAGCGACAGTACTCTTTCCCGCTCACTCTCATTTGTTCAGGCTGTCAGAAGTAACATTTAGTCCCTAATAGGACTGCCCTAAAAGGAAAAAAATAAGACAAAAGACTTCCACTCTTGGCTGTATCTAACATTTAGAGCTAAAATGCTTTAATAAAACAAAACCGTTTGCTGCATGAAAAGGTGTATTACCATTCTAATCAATAAGACTGAAATTGAAGCTCTTCAGCCAGCGAGGGTTGGCAATGGACCTGCAGTTTGAAACTGTCCTCTAATTGCTCAGTAACTCAACACTGAGTGGAAAACGGCATTTGGCTCAAAAGAGAAAGGCGAGTAAAACAACTGGCCCTATCTTGGCAAATCCAAATATCAACCTTATCCTGCGGTCCACTCAGCCTCCAGACCTAATTCCTTGAGAAATCCTGAAGAGAGACAAAGACAGATTGTACCATCTCGAGAGGTTGTACAAGGAGGAAACGTTCACATTAAAAGCTACTTTTGAGTCATTTCCCTCAAACAGAGAGTTGACAAGCCGGTGCCACTTTTCAGTGTGAAAGTGACGAGTGAATCGAATGCTGACTCAGGGTGGCATACTGAATATCTCCTGTCCCACCACTTTGCTTTGACACAGGACACATAAATACCTCTAACCGCCATCCACAATTCATTGTGCAGGTACTTAACACGCCTTCCAAGCAAACAGCTATGCATACCTTGTTGTTGTCCCTTGAGGGAACAGCAACAGGGAATGGTTGCAGAGAGAAATTGCTTCTCTGTAGCCACAGCACCCTGCAGGAATGTACAAGGAGAGATGCAGCACGAACTGAGAGAGAGAGAGGCGACACAAAGTTAACGACATGCAGCGGTGGCATATAAATGCCAAGATTAAGAGAGAGAATAGGGGTGGTGGTTTGTGCGTCGTAGGAAGTCTCCCAGCAGTATTGGCCTATAGCAACATAGGGCGAGTGAGCGCCAACTGGGATTCCAACATTGATTTCTATTTATAAATTGGGTGACATGGAGCATGAACTTTTAGGACCTCTGCGCAGCTTTTTTCAATCTACATGGAGAAATACAGCACTGAAATGCCAAAAAGCTGGTTTGTAAAGAGAAGAAGTGGTGCAAAGGCGTCGTGGATAATCTTGATTCCTTCAGTGATATTTCTACAAACGATACAGCTGAAGTGTTATTTGGTAGTAACAGCTTCTAACTGCTACAGTCTGCCAAAGTATTCACACCGCTTAAGCTTTTTCTGATGTACGGCGTTAGTTATTTTCCATACATAGTCCTTTACATCTCTGTCCAAAAGTTACATTTTGGTCCCATCTGGACAGAATACCTTCTTCCACAGGGTTACTGTTCCCCCTACATGACTGAATGGGACTTCTTATTCCAGTTTTCCGGTCTAGGTGGACAGTCATGACAATTGATGTAACAGTTCTATGTTTGACTTTGAAAGCTTGGGTTGAAATGTTGTTTCTGGCTAAAAATCAAACACTGTTCGTATAAATAAACCCTCACATTGACAATTACATTGACCTATAGTGTAGAAATAGTTCATTTTTATTGCCCTTTGCATGAAATCAGGCCACCTCTTCCCACTTTTCCTCTGCAAAACAATTTTCCCATTAACCTAGCTCTATGCTAAGGGCAAAATGTTGACTGAGCACAAAAAATGGCGTCAACTTTTGGTAATAACTCTTTCCTCGTGTCAACAAAAGCTTTAAGTAGCACAAGACATACTTTTTATAGGTCAGATTGGCCAACTTGCAAAATGAAACTATCTTTTTGGGTTAACCTCTGCAACTATCTGCACTAACAATGTAGCTGGTTGAGCCCAATATGTTAAGCTGACATTTTGAGGACAGCTACAGGGTGTCCTACTAGAAAGAGGATGTTGAAGGGGAGGCAACACCAAAGTACTTCTCTTTTGTGTGTACATTGACACACCCGAGAAGGGAACTCTTCGATTAAAACCCCCTAAAGTTAGCATTTACAAACATGTATTCATTTCCTGATGTGGATAAAACGTGTAGGGAATGTAGAAATAGTGTTTGCGTTTCGACTTCTGCCCATGAGCACGCTCATCATATATTATTTTCCACATTTATTCCAGTCCTGTTACCTGTGTTCTTTTGAAGAAGAAAAAACTCCCCTGCTGCTGTGGCTGATTTTCCCTATAGAGCAAAACCTCCACGCTTAGTGGGAGGATAAGAGGGGAAAAAAAGTGCAAACTTCGTCATTTCTCGGTTTTATATTTATGTAATTCTTTAGTGCTGGGGTCTTTTATGACCCGAGCAACATTCCCAGGGGACAAAGAAAGCTAACAGTGGGATGCTTCTCTCCTTCTCCCCTCCTCACTGCAGAACTCTTTCATCTCTCCTTCCCACAAAGCTGATTCACCACTGGTGACCCCTGCTGCCGCTGCTTCGTAGAAAATAGACAACAAAGTAGCTGAGTGGTAAACCGGTGGGCAGTCGCAGGCTGCATCGCCACTCGGCTTCAAGTTGCCTGCTGTGGTGAGATCTCTCATTGAGCTAAGCTGACACTCGAGTCTGTCTGGATCGCCGACTGGTAAATGGTCCGGACTGGTTCGACAAAGGCGGCACACGTGCGTGGGGCATTAAGGTGGGATGAAATTCCCACTGTATGACCTTTCTGTCTTGACTTCTCCTGTATAGGAAGCTAAAAATGCCTGAGCTAAACAAAAACAGACGGGAATGTGAAACGTCGACAAAACTCAAGACCTTGATAGAGTGAAGTAGTATTTCTTTGAAAGTTGGATCTTCAAATAATGCAAACTGCACAGCCTCGCAGTCTCCTTCAGCCTTAACCATTAGGTGTCTAGTCTGATTACAGAACTTAGTTGCTTTTTAAGTCAGTTTTACGGGTAGATTTTGACCTGCGTAGGAAAGTGAATGCTACCACCTATTGGAGCAATATGTGAAATATTTAGTTGCCATGACGTACGTTTACCACATGCAGTATGTAGTATATGTAGAGATAGAAATTTTTGACAGTTACTTTTGGCAAAACAGCCCAAACTGAGAGGAATTGCCTCGAGAGAGTCTGTGAACGTCAGTTTTCTAAGCTAGATCTCAATCTGTGTTTTGACTAGACCGTTCTAACACATGAATACACTTTGATCCAAGCTAATTTGCTGTATCTCAGGCTGACTATAAGTTGAAACCGAACCTCAGTCTGAAGTCTTGAAGGCTCAAGCATGTTTTTTCCTTCCCAAACTCCCAAATCAACATTGACAACTTTTAAGACGAAGAGCAACTCTCATGTTGTTTTCCCATGCTAAGGTTTATGTGCAGTGAGGGGTTTTGGCCACGTACGCTGCGTTCAGTTTACCTCGAAAGTCTTACACTCGGATCTGGGTTTGGGGTCACTCCCAGTGAACGTAGTCGGAGAAGTTGGGATTTCAACATGGCCGGGAACGTTTCAGCTTCGACTGTGAAGATGGATTTTCTGAGTTCTTGCAACAAATGGAAAACACCAGTGGAATCTTGGTTTTGTCTGACCAGAGCATCTTCTACTGCTACATGTTTATGGTGTTCCCTATATGGCTTGTTCCATCAAACATCCAGAGTTACTGTGGGCTTCTTGGCTGTTTCTCTGAGTCGTGTGCCAATGGATGTTCGTGACTTAGTGGGTTAGCACTTCTGGGCACATTCTTTCCATTTTCAGATGACTGATTAAACAGAACCAAGTCAAAGCACTCATTTGTTGTGTAACAATGTCACAAAACGAGACGCTTTTGCCTCTCAAGCCAAGCTCTCTACCATACAAATCTTCTTTTTTTTTATTATACATAAAGAGGAAAAAGTGTATTTTAATCCCTTTCTTTGAAAGTTTCAATTCTAACACGTTAAATCCTCCAAATATTCCTTTCAAAAAAGCACTCGGATATTTAAGTGAGGCTCATCTGTAGTCCTTTTGTTGAGCTGGATTTTCTTCTACCTTTTTTTTTTAAACTCAAAAGCATCTTTCTTACCGTCAAAGCATTAAAACTATCTGGCTTATTGTTATTAGGATGCAGAGATACTGTACAGCCTCACTGTATCCGGTGTCTTGGTATGCAGAGCGCTCCGCCGCATCGGAAGATAAGAAGCTCCTTCATGAATAAAGATGTTGGGCTGTCCTCTACATTCTGTGTTCAATGCGCACTTGTTACAGAAGCCATTATTTATAGTCCTGCTCAGGCCCGCAGTGGTGAGAGTGGCTCTCCTGGGGATTGGGAAGTGGAGCCACAGCTACCTATACTGGGAAGATATACCACCTCACCCCCGCTGAGAACTTTCGTACAGGAAATGAACTCATAAATCAAGCAGTAAATTGAGTGTAGGGCTGTGCTTACTCATCTCAAGAGGTCTGCTCCTCTACCTCTGCTCTGGCTTTGCTCCTTTTTTTTACCGTGTGACTAATGCGACGCCGCAACTCCTCTGCTGTGCGTTCGGGAGAAACTTATCAAAAAAAGGTGCGGATTTTATACCCAACTTTGTGTCACAGCTCTGACCCTGAGGGCTAAAAGGAGCGTTTATGAGATAAAGAACTCGACAGAGAATCGAGTTTGATGGGAAATTGAAGCGAGGACGGCACCGGCGCGTTGTCCTACAGCTGAACTTCAGCTCTCCGTCGAGATGGCGGCGGTGAGAGAGGCCTGGGAGGAGATGTTCCCTACTTGCCTCAGGCTGTGCTGACAGTCCCCGGCCCTGTCTGGAAGAATTAAGCTCTCTATTCATCAGAAGCGGGCAGAAGCTGTCAGAGGACTGATCGCAGCGATGGCCCAGCTTCCCTCAGCACTGGGACTCTGATGAAGAGTTAAACACAGTGCAGTCCAGTTTTCTTGATATCACAGCACCGCCCTGGGTGCGATTTGTTCCTTACGTTAGGACTAAACGAAACATTCAAAGAGCAAAGCTGTGCAATCAAAGCACCTTACAAGCAAATATGTCTGTTATTTTTTTTTAGTTTCTCTCCTTCATAAAGCAAAGGCTCATTCTCTTCCTGTCATCCATCCTCCACCAGGACATGCAGACTCATAACAGAAGTCAGATCAGATCTCTACTGACCTCTTCTGGTGGTTTGGTGCACTGTGAAAATCTTGGAAACTAACTCAAACCATATCCTAGAGGTATTAAAACTTGCTTGTTTCAAATTAGCATTTTTTTCCAATTGTCTTTTAGAAAACATGTCGATTATATAAAATATAATGCTTTATTAGTATTGCTTTGTATTTCTTTCAACTTCTACCAACCAAATTAATAAAAACACTGTCTGAGAAATTGTTGAAGTAAGAATAAAAAAGTATTCCATTTGCATTTGGTACAAAGTAGTTCATGCAAAAGAAACCCCAGGCAATATTTAATCCAAAGACATTTTTATGTCAGGCTTCTCAGAAACCTGACATTTAAATTTTTATTTTTTGTTCCTAATTGATCTGAGGGTATATTCAAATCTTTTGAGTTTTCGTTACCTGTAGACCCTCAGCCCTATCACAAATTAAAACGAGACCAATAATCTTCACTTGGACAACAGTTGTTAAAGAGACGCTTCCCTTTAATGTCGTTGAGTACGTAATTTTTCTGCAAACATTTGGAAGTACAAAGTAGCCTGCACTGCCTGCCACTTTTGCCTGTTTTCCTTGTCTACGATGAATGATTTTTTTAAAAAGCAATTTTGGTTACTTGGACTTGACAATCTATTTTAATTATTGTTGACAGGCTCACCTGTAGTGAATCCTAACAGCTTCGCCCAGCGGGATAATATATGATTGCTTCTTGACTTGATATAGGAAGCCTGCATAAATTTCTTTAAGACTGAGACTGCAGCTTTTCTAGATGGTGGCAGTCAGTTACAGATGCATGAATCAAGGTGTTATGCATTACGAGCTGGTGACTGGATGTCAAAGGTACTTGAAAATAAGTCATCTATCATTGTCAATGTCTCGTGGACCCTCAAAGTTACCATCCAGTTCTTTTTTACAAAGCTGTCTTCTCCCTTCCCCCAATCTCACTGCAAGTTGCAACAGAAAAGAGGGACCAACACCAGAAATGAGCGGCTGTACTTTCAAAGTAAAAGTTGGGCATTAGATATTCACAATTTGAAATAGGTGAAGTAGGTGTTTTTCATAACCATGATACACATTGGCATCTGTTTAACTTGTGGTTTATATATAGAGATTTCTTAAAACTAAGTGTTAACACCTGTTTGAGGAAATCTAAGTTGTAACTTTTTCAGAGTGATCGTTGGAGAGCATCAGAGTGATGTTTCCCAAATATCTGAATCTTTAGAGAATGGTTCCTAGGAGTTCTCCATTCAGTTCCCGTTTCACTGCATATTAAAAAAAAAAACATTCAGAGAACACCTCTAAAGTTCATTAGAAAACTCCAGTGTGAACCGTCAATGGATATTCTCCAAAGAGTACACATTTTAAAACCTTTAGAGAAAATTCTTTGAGCTTTATCTGTAAGCTAGCAATTGAACTCATTGGGGAACCTTTCTGGAACTCTTTAAAGTTCCAGAAAGTCCCTGTGGTTGTTGTAATTTTCTCTAAATATAGAGCCTTGTTGAAAGAAAATATTACACCATGTAGGTTTTGGAGAAAATTCCCCCTGGAGTTTTCTGATCTCACGTGTTATTACCCTTAGAGAACCATTAGGATATAGCATCTAGGTTCCCAGAACGGTTCAATTGCAAAAGTTTCAACTTGAAACATAAATGTTTACTCCAAGAAATGTTTCTTTTTCGTTCCAGCTTCGGTGTGTCTTAAGGGAACATTCCTTATGGTCCTCTGGGGATTAGCAGAACTTACTGACTGTGACAGGAAACATTTCATACTCCAGAGAAAGCTTAAAAAGGCTAACTTTACTATGTATGGTAGAAAATCTTATAGTGATGTTGACTCGGTTTATGGAAGGGAAACTTTAGTACATGGCGACAATTTACATGTGCTAAAAAAATTCCCGTTTTGTTTGAACGTACTTAGATTTAGTTGTAGTCTTTTACTTTGAAGGCATTGACCGGAAGTTGTGTTTTGTAGCGTTAACTTCACGGCGGCCCCTCTTTTCCAACAGAGCAGGGATTTAGGAATGTGGAGACCAGCGGCTACGTCACCCACAAACTGCCTGAGGTGTCGTCGATGAAAAACTTTTTGAAAAGGCTTTAGCTGAACGAAACAACTACTCTCGTAAGTTTGTTTGATAGAAAATGCTCAATTAAACCTTGATATACATCTCTTGTCGCTGTAGGTGATGGGTACGTTTGTTTTAAATGTGTTTTTAAAGCGGTTTCTGAAATCTCCCCGTTAGCTAGGCAACGGCTTCGGGATACAACTGGCTCTGAGGTTGTTTTGGGGGACAAAGCTTCGAGTTTTTCTGAACATATAGAGATGTTTTTTGAGTTTGGACGGCAATTTAAGACTTCGGAACAGCGGATAAGACAGGTTCGGGCTTGTTCTGCTTTGTTTGGATAGCGGTCCAAGCTGGAGTGGAAAGAGGGGAAAAAAGCCTGCCCCGACCTGAAATTCAAAAACACCGACAAATTAGCCGCCGCTAGCACCGGAACCCTTTTCCCCAACACACTTTGTAGGTGAGTTAAATTCCACTTTTCACTTTCTACCTTCTTGTTATTACTATTTAATCTAGTATTAACTTCAGCATACGTTTAGACGAATATATGCTCTACAGGGACGAACATTTGCCGACTGCCTGCGGTGTTTTGATAACATTAGTCTCCCCAGGGACGCTGGTCTCTGTCTCCATGGTAACGCGCCCGTTGACGCTTTGAGCTGCCTGAAAGGGGGTGGGCGGAACCGGAGAGGAGACCTCACCGAGTGAAGGATGGTAAGGAGGGCAGGACAGAGGCTCAGTCGGCTGCTGTTCTGCCTCATTTCTCGTAGCTGCGAGGTTTTTCTAGGACATTTGATGAAAAACGTGAACTGAAT
Organism: Phalloptychus januarius; assembly: GCA_902982915.1. Classification (NCBI taxonomy): domain Eukaryota; kingdom Metazoa; phylum Chordata; class Actinopteri; order Cyprinodontiformes; family Poeciliidae; genus Phalloptychus; species Phalloptychus januarius. Next base: position 2,509,534 of record CADWAE010000467.1, read on the forward strand.
AGCAGCCGCCTTCAGATGAGCTCTTTGCTCTTTGTTTCAGCCGTTTCACGATGGAGTGTACTACCCCTACAGCAGCGAAACCCAGGGGACCCATTCGTCGGCGGGGATCCCCTCCCTCCTGAGCTCCCCTCTCAGCCAGCACTCTGCTATGTCGGGCATGGCCCCGGCCGCCTTCAGGTTCCGCCCGCGCCGCGAGAGCGTGGACTGGCGACGCATCAACGCCGTGGACGTGGACCTCGTGGCGAGCCAGCTGGACGTGGAAGCCCTGCAGGAGCACATCGGCACCGTGACCTTCTGCAGCGTGGACGGCGAGCGCTGCCAGCGGTGCCAGAGCCCCGTGGAGCCGGCGCTCGTCAAGCTGCTGCGCCTGGCGCAGCTCTCGGTGGAGTGGCTCCTGCACTGCCAGGGGCCCCCCAACCTGCGCGTCGCCGAGGAGCGGCTGGCGGCGGCCGCAGGCGAGCGGGAGCAGCTGCTGGCCCTGCTCAGGAAGCAGGAGGAGAAGGCAAAGGCGCTGATGGGCGAGCTGAAGCAGAGGAAGAAGGTGATACGCACCCAGCAGTCGCTGCTGGCTCCACGGATCATGAGCAGTCACAAGGTACTGCCTTCGTCCCCCCCACTCCTCCCTCGTCACGCTTTTCTCCTCCTTTTGGGCCCCTCTCTCATTATCCATCCACAGCTGCAGCTGAGACATTCTCCATAAAATCTATTGGAGTTCTCTTGGTAAGATTAGAACAAAGCTTTCAGACCTGAAGAAAGGACTTAGAGCTGCTGAGCAGATGGTGGCTTTTTGTGCCAAGTAGTTTTTTGTAAATCCACTTACAATAAAAAAAGACAATAATCAGAGTGACTGTCTCTCCCCGCCCACCTGCTGTGTTCATTTTGTCACAGCAAATAGATCTCCACGTCCTTTGAAAACGATTCACAGCGTAATGTGATTTATTGGGATTTAATGCAGTATATTAGTGATGCTGATTTTTTTTTTTGTGTATAATTTTTACAAGTCACAGTGTCTGGAATAAAGCTCCTCATCAGGCCATTGGAGGCGACAGTCAGATATCTCCTTGTGCTCCTTGAATGAACGATCGCTCGCCTTTGACCTTAACCCGGAGGTTGCTATGACGACAGCTCTAGCGTTTCATGGCAGCTGGCCGTCGCTAGGCGTAAGCCACAAGCTCGACTAACAGAGCCGGATCAATAATTGATAGAGTTGTCCGACGTCCTCGTTCAAACCCACCAATCACAGCCCGTTTTTAGCTATTCTCCGCTTCAAAACTTTGAAGGCAGCACTGCATATCCATGCAGCTGTTTTTGGGTCTTTGACCGTATCGGCAGCTGTATATTTAACGCCAAATGGAGGCCCAGGTGCAGTGAACTGTGGCTTTAAGCGCAGCGTGTGGACACACCGGCAGCGTATGTGCTGGCCGGGATCTGAGGGAGAGCAGAGGTGCCCGTAGAGATGCCTGCGGCAGGCGGCGCATCAGCGTTTCCAAGTGGTGCTGCTATGTGGAGATGTGCAGCCTCCCTCAGTGGTGCTCCTGTTCATAAAGGTTATGGGTTTAAATGCATCCCATAATCTCTGTGGAATCGACAAGTTGGTGTGTGCGCTAGATGGACAACCTATGATTGAAAGTGGTTGTTTTCATCAGTCAATGTGCTTATTGTGGAGATTCTTGTGCTTTTTTTGCAATTTTGCTCTGTATAAACTTAACAGTGGAAGTTTAGCAACCGGATATTAGCTTAATTGGTTGTTTTTGTTATAAACTTTGGACCCTGGCCAATACTTAGAGACAATTAACCGTGCAAAACACTTTGAAAAGTTTCAATTTACTAGCGTGATTTTAGGGCAGGAGATGTTTATTTTTAACTTGGATTTGGTTTTTGTTTTTACAAGGGGGCAGGGAGTGAATTACACACATCCCGGTGCATTTAAATCAGCTGGGAAATAATTTGCGAGTTCAAATCATTCTCAAACGGCTTTGGAGTCGGCTTCACGGTCGGACGATTATAGGACTCTCCAACGTTCCTTCATCCATTTGGCCTGTTGCGTTATGTGAAGAGGAAGTGTTACTTTTACCTGGGCGATATTGGGAAAGAACTCCAAGCTTGTCAGAAAAGATACAATTTGTATTTAAAAAGTGCAGCGCTCGCTTCTGCTTCAAAAGTGAAACGCAGCGTCTCGGTTTTAGAGGTTGTACGGTTTTCAACAGGCGATCAGTGGAAACAAAATGTTTTTTCGTCTTTTGTTTTTTCTCTTTTAGTGTCTGCATTGCGAGAAATCCTTCCTCAACTCCTCCTTCCTTCAAAACCACATGCAGCGGCGGCATCCTGACGAGCACCAGATGCGTGAGTCCGTCGCACGCTTCCGACATTTGTCCCGAACGTCGATCGGTCAGGCCGACAGACTGATTTAAACCTTGGTGCTTCCAGAGCTGGAGTCCGACAGCGAGAAGAAATCCCAGATTGATAGTCTGAAGATGGAGATTAGCAGTCTGAAGGATCAAATCACTCAGCAGCAACAGGATCTGCAGGCCAAAATTGCTCAGGTGCCTCTGCTTTTGCCGTCCTATTATTGCACAGAATCGGGATTATAAAAACAAGAGAGACAGTGTTGTTTTCTTTTTTTTTTTTTGGTGTAGGAAAAGGAGCAGCAGTCGATGCACAAAGAGCTGCTGAGGGAACTGGAGCGCTTCAAGGCGGAGGAAATGGCCCGCATGGACAAGAGGCTGGAAGACAGCAGGGACGGCATCCGCAGGGAGATGGAGTTCCTCTACACCCGTAACGTTCAGGCTCTCACCGTACGAGGACCCAACCGCTCCGCTCACTTCTGCTCCTTTTCGCTACGTCATTTTTCAAAATTAACACGATGCATCACGTTTTTTCATTTTTCCTCCTTTTCCAGGAAGCAAGTCAGAATCAGACGGCCAAGCAGGACAAACCAAGCAGCCCCGTTGACTCTCAGGCGCAACGAGACGCTTACCAAGACATGCAGCTGCAAGCCATCCACAAGCTGGAGCAGCAGATGAAGAAACAGGTTAGCAACCAGAGAGGAGAAAAAAAAAGGACCTTCTGACTCAGAGGCACCCAAACATTTTCACACCGAAATCCTTCAGCAGCCAAAAATGAGTTTCTTCCCTCCGATCCAAAATGCCAACCTAACACTGTCGTTATTCTCTCTTATATTATAATGCCAGTGGATCACGTACTTTTTAAAACAAAATCAAAATGAAAGAATTATTGACTTAAAAGAAGTTTGTATATCTTGTTAAATGCTACCGTAAGCTGGCTTTGTCCTTTTTTGCAATTGAGCTGAAATATTTACGCATCAACTAGACTAAAATATTTGGTAAGATTTTGTGTTTTTTTTGTATTTACCTGCACAGCAATAAATTAAACAAGTAATATTTTCGATTGAACCGACATTAGTAAGAGATTTGCCTTAATGCTTACAGTCATTAAAATTTTGTGGCAATTATTTTCCAACATCTAAAATTAGAATTTTGTTTTAAAACTTTGTATATTTCTAAGTAAAAAGTCGTTGGATATTTGTGGCATAACTTTTTTACGGAAAAAATAAAATAAAAGGAAAATATCTTTGTATTTTTGTTGACACAAACATTTCCCTCGCAGGACAAAAAGTGGGAATCCAGAATCAAAGAGCTCAAGGCTCAACACGAGTCTGAAAAGAATCAGGTACGCGCCGTCGTCGAACCGTCTTCAATCTCCAGCAGAAACACCGCCACTCCTAAACTCCCGGCCCCTTTTTTTGCTTTCCAGCTGCTGAACGAGCTGAGCAAGATGCAGTCGTCTGTGGCGGAGCACCAGGAGCAGAGCCAGCGGCTGCAGCAGGAGATGGACCGCAAGCTGCAGGAGAAGACGCAGACCATCAAGGCTCAGAGAGAGCAGGTCGCCTCCGCCTTCTCGCTCTCCGCTGTAATAGCAGCTTATGTCTCCAAGGGGAAGCGGGGAGGAGCGGGGAGGAGCGGGAGCCCTTGTTCAGGATATCCTGGATTTGAGCGTTGACACATAATGATACTGTACACAGGAAGTGAATGCTGCTTGCCTGCAAGAGCTGCAAAGTGACTGATTGCTGATGTCGTTTGGAACCGCTGTTCATTCTGTAAAACGTCTATTTATCTAATATGATAAATAAGTAGGAATCTTGTTAGAAAAATAGTTTATCTCGATGAAATTCCTCTCGTACTTTTCGATCCCATGTAAATTCCTCACGCAGAGGCTTTATTATTTCCCATGTTTTAGTTTACAGGTAACAGAAAAACCTAATTCAGTCAGAAAATTCCAATATTACAAAAAATCTAGATATTATAAACAGAAATTTCCTGCTTCTGAAAAATGGATTCACTTCAATGTGCCGATGCTTAGTTGGGGCTCCTTCTGCATGCATTACTGCAGCAGTGCAGCGCTGCAGTAATGCATGCTGCTAGCGCTGCTAGAGACACAACTTCTGATAACATTCAGTAACAAAAGCATTTGACTTTTTTTTCCCTTCACATTAAAGCTTTTGCAAGAGGAAAAAATGTAATAAGTAAACAGTAAAGTTTCTTTTTGTTTTGTGATGTCATTCCACAGATAAGGACCATTTCCTCCAATCCGGCCATTAGAGTGCAAGAAATATCAGGTAAGCGTTCCCGGAAGTCGTCTTTTTTTTTTTTTTTTTTTTTTTTCCCCTTTAAATCATTAAAGATGTCTTTTGTATCTTCATATTCCAGTCGCTGCCAGCGCCCCAATCCCAGAACTCAAATCAAAGAAGATCACACTCGGTGAGTTCATCAGAACAAGTTTTTTCTTTCCCACATACGATCTGGCTGATGCTTCCAAAGCAGCTCAGTCTGCCGTCTGTAACCCCCCCGTTTGTTCTGGCTTCCACTGCCTGATCACCCGATCGCTCAGAGGAGCCAGCCTCTGCTCTAAAGCTGGATCCCATACAGGAGTTGTCGGAAGAGGAGAAAGGTAAAAGCAGGGTCAGAATGACGGAACCGGGACGGCCGCATGACGCTGCATGAATGCACCCGTCTCCTCTTGTGCCGAGAGAATTTTTAAAAAAACGTGATGAATTCTTAGATTGTTCATCATGTTTGTTGTCTGGCTGGTGACTACAAAGACAAAAAAAAAAAAACTTTGCATCTAACTCCCCTCGTGGCATGGCTTCCTGTGGATGTCATTGATGCATGCGTCGTTTTGTACTTTTGTTGTTTTTTTGTGCTTTTGACCGTCCGTCTTATTTTTTCCAGATTCCAGCATCTCTGAGAAGAAACCGCTGTCTGGTAAACATGTGACCGAACCGCATAAGAAGCCTAAGGTGACGACCAGCGCTATGAAGAACAACCCCAGCATCAAGAAGGAGATGCGATCCGAGCTGGAACGCACCCTTACCAAGAAGCTGGAGAGCCTGGGGGTCAAGCCTGTACGAATGATCAATATTTTATTCACTTTTAATTAGGGATGCAAACAATCAGCCGAGTTATCATTAATTTTTGACGAATGGTTTATTAGATTAAAATGACTTCCTGTGGATTAACAGACATCCACTTAACCCTTTCGTGTTGTAGTTTGATAAGTTAATTATCAATTAATAAAAACCAATCAATGTTGATGATTAAGGTTAATTCACTGATTACTAGCATTCTTACTTCTATTCCTCTTCAGAACCAGAAAGGCTTGACGAAAAAGGAATTAGATTCCCTCCTTGCCAAGATGCGTCTAAAGCAGGAGGCCGTTGCCAAGACGATGCCCGAATACTGGCGCTGCTGGGAGGACATGGGAAGCGTGGTTCAGCTGAAGCTGGATGGACCGAGCCGAGGCACCGAAGAGGCCCCAAGATCCAAACAGCCCCATCAAGGTGAGTCAGCAACAAAAGCCTCTTAACTCGTGAGATCATCCCGACGCATCGTCTCTAACGCTCTTAACGGGTTTATGTGAAGTGATGCAGGTTCGCCAGCGCTCCAGCAGCCTGCCCTCCAGGGCCAGCCAGGCGGTTCTTTCAGCCTCCATCACACAGCCAAAGACTCCGCAGCCGGCACCGAGGAGCAAAGGCTTCACCCAGCCGAAGACATCCACCCCCAACATGAAGCCGACGTCAAAGATCGGCACGAGCAAGTACGGAGACGCTCACTTTTAGCTGTTTAGATCCCTTATTTATTTATTTATTTTTTTCAATTTGACAAAATCAAAACATCTTTTTCTACTCCCAAGAACCCCACCGTTTAGTTCGGACGAAGACTCGACAGACTCCAAGTCCGACCTGGAGGAGGAGCCTTCAGACCTCCGGCGAGTCAAGGAGTTAAATCTGATGGTTGCGATCAAACCGCCTTCGGTTCTGTCCAAGAAGGGCGCGGTCAGCCAGTCGTCCTTTTCCTCTAAACCACAGCCGTCCCGTCACGGGGCCACGGAGGCGCAGAGCGAAGACGATGAGGAGTGGTCGGATGTGAGCGACATGGCAGAGATAGATCCCAGGCAGCTGCATGGCTTCAAAAACCACAACGGCAACAATGACAAAGGAAGCCACGTTAAGGGTCGGTTACACACCAGAGTATCAAGTGGATTAACTTCATCTTCAGTTCTTGAGTCAGAGGTGTTGGAATTGCTCTGCTTGCTTCCAGATAAAGTAGCTGATTTGGCCAGAAAAGTTGAATTGCACATAGCGACAAAGAAGCCTGCAGGGGGCGTGAGCGTTCTTCCAGAGAGAAAGGACGAAGTTCAGGAGCTTTCGGTAAGAAAACAAGATCAGAAGCAACTAATTCCCTGCGAGCGTTAACCAGCAGAACCAAAGGAACGGGATTTGCGTTGGCAGTTGACAGATCTGGAGGAGAGCAGCGAGTGGATGGTCTCTTCTCTGGAGGACAAACCAGGAGCGTCTAGGCAAACGTCTTTCCGTGGCTCCCTGAAGAGGACCGCGGACTCATCCAGCACCAGCGTCTGGGGGACATCAACGGGAAAAACCCCCAAATCAGGTCAGAGTCGGGCTTCCTCTAAACTCCAAACGGGTCGGAGTGTGTGTGTGTGATGCTGCAATTGCTGCGTTTGTGCCTGGCAGGTCCGGCTGAAGCAGGAACAGGAAGCACGCTGAAGAGCAGCCTGTGCTCTTTCAGTGACACCAGCGACTCGGAGGATATAAGCAATAAGTAGCATTAGCACTGCAGCAGATCAGGTAACGTAGCTAACATGAGGACCTCAGCCTCTCACTTCTCCAGCCAAAGAAAAGTTATTCTGCTTATTTATTCTATGGACTTTGTGATTAAAGAAAGGAGAATAAAGCAATACCTTCAAGGAGGCTGTTCAGACCATTCAGGACCAGAATAAAACTTTGATTAGAAAATCTGATTTATCTTGTCGACGTCTCATCTACAGACTCGGTTACAGCTTGTTATTTTAAGGTACTCTTAATGCCTTGTGCCAATTCTATTGTTTTTTTTGTTTTTTTGTCAGACTTGCCTATATTTTCTTTTGTATGTTTAAATCTTCTTCTTAGCGACGGAATGTTTTTGTAAAATATTGTACATTTAGGGTAACCCTAACCCTACCCTATCAAGTTTTGTACATCGAATTTTGCATTAATTTACATGTAATATTTATTCAAGCAATAAAGATGCGATTTTGAGCACTCAGGTCATCCGTCCACTCCCCATAGTTTAAATGGAGCCACTCCAGTTTTCTAAATTCACCCTCCAGATATTTTTAAATCTAATTCTTGAAATGATTATCGCTGATTGGATGACAGTCTTTTATTGCTTGTGTATTGCACAGGATCATGATTAGGCTAGATGCAAATTTTTCACTTGTGTTTTTCCAACATAAAAAACTTCCATTTACAAAATAAAAGTAGGAATACAACACACTTTATCACGAGACATCAAATTAGTCGAGTTTCTTCAGTGTTTCTCAGTTCTGCCTGGCCACCAAATAGCTTACAATTGCGCATAGCATAAGGGTTTATTCAATATAGAAAAAGAAAAATCCAAATTTAAACCCCGTTTAAAAAGACAAAACAGCAGAAGAAATGAACAGAAGAATCTATGGAGTCGGCAATAAAATTAGGAATGACAAACACTTTAATAATTAAAGCAAACAGATTAAATAAAGGTGTGATTTAATTAGTTAACTGTACTAATGCGAGTCTTAAATGCTAAACCTTTGACTTCTGTTTGGAATACATGGTGGTTTTCCAGAAGGGTATTCTCTGTGGGGAAACAATTAAAATTTTTAGGAAGCACTCAACATTTCATCAAAAGTTTCCTTTAGAAACTATCAGGGGGATTTATCCAGAAAGTAGAGCTTGTATTTCTCTTTAAGCTCAAAAAATGTAACTTCTTCAAACAGACGCCAATATGAATCCACAGAATCCGCTCAGTCACTTTGTTTTGAGTTTTTAGCTCATACGAAGGTGTCCCGGTTCTCGATGGGAGTGTCTCTTCTTGTCCCTGCGGTTGTTTGGCTCCTCCCATCCGAATAATACAGCGGCGGCACCGGCGTCACCCTGGACGACGACGGCGGCCGCATGTATGTCCGTCTGGTGCGCACGGTAGCGTAAGAAGCCGGCCTTCGTGGGCCTTTTGATGAACTGTAATGGAAGAAGGAGACACCCGGCACGGGTTGTTACGTTATCTGAAATGTCACCTGGATTTAAATTTAAATGTTTAAATTTTATCCAAATGCTAAGCTGTAAACAACCGTTCTCCACTACAAAAAGAGAAACGCCGAGCCAAACACAGTGGCATTTGGGAGTCTGGCCAACATGGACTGAACTGCTTCATTTTACGACGACATGTTGGGGCCATTAGATTAAAAAAATAAAATTAAAATGAGCACATTTCCGCCGAAAAACTAAGAAATTTTTAGATCAATCCCATCATTTTTTTTTTTTTTTTTTTTGGTGGGGGGAGTCAAAATTTCAGACTTTTGAAATTCTGAAATTTCCAAGTTTCTTTCTAGAAAAAGATCCATCCATCCATCCAACCTTCCGTCCGTCCCTTTGTCCCTTCTGGGGTCGGGAGGGTTGCTGGTGCCTACCTCCAGCTATCGTTTCGGGCGAGAGGCAGGGTACACGCTGGACAGGTCGCCAGTCTGTCGCAGGGCAACACAGAGACAGACGGGACAAAGAAACATGCACACACACACACTCAGACCTAGGGACAATTTAGAGAGGCCAATCAACCTGACAGTCATGCTTTTGGACTGAGGGAGGAAGCCGGAGTACCCGGAGAGAACCCACGCATGCCCAGGGAGAACATGCAAACTCCATGCAGAATGAAGCTTGAAAATTAAAAACTCACAAATTGAAATCAATCTCAATTTGTGGATTTTATTTATTTTTTTTGGCGGAAATTGACATCTTTTTTTTTTCTATCTACAATGTCCCTAATACATGTCATATGGTTAACTTTTTCCACTGTTATTCCAAAAACTCCAGGCAGACCACAATTCCTAAACAGCGCAGAAAAATTACGTCATCATTCACAACTTTGAATGTTTGCCAGTTGAAATTCTACCGCAGGAATCAAAGTCAATGGGAGAAAACCCCGACGGATCTGTGACACGATGTTAGGATCGAAGCGACTAGCGTAGGAACGCAACGATTTACCTTTTCGGTAGACTTTCTTTTCCAGAGAAGTAAGTGAGCACTGTTCCCCCACTAATGAGCAGGATGGATCCTCCCCAGCCAATGAAAACAGCAGCACCCAGTTCAAATCTGGACGGAAAGACACAACCGGTTAAAATCCGTTTTATTTAGTAACATCCTAACGAAGCTTTCGGTACTAACTCACTTCTGAGCCTTGAAGTTCGGATCCACAAACTCTGTTATGACTCTGTTAGCCCACCAGGAATACGTTATCATCCCACAGAAACCTACAAAAAAAAAATAAAGCATTCACTTTATTTAAAATGTAAGTTTTATCATTAAAAAAAAAAAATCTTTAAAATATATTTTTTTACCTGAAACTAAGTAGGTTATACCACCAGAAAACGTCACCCTTGCGTTGATAACCTCGGTCCCGCCGATTTTCGTGCATTTCATCCCGATGAGCGTGAGGACGCCTCCAAAGAATCCTGTGATCACGGCGCAGACCGCCAGGGCTCTGAGCGCGTGCAGGTAAACTAAAGTAGAAATGAAAATAGCTTATAGCTGCTTATGAAAAATGAAGTTCAGCAATTTCTTTTTTCTCTTATTAAACAAAAAAGGACAAATCAGCGGCGGGGTTTTCAGCACCTTACCAGGCAGGGCGAGCATAGACGGGTAGTCCTTGCAGTCGGAGACCCCCGTCGTGTCCGAGATGCAGTCTCTCCACAGGTTGGAGTAGTAGTTGGCGGTCGTCAGCACGATGCTGCCCACCTCGGAGAACGTCCAGTACTCGGTGGGAAGAGTGGAGCACACCAGGATCCAGCCGCACAGACTGGTCACGAAGCAGCCGATCTCCACGTACATGATCACTATCCGGTACTCCATGATTCTCGACTAAAAACCAAAGTAATAGCGTCTCGCTGTGGAAACCCGGGACTGAAGGTTCCCTCTGCGTTGTCCCTGCTGTCCAGTAAGGTAACAGCCCCGTAGTACTTTGGGCTGTGTCTCATCTTATCTTTGAGATGGTTTTGCCAAGTAAGCATCCTTCATGTTCCCAGCTGGGCGAAGGGATTATATTACACCACTCCTCTACGTGCATCCTTACTATCTTTATGCAACAGCCTATTAGGGCCTTTGTGGATAAAAAAAATGTACATTTCAGCAAAAACTTACATTTTGTTGAAAAAAACATATCTTTTGGAAAAAAAGGTGGAAAATTTGCTACTTTTTGAAACTCAGAAATGTCAATTTCTTCTTCATAGTACTACTACTTTTTTTTACTTTTGGGCCCCAAAGTTTTTGTCATCAACTTTTTTAGATTTCCTTTATAAAGATTTATTTTTATTATTCAGTAGGTAAATTAAAAAAAAGTTTTCCTGCTTGTGCTAAACAGGAACTTGGAAATAACTTAAATTTTTTATATTTATTTTTAAAACCCTTTTTTTTCTATTATAAAGCTACTCTGCTCTCGGCTATTTTATATTATACAACTTTTAAAATAGTCGTAACATGCAAACATAATCGGCAATTTGTCATTTAAAGTAATGCAGGTGAAATTTCTTTATAGTTCATTGAAACACTATATAAATCGTCAATATCGTTCTTATTTATAAAGCTCTCCTTCACTACAAACAAAAGTTTCCAAGTGGCTGCGCAGAAATAATTGAACAAAAATTGACCAGAGGAATCCAGCGTCTGTTTTGTCTCCCATGATTCAGATCAAACATATAAAAATCTAAAAAATAAATACAATATGGAATGAAAAAAAACAACCATTTACTAAAGTATAAAAGATATCTAGCCTAACCCATTTAAGCTTAATGGAGATTGGAGGACCTTAAGCTGCTTAAACGTCATTGGATTTGACTAGGCCACTTGTCAATATTTGCTCTTATTTGAGTGCTGCATAACTCAATAAAACTGGCTATACAGCAGTAATTAATATTAATTCATTGATATATATTTACTAAAATTTTTTGTATGAAAACTGCGTCTAGTTTTTCCTTTTTTTTTTCTTCTTCTTTAGTTTTTTTTATAAAGCAAAACCTTTGTCAATCCATCCCCAAAGGCTAAACATGGAAGTGGCAGCATCATGATTCAGAGGGAGGCTGTAAAAATCTTGAAGCCTCGAGTTCGTAGTTTCAACTCTAGAATAAATCAAACGTGAACGGCTTCGGTGCGGCTTCGTTACACGACGACAACGGCGGCCATCTTGTAAGAAGAAATCCTCGATGTGCTGACGTGTTCTTCGTCTTGTCTGCAACAGAGAGAGCGTAATGTGAAACTTTTTACAGTTGTGTTTTTATTTTAAAGGTAAGTAAACAAACCGTTCTGGATGGGTAACCCTTCATGCAAGTCGCGCAGTGAACCGTGCAGCCGAGCAACAGGAGGAGACTCCCCACCAAACCCAGGTAGAGGGGCGGTCCAACCTCATAGCTGAGGAGACGGGATAGAAAAGTACGTTTGCTGGTAATCTTGACGTTCTTATGTAACATGTCACCTTACCTCAGTCTTGATGGATCTGCTTTGATGTGCAAAACAGCTGAAGTCACTTTGTTTATGTATAAACAGTAACCAGCCACGTCTGAGATGCCTGATGGAGGAGAAAGCGGCAGGGGGAGGGAGAGAAACGAGACAAACTGGTGAGTAAGAGTTTTGTTTTCCACAACAGCGGCTCGAGCTTTCTAGAACCGATCCCTCTTACAGCCCAGCAGCTGGACAGCACACGCTCCCATCAGCATCCCATCCTTGGTGCTTCGCCCCCCGCCGATCCACGTGCCCTCCATCCCAAAACACGCTAGCACGGTCCCGAGCAAACTGAGGAAGAGCCCAAATGGCAGCAGACCCCTGACTGCCTGGATGTACCCTGGAAAATAAAAAAACCCAGTAAATACTCCCAAATGAACAAAACCGTTTTTTTATATACATATATATTGTACCCACATTTGACTTCTTTAAAGTGGCAGTGTGCAACTTTTATAAAGAAATATTTCTTTACATACTTGTTAAACTCTCACCGTGTCGTGACAGTGCAGTATGAGACAAATAATATGCGAAAATAATAAATTTTCTCTGCCTCTCCCAGTGCTAACTAGAAACAACCAATCAGAGCCAGGAGGAGGGCTTTAGCGCTCTCAATCATGCCCATCAGAAGAGCCTATTGTGAATGCTAAGGCTAGTTAGCATGGCCACTGACAGCTGATAAATGGTTTTCCTGTAAGGGTGAGCAGTTGGTCCCCATTAGCACATCAAGCTGTGCATTCATTAGGTTGATTGACAGCGCTAAGATCCTCCTCTGGGCTCTGATTGGTTGTTTTCGATCGGGAGCGGTACCTTTCTTCACACGGAGATAACAACACAGGGAGGAGGTGGAGGAGCTTGATCTTTTTCACAGATTGCGTCTCATATTACACCGTCACGACATGGAGACAGTTTTAACAAATTTGGAAAAACCCGTTTTTGTAGAAGTGAAGTCCTCATTTTATTTACAGTGGAGCATTACTTTGTGCCTCGTCTCTATAATAGGAAAATAGAAACGGTTCAATACTTAAGATGGCTTTTGCAAAAAAAAAAAGTCAATTCAAACTGGGATTTTTTTTTTTATTCAAAAACCATTTATTGCTAGTAGAAACTATCCTCACTTAGTCACAAAACTTTAGTTTTTCTCGAGCATCTATTTGCTTACCTCCAGTGTTGCATAGCAAGAGTGCAGCCCACGAAGACCCAGCCCAGCATGCAGAGCAGCAGTCCTAGGATTTGAATGGTTCTCCTTGACATCACTTAAAAAAACCAAAATTTTTATAATATAATAATAATTGCGTTTCTTCCAGATGAATCTTACTTTCTGAGCCTGTACGGGCATTTGCTTGAATTTCTGAGTAACAGTAAGAGAGAGCTTTTGTTTACTGTCAACCAGACCTGACCAGGATAGTGGTCTGGTGTCTAAAGGTCATAAAACGTGAAAAAGGTCTCGTAAAAATAACGTTTGGACCAATGAGTTAGAAAATCCCCAGTGATAAACTCAGTTAAAGTCAACAAACACTTATAACAATCTTTAGATTTTATTATTATTATTACAAAACATTCACTAGTCAGTTTGATCACATTCAGCTTCAACGGGCGTCATTTTTACTCGAGTACATTGATTTGCTGGTTTTCAGTTGGGGTTATGTGGAGTGGTTATAAGCAGTGAGCGGCAGCCATATTGGACACTGATTGTAGGAACGTTCTGACTTACACAATCGGATTAGTGACATTAAGAAGCATTTTTGTTGTTGTCAAGACTGATAAATCAAGAATTTGTCAGTGCATAAAGGGAAGGCCAAACAATTTTTGGCCAAGCTAGCAACTGTAGCCAAACTGCTAGCAGCAGTCGAACATGTGCTAGTTTAGCTAGACAAATTAGCTAGTTTGGCTACAGCTAACTAGCCTTTACACTTGAATTAACCCTTTGTTGCAATGTTTTTTTTGATTTTTTTAAACTACCTCTTACAAGTAAACGATTACTCCATTAAAATAAAACTCAGCTCATCAAAGGCAATTGCTTAACACAAAACGGCTAACATTCATAAGCTAATGATTCAGTCAGCTTGCATCTGGCAACTTAATCAGAATTTGGCTTCATGTCAGACACATTTGCAGAGTTGTGTACATAGTCATTTTGACATTCGACATTTTAATTTATCAGTTCAAATGTAGGAGTTTTTGACGAACGGTGTCGTTCCGCTTCTCAAACTGCCAGACAGCGAGGACACGGTGCGTCTGCTGCTTCCACTGCTGCTTCCACTGCTTCCACTGCTTCTTTGACTGCTTCGACTGCTGCTGCTGCTCCGACTGCTGCGACTGCTGCTCCTCGATTCCGACAAAATAGACAGGCTGGACTCTAAAGACAGGCCTGACTGAAACTCAGATCCTGAACCGTATTCGGAGGTCACATTTGATCTGGGGCTCCGTCCTGTCCTGGCTGGTCGCCCAGATTTGGACGTGTGCGCTGATTTGGAAGACAAGGAGGATATATCGGACCGCTGGGACCGGGACGGCAGCTCAGAGATGGACGACAGTTTGGTATTGGAGGTGACCGCTGACCCGGCAGAAGAAGCTGTTGTTGGCTTGTTTTTCTCCAGGTCTGGTTGTGGTTTTACCTTAACTACTCTAAACAAAAAAAAAAAAAAGAGAGGATAAGTTTCGAGGTTTGACTTTACTAAAATCCCTAATCAGGTGCCCACTGAAGTTGCTGTATCGTTTGGTCCTTTCCAGCTCTGCGGAGGTGAGTACTGTAGTGTCACTTCAGTTTGGTCACCCAATAGCAGGTGATGACTCTATACTGACCTTTCTCCTCTTCCACAGAGCGGTGTGCATACGGACCACAGATAGAAAAAACCACCAGTCATGTGAAAGGCCGAGCCCACCCAGCCAAGGAACATCGGAGTGCCGAGGCTATACCTGGAAACAGTTAAGTAGATATCGTGCAAGATTAATACACAAAGATTTTTACCTGTATTAAAAAGATAACAGATTAACAACAAAAAGAAAGTAATGGTTTCAAAGGTAAGGTGGTCAATATATACATATATATATGCATGTTTGTTTGATTAGGCCTGTTTACTTACTCGAGTTCAATACTGTTCAGTTGAGAATTGAAGTTTTTGATTGTGACGTACTCTGAGTACACGGCATACGCAGATGTGGACATTGCACCTGAGAGAAAAATCATGCTGAAAAACGTTAACGGAGTATCCAGTTGATAGACTTTGTTAAAATTCTTATAATAGTTTGATTTAGTCGATATCGTAAAGTTTCTCATTTTGGCGCTCCAATGGAGGGTTGAAAGCTTGCACGGTGTTCCCTGGATAGCCTGTCACAACTCAATTTGTACATCTTGTATAATATTAATATTAATAATAATAATAATAATAATGCTGGATTGTCTAATAATTTCATTAAATCCTTTTATTTTTTTAGTCAAAATGGCCACGTACCTGCAAAATAATGATACAGTTCTATCCATTCACAATGAAACTGCAATTCTAAAAATGCCAGTCGGAAGCAAATTTTGTCTATTGTAAGAATAAAACAAAAAACATTTTCAAAGATGCATAATATAGTTCCTTTATTTTAATATATATGGCATAAATAAGAGTAGCATGAGTAATCTTTATTCCTATTTTTGATTTTTTTTTTACTTAAAAGCCTAATAGTAATTTGACCTGCTAGCTAATTTACGGTCATTCCAGAACTTTTGTAACGTTCTTATTGCTAGCATGCTATGACAGGTAAAATTCAACTTTTTTTTTTTTTTTTAAATTGTATGAAAAAGACAATTTATGCTAAAAACAGAATTTTCTATCTTTTAAAAGTTTGGTCATATTTTGAACTGTTTAAAAAAAAATGTTTCATTCAAATTAGTTTAGCACTACTAGAGCGAGCTAGCATGCCTGTGCTTCTGGGGAAAGTACTGGAGCAGTTACTGCCACTAAGCTAGCAAAACAGAAAATCAAAGTATATTGATTTTTAGTGCTTTGTTTAAGCATAGCAACTTTTTCTTGGCTGGTATATTAAATTATAAAAATTTTAGCAAGTTTGCTATTTTATTATTAGGAATTTGGGCTAATACTTTTTTACTTTGGAAAAAAATTAGGCAGGAGGACATGTTTTAAAGCAATATGACAAAATATGGAAATTACAAAGGATTGGGATTTACTAAATCATATACATTGTGAAAAAAATAAAATAATTTTACCGCTGATGATGTGGCACAATCCACCCGTAAAGATCTTCTTGTACTTTGAAGGGTCTTTACCCCCAATATGGGTGCATTCCATACCCAGCAGGCTGAGTATGAAGCCCAGCATACCCAGAGAAAGAGCTCCCATGAGTAGGCCTCGCACTATTTGAACGTACCCTTTAATCACAACGACAGACATTTATGTAGGCAGATTTGCAAACAAAGTTGTTGCAGATCGAAGTACGTGAATATGCGTTTACTTACCCTCCACAGACCACAGCGCAGGGAAATCATAGCAATTACTGACGGCAGTTGAATCGGTGAAGCATTTTCTCCATAAGCTGGACCAGTGCCAGGCCACTTTGATGATGGACGAACCACCCATCCCACCAACCGAGGCTATCTTCCAGCCCTCCATAGCCATAGTGCAGGCCACAAAGATCCAGCCCAACACGGTCATTAGAAATCCCCAGATTTGGACCACTCTAATCTTCATCTTTAGGCCTCTAGATTTCTCATCAAACAATATTTACTGACTCCAACAACTAGGTTTTATTCGCTAGATATGCAGTCGGTCTCGTACCCAATAAGTCCTCAAAGAAAGTCGAGCAGGTGAATTGGTCTGTTCAGAAGGAGGGTTTACCAGATCAGGTGTTTCGTAAAATGTGGGTGGGAGACGGAATTCGCTCTGGTTCCCATCAGCTGAAAACGTCCAGATTAGAATCTCGACTAAAACCACTTAACCAAGCAAATATCAGGTTACAACAGGACTTCACGCGTCCACTCAAATCTCTCACAGATTCAGGAACACGTGCAGAATAAGACAAAATGATCTTTAAATAAATTTGACTTAATGTTCAGCAGCTGTCTGAAAACATTGAATATAAATCTGCCAAAGTACTTTTATGCCCCCTTTTTTATGTCCTTGTGGTTTCATGTTTTGTCACACAAAAAATGCTTCAAACTAATTTTAATGTCAGACAGAAATTACCAGACTGAATACAAAATGCAGTTTTTAAACGGCAGTTTTGAACTAACCTGGCCCAGTATGAAGTAAATATACTCCTGTTACATCAGAAGCTGTCTGTTATTAACCTCATCTATGGTTTAAATCTAAAAGTACAACACCTTAAAATAGACTGAAATGGCCTCAAACTCAGCCTTAATTCTCAAAACCTCTCTATTGTGTCTGATTTCTGACAAAATGCTGAAGTTCCCTTTCAATTTCACTTTTTGACCCTTAACATGCAACGAAACATCCCTCACGAGGAGGATTTCTTAGTGTTTTGTTTTACGACTCCGTCTTCTTTCCGCTTGACGCGACCGTAAACTGGATGCTTCAGTTGTTCTGACCTTTACATGAAGTTTGTGATGGCACTACTGGTATGCGTGGACAGACTGCTCGAAGCGTCACTCTAGATTGCGCCTTGGGCTATAAGCTGGTTATTGGTCATTTCGCCAGGTACGCACTGTGCCACGGTTCCCAGAGACACACCATAGGGTCTTTGTGCTGTTCTAATTACAGGTAAATCCAAGATAATGAGAATTCCCGGGAGCAATGAATGTTTTTCATAGGAGAGATGAAAGAACTGTTCTTTGCTTCTAGTACGAGTTGGCTTTTGATGTAAGTTTTTGTAGTGCGATATTAAGAATGAACAACTGCTCAGGTAGCCCTTTTTAAAGATGTCTGGACTTTTGGCCAATGAGAAATGATTACTTCCTAGAGGCACGGACTTTGTTGAAGTTGAAATTTTACGTGATGTATGTAACGTGCTAGTTTGATGCTATGAAGCTTACGGGAAATTTCTAAGTTTCAAAAGTAAAAAATCTTTCAACTTTTGAAACTAAGAAATGTCCAAGTATTTTTTTTCTTGAATATTTCTGAGATTAATCTAAGAATTGGAGGTTTTTGGCAGTAATTTTATTCTATCTACAATGGCCATAGACATGTGCTTCTGTTATTGAGATGTTATTTCCTAAAAGATAGAAATCTATGCAGTTAACCTCAGAAATGTGTGAAATATGACATATGTGTGAGTTTATTTCACACATAAGCGTTTCTTGTGTGTTTCCTCGGCTCTCGCGGCTCCATTTCCAGGTTGTTTGTCGTTTTGCTGTGTGTTGTCCCGAATGACGGTGCTGCTGTGTAACAGTATTTGCCTCTGCAAAAATTTGAAAAACTATTTGAAAAGTGGTTACATATATCAATTTGTGTTTGCAAAACTTTAAAAAAAAAAAAGAAAAAAAGCTGACCTCAGGCTGAAGCTTTCAGAAAGGGAGAGGCACAACAGGAGTCCACCTAAAATACAAAGCACGGATCCAGACCAGCCTATGAAGAGAGCTGCTCCCAGTTCGAACCTACGTAGGGAAAAAAAACTCAATTATGGCTAACAGGTTCCTCTGAGTCTTTGGCTTAAATGTTTTATGATTTTGGATACATACTTCTGTGCAACAAACATCGGGTCAAAGAAGTCTGTTGTGATCCTACGAGCATATACGGAGCATGCAGTCATGCAGCAGATCCCTGTTGAGACAACATTCATTAATTTCTAAAGGAAGTTTGGGTTTTCTGATCGACTTCCAACTCGTATGTCAAGACTCACCACTGAGGATGAAGTGGAGGCCCGACAGAACGGTCAGACGAGCCTTGGTGGTGTCCGAGCCCCCTATTTTTGTGCACTTCATTCCCAGCAATGCCAAAGCGGCACCGAAGAAACCCAGGCACACGGCAGCAATCATCAAACCCCGACACACCTGGATATACGCTATAAGTTGAGCATAAAAATACATTTTTGCAAAAGTACTACTCAAATCTGCCATTGTATGAGGCTGATATATTTATTTTGAAAGATACTGTTCCCTTAAAGTGGAAGTGATATAAACCATCTTATTTCTTTCAAAATGTTACCAGAACATATTTCTTTAGCATCAAATGTTGGGCTAAACTCTGTCAGCAGGTTCACATGAAGACAACTTTTCCAAGGGGTTTCTGGGTCGAGTTTTCTCTTCATAAAAAAACCTGCAATTTTTAAAAATGTAATTTTATTACACTTTTGTTTCTGCTCATCTCACACCAAAAAATGTTGTATTACCAGACGTTAATGTTAATCAGATTGAAGCATGCTAGCTGGGCTTTTAGCTACAGGTAATGTTTATCACGAGAGACGCGTGATACATCGGTGGCTTTATATAGCTATGTTTTCTGTACGTTTCCTAATAAAATTCCACTTTAGACGGGTCCGCTTGACCTTATTTGCTGAGCTTTTTCTGTAAAATTTTTGTAAATAACTTTAAATTATTATATTTTTATACTGATGTAATTTTGGGATGGTTGGTTATCTTTTAGGAGTTCAAGATAGAGCACAAGATGTTTCATACAGCAAGACAACTTCAGGTAATTTTTTTGTTTTACTGTTGGGAAATGAAGATATGAGACTCCAATGAATAATATCCACCTTCACGAGGTGATTTTGATTTGAAACAAATATAAAACCACTTTAAATAAGATTTTAGATGTCAGATTTGAATATTTTTGTGACTTATATATTTTGAAAAACGAATCAATGCACAAACCAAATAAGATGTAATAAAAGGTCCTTCACGTTTCAGTCTGGCAAGCGATGGTGCCGTCGCGACCTTAGTATATTCTGGTTGGTCACGAATGACCCTTTATGTTTGTATGACTTTGTCGCATTGGGTCATATGCCAGTGGGAGGTCATATCATATCAGTCCATCATTCCTGCTTCCCTGACACACTCCAGGTGGTCTTTGTCATTATAAGCTGCAACCTATGATGAAAATATCAATTTCCGAATCCATTTTCCCTATTGTTGATTCACACAAGTACACAATGATATAGCTCAGTGTGGTTTTGCCTTCTAGCACTCACAAAGTTCAAACATCCACTAACTCACCATCCAGAGCCAGCATTGACGGGAAGTCTTTGCAGTTGGACACCCCCGTGGAATCAGTCACACACGTTTTCCACAGATTAGACCAAAACGTTGCCGTCGTGATAACCGTCCCATCCACGGACGACACCTTCCAGTAGTCCGTGGGCACTGTGGACGATACCAAGATCCACCCAGAGATGGTTAGAAGAAAGGCAACGATCTCCGTTGCCATGTTGCCCATCTTTTCCACTCTGGACTTGGTTCAGAGCGAGATCTTTCCCTCAGGAGAGATTGGAGAGAAAGTGGGTTGGTCTGACTCCGAAAGGTATGTTGGCAGTTGTGCAGGATTTTGCCTCCGCTTCACCTGCCCCCCTCCGAGGCCTTGGTGATCAGCCAGAGATCATGTAATGTATTTAGGAAATGTTGTGGATGGATCTGCCGCGATTAAAACGCAAGTCATTACTTCAGATCCGTAATCTCCGAGGGGAATGGGAGGTCAGTCTTTAATTAAAAGAAACTAAAATGTTATTGATTTAACAGGGCCTTGTAGGACCATGCTGTGGCAGAAAGAGGAAGCAGTTATTAGAAAGAAATATTTATTCACTCATGGCTACAGTCAGAAATCGTTACTCCAAAGCTTTAAATATTACGTTCCAATGGGATATGTCTGGGAAAACCTCAGGAGAAATCCTTAACCAACTAACATCTTAAAACGCAGAGGAGGAGCAGCGCCACCCCGAGTATCCACTAGATGGCAGTGTTTCTCACCTAATCTTTCAAGCCAAGTTCATTACGGCCAACAAGGCTTTACACTACTGGAAACCGTTCCATGCACTAAACTTCTCTTAGCTTAGTCGCAATTGTGGAGATTAGATAAAATTTTATTTCTTTAAAGTTATTTTTTAACTAAAAAGAGTGGGAAAAACGTTTTGGAATCTAAACAATCCTTCAATTTTCCGAGTATTAGGCAGACGTTTTAGCCGTGGGGAGGCCAGATGTTTGGTCCAGACACAAGTTCAACTTAACAGAGGATTTTTTTTTCTCATTTGTCTTCTGTCAATGCAGGACTCATGCGCAGCTATTGTATTTTAACAACAGCACTGGACTTTGCGCTAGGATTGGAGAGGAAAAATAAACAAGTGGACATGTTGGCACATGTCCACTTGTATTTGGTACGCAGGTCAAAGTGACTCAGCATTTTAGGATTTGTAATAATTCGGTACAAGAAAATCATCCCATATTTGAGCGCTGACCGGATTTTGGGCAGTTGAAAGAAAAGATAAGTCCTCCTAATCTTTGTTCGTTCCGGAGAAGGAAACATTTTAATTCCCAGAAAACATTATTAAGACGCTACCGGCTACCCTTCAGGTTACCTGTTTTATAAGGACTCATCAGACGGCGTCTGGGGTCATAAACTGGGAACAGGTACGGCCTTTGCAGGGGAAGAATTCCAGGAAATCCAAGCTCGGCTATTTTTACCATCAGTGAATGGCACAGAGGCAGGTGCTGAGAGCGTCTTTATGAAATCTCTAGATAGTTAAAACCGCAGACGCACGTTACCATGGTTGCCGTTGCTGGGATGTTTTAGAAAGGCCCCCAGCTTAATCCTGTAGATCAGCTAATTCATTCTGGTACAAGCGGTTTCTCGGATAAGGTATACAGATAAAAACGATCATCTGGTAACTTTGGGTAGGAAAATTGCTATTTGGTAATGACGGCAATAGTTTTCTAACTACAGTATTTAAGTTATGAAATGGATGCCAGTCAGGTAAAACAGTATCAAAAGTCAGTGTCAGTATTCTGGCAACGTTTTTAAGCAAGCTGATTTGGTAACGGAGATTTTGTGTTTGTGATCTTTTAGATCCAAGTCCAAAGCTACACACAGGTTCCTTGCATTCTCTGTGGTTTTTAGCCCAATTGATTCTTGCCGAGTTCTGATCTTAAGCCTCGGGATTGTGGGACTGTAAATAATAATTTCTGCCTTGTTTGTGTTAAATAAAAGTTAATTATGATGACTCATCCGTTTGTTGACATTATGGGAACGCTCAGTGATTTCAGTGTATTAGGGTCATGCGGCGACGGCAGAAAATAAAAGTTGCGTGTCGTCGATATAACAGGTAAATGGTTTGAACTTGTGTAGCTCTTTATTAAACTCCAGAGGACTTCAAAGTGCTTCACTATATTCTTTCATTCACCCAAAGGGTCAGAGATGCTTTAGCACTCTGATAATATGATCAGTAGCAATCTGAGTGGGATAAAAGAAAAGAAAAAAAATAGTACGAGAATGCACCCTTGAGGAACGCCACAATAAATTGTTTTTCTAGACCATTTGCCAATGCAGTCTGGGTACTGTGTGTGGGGTTAAAACCTGACAAGAAGGCACTGAGATTATTTTTACAATGAAGGGATTTTTTTGTTCTTTTTTACAGTTTTTTCCAATGACTTTTGCCAGAAGTAGGAGAGTGGATACTGACTCATCTTAATTTGTTTTCTATAAAATAGCTTTATGCAGTTCTAAAAGCTGTTTTTCAAAGGTCAGTAAAAAGGCATTTTTAACAAAAATATTTCTTCATAAGTATGATAGTAGATGGTTTCATCTGTGAGCGGTTGTTTTTATGGTTGGTTGGTGGTTGAAGAACAGAGCAGACGTATTTTAGCTGTGCGGGAAAGCCGTACCCATCCAGTGGATGTTATTCTCACCAGCTCTTTGAATAATCTCCCGCTGTCTTTTCTCCTTTGGCCTTTCTCCTAGTCAGCGCTAGCTAAACATCGACAGGAGGAAACCGTGAGTCATCGAGCCTTAGCCATTCTGCTCTGTTGTGATTAGACCAACGGTGACCGTATAATCGGAACAACGAAGCTACACGCGAGTGACTTCCTTCCAAAGGTTCCTTGAGTGCTATTGCAGTAATATAAGGCTGAAGGGAGTGCCATGTTGGGAAATATCCCAGCAGGAAACACCTGTGGAGACTCAAGGGGCTTCTTCTGTTTATGGATAGGATATCCTCTCTGTGTGGACACTCATGCCTTGTGTGTCTTTCTGTATCAAACCAAAAGAGTGAGAAAATAAAATAAATAACCGTGAATAGTTGAGGGGAAAACTCCTTACTACCTTAATTCAGTCCTCTCACATGACAATTGGTGAACCAGCTGGTTTCTAAAAAGCCCTATGAGCCTTTAACTGTGTCATCATGACGAAAACATTCAGTCAGAAGAGACGACTGTTTTATATAATAACCACGTGACGAACATAAAGGAACTTGAACTTATGCTGAGTCATAAAAATGTGATTTAACTAATGAAACACTGGAGATTTATTTGGACATTTTTGACGTGTCGTAAGTCTAGAATACAGTTACTTGCATAAGTATATAATTTGTCTGTTCCCCATTTAAACATGTTAATACTTCAGACCTCATTGATTTATATTGGGCATGCAGTTTAACTCTTAAATAAAATAAAATATTTTAACGTCACAATAACGCACTGCTTTGTATATCTGTCATATAAATAATAAAAAAAAAGTCATTAAAGTCTTGGATTGTGATGTCACAAAATGTGGAAATGTTAATAAAGAATGAATATTTTAGCAGGACAAGTACGTGTAATCTCTTAAGTAAAATATTAGTGAATTCTTTACACACGTTTTTGAATTTCATAATGTATTCAAAATTGATTAGTTAAATTAGAAATTTAACTTTTTTAACAAATCGTTAGAACATAAAGAGACAAGTATATAAGTGGAAATGCTTTAGATATCTTCTGAGTTAAAAATTATATGTAGGTAACTGTCATAAATGCCGAATCAAAGTCGCAAAAGCGCCGTAGACACCTAGCCAATAGCAGGGCAAGAGTTCTTCTCCTGGCCAATCAGATGTGTTGAGGGCGGGGCGAACGGGAGTTCTTTCTGTTTCTTTTATTTTCGTTCAGCACCTTCGACCGGACGTACTGGGTTACGTAAACTCACGTTCGGGGGTAGCCGCTTACCCTCATGTAACATGCAGGTCCCACAAAGTTTGGACACATAACCGGGAAACATAACCGAGTTTTTAAAGAGGGGAGACGCAGTGAACCTCCCGGTTAGTCATGGAAAAAGTCCGGAAAGATGGCAAGAAGAACCCGGTGGCGACGGCGAACATTCTGTCCAAGATATTTTTCTGGTGAGTGGGCTCGGAGCGGCGAACGGGCTTTTTTTTTTATCAGTCATTTCGCGGGGAGTTTAAAAATGGACTCGGTTAGGATAGGAAGTGTGACTTCCCGCATTCAGCGCGGTCACTATACATTTCACATGAAGTTAGTTTGAGGAGAAATGGGCGAGCAGGACTTCTGCTCAGGTAAAAGAAACGACCGGACACGTTCAATGAATAAACGCCCTTTACGTAAGTTTTCAGCGCAGGTGTTTTAGATTAGGCATCCGCCTACGGGTCAGAGCTCCAACTAAACTTCCTAAAGCCATATTCAATATTTGCATGACTGTCTGGGTTGGTTGTCATTTCATAAACATTTTTGCGAGGTTTTGCGTCTTTCTGTAAACTTTTAGTATGTGTTTTTTCCTTTTCAATTCTTAACACTTTAAAATAAATGGAGCAGTCTGAATCACCACACA
This sequence comes from Phalloptychus januarius, assembly GCA_902982915.1. NCBI lineage: Eukaryota > Metazoa > Chordata > Actinopteri > Cyprinodontiformes > Poeciliidae > Phalloptychus > Phalloptychus januarius. The sequence goes on from CADWAE010000467.1 coordinate 2,534,332, forward strand.
CTCAGAATCCAGGCACTTTGGGTTGAAAACTTAGCCCAGGAGGGATTCAGACTCCTGGGGTGTGTGAAGCTTTGTGACTATACTCAATGGTCTGACTTGTTCTGGTTTTTTTTTTTGGCTGATTGATACCAAAAATGCAGAAAAAATCTTTCCTGGATAATTGTAAGAATTTTCAGGTTGCTACAACATGGTTATAAAAAAAACAAAACAAAAAAATAACAAAACATGTATCACTCTGACAGATCCTCTCTGATTTTTAGAAAACTATTTTATTTCAACTTAAGAACAGAACGTTTCCCTCACTTCTGGCAATCTCTTCTGTCCGGGTCAGATATCAGCTGACCCTTAAGAAACTGCCTAGTGCAAGAACGCATACAAGTCGGGGTCAGGTTTTGCACCGGGTCTCTGACGCGGTTTGGAAAGCTTAAAGCTGTCGACATGCTGTGTAAAATGATCCTAACTCCAAAATACAAGCATTAAGGACGGATTCATCTGTCGATCGAACACTTAGAAAAACTCTCAAATGTTTCCTCTGAAGCCTATCATATGGTAGTCAGAGTCATTTCCCTTGCGTGTGCCCTGAGGTCTGCCTCCATCAGATTAGCAAGAACTGTTTCACCAACATTTTCCAGTAATATTTGCATGGCCGCGAGTCTTTTTTGGTGGGTTTTGGATCGATTTACAAAGTTTCTTTTTCTCTCCGAGACACGTGTGGATCTAATCTGCTGAATAAAGTCCTGAATTGATTGAAACCCCTGTCATCTCTTCATCAGGTGGCTGAACCCTCTGTTCGGGATCGGCTACAAACGCAGGTTGGAGGAGGAAGACATGTATGAAGTGCTGCATGAGGACAGGTCCGAGGTGCTGGGGCAGGAGCTGCAGAGGTACACAGACTGACACAGCTGCACGAACACAGGCCTTAAAATGTTTTAAAATCTGTTTTGTTTTTTTTTCCACAGGTTTTACATTTAGTCTTGACAAGACTGTTTAATCTTGTTCGTTCCACGTTTATCGTTTGCTAAGAGTTTTAAGATGTGTCCTTTATAACGCGCGACTTCAGATCTCGGTCATCTGTCTGTGTAGCCTGTTGAAATGCTCTACGGTTGCCTATCGTTGCAGTTAAGACATCAGCCGCATAACGTTGACGATGATGTGGGTATTTGTGGGAACAGAGTTTAACTTCCTGATAGGTCAGGTTTTTTCCCCTGAGGCTCAGTAAAGTCATGGCAATTTAACAGATTATCTGTTGTATTAGGACCAAAGCATTTAATTTTCATGCTTTCCTGCAAGCTATGAACCACTTCATGCTGGATTATGACCAGTGGGGAGAAGTTAAAACGCCAAATGTGTTTCCATGTCACTGTTTTAAATATAAATAGCTTATTTTTTTCATAAAAAAAAAAAGCACTTTAAACGGAACCTAAATGGCTCTTTTTTTCCATTTTCAAATATATAAACGCAAACACTGGTGCAGTTTTTAAGGTTGCATCAACGAAAGCAACAGTGACACAAAAACCGGACATTTCTTTAATATTAATTTTGACTAAACGGAAACTTGTTCAACCTTTGATCCCAATCTTCTTTATTCTCTACATATGTGATTTTTTTTCTTGAATAAAAATTAAAGTACATTTGCAGTGAAACTTATGATTGGACCTTTTTTTTTTTGTAATATCATAAAAATCAGACATGTCGACTTTTTTTGTCCACTCAATAGTGGAACAAATGATCATAATGAGTCGTAAAAAAGTGAAGGTGCAACCTTTGATTTAATGTCAAGTTCTTAAAGTTTGCACCAATGTTTCCGTTGGCCGCAAGGCGCTGATGACTGTCGATGTGTTCAAACCTGCCTGTGACCTGCTGCAACTCACTGCAAGACTTGTTTGTGTCTCCAGTAATAAACCCGCTGCCGTCTCGGAGGCAAGGCTCGGCTCATCTTGAGTCAAAAGATTTCCAAGACGATAGATTTATCCGCTTGCGGTTCTCCTCTGTCACAGATTCTGGGACCAGGAGGTGCAGAAAGCTGCCAAGGAGATGAGGACACCCGGGCTGACCAAAGTCATCATTCAGTGCTACTGGAAGTCCTATGGAGTGCTGGGAATCTTTACACTTCTAGAGGTCAGAGGTCTGTCTGTGTGACATGTTCAAGGTTCCTACACAAACTAGGAAAATAGGAAAAGATGCCTTTATTCCCCATAGTATTCATTAATTTTTTATTTTCTATTTATTTATGTCGCAGTCATCCATCTCTTCCTCTCATTGCAGTCACAAATGTTTTGATAACTCTGCACCAGCTCAGTAGCTTGTCATTATCTTAACATTCAAAAAAATATCGGATTTTTTTCATGTTTTTCTGAAGCGTTTTTTGGTTTTTAATACGGATCCTGTAGACACCAGGTTTTTTTTTTTTTTTTTTTTTTTTATAAAGTCTGCAGGGAATGTTTTAAATTTCTTATGTTTAATCATCTTGTCTGTGCTGGAATGTAGGAGGCCATCAGAGTGATCCAGCCAGTGTTTCTGGGGGAAGTGATTCAGTACTTTGAGAATTACAATCCAGATGACAGAAAGGCTTTGAACAAGAGTCTGGGCTACGCCGCCGGCCTGTCCGCCTGCACCATCGGCCTGGCAGTGATCCACCACCTCTACTTCTACTACGTACAGAGAGCGGGCATGAAGATCAGAGTGGCCATGTGTCACATGATCTACAGGAAGGTCCGTATCAGGGGAAAATCAGGTTCTGCTCATCACTTATCAGTTTAATCCTGTCTCTGCCTGTCAGATCAGTTTTCCTTCAACCAGAGTTTTTTTTTTTTTTTCCCCTCAGGCTCTGTGCCTCAGCAGCTCAGCCATGGGAAAGACCACAACAGGCCAAATAGTCAACCTTTTATCCAATGACGTCAACAAGTTTGACGAGGTATGAGAAACCGAGCCGCTGTCTCTTATTCGACATACATCGTCTTTTGCCACAGATTTTGTGTTTTAATTGGATTTTCTGTGTTAGATTTCCTTCTAAAAGTGACAAATAAAAATCAGATGTGTGAAAATTAGCATATTTTGATTTACGCGTTGATGGTTGGTATCCTAAAAAGTCTAATATATTTTGTAATGAACTTTATTAAAAGCTTTTCACACGTATGAAAAATGCATGCATGTAAAAACCAAAGTGTAGGAATAAGAGTATGAAGAAGACCGGCTGGTAAAAGCAGGCAATAATTTGTTAAACAATACGCCGGATACCTGAGGAACAATGCAGCCTAAGTCTCAAAAGTTTTCTCCATCTTCAAGGCATAAATTTAATTTCTACTTTGTTTCTTTTTTTAAAAGCGGGCATGTATGTATAAAACCCAAAAATGTGGCCTATTTTTCAAGGCACATATTTGACCTTGAACTGTGTTTTATCTGCGGCCAACTAGGATCAAAAACATTCCAAATTGTTCAGAAATATGTCTTCCTAAATCCTAGTTTTAGGATGGTAAATAATTATATTAAAAAAATTACAGGGAAAACGCAAAAGATCTGACAAGCTTAGTGTTTGTTTTAGTTTTAGCGTGTTCATTATATTTCTATGCACCGTTAACGATACGGGTTTAAAGTCGGCTCTATGCCAGGTAAATATCCTAAATGCCACACAGGGGGGATGTCACTGCCTCCCTCCCTGTTAGCAAACGTCGCTAGGCCTCGTTTGCTAACAGTAAACGAGACGGTAAACAGCTTCATGTTGCCGTTTACCGTCTGTTGCTGCAGCCGCAGAAGCTCCACCAAATATTTGTATAATTCTTTTCACGTTCTTCAATTTCTCCTCTTTTTTTCCCACTCTTTCTCTTTCATCAGGTGTGTTTGTGCCTTCGCTTAGCAGTGACAGACTAAGCTATCTGACACTTGGTTTGTGCTCAAGTTAAATGATGCGATTGGGATTTGGTGAAGTGTCGGAAAACGATCAAACGATTAATTTCTGAGGCTGTCGGTTAACATAAATGTTTTGACCTGAAACTGCACCTGCCAGCCTGCGAAAGCCCGATTATCAGTCACCTAGTTATGTCAGAGCTGTTGGAAACGTGGTAGGTCTCTGAGCCCTGGAGTTCGTTTGTGTGTCAGGAATGTAGAGTTTCGAGTTAATCTGCGGGGCCGAGCGCGCTGTGAAAGCCGCGGCTTCCGCAGGGAGTTTGTTTTCTGGCTGTGGGTGGGATGGTAATTGCAGCATGGCACGCTTTCATACCTGACTGGACAACAAACTCTCACCTTGATGGAACTTTGATTGTTATGTTATTTTCCCTACTGTTGTGTGGTAGTAGCAGCTCAACACTGACTCCTTGCCTCTAGGTGACTATTTTCCTGCACTTCCTGTGGGTGGGGCCACTCCAGGCAGCTGCAGTCGTGGGGCTGCTGTGGGATGAAATCGGCCCGTCCTGCTTGGCGGGAATGGGGGTCCTCCTGTTCCTGATGCCCACCCAAACCATGTTTGGAAGACTCTTCTCCAAGTTCAGGTAACCTGCTGCTGCTGCTGCTGAACCAGCCTGTAAAATATGTGAAATGATTCTTCTGTGCAGGATTCAGTAACCGTAATCTTTACATTATGTTTTTTTTACAATAATAAACTTTATTTAGAAAAGCTCAAACATAAGTCATCATTTCATGCGCTGCACCAGATTGTAGCAGAAGCTAACGCAAGATGATGGACCAAACAAAAGTCGTGCAAAGCAGAAGGAAAAGTCAAAACTTTCCAGTTTTTTTTACAGATGAAACTTTAAATACACGCACGATTTTCCTCCCACTTCACATTTATGTGCTGCTTTGTTTGAATGTCATATGAACTCCAAAGACAAACACTGGAGTTTGCCATCTATAAAGTTAATTTACCCGCACATGGAGAGGACGTTTTGACGCCGAGGAGCATCTCCAGCACACTCAGTGTCCCGCTCGTCCTTTCCAGGAGTAAGACCGCCGTGCTGACCGACAGCCGGATCCGTACGATGAACGAGGTCGTGTCTGGAATGAGGATCATCAAGATGTACGCCTGGGAAAAACCTTTCTCTGCTCTGGTCACTGAGGTCAGAAGGTAAAAACAGAAACTAATGTCACAAACTACCAGAAGGTATAAAACCTCTAGTGAAACACGTGCAGCTAATCGTGTGTCTTTTTTTTAGGGCTTTTCCTGCTTATTTATTAACAGCAGAGATAATCTGTTAGTTCCCACAGAAGAGATACCAGTTCAGACGTTTCACATAAACATTAATAAAGTGTTGGTATCAACAATTACTGTCTAGATTACAGCTAATCTGAAAGGTGTTAGATGTGACCACTGAGACTTTCTGAAAAAAAAGTCTGTGACAAAAGAGGAAGTTATTTTTTGGCTGTGAAGTTTTTTTTCTCATCAGACAAATGAACCTGCTGATGCTGCTTTGCTGCCGTTTTAGGGTGGGAGTGTTTATTGTTTTATAGTCGGGAGATTCTTCTGTCACCTTACCCACCTTTTTGTTTTTGCAACGTCAGATGAGGGTACAGTGAGGTTATTGTTAGAAAACAAGTGTTTGTTGTATATTTATATGTTTTCTGCATTACAGTTGCAAAGGAAAATACAAGATTTAAGAACTAATTACCAGCATGCGTCTTTGCTGCGCTCCACCCTGCTGCGCGCTTCACCGGTGGAACAGAATAGCGTTTGAAAGCCTATAGTTGATGCATTGAACAGAGACATGCCAGGGGCTTTTTGTTTGCAGCTAAATCAGATGTAGCTGCATTAAAAATAAGATATTTTTAGTCAGGACACATAGCGGCACGGTGCCATGCTCGACGACGAGTCGCTTACTTTGTTTCAGTAGAAATTCTGTTCAAGATTAAAATGAACATTTCATATTCCCAGAGGAAATGAAATGCAACTCTTATAAAATCTCCTGAAAGGATCGGTGTTTTCTAAAAGCGTATTTTTAATGGGCCCGTCGATGCCAGCGGTACAATTGTTTCAAAGAGAACAAACTTGTTGCAACTCCACCACACGACCGGGCTGCACAATACGAGGGAAACGTGTGTCGTGATGATGATGTAACTTGTGATTAACAAGCGTTGAAGTTGTTCTGCTCTGGGTTCTTGGTAAATATTGTTGCCAGATAATGAACAGTCTGCCCGCCTGGTTAAAAATAAATAATTGTTTCCATCTCAACAAGGAGTCTCTCCTGACTTATACAGATCAGTGTATTTTTAAACGACTTGGAAAACGCGGAAGCAAAACGAATCCGTAAATTTCAGTATCCGGTTACGATTTATATACGAAGCGATCAAATCTGCGCCAAGTTCTGAAGCAGTTCAGTTCAGCTCTGGTTGCTTTAACCAAGCCGATTGTTTCCCTCCGTCATCCCAGGAAGGAGATCTCCATGATCATGAAGAGCTCCTACCTGCGAGGCCTCAACATGGCCTCGTTTTTCTGCGCCAGCAAGATCATCGTGTTCATCACGTTCACCATCTACGTGCTGCTGGGGAACCCCATCTCCGCCAGCCGCGTGTTTGTGACGGTGTCGCTGTACACGGCCGTGCGCCTCACCGTCACGCTCTTCTTCCCCAGCGCCATTGAGAAGATGTTCGAGAGCCGCGTCAGCATTCGGAGGATCCAGGTAGGAAAACGACGTGAGACGAGTAGGCGAGAGAAGACGACTTTGTTCATGCGTTATCGCTCCGGTCGTCGTTTAAAGTTTAGCCAAACTAAAGGCGATTGAGTGGCAACAAAGTGATATTTTCTGAGCGCCCAGGCGTAACTGTGTCACAGATTAACTGTTGCCGAGCTCCAGCGAAGGGTCAGTTTGTGAAAAAAATCACCATGACTTTGCTTTTATTGACAGAACTCATAAAGATTGATGGGTCCTGTCGCAGCGTTATCGCTCCAATGTTCAGCTCTGTTAGTCTGTTATCTTTCACTCCAGATTTCACTGTCACTGTATAACCTGACGGCCGCCTGACTGCTGCAGTAAACCACTTTGATGAAAACACCCGAGTGGGAGACAGGAAGTCGTTTTACAATTAAAAATCCATCCATTCATCCATTGCTTAGTTTGACTGAACTGAACTGTCTAACTGAACTTGAGCTGCTTTTAGGTTTGCATCTAAACATTATGGATAATATGAAAGCAACATACATGGACGGTAAGGCAGATGAATGCTCTGGGAGTTCAAACATGAGTTGAATATTTTCATATCCAGAAATCTCTTATATCGTCAATATATTCAGGCAGTTTCAAAGTTCTTCCTGTTTTATGATCAGCTGAATAGGGCCTTTTGTATTTGTATTTTTAAAATTTGTTTTCTCGTGATAAAGGAGTTCTTGCTGCTGGACGAGGTCACAAAAACCAGCAGCGCTCTGTCAAAGGAGGAGAGGAAGGACATTGGCGTGGAGCTCGATGATCTTACCTGCTACTGGGACAAGGTGGGACGTCCACCCTTTATTTACAAACGTCAAGAGGGAAAGGAACATATTTTTTTTTCTTTTTCTAAGCTGAAGTTTTAATTCTGTGGAAAGATAGGTGAAGTAAATAAAATAGATTTGTTGTTTTTCCAGAAATCAGACGCTCCGACCTTGCAGAGCATCTCCCTCTCTCTGGATTCGAATCAGTTGTTGGCTGTGATTGGACCAGTAGGAGCTGGAAAGGTCAGAAACGTATCGGCGTCCTAGCAAATCTTTTTTTCTCCCCTTTAAGAGTTTACGTTGCTCTGTAAGATCTTTAAGCCTGCTTGGCGTTGGCGGCCCGGAGCCGTCGGCCCCCTCCTGACACGTTTGCGTTTTCACGCAGTCGTCCCTGTTGAGCTCCATCCTGGGAGAGCTTCCTGCTGATAAGGGGGTGCTGAGGGTCAAAGGTCAGCTGACCTACGCCGCTCAGCAGCCCTGGGTTTTTCCCGGAACCATTCGCAGCAACATCTTGTTCGGGAAAGAACTGGAGCCTCGGAAGTATGAAAGAGTCATCAAGGCCTGCGCTCTGAAAAGGGTGAGATGGATTCGCCCAATATTTGCTGTATGGAAGAAATTACGATTAATTTAAAAAACCAAACATTATTTGAACTAGTGCTGAAACGATTAATCGTGATTAATCGTCAACTACTTTAAGCCTTTGCTTAAACATTAACTGGAATATGAGGAGATAAAAAAGACCATTTGTTGAAACAATAACACAGAGCAGTAATTAAATAAAAATATATGCATTTTGCCTGTAAGATAAAATCTTTTTCTCCTTAATTGGCAGTTTTAGCTTCACCTGGTTTAAATGAACCAAAGGAACGCATCGTAGGCAATAAAATACATATTTGATTGTTTTTAAAAATGAATTAAAATTGTTTCAATCTTGTATTTTATTTCTAATATTATATAAGAAAAGCTTGAGTGGTTAAATGAAAAATTGTCAGATTGTCGGGACGATCGATTCCTAAAATAATCGTCAGTGGCTGCCGTCATTGTAAGTCTTTAGTGTAAAAATTAATATTTTGCTTTTTGACCTTAATGGCAAAGTTTAACCACAGCCCAGACTCAAGTGTGTGTTGATGTGTGTGTGTGTGTTTACGTCTCGTTGGTGTAAAACGCGGGGCTGTTAATGTTTGCTCGGCCGATTGGAGGAGAGGTCAGGGAAGAGGTCAGGGTGTCCGATAAATGAGTTACCTCGGATGGCTGTGAATGGACCGATTCAATTATCTGCCTCCTGATCAACTTTATCTGTTTTATGTGAAGTTGCCTTTAAATTTGCTGATTCGCTGTCGGTGTTGAAATCGTCCTTTTATTTTTAACCCCCACTAACCCGCGCACGCTCGTCCCTTTACTCTTTCTAAGATAAGTCGGGGATAAATGTCACAGTCGGCCTTGTAAATATTCTGTTTTACGTGTAGGACATGGAGCTGCTGCCAGACGGGGATCAGACTCTCATCGGGGACCGAGGGGCCACGCTCAGCGGGGGGCAGAAAGCCAGAGTCAACCTGGCCAGGTAAGCAGGAACCTAGACCGATAGAGACGCATTGTTTCCAGGATAAAAAGCGTTTTCTGTTTCAGGGCCGTGTATCAGGATGCAGACATCTACCTGCTGGATGATCCTCTGAGCGCCGTGGACGCCGAGGTCGGCAGACACCTCTTTGAAGAGTGAGTCCCATCCACACCGCTCGGCTGCACGCTTCACGACAATAGATTCCCTGACTTTCCCAGACAGGAAATGGGTGTCCCAACCAGAGGAAGTTGCTGTAAAGAGCAGGGTGGAGACCTGTCAGCGCGATTACTGGAACTTTCCTCTCCTATTGGCTTTTTGAAGGTCTCGGTCTTTTTGTTTCGGGTAAAACAATGGCCGACAGTCCTCTCGTTTAATTCCGATCCTCTGGGCTTCTCCACTAAGAAGGGAGGTGGAAAGGGACAGAACTGGGTGTGGTGGATAACGAGTGAAAGCACACACTTAGCATAATTAAGTCCTAATAAACCTGGAGTTAGAGCTTCTCATTTCTGACACCTTGCCGTCATCAGGTGCATCTGTGGGCTGCTGAAGAACAAGCCTTGCATCCTGGTCACCCACCAGCTGCAGTACCTGAAGGCTGCAGACCAGATCCTAGTACTGAAGGAGGTTAGTTTGAATACTTTCTCTTCCCTGCATGAACACACCTAGCAGGAGCCTTACAGCCTACCTGCTTGGCAGGCTTAAACTGCTACTTATCAGCAACCGTTCAGTGGCTCCAATAAACCATGACCTCCAATATCTGGAGGTCATATTGGAGGACCTGTGGACGCCCTGACCCGCGAAGAGGTCAGGGCGTTAATTAAGAGCAGGTCGGAAGCTCTGTAGTAAAGGAAGATTATATTTACTGCTGTTCTAGAGCATCAGAGGAGCTTTTAAACGTCAACCTGTTGCACAGCTGGGAACGACTACCATCATTTCAGATCAATTCTAGATTTGTTTCTGTATTGTAGTGAGGGTTTGTGAAAAACTCCTTTGACAGGGTGTCAGTTTTAATCCAGTCTAAGAGGTACTGACTGAGGGAAGTTAATATACGGGGGTTGGACCGTGTCTTCTCCTTTCGTTTTAAAGTATTTGCTACATTTTTTTGTTCCAAAATCGACTGAATCAGCAAAATTGAAGAAGCTGAATACTTCTGCAAAGCACAGCAGTTTCCTCAACCGACTTGAATCGTTCCAATACGGCATATCTGCGCTCATGTTTGCACATGTCTTTGTGGTTCTTTACTTTCTAATGAAGAAACGGGGACACGGGGCGTCTGTGCATCCTTCAAAATCCATGTCCGAGGCCTTAGTTTTAGATAAAACATGCATCTTAAATTGATTCAAAGTAGGTTAACCTTACAAACAACTAGCCTTAGGGGAGCTAATAAAATATTAATTAGTCTGTGGTGAACAGCAGAACTTTAAGACATTTTAAGACCTTAATTTCAGACAAGAGTTTAAAATCTTCAATAAGTTTTGTGACTCAAGGCTGTAGAGGATTTTGCTAAGTAGCTGCTAACATACCCTTGCTAGCTAGCTAGCTAACTTTTCCAGTTGTCCAGTTAGCTGGACAAAGTTAATACATTTCTGTGTAGATACAGGTCTGAATTTCCTCTCTGAAAGGTCTTAAGAAGTGTTGGGTTTGAGTCGACATGGTTCCGGGTTTTCTAAAGCGAGAAATGGGAATCTGCAAACGAAAGCCGGCGTTTTGCTGCTGAGGCGTTTAGTTGTCGGCAGCGGTCCATAAGCGACGACTCTGGCTCTGTGTGCTCTTCAGGGTCAGATGGTGGCAAAGGGAACGTACACGGAGCTGCAGCGCTCCGGACTGGACTTCACCTCTTTGCTGAGGAAAGAAGAGGAAGAAGAGCAGCCGCAGTCTCCACAGGACATTTCCCCCAGGAGCAGGACTATGTCCGAGATGTCGACTCTCTCCCAGCACTCCTCGGTCAACTCGATCAAAGACGGAGATCACTTACCGGTTGGTACTGCGGTCTGTTACGCCCCCTAGCGGTCCACCATAAGTTTTCACCCAGGAGCTGGTCCACGTTAGTGTTTCTTATCTTAGTGTTCAGTTACTCTGACACTTTGAATTACTTTTACAGAAGCTTAGAGGAGAGATTTAGTGACATTTTCGTTTGATGGAGAATTGAAAGCTCAACTTTAATTCTCATTACGAAACGGGAAACGAATGAGAGACCAAGCTGTGGTTTTAACCACAGGCTAACGTGAACACAGCAGCTGATTGTGCTGCTATAAACATGCACGTGCCCCTTTGCTTCTCTAATTTCAGATCCTCTTTTTCTACGTCTCGTATGACGGCGAGTCACGTTTGGTCAGTTTGCGTGAAGAGTCAGAAATGCAGCTTCATTCTCACGTGTTATCAATTAAACCGCAGCAATGTTCTCCTTGTTGCTCAGACGTTCCCTTCGATTCTCTTAAGACATCGTTAAAATGAATAATGTTTACGGGAACCGTGCTCCTTGGTGGTCCTTGGCAGGCGGAGGCGGTCCAGGCGATACCGGAGGAGAGTCGGGCTCAGGGAACCATCGGAATGAAAATGTACGTGAAATACATGAGAGCCGGGGCCGGCGTCGTCGTCCTGCTGTTCGCCGTGCTGGTTAACCTCCTGGCTCAGGTGCAGTAACGGCGATCCAGTCGTTTCTATCGGGAAATATCAAAACAAGCGAGTCATCGTGCTTCCTATTGCAGGTTTCGTACGTGATGCAAGACTGGTGGCTGGCGTACTGGTAAGGATTCTCTCGCGTTCACTTCCCGCTGCCAGCAGAGCCGTTCCCTCATTTAATCTGCCACGTTTCAGGGCAGGAGAGCAAGACAAGCTGAGCCGCTCCAACGGCAGCACGGCTGCAAACGGAACCAACGCCACGGAGCTGGATTTAGGTTTCCATCTGGGCGTTTACGGAGGTAACCCGCTTCGCAACGCGCTCCGCCCCGTTTTTTTAACCGCTTGTCTGCTTCCCGCTGATGGGAGAACCCTGCTGGTTTCCTGCAGGTCTCACTGCAGCCACCATCCTGTTTGGCTTCATGAGGAACATCCTCCTGTTCTCCGTGCTGGTGAAAGCGGCTCAGAGCCTCCACAACAGCATGTTTACCGCCATCCTGCGAGCGCCCATACGCTTCTTCGACGTCAACCCCATCGGTAAGCGTAACGAGCGCCATCAGACGCTTCGTGGAACCGAACGTTCCATTCTCACTCGCTGCGTCTCTTCAGGGAGAGTGTTGAACAGGTTCTCTAAGGACATCGGCCAGGTGGACTCCATGCTGCCCTGGACGTTTACCGACTTCATCCAGGTGAGGACGCACACGTAGCAGGACAGGCGGACGTGGACCCAAAGTTTGATTACGCCACTGTGGAATAACGATAAGTGGCGATCTAAAGTATTTATTAACACATTATTGCTCTTGAGAAACACAGCAGTTGCTTATTTTGTAAACCAAAAAGAAGCGACTCACAGTAACTCCAGTTAGATTTATCGATAGGTATTGATTTATGTTTGTTGATTAAAATAGCGAAGCTAAAAACTGTGGACACTTTTAGAGATTTTTAAACCTCGTCAATTGGAATTAATGGGGACAAGAAATGTACGATAAGCAAACGATGGACTCCAGCTTTGACCCTCTTCAAAGCTGGAGTCCACTGGACACTTTTGCTGTGGCTTTTAGGTGTTCCTGCAGATTCTCGGCGTGATCGCCGTGGCAGCGTCTGTGATCCCCTGGATCCTCATCCCGGTCGTGCCTCTCCTCGGATTGTTCCTCTTCTTGCGCCGCTACTTCCTGAAAACCTCCAGAGACGTCAAGCGCCTCGAATCCACCAGTAGGCGTTTGAAGTCGATTGTAGTTTTATTTTGCCGCCTTGTTGCTTGTCCCTGACGCGTCTTCTTGTCGCGCAGCCCGCAGTCCCGTCTTCTCCCACCTGTCGTCGTCCCTCCAGGGCCTCTGGACGATCCGGGCCTTCGGAGCGGAGGAGCGCTTCCAGAACGCCTTCGACGCTCATCAGAACCTCCACTCAGGTTCTGCCTCTCCCTGCACCTTCACGTCCGCTGATCTCAAAGCTTTGCACTGACGTTTTGCGGTTGCGAACAGAGGCCTTCTTCCTCTTCCTGACGACGTCCCGCTGGTTCGCCGTTCGCCTCGACGCGATGTGCTCCGTCTTCGTCACCATCACTACGTTTGGCTGCCTGTTGCTGAGAGACCGTAAGCCGGAGTCCATCGACCCGCACACTTCTGCGCCACCAGAGAGTAACTTTCAGAACTGTTTCTGCCGTCAGAGCTGGACGCCGGTTCTGTCGGGTTGGCTCTGTCCTACGCCGTCACTCTGATGGGAATGTTCCAGTGGGGCGTCAGGCAGAGCGCTGAGGTGGAGAACATGGTGAGACGCCGATTAAAACGCAAGTTTTTCAGCTTTACATCATGTCGTGATGTTATTCCCTCGTCAAAAACACACCTGGAGTGTTTTCCTTGATTCTCTTGTGCATGTTTGAGAAATCTCCTGTGGCAACCGGGCAGCTGTGCAAAACACCTGGTGGAACCGCACATCCGCCGCGTCGTTCCTTTAACAGCGCCGGTTAAAACGTAAAAGGAGGAGAGGTGTCGTGATGACGTCCCGAAGGCGGAGGTTTTAAAGAGACAGAGGCCCAATTACAAAGTATTTTTATAACCTAGTTAACCGATTAGACCTGTAAAGTGGCACCGCGTGCCAGGAAGATGCATAAGACTGTCCTTTAACTCAGTTTATAGAAGGTCATTGAGACTGATGGCGAAGCCTCAAGATGCCTTTATTGACCAATAGGAAATAACTTTTAATTATGAGACGTGAATACAAATGATAGAAAATACCGATTTAATGCATCAGATGCCTCTAGTGAGGTCAGACGGGCAGAGTTCATCACGTTTCATTAAAAAAAGCGTAATAAAGTGGGTGGGGTGAACTTCCTACACAGATGACCTCGGTGGAGAGAGTGATGGAGTACACCGAGCTGGAGAGCGAAGCACCCTGGGAAACAAAGAAGCGCCCTCCTCCCGATTGGCCGAGCAAAGGCCTGGTGACCTTCGACCGCGTCAGCTTCTCTTACAGCGACGACGGCCCCAGGGTCCTGCACGGCCTCCAGGCCATGTTTCGGCCCCAAGAGAAGGTGAGAGGTTTGCTGCGTGGAGCCGCTGCGGACAGCGAACCTGCTGACCGTTCTCGTTTGTCAGGTCGGGGTCGTCGGGAGAACCGGAGCCGGGAAAAGCTCTCTGGTCTCGGCTCTGTTCCGCCTGGCGGAACCTCAGGGAAAAATCTACATCGACGGGCTGGCGACCTCCGACCTGGGCCTCCATGACCTGCGCCAGAAGATGTCCATCATTCCTCAGGTGAGGTCAAAGTGGAACTGAGCTCGAGTCGAGTCTCGCGCGAATCAGTTCCCATTCGTCACGTTAAAACCACCTTCAGTTTTTTATGTCAAACACACGTGAGAATAAAGGAAGTGGAGTCAAAAAGAGTTTTATCAATAAAAATTCAGCTTTGACGAGCGGAACCAAGAAGTTTCCCGATTCATCTACACAAGCTCGACCCAATTAGACGGAGAGCGTCTGAACAGCATTGGTGAAGTTTTGCCAAATATTCTCAACTGTGTTCAGGTCCGGACTTTGATTAGGTCATTCTTGCTCCAGTGAAACGAGAAGCTTATATTTTATGGTTTCAATACCCAGACGTGGATATTTAACATGTTATTATTATTATTTCTGTGACTTGTGCACAAAACCCGTTGGTTTTGTCTCCAGGACCCGGTGCTGTTCACAGGCTCCATGAGGAAGAACCTGGACCCTTTCAACCAACACTCGGACGAAGATCTGTGGAACGCCCTGCGGGAGGTGAGGCACCTGCTGCCCGTTTCCAACATGACCAAGATGTTTGATATGGGTGATGATTTTTATGCCGTCCTTTAAAGGCCAAACTAAGACAGTCAGATCTTACCGTTGGAACCGAGGCTCT